>CM031242.1:504147788-504872788 GCA_018340775.1 Taxus wallichiana var. yunnanensis
AAATGTAAAATATAGTTATGAAATTATTATCTAACTTAAATTAAGCATTCAAATTGATGTTTTACCAACCGAATTTTCTTTCAATTCCATCAACAAAAATATAACACTCAACAATGGTGTTGAGAACTCTCTCAAAGCATAAATAGAGGAGTTTGAGAAAATTTCAAAATCATCATCTCTTATTCCCAATCCCTCTCTACATCATCATCATCATGTTGTTCACCATCATCCTCATGATCATGATGGGAATTACCATGATAACAAAATGGTGAACCATATTTTAAAGCCCAATGCCCTCTTTTATTGCAAAAAATTCATCATAATTCCCAAGAAAAGGTATTTGTTTCACCCAACATGACATCCTTTCTTTTGAATAAAAGTATTTTTAGATGAACTTTATGATCCCTTGTGATGTTGTTAGAATGCAATTCATCATTGGCTTGACACAATGGAAAGATGTACTTTGGATTTTCTCTAATTAAACCCGTTCAACATCAAATTCGTTATATGAATTAATCAGTCTCATATGTTGTGTACTAAGTTAAAATGAGTGCAATATCCAAATAAACTACATAAATATTACGATGGAGTCATTTGAATGCAACATATTAAAAATTAAATTTAACTCAAAGAAATAATTGTATAGTTCCATAATAACTCTACTAATACGTCCACCTCCTCTTCCACTTCTTCTATTTTGAACCCTCCCACAACGACGATATTGTGATGACTTTACCTATACATATATATTTTTTAAAATTAACATGAAATTAAAACAACTAGAAATGAAAATAACATATATTAACATAAAATTAAAATTTATGATTATTTACCAAATCATGTGAAAAATCTATACTCATTGATAAGGAATTAGTGTTTTGGGGAAGTATATCTCATTACAAATGAAAAACCTACATCTGCGTAATCAGAACTTTGCAGAGGGGATGATGTATACCTACTAGATGACGGCATAGTATATGTTAAACAGTAAACCATATGTTTAAACAATCATAGGTTTACACAAAAATTCAAATTGTAATCGCAAGAGAAAATTGTGTTTGATGCAAAACCTAATTTCTTATTATGTAGTTAAAGATTCCCTAATTTCATATTGTGATATTTTACAATAATGAAAAAAAAGGATGCATTATAATTTAATATTAAATGAAAATGTGAAAATAAGAGAAAATTCTAAAGATAATTTTCAAGAATGTTAAGAGAGCAATGAATTCTTTCTTCATGATTTGCAAGTATTGTTTGGTTACAATGGGTTATGCATGCAAGTCTAAGAGACTAACATTTCCTATTGTATGCATATTTTTCCAAAAGAACACCAATTTCATACATCATGAACCCAAAAGGAATCATTTTGTATAAAAATAATCCAATAACCTTAAAATTTTAGGCACACTCTAGAAAAAGAGCTTGGAAGAACAAATTTTCTCAAAGTAACAAAGACATGAGGCCTTTACAATGTCTAAGCTATGTTGTTGGATATTTATCAAGATTATGCCATTATAATTGCATGTAAGACATATATATGAGATTTATTTCTATGCTCATTAGCATTTCAAGGTGAAAATAAAATATTTGTCTTAAACAAAAATAATATTTCTATTTTGCCATTCAAATTTGTAAGCTTAGGAAAAACATCTTCTTTAAGAAATCATATCAAAACAATAAATTCTTGACCTTATTGTCCATAAATTAGCCCTCAAGTTTTCAATTTGGATTTCAGCAGTATATTTTCTCTAAATAATGTAAAGTGTAATAGCAAGAGCAAAATGTGTTTGCCACAAACCCTAATTTCTTATTATGTGTTGATGCATTAGCATCGAGTATGATAATCCTTAAAGTGATAATTGGCTTTCTTATCTTGATTTCAAATTATTGAAGTATCCTAAGGGTCTTAGGAGAGTTAATGTAAGTCATTGAAAGGGCTTAACATTTGAATTTCCTCCTTATTGCATTTGCCTCAAAAAGGGATTCAAACTGTAAAATCTTTACGAAGTGAAAATTGGATTGTAAATGGATGAGAAGGAGGTTTTATTGGGTTTTAAGAGTGAGAAGGTGTCTAAGTAGAATGGAATAAGTCTTATTTAGAGATATAAGTCATTAAATGATAAAAACTAGCGTAACATAATGTATTTGCTATATATGATATTGAAGGCTTAGGAAAGTTAGTTATGAATGTGAAGATTCAAATGAGAGAAGATAATAGGTCGAGAGAATTAGTTATTGGATTCATTCTCTCGAGGAAGGGAGTGTTAACTTCAAGAAGTTGGAATTTTGTAATGAAAATGTGGTTTTAGTATGGGTAATGAACTTTGTTTTGCAAGTAAAGATTACCTTTTGATGTTAATATTATGAGTTTTCATAATAATTGGAATACTTCTTCAATGAATCTATGGAGTATAGCTTGTAATCTCTATCATGGAGATTTTTCAAATGATAGGGATTTAATATTTAACTTGGTGGCTCAGACCAAGGCTTTTGTGCAACTATAAGACCGTGTTTTGCATAGTTGAGGGATTGTAGACTTGATTTATTGCATTTTGAAAACATTTTATTGAAGAATTCTCATGGTAAGGATGTTGGTAATTTCATTTGAGGCTTTGTAAGATGTTTACCTTGCTAACCATTGTTGGATGTTGAGATTCTAACGATGTAAACCGTCTTGTATTGTGGAGAATGCATGATTTTTTTCTTGAAGGTTAAAGAATGGATTTAGACTCTATTGAAGAGTGATATGGTTCAATATTTAATTCAGAGCATGACCCAGGAGCATAGAGGCGTTACTTGTTTTATTGATAGATGCATGGCTTGACTGTGACTGTACCTTTTTACATACAGGGCAGTGGGAAATATCAAGAGAAGAATATTTTTACGTGTTCTCAAGACCTACTGCATATCTTAGACACTATTAAGATAGACCTTCATACCAATTTTGAAACTTTGAATTGAAGTATAGGGAGTTTTATAACCAAATCTTGGTTCTCGGGTTTCTCATAAATGCACAGTAAAATAGTGTTAGTGTTTAACTTTTAAATCCTTAGACCATCGAATATTGACTTGATATTTGGTGGAAAACTTTATAGTAGGGCATATTTGAATATTTCAAAGGAAATTTACAAAACTAAGGGTTAATTACCTAGATAATCTTGACAACTGATTTAAAGTGATTAGACATAGTTTGAGGGCTAATAGAAAAGGGCATTTAGTAAAGGAACTATGTTGTATCTTTTATATTTTGGAGTCTTGAAAAATTTCATACACCTAGAAACAATTAATGGGTGCTTAAAACCCTATAGTTTGTGTCTTTATGCCTCCAAGAAGTGAAGATATGGATGACATAATCCTTTCACAAGCTTAATTGAGGCTTAGTAAGCCAAAAGAGTAAAATTGAGATAGAAAGAGCAAACTAAGGATTTGGAGGCTATAAGTTTTTGTATGCATACCAAGGATGTTGGAATATGTATATTAAAGATTATACCTTGTTTTGGGTAGCTTTATAAATCCATGGGCATGAATGTTTCCAACTACTTGTCTTAAGGGTACTTAAGGACAATTTTGAAGGAAATTGAGGAAAAGGTAAGGTTTTGAAAATTGTGCATGCATTGGGATAAATGAAATATAATTATAGGAAGGTGAAGGACATAGGTAAAGGGTGTAAGAATCTGAGTTAAGGCGTTAGACAAATTTAGATGGATTTTCTTAAGTCCATTTGTGGACAAGAAATTGACTACAAGGAAAAAGGAAGGGGTTTAATCAAGTTTCTTGATTATAGAGTTAATGATGATTATGAGGGTTTGGAATGGGATGAGAGAAAACGGTTTATATATGAGTTGAAGGTTAGAGAGTGCAAGAGGAAGTAAAAATGCTTGATAGATGTTATAAGCCCAATAGACAAATGCTTGAAAACAAGGTAGTAATGGATGAAGTACTTAGATTTTGGTATTTAATTTAATCATGCATTGGATATGTTTGGTCCTCTACATCATGTGGTATCATAGTGAGAGGAATATAAATTATTTTATTATTAATAGTGTGTTGTGAGTATGTGATTGAATTGACAGCTGAAATGGCTAAGAAAAGGTGAAAGAGTGAAAGAGAAACAAGAAAGAAAAAAAGACACCAAAAGTATAGGTTTGAATCCTAGGTGAGGTGTGGAGGAGAGAAAGGTGAAAAATACTTGTTCCAGAGAAGAAGAGAAAGATGGAAAAATAAGAGTTAGTGTTAAAGCTAGTAAGAATGTTAAGCCACATGAAGAAGAGTCAAGATGAGAAAAAGAAGAGAGATAAGGCCAAGAGGAAAAAGGAAAGAAAGTTTGGCTTGTGGTTTGAGAAAGACTTGAGAGAACTCAAGAAAGATGTTATGGTTGAGAAATGGATACTGAGCATAGAATAAGAAGAAGATACAGATGAAGAAGAAGCGTATGAATGGCAAGGTGAGATAGAAGAACAAGAACAAAAACTAAGTGAAGAAGTTATGTAATGCTACCCTGAAGAAGGAGAGTTACTTGATGACATGGATGAGATAATAGAGGAAGATGAAGAAAAAGAAGAAGGTGCAACAACAAATCAGTATGCTAATGAGGTATGTGAATCAAGTTGTTTCCCTTGAAGTATTTTTGTTTGTAAATACTCCAAAAGAATATGAAATAAGATTTGATAGGCCTATATATGATGAAGATGACAAAGATATGGATGAGTTTAAGCTAAATGAAGAAATGAAATTTTTGATGATTTATTTTCTCATGTTGCCAAGGAGGAAACCAATTTGGATGAGGTAAATGCAAGTGAAGATGAGTTAGAGCAGCAAGTACAAGAAGTCATGAATGCATTTGAAGAAGGAAAGGTAAACCAAATTGACTCCAAACTTACTCATTTGATGACTGAGATTGATATTTCATTAGGTGAATTCCTAGAAATTGTAGAAAAAGACTCTATTGGTGCATTTAAAAAGAAAAAAGAGATTAGGAAAAACAATATTGAATGGGGTAATGAGCATGGTGATTAGTTTTTCATAGGTGAGGTAGATGATTTATTGTAAGATTTATTGTGTATAATGAATAAGAAAAGAGAGAGTGAAGGTATGACTCGAGGAAATGCTTGATTCTTGGATAAATGAGAATGCAAATGAGGATAATGCAAGTATAAGTACATGTCTAAAGAAATTTGATATTATGGAGAACACAAAGAAGCCAACATGAAAGTAAGAGAAGCAACGATATGGACAATTTTCATTTTCAAGAAAACAATATGATGAAATCATGAGAATCAAGGACTATGCAAAGAAGAATGATATGAAGAAACATGAAAAAGGATGTGTATTTGTTGTTGTTGTGTTTATTTGTGTAGTTATAGGTGATGGAAGGATGAAGTTGAAGAAAATCAAGATGGGAGTCAAGAAAAGGAAGAGAAAATTCAATGCAAATGTAAAGATGAAGAAAATTTTGTGGGATCCAAGTGGATGTGAGACCAACAAGGGCAATAGGAAAGCTAGGACAAGAGCAAGAAAAATTCAAGAAGATCAAGATATATTAGAAGAAACCAAATGGCAATATATGGTTTTTTTCTCCACCTCGGGAGTATAATGTAGGAGCATCAGAGTATGATAAACCTGAAAGTGATAATTGGCCTTCTTATATTGATTTTGAGTTATTGGAGTATCATAGGGGTCTTAGGAGAGTTAATGTAAGTCATTGCAAGGTATTGAAAGGGATTAACATTTGAATTTCCTCCTTGTTGCATTTTCCCTCCAAAAAGGGATTCAAATTGTAAAAGCTTTAAAAATTGAAAATTGACTTGTAAATGGATGAGGAGTTTTTAATGGGTTTCAAGAGTGAGAAGGTGTCTAGGTAGAATGGAATAAGTGTTAGGTAGAGATATAAATCATTAAATGGTCCAAAACTGATGTAACATGATGTATTTGCTATATATGAGCTTGAAGGCTTGTGAAATTTAGTTAGGGATGTGAAGAGTCAAAGGATAGAAGATAAAATCTCGAGGGAGTTAGTTATTGGATTCATTATCTTGAGGAAGGGAGTGTGAAATTCAAGAAGTTGGAATTTTGTAATGAAAATATGGTTTTGTATGGGTAATGAACTCTGTTTTGCAAGTAAAAGGCTTACCTTTTGATGTTAAGATTCTGATTTTTTCCTAAGAATTGGAATACTTCCTCAATGAATGTATGAAGTATAGCTTGTAATAATTATCATGGAGATTTTTCAAAAGATAGGGATTTAGTATTTAACTTGGTGTCTCAGGCCCAGGCTTGTGTGCAACTTTAAGACTGTGTTTTACATGGTTGAGGGAATCTAGAATTGAGTTCTTTCATTTTAAAAACATTTTCTTGAATTCTTCTCATGGTAATTATGTCGGTAATTCCATTTGAGGATTTATAATATGGTTACCTTACTAACCATTGTTGGAAGTTGAGATTCTGATGATAGACCATACTATATTGTGGAGAATGCATGATCTTTTCCTTGAAGGTTAAAGAATATATTTAGACTTGATTGAAGATTGAGATGGTTCAATATTTAATGCATGAGACTATTGAAGGGACAAGCACGACCCAAGAGCATAGAGACCTTACTTGTTTTATTGATAGATGCACGGCTTGATTGTGACTGTAGCTTTCTACAGGAAGGGTAGTGGAAAATTTGAGGAGAATAACATTTTTACGTGTTCTCAAGACTTACTGGTAAGTTCATCTTTTAGACACCATTAATACAGACCTTCGTACCAATTTTGGAACTTTGAATCGAAGTATAGGGAGTGTTATAACCAAATATTGGTTCTCGGGTTTCTCAAAATGCACTATAAAGCAATGCTAAGGTTTGACTTTTTGAAGCCGTAGGCCATCGAATCTTGACTTGATATTTGGTGGAAACCTCTGTAGTAGGGAATATTTGAAGATTTCAAAGTAAATTTGCAAAACTAAGGGTTAAGTACCTAGATAATCTTGACAGTTTTATTTGATTTGATTAGACACAATTCGAGGGCTAATGGAGAAGGGCATTCAACAAAGGAACTATGTTGTGTCTTTTGGGGTGAGTCTTGAAACTTTACATTCACCTAGAAATAATTAACGGGTTCTTAAAAACCTCTAGCTGGTGTCTAGATGCCTCAAATAAGTGAAGATATGGATGACAAAGGTTGTCACAGACTTAATTGAGGGTTAACAAGCCAAAAGAGTAAAACTGAGATAGAAAGAAAAAACTAAGTAGTTGGAGGCTAGAATTTTGTATGCAAACCAGGGATGTTGTAATATCTCTATTTAGTCTTACACCTTATTTTGGGTAGCTTTAGAATTTTAGGCATGAATGTTTCCAACTACTTGTCTTAACGGTACATAAGGATAGTTTTGAAGGAAATTCAGGAAAAGGTAAGGTTTTGAACATTGTGCATATTACGATGAATGAAATAGAATTATTGGAAGGTGAAGTATAGAGGTAAAGAGTAGAACTAGACTAATTTAAGGTACAATCCAAATTTGGCTAGATTTGCTCAAGTCCATTTGTGGACAAGAAATTGACTTCAAGGCAAAAGGAAGGGGTTTAGTCAAGTTTTTTTTTTTCTAGAGCTAATGATGATTATGAGGGATTGGAATGGGATGAGAGAATAGGGTGTATGTATGAGTTAAAGGTTACAGAGTGCAGGAGGCAATTAAAATGCTTAATAGAGGCTATAAGCCCAATAGACAAGTGCTTAAAAATAGGGTAGTAATGAATAAATGACTTATATATTGATATTTGTTTTGATTATGCATTGAATATGATTGGTCCTCTGCATCATGTGCTTAAATATGCCCTAATTTTGTATTGTGGAATTTTACAATAATAAAAAAAGGATGCACCATAATTTAATATTAAATGTAAATGGGAAACAAAAGTTCCCTTTTGGCGACTATGGTGCAAAGGTGGCGCAAATGTGGTGCACATTTTGTGCCACTTTTGTGATACATATTAGCATCATTTTTTGTGTCACAAAACGAGAATACATATAAAAAGATGTGAATTCGACACAATTCATGACATGATTTGTGCTACATGTAGTAGCGATCTTTTAAACATGTAATAATTCAAAAAATAAAGGAATAAAAATAAATCTCTAAAAAAAAAAGAAAACTAAAAATGATATTAAGAAAACCTTTTGTCTTTATAGAAATATACAACCTGATTCAAATATAATGCACAATATCTATTTGTAATTACATCCATTGCACTTTTTAAAATATTTTAATCAGTAATACACATTTTTTCTAAAGTATTTATAGAAGAATATTTAATTAAATGATGAAAACACTAGAAAATAAAATATGTAATGAAATTTTTATAAAAAAAACTCAAAATAACGGTGTAAATTACCTACAAGAACAACACAATTTGATTTTAAAAAATTATATAGAACAAAAAAATTAGAATGTACTCTTACAAAAAAATCTTCATGTATAAAAATCTCGTAAATGGTGCATATTACATATTTTTGATGAATTTCAAGATCCCACTATGGAATGGACATATATCATATATCCAAGATGACAAGGTAAAAATCAAGGCATCTTCCGATATGGGACAAGACACAATAGTTGAGAGGGTACTTGAGGGGATACCCAAAACTTGAGAAAATTTAAATGAGAAGTAGGTGTACAAACAACATATTATTGAACAAATTGTATCCAAAAACATGTAAAGTAGTCAATCACAAGGTGACACATCATTTGTCTAATTTTTAGATAATCCATGCACAAGTTTAGGTCCAACCATTTTTTTAGTGCATTTCAAATTTGATATTTTAAATCAATTCAAATTGTGACTTTCCTCCAAATAAACACATGAAATGAAATATGTATATTAAATACATGTTGACTCAACTATGTGACAAATTTCAAGTGCTGATGTGGCACTATTTGATCGCCATGTAGGTGCCAAGTTAGATAGCACAACCATCGATTCGGCTCCCATAATAAGCCTTCGACCCAACCATCACATACATAGAAAATAAATTATTTGAAATTGTCTCTATATTGATCATAAATATACCATAAAAATGGTAGAAAGTTCATTATTGCAATCAAAATAGTGCTAGTAAGATCCATCGATAAGATCATAGCCTAGGGTTATATAGTATTAAAAATTAGTTGAAAATATATATATTAAAAAGGAGATCATGGTGAATGAAGAATAAGGAGAATATATGATTGTCTCTTTATCAATTTCATAAATTACCTAAACCCTTTCTCCAATTGAATGCCTTCTTTTGACATAGAATTACAGCTTATAAGAAAAATAAAATTACTAAAAAAAATTAGTATTAAAAAGAAACTTACCTCTAATGTTGATTTGGACCAACAAATGATGAGTATTATAGAGTAAATGGTAAATCTTGAAACTGATTGAGTAATATAATTTTTAAAAATAAAATTCTAATAATTTTATATTATTGTTCCAATTAACATTTTAACTCGTACTTTTATGCTATTGTGACAACTATGGTAATTTTGTAACATCTTCAATATTAAAAAAATGTTACATTATGTCAAAAATATAGGGTTTTACACCAAGCCTATTGTTTATGTGAGGGTGTCAAATATAAATAGTAATCACACCAAGGAGGTGTCATGGAAATTATGATAGGGAAAGGGGAGAAATGAATCATTGTCTACAATTCTTGGTGCGAATAAAGGAGAGGACATTTAAGTCTATGGAAGATTACATGGGAAGATGAAGGGGAGGTTTTTGGGGGTGGTAGAGAAAAATGGTGTTATTGATTGCATTATGTGGAGACCACCAGGAACTACATCACAACCCTATCTTCAAAAGGAGGGAACACAATGCAATGTTGGGGGAACATATAGAATGTGACCAACATGTAATTTATAAAGTAGTTTTAAGTAGGAAGGGAAATACAATATTGAAAAGTTTATTTATGATGCACTATCTATATCATCCACATGGTTGAGTAACTCGAGGCATGCCTCCTTTTTTTAAGTCAAGGTACGAACCCAAAGAAAAATTTGAGAATCTTTCAAAGAAAAAAAAGGTGAGATGTGGAGGTATTATTGGTTATGAACTATAAATATTGATGTGGAAATAAGACCTTGATGTTTTATACTTCCAATGGAAATAGTTGTTCTATCAAAAGTTAGGCCTTAACCTTTACGTATTGTGAGCTCTAAGACATTTTCAAAGGAGTTGTCTATTATAAATATCGAAATGGGGGCACATGTGCATGCAAGGATTGGAATTCATCCTACTGCAAACAAAGTGTATCTGTTGAATTCAAGTACCAAAAATGTAGAAGTCAAGAAGACATGCACCAAGATTTTATATGATTGAAATGATGTGGCTAATTTCTCCATTGACAAGGACAACATCAACCCACAAGTTTGTAGTGAGCATAACCTTTTTCTCCCCATGTAGGATAGAATATGGATGCCTTGTATAATATGCATTGTAACGCAACTAGGACACTCAATAACCTCAATATTTCCTTGTTGTGGTGGTCAATGAGGTAATGTGTGGAAAATAATTGGAGTAAATAAATGAATTATTTCTTTTCTTAAAAGGACATACGTTAGTCGAACAAGATATGAGTGTTTCCTAGTTTTTGAAATGTGCTCCAACATTGTAAATATTGAGAAGTAGTTAGAAAAGGAAACACGTGTTAGGTCAAAACCATGTTTATGAAATATAGTTTGCAATGTGGTGAATCTTTGTAGGTTTCTCCAAAGGGTTTCACCAAATGAATTTTCTACACACATTGGAACATATATGATATGAGGTAGTTGTCTTAGGTATATGCAAGATGAGTTTTTCTATAGACAACTATGTGTGCATGCATATCAAGATTTGAATTTTTTTCCATCAATGTTGTTAAACTCACCAAATATAAAAATCAAGATCCTTTTTACTTTTCCAAGTTTCTACATTGAAAAGTCATTACGTTATAAAAAAACCCAATTATTAACAAAAAAATGTAGAGAACTCCAAAGATAAAATTGTTTGAAAAGGAAATAGATAGTTATTTCCCTAATTTTTTTATTTTTTTAATCCACACCAACAAAGTCCGAGGCATAAAGAAAAACAAAAGTATTCAAATTAAATTCCATGGAACATCAAAGGACCAAACGTGAGATTGAAACATTTAGAAGAAAATATGGTTACAAAAATAATTATTTATAAATGTTGAACATAAAATATTAGAAACATAATTTCTTTTTTTGATTTCCACTTTCCCATACCAAGAAAGCAATGGTGCTATAAAATAAGGAAAGCCATTAATACCCAAATGCAAAGAATTCCAATGAAAAGGATGTTTATAAAGACAAGGGGTTTTTTTTGTTTTTTGTTTTTGTTTTTCACAACAATAAATGTAATATCATTAAAAACAATTGTATTCCACTAGTAATCGCCTATGAAAATTACAATGGAAACGCTTGAAGGAATGGATCAAGAATAAAACTTGAGGGAGTGAAAATTTGGGAGAGGATAAGGGGGATAAAGAAGGTGTTTCAAGGGGGTGTAGTTCAAGGGTGGGGAAAATGATGGAGGGAAACAAAATGAAACTCTTCTTTCCTACAATCACATGCCAATTTTTTCAATCATTCAAGGAGAAATGGCTAGTGCAATGTGAAATTCATGAGGCAACATATTTAGGAGATATCTTTGAATGTAAGGAGTGGTCAATCAATACTTCCAATGTTGATATTTGTTTTTAACAATTTTATTCCTTGTGTTTAGTGGGTATTTGAAACACATGTAAATGTAAGGGGAATTCACTGCACTCTTTAGAGAGATGAATATGTGAAGCGGACTTGGAATCCTAGGGTAGTGAATTCATGCACAATTGTGATTAGGATTTCTCTCTAGCTATTTGGGTTACAATGACGGTTTTCATTTATTTTTACCTCATAAAAATGGGGAAAACACAAGTTACGGGATCGAAACCTAACCACAATTTTTTCTCCTATATAGCACTTCATTACCCCCTTTTTAGTTGTAAGCTTGAGTAATTCAAGTCCAAAGCGACAACTTTGCAAAAATCATCTCTAATTAAAATTAGGAATATTTCCCTAGTGGAAAAAGGAATCTAAGGTTGGGGTATTGGGTGGTCATGAGCCTCATCCATACTTTAATGTACCTTCATCAAACATGACGAAAAATAAAATGTCACGATCAAGGCCCTAGAATTTATTACTCCGTGTTGAGGCTAAATGGACTACTCGTATTTGAAATACAACATCCTCCACACTTTGACAGCCTTATAACATGAACCCAAATACAATAGAACTTTTTTATTTTTCATATCCAAGGAAGAAATGGTGCTCATGTTCTTCATACATGACCACTATCTATACTTTGATTGGTAGGAAGGACAACCATTGTTGACATGTGTCAATGGTTTTCTGATGGCAATAACATGACGACTGACATAAAATATGGTTTGTTATTTTATTTTATTTGGCATGAAGGGTATCGATTGGACAACATTTAATTTTTTGGAAAAGATAAAGACATGAATCAAAAGTTGGAAATTACAAGGTGGGAATTAAAAACCAACATGTATCCCACATATTACATGTCTCAAATTATTCTTGCCAAAAAAATATATAATATTTTTGTTCCACTTTAGTGTCTCAATCTTTATCACATTACAAAAATCATCATGAATTGAGCCCTCTCATATTAAGATTGAGTATCTTCTAGAAAATAGACAATGTGTGAACAATCATCAATAATTAAGCCCCTCTAATGGTTGGTCATATAAGTGATGGGTAGATTCTATCTACCAATCATGTTTTGTTATTTTTTAACTTTATTTTACTACAATTTCAAGGTTTTTGATTGGTGCAATTTGCGCTTAAAGGGGCCAAACTAAAAATGGGGAAAATCTAATATGTTCTAGCCTCAATTTCTTTAGAGCACTTTCAGCCCCCTTTTTAATTTCAAGCTAAAGTAATTGTAGGAAAATAAGCATCAGACAAACAATCATTGATAATTGAGTCCGTCAAATGGTTGGTAAATCATGTCCGACAAGAAAATTTTGTATACCGAGACTCCATTATTCACATGATTTCAATTTGAGCTCTAAGGGGTAAAAAATGTGGAAAATCCAATAGGTTTCAAGGTTGAAACCTAACCACACTAATTTCTTCATGTAGCACTTTGTAGCCCCCTTTTCATTTTTAAGCTTGATTAAATGCAGGGGTAATTACAATAAGATATGTGATGTGAGAACAATAATTAATAATTGATTGCTCTAGTGATTAGTCATATGAGTGACCGATAGATTTTATCTGCTAATCGAATTTTGTTATTTTTTAATTGTATATTTTTATGCCATTAATGATTTCAATTGGATGGTGTTTGATTTTTTAGAAAAGACAAATACATCAATGGAAATTTGGAAATAAAAAAGTGAAAATTAAATACCTACATGTACCACACCTTTTCCATGGCTCAAATTTTAGCACCTAAGTAATATCCACTTCTTATGTTTCACTTTATCATCTTGATCTCACTCACATTATTCATGTGAGTGTAATTTGTTCTTAAAGGGTCCAAAAATAAAAATGGGGAAAATCAAATAGGTTTTAGGTTCGAAACCAAACCACCGACGTTGTTAAGGTTTCTAGTCGGACAATGTTTGATTTGGGTAAGTACACTAATCCGAGGAGCCAAAAGGGGATCTTAAGTGGACACTTTTTCGAAAAATAAAAATCTTCAACTTATACGAGTTATTTGAAATAGTTACACTTAAAATTAGAATATGTTGTAAGAACATGAACTGTAGAATTTTAAGTCTAGTTTCTAAGCACTAATTTTATTGAAATCAATCAAGTTTAAGTGTGTCAAATAGCTAAAATACCAACAGATGCTCATGTTTTTGTTTATAAACATAGTAGAGTGAATTTCATGCCCCCACCATTTTTTGGGCACTATTTAGTATTTTTTAAAACCCTTTGGTAGAAAGCTAGCTAAGAGAATCTAGTTTGGGCTCCATTATTTTTAGATTTTTTAACGAGCACTTTTTAATGATTTTTCTAGTACATAAATTTTAAATTTTGAAAAATAATGGAGCTCTGACCATCCCCCCTAACTACCTCAAATAATATGGAAAATTAGATTATTTTTTTGAATATATATATATAAAATTAGGCCTAGTTTGGGCTAGTTTTTTTTTTTAATTTCGATGAGCCAAACAAAATATACACGATGAAAGATAGACATGTTTAAACTTAAAAAAATAGCTACAAAAAGGCATAGTTAGAAAATAAATAATATGGAAACCTTATATTAGTTAGAAAATTTGAAAATTTATATTTTTAGAAAGAAGAAAGTTTGTTCTACGTTGTAGTCATATTTTTATTAAATGAATCAATCATTTTAATGTGATTTATCATGGTGGAATAGGCATTTTAGCATTTTTATGAAAAAACATGATGTTTGTTGTGTTTTTGCAGGTTCATGCCTTAGACTTGGGGATCCAAACTGGATCCATGCCTAGAGGCACGCCTTGGAAAAAAGTAAAAACACAAAACACATACACGTTATAATGTGCATGCATTCCTCTAAGCATCAATATTGTATGTGTTTTTGGCATGCTTCTATTTACAAAAATAAATGTTTAAGTTATTATTATTTATATTTTATTATTTCTTATACTTTAAATTTATTTTAGTAAATATAAGAAATTAGGGTCACTTTGCACCTTATGGAACTAGTCTCATAGCTCCATGAGTCACGATTTAGGAGATAGTTTTTATAATCTATTTTTTTCATCGCATAGTTAATTTTCAGGATTTCAACATTTAGCCTAAAGCTTTTAGCGTTTAAATTCTATAATCGATGTTTATTTTGGCAATGAATATAGTAATTTTTAGGTTTGGGTACTTTTAGATTGTTTACTAATATTTGTAGGAGTGTTAGATGTGTCAAAATTATATTTTAGAAGCCTCACAAGTCTCAAAGGGAATAAAAATGTTCAAATATATGCACTCATGAAATGTCTTGTGATAATGAACAAATCAAAACACATGTGTTGGACATAGTGTCATTGGTATTGTCATTGATGGAAAAGGGTGTCTAGGTGGCATAGGAGTCAGCATGAGGTGTTAATCATCAAGAAGCATGAAGGTTGATTGGTAGTGCCATGTTTTGGTGTCATGAAGTGTTGCATTGGTGAAGTGTTGGTTTGGAACCAAAATGGGAAGCTTCACTGTTTTGAAATTCTTCATGACACCTTTAAGCCTTAGAGAAAAATGGATGTCTCCAACATGTAGAGGATTTACATAGCTTTCTAATGCCTATTTGTTTCCTTCTAACTCCTTACAGAGCTCTTGGAATCTTCAGAGAAGTTAGGTTTCACCATTAGAGTGTTTGTTCCCTGCACCTAGAAAACCCGATGTTGAGCAGATAGTCCTTGAATGATAAAACATTTCCTAAATCTTCATAAATTACCTTCAAAACTTCCAAGATTCCCTAACATCACCTCTAGATGCTTAATATATTTCCTAAACTCTCTCTGGAGGGTGTTTTATTAGCTCTAGAATGGAAAAAATAACTAGCATGGAAATTGAAAATTTTGAAGCATGAAAACTAAGCCCTTAATTGAAAATAAGGATTCTCATTCACTGTGCATCCTTCCTCTGGTGATGCAGGAACATCTTGTTAATAATCAATTTTGGCTTTCTTAGGTGACTAGGGGTATCTTGGGTCCACTTGAGATGGTCATAGATTGTACTAGTCCATTTGGACTCCACAAGAAAGAATATGGAGTTTCCCTCCAAATGTATAATTTGAATATTTGAAATATCTCTAGGTATGTTATAGGATTAGGTGTTAAGTGACACAATCCTCTCATACTAAGATATCGTATTTAAAGGTTAGATACTATTCTGCAAGTCATTTTCACAAGTAAATATCTTGTTTTGGATTGTCTTCTTATATATAATAATGTTCAAAGCTTCATGGAACCCTCACAGTGTTCAGGGAATGGAAAATAGATAGCTTACTTAGACTAAACTATACCTTGTTTTGGAAGTTTAGTAGTATGTAGCATCAACATAATGATTCAATGAAATCCGTGAGTCTATTTCAGGGCATTGATCACAAGGTCATGGTGTTGTAAAAGTCAAGAAAATGTAATAAGCCATCTTAAAGAGGATTTCTTAAATTAAATTTGTGTTCACAATCCTAATCGTGTGTGCCAGTCTTAAGGGCCTAGGGTAGAACATTCATTATAATAGTTAATACTTATTCCTATTAGAGTCCTTATAATCGTGGAGGAAGGTAATAAGAATACCAAGAGCTTCAAAATCCATAGTACTGATTGGAATAATAATAAAATCAAAGGAATGTGTAAATACAATTTAGAATGTTAATGCCTGTGTTGTGGCTAGGAAAGATGTACTTTTAGAAAAATAGATTTTACTCCATGTGGTTGAAGTTGGTGGAGCCTCCGATAAGTTGGAGAAATGTCTAAGGACGTTAAGGACTCATAAAATTAGGTCATAAGGACAGAGTATTGAGTGGTTAGTAGGTAAAGGAAGCAATGTACGATCGTGTTTATTTCTTGTGATATTAAGACCATCCTTGAGAAATATATGTATTAGAAAAGAAAATCATAAGGAATTTGTATCTATCATTGAGGGAGTGGTGTTATAATGTTTTGAATCCTTAAGTAATAGGGGAAAATCCTTATACAAATTTAATCAAGTAGACCTATTGATTGTCTTGCATAGTTCCATAAAGAAGCCTAGAGAGAGTAAGGGTTTGTATGAAAAGCCTTAAGTAAAAGAGGAAGAGTTGAGTGATTTACATTAGTGATTAGGAGAGGGGTAAGCATAGTGAGATGAGTGAAAAGAAGATTGAGTAAAATTCAAGGTGAAGGTGAAAAACAAAGTTGAGAAGATTGTTTAGAGCTTGAGCAAACAAGGAGTCTTAAAAAGCCAAAAGTTAAAAATCTAGCAAGATGACATATAAATGAGTAATGGAGCATTTAGGTGTGCTTGAGTAAGGTGTATGGGTGTGTTGAAAGGTGGATGTAAGGATGAAATAGGTGGTAATCCATTAAACCCTTAATTTTTCTTTCAAACCCTAATTAGACCTACTTGAAACAAGGGAAAAAGAGAAAGTTGAATTGGGGAAGTTGTATTTTGAGTTGAAGTTATATAAAGAGGATTGCATGGTACTCTGTATCATCGAAAAACCTATCATGAGTTCAACATTTACCATGGATTAAATTAAATTCCTAATAAGATCATTTAATGTATATGAAATATTGTTTAAGGTGATTGATCAACTCATTTAGTTTTGATGAGAGAGTACTTCCTTCAAAGGCTTAAAAGGGCCATTTTTGGCCATTATGTAGCTAATTGAACACCCTTAGAAAGTTTTAGAGAAAATATAAAGCATATGAGGGTGATTTCAGAGAGAATTTAAGATGTCTAAGTAAATTTAGGAAAGTTTAGGAAATAAAATCTCATTTAGGAGCAATTTGTTTAAGATTGGGTTTTTAGGTGTAGGGAATGAAAGCTAAAACGGTGAAAGATGACTTCTCTGGATGATTCTAGGATTTCTATAAATACTTAGGATGAAACAAAATATGCATTCGAAGGTATTAGAATATTGTAAAATTTGGAATAATATTCATTTATTCAAGGCTTAAATATTTCTTTAGGTATTGCAAAACTCTTCAACTGCCCCTCCTAGTTCAAAATGAAATAGGACCTAAATTTTGAGTTGCATGCAGAATTAGATTTTTAGAATAGTTTCATTGATCATAAAATGTTATTTTTAGTGTTTCAATGAAGTATGGAGGTTAATAACATGTAAATCATCCTCAAATTTCATTCAAGGATTCATCCCCTATCTGGAGGAGGAAACCCATTTCCATGAGGAGTAAAAGGTGTCCAGTACCTTGAGCATGCTTCCACCTAGGTGTCATCTTGGTCAAGAAATTGAATTATAAAGAATTTTTTATGTTCAAAGGTGAAATTTGGAGCTCAAGAAGTGACTTGATGATCATCATATCCCGATTAATTGTCATTGTACCCAAATATCTCTAAAGAACAAGCTCAAATGAGCTAGTCATGCCACCGAGGTATCCAAGACCATCATGTGTGAAGTATTAAGGCATCATCTATCTCCATGAGAGACATATGAGAAAAGATGTGTATGAGAAGAATGAATTTGATTTCATCAAAGGATGATTTTAGATCCATGAAAGGTGAGGGGATGATCTTCATATGGAGCACCCTATTTCCAAGAATGACCAATCATCTCAATTCACTTGATTGCAGCTTAAGGAGGAGGCACATTACAATCACCTCATTTTGGTAAACATGAAAGGAATCACATTCAGGAGCAATACTCTACCAATAAAGTGAGGACCTCATTTTAGTAAGAAGTAGATAAACATCATATAGTTGATTTGTGGTCACTAAAGTGAATTATGGACTAAATTTCAAATTGGTACCAATTTGAGTAGTGGTAGGGACAAAATCCAATTCATAAGGCCAAAAACCTACCAAATTACTATATATTTTCCCAAAACAAAGACCGAATACAATATATATGCCCTGAAAACTTTAGGTCCTTGCTGAAATCCTAAAATTAGTTAAGACTTGAATTGATTGGATTTTGAAAAATATCTTCTAGATTATAATTGTTAGAGCTATGTGACAATTTCCATCAGTGCAGAGTGACCCTAAATTCATATTTTTACTAAAATAAACTTAAAGTATAAGAAATAATAAAAAGAAATCTTATACTTATTTTTGTAACTATAAGCCCCCCACAAACACATATATAGTCCACAGTATATGGAACGCAGCGTACACGTTATAATGCGTATGCATTTTTCATACACTAAAACGCGCACACATACGTGTTTTAGGTTTGGAAAATACCAAACCAAGAAATACCCATTTGTTAGACAAGACAATGACATCAATGGAAAGTTGGAAATAAAAAAGTGAAAATTGAATACCTCCATGTATTGCACATTTTCCATGTCTCAGTAGTAACAACCAATATGTGTTCCACTTTATCAACTTATTCTCAATCACATTAATTACTTGAGCACAATTTTCACTTAAAGGTGACAAAATAAAAATTGGGGAAAATCCAATGGGTTCCATGTTCAAAACCCAACCACAATGCTTGCTTCTTAGAAAAATTTGTAGCCCCCTTTTCAATTTTAATCTCAATTAGGTGTAGGGAAACAAGTGATGCATGAAAAATCATCAATAATTGAGTCCCTTAATTGGTTGGACATAAATATATGGTGAGTGAAATTTCTAGACTCGGGACTACATTATTCACGTGAGTGTAATTTGAGCTTAAAGGGGCAAAAATCGGGGAGAATACAATATGTTCTAGGATAGAAACCTAACCATATTTATTTATTCATGTTGCACTTTCAGTAGTTCCCATTTTTTCAGTTTTAAGATCGAGTAAATGCGGGAGTAATTGCGGCATAAAGAGAATTTTTAAGCAAAATATTTAAATAAATAGATGACTAAATCTAATTGCAATGTAGCAAGAAATGAATAAACGATGAAGTACTAATTGACCCAAGCAAGTAAGTAATTGAGATTAAAAACGCTAAGTGAAAATGAGGAGATAAAATGATGTAGTTGTTTCATAAATAAATTTGGATTGTGCTAAAGTTTTGAACCGGTGAATAAAGAGGGGAAACTATCGCATTGGAACCTAGAAAATTGGAATGGGTCAATGGTGCTTCATGGGCACTACAAACCTTCTCTGGGCACTGTTATCGCTCATAGCCTTAGAAAACCAACTTTGGATGGTTCATGAGGTATCATTGTCCTTCTCTTCTGTTGCTAGTATGTTGCATCAAGTTCGTCGATGTTTCCTATAACCCGCAATGAATAATTGACCTACAAAAACTCAAAAGTGCATGAAATCCCAAAAAGAGAATAATACAAATAAGGGTTTGGACTGTCCTCGTTATCAAACGAGTGATCTTACTGACCGAAGCGTTGTACTACATTTCATAACCAATGTAGTTCTATGTGTTTTTGTGAAGAGATTGTGTTGTGTTTTGGAGCTCAATTACTTCATGTTAGCATGTTATATTAAGCTTGTAGGAAAACTCGATAACCGACATTGGTTCTATAGGGACAGACATCGGTCACCTATGACTAGCATCGGTTGGGAAAGGAGGAACCAACATCGGTTAGGGATAGTGGCATCGGTTACCTGTGTGTGAGTGTTTTATTTAACTCACGGGAATTAGATCTAATTTTAGTATTAAAGCATATCTATTGATTGTAATTACATGGCTAAGTGCCCTAAGTTTTTATATGCCTATATAGGCATGAAAGCTAAGGTTTAGAATTAGGGGATTGGAAGAGTGAATGACTATTGTGAAATAATTGTGAGAGAGAGAATTTTTGGAGAAGAAGGAGAATCTTGAGAGAAAGAAAGTACGAACATCTGAGAGGTGTGGAAGATTGTAGATATTCAATTGTATATCTTTTGAAAGCTTTGGATAATATATTTTCTTGTTTCTTTGTGGATGTAAATCACATGGGTGAACCATGTTAAATCGGTGTTGATTTATATCTCTTGTTTTGTATATTTCTTCGGGTAGAATATTTGTTTTTATTACATGTATGCTTAGATCTGGTATATTATTTGTACCACCTTGTGTTAACCCAAACAACTGGTATCAAAGCTTTGTTTGAGGGTTTTGTGTGTTGACAAGTTTTCTCACAGAGGGTTTTCTGATTGAGTGGGAGCTACAACAATGATAGAAGAAAACAAATACAAGGTAGATATGTTTGACGATCAAAATTTTCAATTATGGAAGATTGATTGATGATTATCTCGTATAAAAGAGATTTGTACTTACCGTTGGATGAAAAGTATAGACCTACAAAGATGACTGATGAATAATGGAAGATTCTTGACAGAAAGGATTTGGGATCTATAAGATTGAGTTTGACAACATCTGTGGCTTCCAATATTACAGAAGTAACATCTACGGTAGAGTTAATGAAATATCTTGCTAAATTATATGGAAAACCAAGTGCTTCAAATAAAGTTTATTTGATGAAGAAACTATTTAGTTCTAAGATGCATGAATATGGATATGTATCTAGTCATTTGAATTATTTCCGATCTATTGTAAATCAGTTAAAATCGGTTGATTTTCTATTTGATGATGAAGTGAAAACACTTTTATTCTTATGTTCTTTGCCACGATAGTTGAGATAACTTGGTAATGGTTGTTAATAATAAAACATCTATTAATACTATTCTTACGTTTGATGATGTGGTTAGTATAATCTTGAACGAATAAATTTGTAGGAAGAGTACAAAGGAATCATTATCTAGGAATGCTTTGAATGTAGAAAGAAGAGGTAGGAACAAGGAGAGATCTAAGAATAAGAAGAATGGGAAATCAAATTCAAGGAATGGCAGATCTAGATCCAAAGGTAAGGGAATTACCCTTGGAATTGTTAAAAGAAAGGACATGAACATAAATATTGTTGGTCAAAGGATAAAGATAACCAACACCCAAAAAAGGTAAAGAGGAAAATATTACAGCAGAGGTAATGCAAGATGCTCTTATTCTTTCTTTGGATAATAGAATAGAATCATGGGTTTTAGATTTAGGAGCTTCTTTCCATGTAACCCCTAATAAGGGTTATTTTAGAAATTATGTCCAAGGTAATTTTGGGCATGTTTATTTGGGTGATGATGAACCTTGCAGTATTATTGGTAAAGGGAAGTTCATCTAAAATTGTAGAATGAAAATACATGGGTATTGAAAGATGTGAGGCATGTGTCAAGCTTCAAGATGAATCTTATTTTTGTAGGGCAACTAGGTGAAGCTGGTTGCATGGTTACATTCACAACAAAATCTTGGAAAGTCACCAAGGGTTCCTTTGTTGTGGCAAGAGGCAAGAAGGTAGGAACATTATATTTATCTACTTGTGTTACTGATTCATTTTCTATGTTATCTACTTCAAATTTAGATGCATGCATGTGACATAATCGGTTGGGCCATATGAGTCAAAAAGGAATGTCAAATTTGAAAGATTTAGATCTTGATTTATGTGAGCATTGTATCTTTGGAAAGAAAAAGAGAGTGAGATTTCTCAAAGTTGGGGCAACTAAGAAGGAGTAGAAATTGGAGCTTGTACACTTAGATGTGTGGGGACCAACCCAGGTAGCTTCTCATGGAGGATCTTAATATTATGTTACTTTCATTGATGATGCTACAAGAAAGGTATGAGTTTATTGTATTAAACATAAATATGATGTTTTTGATACTTTTAAAAGATAGAAAACCCTTATTGAGAATGAATCAAATTCAAATTTAAAGTGCCTTAGATATGACAATGGTGGTGAATACTTGTAGCAAGGCTTTCAATTATTATTATTCAATGAATGGAATATATAGAGAAAGGATGGTTCCAAGACAACCACAAGAGAACAATATTAAAGAAAGAATGAATAGGATAATCATGGAACATGCTAGAAGTATGAGGATACATGTTGGATTGCCCTTGGAGTTTTGGGCGAAGCGGTTGATACAATGGTTTATTTGATTAACCATGGGCCTTCAAGTTCACTAGATGGAGGAATAGAATATAGAAAATAGAAAAAAAGAAGCTTTTGTGCATATTGATAAGGAAAATAGAAAAATTTGGATGCAAAATCCAAGAGATGCAATTTCATTGGTTATGGATCTGGTGATTTTGGATTCCATTTTTAGGATTTAGAGAATTCTAAAATTGTTAGGAGTCGTGATATTGAATGAAATCAAAAAATAATATACATGGATAAAATTTTGGTACCCAAGGACAAACTGGTTGAGAAGTTTGTGAATGAAAATGAACTCTCGGATTAAAAATTCATACCTACATGGTTACACAAGACCGGTGCTTGGTTGACCCTCGACCGACATCATTGGTTGAACCAGATCGATTACAAAAGAGCTAAACCATCATCTCATTAGCGTAACTAGCGTCGGTTACTGGTGACCGACCTCTCATCCTTTCGAATTGGAAAAAAATGTCCAAGAGGTCCAGGATGAGCCTCCAATACCCCAAAATTTTGTGAGAAGGTCACAAAGGGTAAGTAAACACCTTCTCTATCTTATTTATTATTGACTAATAATCATGAACTAGAAAAATTTGAGGAACCAATGTAGGATAAGACTCACGATTAGTGGGAGCATGGCATGGATGAGGAGATGGACTCCTTGGAACAAAACTAGATTTGGGATTTGGTTAATTTGTTAAATGGAGTAAGAGGACATTGCAAAACAAGTGGGTTTACAGGATGAAGGAAGAAGAGGGTAGATAGAAATGGTACAAGGAAAAGCTTGTAGTAAAGGGATTTGCATGTAAAGTAAGTATTCACTTTGGTGAAATATTTTCTCCGATGTTAAAATGACTTCCATACATACTATATTGAGTTTAGTTGCAGTACATTATTTACATTTAGAGCAACTAGATGTGAAGACAAATTTCCTTCACGGTGATTTGGATGAAGATATTTATATGCAGTAGCCACTTGGGTATGAAGTCAAGGGTAAGGAGAAATTAGTTTGCGAGGTTGAAAAAGAGCCTATATTGACTTAAAAAAGCACTAAGGCAATGGTACATGAGGTTTAATAGTTTCATGCATGAGCATGGTTACTTGAGATGTGAATATGATCATTGTGTTTATTTCAAGAAGCTTGAAAATGGGAGCTATATCATTTTTTTACTATATGTGAATTATATGCTTATTACAGGATCTAGTATGTTGGAAATTGGAGAGATTAAGGGAAAGCTAGCTCAAAAAATTGCTATGAAGGATTAAGGAGCTAGAAAAAGAATCCTTGACACGTAAATACACAGAGACATGAAGAAAAAGAAAGTGTATTGTCTCAGGAGGCTTATATCAATAAGGTGTTGGAAAAGTTTAACATGCATAATTCAAAACCTGTAAGTACACCTATGGCTGGACACTTCAAATTGAGAAAAGATCAGTTTCCTTCATCACATGAGGAGGTCAAATACATGACACGAGTACCATATGCTTCACCAAAGTTGGGAGTCTCATGTATGTTATGGTTTGTACTAGACCAAACATTACACAAGAAGTGGGAGTTGAGAGTAGATTTATGGCCAATCCAAGTAAAGAGCATTGGAAATAATTCTAATGGATAATCAAGTATTTGAGAGGGACATCTAGCATGCAGTTATGCTATGGAGGTTCAGATATTTATTTAAGTGGCTATGTTTATTCAGATATGGCTGGAGATCTGGATGGAAGAAGGAGCACTACTAGATATATTTTTGTAATAGTTGAGATGGAAGTTACCCGGATTTAGAGATGCAGAAGGTTGTGTCTTTGTTTACTACAGAGGCAGAGTATGTTGCAGCTATAGAGGCTAACAAAGAGATTATATGGATTATCAAGTTCATGGAAGAGTCGGGAAAGGAGCAAGATAATTGCAAATTATTTAGTAATGATGAGTGCAATTCATTTGGAAAATAAATCGGTGTTTCATTCTAGAATGAAACACATTCATTTGAGGTATCAATTCATATGGCAGATATTAGAGGATGGACAACTGAAGATGGAGAAGATTCATACGAGTGAAAACCCTGTAGATATGCTAACAAAGCCATTAACAAAAGAGAATTTGGAGCTACACTCCACTTCTATTGGTCTTTGAATTTGAGACTTGAAGAGGAAGAAACAAAGCTAAACAAAGGATCCAAGAATGACGTTATACATGTATAGTGCAGTAATTTATCTCGAAGTGGGATATTGTTGAGTTATGGAGCTCAATTACTTCAGTTTAACATGCTATAATAAACTTGCAAGAAAAATTAGTAACCAACATCGATTATGTAGGGACCTACATCGATCACCTATGACCAACATTAGTTGGGAAAGGAGGAACCGACATCGGTTAGGGCTAACCGGTGTTGGTTACCTGTGTGTGAGTGTTTTATTTAACTCACGGGAATTAGATATAATTTTAGTATTAAAGCAAATATATTGATTGTAATTGCATGGCTAAGTGCCCTAAGTTTGTATATGCCTATATAAACATGAAAGCTAGGGTTTAGAAGTAGGGTATTATAAGAGTGAATGATTATTGTGAAATAATTTGAGAGAGAGAGAATTCTTGGAGAAGAAGGAGAAGGTTGAGAGAAAGAAAGTACTATACATCGATAGGTGTGGAAGATTGTAGATCTTCAATTGTATATCTTCCGAGAGCTTTGGATAATAGATTGGATTGTTTATTGGTGGATGTAGTCCACACTGGGTGGCTTGCATTAAATCGGTGTTACTTTATATCTCTTGTTTTGTATATTTCTTCAGGTAGAATATTTGTTTTTATTGCATGTATGCGTAGATTTGATATATTATCTCTATAACCTTGTGTTAACCCCAACATATGTGCCCTAGGTGGCTCTTGTGTGTGTCGCACTTGATAGCGAGCGATGTTAGAGTAGGTATTTACCTTAGCTCATGTTCACCTAGGTACTTTATTTACCTTATATTTTATTTATCCTCACCCACTTATGTGTGGATATTTATTTTATCTTATTTAGATATTAGGAAGATATTATCTAGTTTTTATAACTAGTTCTTTCCTAAATCTATGGTCTTGACTAGTTCTTTCCTTGATTTATGAATTGATCTACGACCTTGGTCGACTCTTAGATTGATCTTCCTTGCTTATATAAGCAAGGCCCATTCTCATTGTACTCATGAGAGTTCCATAATAATATATGATATTACTGCTCTTTGTTTGCAAATTATTTTGTAAAGTTATTTTGGTGAATTTCTTTCAGCTTATCAAATGTGGTGTGCTCGATCATCCGAGATCTTCACGAATTGGAATTATATTCTTATCATTCCTTTCAAGCAAGTAGCTATATGTAGATAGATGTGTACATGAATGAATAAAATTCCCCTCCTATGAAGTGTATGAAAAATAATGCAGTCACTTGCCCTTGTGTGGATGCTAGATGGATGTTTGAATGCTCTGTAGATGCCTTTGGATGCAAGCTTAGGAAGTGACAACAAATTATTAATCTTTGGTCCTTATTAATGCCACATAACATTATATTTATATGATTCCATTACTTGAATTTTGTAATTAACCCCAAAAATTCTGACTACCCAAAAGATAAGATGCCTAAAGGGCTAGAAAGGACCCATAAGAGGTGATAAAGTATAAAGAGCTCGGTGTGTGCCTAGAGGGGACGAGGGCACCTGACGCTAGCATCGTGGCTAGGTGCTAGTGTCAGAGTGAGAAATGACAAAGTATAAAAAGATAGCGTGGGAAAGTAAGAGTGTAAAACCAAGAGAGAAAATAGAAATCAATAAAAGAGCCCAAAGGCAATGATCAATTAGTACTTTTCTCACTTATGAATAATATGAATAGTAGTATGTGATCAGGACTAGATAAATGCCCAAAGTGCGTGATTTAGTGGCTAAATTTTCCCCACTTTATGTTATTGAGAAAATGCTTGATAACATAAAGTAGATAAGAGATTTGTACTTGATAACCATGTAGATCGATGGTGAAAAGTGTGCCAAGAGACAAGGAAAAAGCATGGAGTGATAAAAATATGAAGCATGGAAGCTAGAGAAGAGGAAGTGAAAAATGATGATGATGACCCTAGGGTGAGAACATATGTGTAGATGTCACATTGTACCTATTTTTGATGTAGCTTGATGTGTGATGATGTGTAAGTGGTGTGAATACCGCTTCCCCTAAGGATGGACTAGCAAAAGAGAAGAATCATTAAGTATTCAAATACGTGTATATGAAAAATTCAATCAAAACATGTAAACACTATGTAAGGAAGTATATGCAAATGTGAAAAGGAAATTGTGTACCTGATCTGTGATGAGTGAAAGAGAAAGAACAAATCCTCGAAGATGTTATAGAAGAGCGAGTTTTTTTGGGCGATCTCACTCCGGTTGTGTTGAAAAGAGTTTTTTGGTCGATCTCACACCAATGTGCAAGTATGGAAGAAGTGTAGGGAGAAAGGTCTATTGTTATTATCCAACCTTTGACTTCTTCCCAAAGATTAAATTCCATTACAGATGGTGTGTGAAAATCGATCGATTTTGATCAATTTTGATCCAACATAAAAGTAGAAAAGAAAGTGTAATGCATGCATACCGAGTGTTAAAGGACTGTGTGTCTTGTAAAATCTATTACGTAAACTCCAAAAGCTGTATGAATTGAGAAAAGTGTTGTAACTTACCCTAATTCATAAAGCGCCCATGAAGGGTCGAGGCACCCAGTGCTATTGTTTGTTTCGAGTGTTGTTGTCTATGTTGTGCTAAAGACCCAAGTTGGGTTCTCGGGTCATTGCTAAGACAAAATATTGTGTTGTATTGATACCTTTGAATGGTGCTATAATGTGATCAGTAAACTACTATATAGGGTGACTGTTTCACCCAATAACGCCCCCCTCATTTGGGATGCATGCAATGTCGCAAGGAATATGCGGCCTAAAGGAGGACTAGATATTGTGTTGAAAATGATGCCCTATAGGGGGGAAATGTATTTGGTAGAAACCAAGGCACGGACATACAAAGTGACTGAAAAACAAGTGTTCCCGCAAACAAGATAAAAATGCATATAGAAGAAAAGATGTAAGTTGGCAAGAAAGAAAACCATATGGACAAAAAAATCGGGAAGCAAACATAGGACATCTCTCATGATGTTATAATATAATCAAGGTTGAAGCAACCAAAATCATATAGTGTGCACACAAGACAAAGGGAAAATCCCACAAACAATGGAAAATAATGACAAGCAAAGTAGTAAGAAAATAGTAAAGATAACCATGGTTACAAAGAGTTCCTGCAAGACAAATGTTGCACATGAAGCACCCACTAGCATGTTAGAAAGATAAATAGTATTTCAAAATGTGTATGATTTGATATATTGTAGTGTGTTAGTAAGAATGAAAAGTAGTTTAAATTGAAATAATAACACATGTGATGTGTATAAAAGGAGATGCCCCCAAGAGCCGTTGCAGGATCGGTAATAGGAATAGTGCCAAACATCCATGATGCGTGTAATGATATGTGTAGATTCTGTGATCACAACTAGAAGGCAATTAAACATGCATGTGTATATAGAAAAGATAATGACATACAATGTATTAAGCTAACATAGTAAGAAAGATGTATCATGTGAGAATAAGTAAGAAAAAACAATGTGTAAGCAAGATATGCAAAGTATGTTGGGAGTTTGAATGGAATGGAATGTAAAGTGGGTGTGATGGGAGAAACATGCCCCCTAAATGACTTTGAATGAGTATGCATGAGATGAGGTTGATTTATACATGCCCCCTCAGCATTCGAGAATGAACCATAGAACAAGAGCGTGTCATCGGGAAATGGTTTGAGTAGTGTGCTAGAAAGATATGATCATCAAAGCATAAAGCGTAGAGAGTGAGTGAGTGAGTGTGTGAGTGAGGTGAGGTTCATTTTAGATTGAAACCCTCAGCAATGAGTATGAACCATAGAACTAGAGTGCATCATAGGGTAATGAGTGCAAAGTGTGTAAAAGTATATGCAAGAAATATATGTCATGAATGTACTGAGTGTGAAATGTGTAGTGTGTATGATGTGTAATAGAGGCTGCGAGAAAGAGATGTGATGAATGTGAAATGTGAAGTGTGTAGTGTGTGAGGTTCATGTGTATAGTATGCCCTCAATAGTCAAGTGTGAACCGTAGCATAAGAGTTTGTCATTAGGTAATGATGATACCTAGAGTGTATCAAGATAGTTTATATTGATCCTTAGGAGATATTAGACATCAAGCGTAGAGCGTTAAGTGCATGGGATGATAGAGACATTTGATAGCAATGCAGGGGGAGAAGCTATGGTTCCCCCCAAGTATGTAAGTGATGGAGATCTAGTTGATGACGCTAAGTGGATCAATGTAAGGAGTAGTTTCCTTGACAAAAGTGATTGGTTGGAGCTTATGTGGGATTGATGACAATGTAGAAGAGTTGATGGGAGAAGATGAAAGACTGATTTTTAGGGGTGATTACTTAGTTTGACTTGGTAATGTTGTGGATGAATTGAGAGGAGGAGGAGTGAGACTGATTTTGAGAGGTGGTTTCTTATTTTGAGTGGATTACATAGGTAGTGCTTGAGTGATGAAATAAGAAACATTAGAAATGATGACATGATTCTCATTAGAAAAAGACAAATCAAATTGAGGAACCCATTGAGATGTAACAAATGGAGAGGACCTTGTAGAAAAATGTTGTGAAGTGAATGAGATAAAACCTTGGCGCTCAAGATGTTTTATTCTTCGTTGTAAAGCATAGAAATCATTTTCATTATGTCCATTGATTTGATGGTAATCGTAATATAGGCGACCTTGATATTTGCAAGATGATAAGGAGGATAGAAATGAGTAGATGGGAAGATGATCAAGTGATGAGTGAGGAGCTACGGAAGCATATATTTTGCTTAGCATTGATATCAAACTTGAGAAGTTCCAATAGTGGCAAGACTTGAGGTTCACCGATATGACCACATGTAGAAGCCATAGAATGAGGATGAGAAGCATAATTAACATGAGCTTGAGAAGCATCCTTAAGATGCTTGATTTCATGTTTTAGATATGTAATCGTGGATTCCATAGCCTAAAATTTATCTTGAAATAAAGAATATAAATCTTGAATTGACTCGAAGATGGGTTGATTAGATGGAGGAATATGACGAATAGACTCATCAGATAGATGATCAAAAATATAACTCACTTGAGCGAGATGGCATATCTCTAGGGAGATATATGGTACATGCATTTGAAGTAATTGAGACAAATATATTTGACGATCCTTAGGAGCCATGATAGAGAAGATGATATGTGAAAGAAGGACCTGAAATAATGATCACAAGTGGGGTTCACAAAATGATTAAGAAAATATTTAAATAAATATATGCCTAAATCTGATTGCAATGTAGCAGTAAATGAATAAACAATGAAGTACATAATTGACCCAAGAAAGCAAGAAATTAATATTTAAAACCCTAAGTGCAAATGAGGAGATAAAATGAATTAGTTATTTCGCAAATAAATTTGAACTATCTTTGCCGAATCGATGAACAGAGAGAGGGAAATTGTCGCACCAAAACCCAAAAATTGTGAGACCGCAAGATCTACTTGGAATGGGTCGGGGCACCTATGGACACTACAAACCTTCTATGGGCTCTTGTGGCTGCTCATAGCCTTAGAAAACCAACTTTGGAGGGTCACGAGGTATTCACTATCATTTTCTTCATGTCGCATAAATTTCGTCGATGTCGCTTATAACCCGTGCAATGAAGAATTGACCTGCAAAACCCTCAAAAGCGCATAAAATCCCAAAAATAGAATAATGGAAATGAGGCATTGTACTGTCCTCACCATCAAATGAATGACCTTACGATCGATCCATGTACTACATTTCAAACCCAATGTAGTTTTGTGTGTGTGTGTGTGTGTGTGTGTGTGTGTGTGTGTGTGTGTGTGTGTGTGTGTGTGTGAAGATATTGTTCCCTAGGTGGCTCTTGTGTGTGTCACACTTGATAGCGAGCAAGTAGCTAGATGTAAAATATGTAAATAGATGTGTGCATGAAAGAATGAACTTCCCCTCCTATGAAGTGTATGTAGAATAATGCAAAGTCCCTTTCCCTTGTGTGGATACTTTATGATGCTTGGATTCTCTTGTAGATGCCTTTAGATGTAACCTTAGGTGGTGATAGCTAATGCTTAGTGTTTGGTCCTTTATTATTGCCACATAACTTTATATTTATATGATTCCCTTGCTTGAATTTCATAATTAACTCGAAAAGGCTGACTACCAAAAATATAATATTCCCAAACGACTAGAAAGGACCCAAAAGAGGTGAGCCAAGTAAAAAGAGGTCAGGGGCACCCATAGGGGATAGGGTGCCTCGTGTTGGCATCTTGGGTGGGCGCTGGTGTCCAGAGTGAGAAATTCCAAAGTGTAACAAGACAGTTTGGGCAAGTAAGAGTGTAAAACCAAGAGAGAAAATAGAAAGCAAGCAAAGAGACCAAAGAAAATGATCAATTAGTACTTTTATCGCTTATGAATCATATGAATAGTAGTATGTGATCAAGACTAGTCAAATACCCAAAGTTTGTGATTTAGTGTCTACACAAAATAAGTGATGTGTGATTTTTTAAATAATTGAGCCCCTCGAGTGGTTAGTCATATGAGCGACAAGTATATTTTATCGCCATCAATATTTTCTATTATTTATTTTATTTTTATGTCATCAAGGTTTTCAATTGGATAGTGTTTGATTTGTTAGAAAATATAAAGACGTCAATGGAAAGTTAGAAATAAAAAAGTGAAAATAAAATACTTGCATGTACCACACCTTTTCCACAACTCAAATTGTAATGCCCAAATAATATTCGCTATTTGTATCCCACTTTACCATCTCAATCTCGTTCACATGATTTACTTGAGTGTAATTTGTGCTTAATAAAAAATGAGGAAAATCCAATAGCTTACAAGTTTGAAACCCCAAACTTGGGAGCACGCACAACGAGCCATGGTTTAATCACCACCAAATGGATGAATTTGACATCAAAGTTGACATGGTTCTACATGTTGTCCCATTTGTTTTGAAATGTGTCAATTGAATGATGTTTGATTTGTTAGACAAGAAAAAGACATCAATGGAATGTTGGAAATAAAAAAGTGAAAATTAAATACCTACATGTACTACACCTTTTCACGGCTCAAATTATAGCACCAAAACAATATTTATGACCTTTGTTCCACTTTATCGACTAGATCTCGCTCACATTATTCATGTGAGTTCAATTTGTGCTTAAAGGGGTCAAGATAGAAAGTTGGGAAAATCTAATAGGTTCCATGTTCGAAACCCAACCGCAATGCTTGCTTCCTAGAGAACGTTGTAGTCCCCTTTTAAATTTTAAGCTCAAGTAAGCACAAGACAATAGGTGATGCACAAACAATCATTGATATATGGTTTCCTACTTACTCTAGTGGTTGGTCATACATGTCTAGTGAGCGAAATTTTAATACTGAGACTCCATTATTCATGTTAGTGCAATCTGAGCTTAAAGAGGCCAAAATAACAAAAATTGGAAAATCCAATATGTTCTACGATTGAAACCCAACCACATTTCTTTCTTCATGTATAACTTTGTAGCCCCCTTTAGTTTTAAGGTTGTGTAAATGCAAGATTAATTACAGGATAATAGGTGATGTGAACAATCATTGATAATTGAGCCCCTCCAACAACTATGTATATGAGGGACGTGTATTTTATCTTCCAATTGAGCTTGGCTTTTTTTTTTTTACGCCATCAAGGTTTTCGATTAGATGGAATTTGATTAGTTAGGCATGACGAAGACATCAATGGAAAGTTGGAAATAAAAAAGTAAAAATAAAATACTTGAATGTATGGCACCTTTTCCACTCCTCAAATTCTAACACCCAAATAATATCCATTATCTAGGTTCCACATTATCATCTCTATATCATTCACATTATTCACATGAGTGCATTTTTGCATAATTGGGTAAAATTCAATATGTTCCAGGTTCTAAACCACGGACTTTAGACCACTGCGGTGAGCCATAGTTTCGTCACTACCAAATGGTTAGATTTGTTAACAATGTCGACGTGGTCCTGCGTGTTATCCCGCTCATTTTAAAATGTGTTGAACTTGACGACCAAAATTTGATTGGAGGAGCTAGTGTCGATGGCTAGGTTGATAAGGTTGAGGTAGCCACTTGATGATGTTGAGAGAAATCTCTAAGGTCATGGGTGAGAGAAAGAAGGTCATGTCATCTACATAACTACTCGCCCAATACTTCTTTTGAGAGATCCGTTAGCCTAGTTTTTGTAATTTGGATGACATTCTAGGAAGGGAAGGCATCACCGGCGTAGTTCATATATTTTGCATTTGGAGATAAAGTGGTGAAATTGAAATTGATCACACCTTTGTAACAACTATGGACATAATGATGACATGCAAGAACTATGTTGATATAGCTAGCTAATGATGATACCAAAGGTTTGCATTTAGTAGTCATCGATTGCCACATGGATGGAAAATATTATGGTGTACATCAACGACCAAAACCATCCACGTTGTTTATACCTCTTACACTTGTAAGAAAAAACAACCTTTTTCTAACTTAGAATATGCATTCAATGTTGTTTATACTTGTAATTGCACAAGAGTTGCAAATTACACCAAAGAGAATCCAAATATTTATATATTTATTTTGGCATAGGAGAAAATAATATTGCCAGAAAAAGTCTGCTCGGAAAACATTTCCGGATTTTGACACTTGTCCAAGAAAGGCAACTTCAAAGGTGGACGCCTAGTGGGGCAAATAAGCATTTTCAGATTTTTACAAACCAAATAAACAAGAATTAAAATTAACGAGGAAATATGGTTAGAAAACATCTGTTTGTAAACGCTCGGTCTCTCGGAGTAAAAGTGGTTCCACCATTAACACATATGTGACTCCATCATCACTTATTTACATCATATACGATAGTACATTGTAGGATAGGATGCCCATAAAAATCTTCTCGAAACTCTCCATCAAATTTCATTTCCTTCAAGTAACATAGACTATAGTTGTATCCATCCATTAAAAACCCGCATTTTAAAAAAATCATTTTGGCCTTCTCGGATCACTCCAGTTTTGGGCTAGACGGTTTGTTTTAAGTAAATCAAAATACCATTTATGATCCCGCATATCACCGAGATGGATTTTTTGGATTATTTTCATAACATTTCATGATCTACAGGCATCCTCACGATTCCCTCTAACAATTTATTAGCGGAGGATCTTCAAGATCGGACACAACTAGGTATCAAGAATTCACAGTTATAAGTTGTCATAAACAACGGCCTTTGTCTAGTGCAATAAATCATGAAAGGACAAAATACATGACTGGAAAATTTTAAAAAGATATGTTCACTTCTATTTTCTTGTTTGCAAATTTTATGTTCTCTACTCCTAGAACTGTTTTGACACACTTAAGGCATTCTTTTTTAATTTTTGATTTACAATTTCAATTCCCATGTTTCTTAGTTTGCATAAAATCCCATGTTTCATGACGTCATCAACTATATCATAGGAGATTTTGAAACTTCTTGAATGTGATCAAACAATCTAAAATTTTGAAAGGTAGATGGTGCACCTCTATGAAAGGTGCAACCTTGATTTGACCGTTTCTTGTATATGCGGTTTAGGAGGCATAGGTTATGTCTGCAATACAAAACATAAAAAAATGGTCCTACGAAAATTATCCTCATTTTAAATATGGAATTGTAAATGTTATGCCCACATGGGGCTCGACTATGGTGCTACATCTTTTCATGGTCACCAACAAAAGAGACAAAGAAAACATTGATGGGATGAAAGGAGCTAAAATACATGTACAACATTTAACATTTTTATATGAAATAATAACAACATGAACATAGGAAAAGGGGAATGAATTTCACACATTATGATTGTTCTTATGTTTAATATTTTTTCATGGCCATCAAAAAACCAAGATAAAGAAAAAAACTTAATGGGAAGTGAGGATTTAAAATATATGTAAAAGAAACATGCAACACCTAACATTTTTGTTTAATATTATAACGTGAACATAGGAAAAGAAGAATGAGTTGCAAATATTATAATTATTCTTAGGTTTTGTATTGTTATTTTTTTATAGTGATTGCACGCCTTAAAATCTACATGTGACTCCTAGGCACACACAACTTCCCGAGGTCGTGTCGGGACAGCCGAATGTGCAAGATTACGGGAATGTTGATGGGCAACTATAAGAGAATCAAGGACTAAGATCAGGTAGTGTGATTTCCTAGTAGTTGAATTGACCAAAGGGGAATTAGAGGCTATGTATGAGTAGCGTAAGTTCCATGTTTCTTGATTGCTTTGTTTGGTTTGAATACTAAGCTACATTGAAAGGTTCATTTTAAATAACTATGAAAAGTAAATCTATCTTAAATAAAAGACAAGTGTGTTTTAATCTTTTAATTAGCTAAATTCATTCCCGATTAATTATCCAAAATGAAATAAACAATCTAATATATTTGTTTGAAAGGAAATGAATTAAAGGAAACTAATTAAAACAAACTAACATCTACCTTTCACTAATTAATTAAAATAAAGCTAATCTACAGACACATACAATTGCTTCTAAATTAATTAAATCTAATTCTATGCTAAAATAAAATATAACAAACATGGAATAGACGAATGTGGTTATTCCTTTGTTGCAGATTAATAAATCGAATCTAATTTAAACAAAGGTTCTTTCCAATTTGTAACTATGAATTATTCATTTCTTCTAATGCCTCACCTCAGAGTCACGGGAAGAAATGAAGCTTCTCTAAAGAAATTTCTTTCCCTAAAACTTCCTTGGTAAAACGCTAAAATTCCACATAAGTTTTTAAGTGTGAAGAAATTCAACAAGATGCATAGACACAGAAGCTTATTCAAACTTACTTCCCTTGCAGATCCACATAGATAAGCATGGAGGAAGCTTTCAAGAGAAGTTTTCTCATATGCACGTTTAAATCTAACTAATGAATAAAAGGAAAGCTACAGGTAATTTGATAGTGAAGAAATGAAAAGATATGTGCACAAGAACTTCCTCCAAATCCTTCCCAAGAAAATCCACAGGATAAGCTGAGAAGGATTTTTCAATAGAAGCTACTTATAGGAAATAAAACTAACTTGTAAATTCTACCTTTCTTAAAACAAGCTTTTGAATTGATTATGAATTGAAATCTAAACTAAAAATAAATTTAAAGAATTGAATTACACCCCAAACTTGGAAATGTAGAATTGTGACAATATCCAATGTTGGTTATGATTTTCTTTATCCCCTTAACTTATTTTCCAATAATGAATCCAATGTAGTCTAAGGAGCTGTGTTGGTTGGTATGCAGAAGAAGTTGTAGAAGTGTTGGAGCAAGCTAGTTGCAGGTAGTCTGGTAGCAATGCAGGCAAGGAAGTAACAAGGCAAAGGCTCTGAGTTTTCTTATGTGCTTCTTGGCAAGATTTCAACAGATTAACAGTATCCAATTCCAATTCAAGAGACTCCAACCAATGCTTCAGGAAAAAGCTTAGTTTTTATAGAAAGTTGGCAGGGAAATGGTCCAACACACTTGGCAATCAAGAAGTGCCAGATCACTCAAAGGAGGGGCAATCAACTTACTAAGAATAGTAAGTAAAGAAGAAGAATTTCATACGCATCTATCAAGCTCAAAAACAATTGATTTGGTCAAGAAATGTGTGATAAAATGACTTGGAAGCAAGCAACACACGTCTAGAACACTTTGTTTAAGTCTCAAATTTAAGTGCATAGAACCACCGATCTGCGTCGGTTACAAACCTGTCGTGGCGGTTGCATAACCATCACTCAAGCGAGACCAACGGTCACTTACGTAATCGTTGGGTCGATTACGCAACCGTCGCAGTTGATTACGTAACTTAAAGGTAAAATGCTAAGGAAAAGGGGCCAAAAAGCATTTGCGGAAGCATGTAAGGCTAGGAAACTAAGAAGCAAAGGAAACTAAGTCACATGGGTAAGTAGAATGAAAAGAAATGGAACTGGATTCATCATTTATTTTGGAAATGAAAGTTATCATCATTGGGGATTTTACCATTCCAACAATATAACATTGTGTAATTTTGGGTGCATACATATTACCCCCTCAGAGAATCATTTTAGCCATGGAGAGGCGTAAAATGTGAAGTCCGAGTATAGCAATCCCAAATGGAATAGTTATAAATTATACCTTATACGCTATGTGTTGAAAGTATGTTAATCCAAGTCTCACCACCATTGTAAGAGAAAATGAGAATCAAGTGCAAGATAAATATGTAATCAACAAAACATGCTAAATTAAAATGACAAGAGTACTTACCATGTTAGCGGGGATGAGAAATGTACTTGCGCTAAAGGTGCTCCCTCCCTACAAAACACAAACTCAAAACAATATTAGAAACACACACACACACACACACACACACACAATATATATATATCCTTTATTAATTTTGGACCATTTTTGGATATATATCATTTTTTATATTTTTGCTCATACATGAGCTTTTGGCCACACTTGTTGGAGCATGACGACATTGGAAACACTAACTCGAAACTATTATATGTATATACATGAACATCTTTTTGTTTCGACATTCTTCATAAGAGTTAACTTTTTCATGGTTTTTGTGATCTGTGTACTCTTAGATGTTCGTAATTTCCAATTCCTTTTATGTGTTTTATGGATGATGATGCAATATGGTAAATAAAATGATTTTATATATCATTATGTATATGATAACAAATAGTATCTTAGATAATTTTATTTTCAAGCAATATTTAGTATTTTCTGTTTTATTGGAAAAATATGATGAATATGACATGATAAGAAGATGAACTCACTCCATTCTTAACTCCATGCAACTAGTAAGATGTGAGGGATCATCACCGAGAGCCAAGATGGAGGTGAATTGTATGATTTGATAAATGAAGGTGGTGACAATAAGAATTTTTTTTGAAAAGGATCCAATCAAAAACCGCAACTAGACCATAGGCAAGGCCAACTAACCAGATTAAGAATGTGTTTTTCTTGCAAGTTTGACTAGACTTAGATCCGTAGATGGCATATTGATTGACAAAATCTAGTTTTTAGGAATGACTCTCTTGTGACATACACATCTAGCTCATTTTCTTGGGATTTTTAGATTTCAAAGCACTTTTTATTTCTTGATTTATTTACAAATTTTTGATTTATTGATAGGACCCCCTACGTCTTGCCCCATGCTACTAGTAAGAAGCATGGACTCATCACCAAGGACAAGACATAGGTGAGTAAGGGAACTTCCCTCCTTTCCCAACCTCACACTACCAATAAGAAGCATGGGCTCATCACCAAAGATTGGTAGGGAAGAGAAGTGTAGTTTTATTTGTAAATAAAAGATTTTTATGTTTATTGTTAATTTTTTATTTTAGTTTTTGATTTTAGACTTTGGATTGTGCTTTGTCGAGAGAATGTTTTCCCTTAGCCTCAACCCCATGCAACTAGTAAGATGTGAGGGCTCACCACCAAAGGTTGAGATAGGTGAACAAAGGATCCTGGTGAAATGTTTAGATAGTTTATCTTGTAAGAGATATTTTTGAGAGAAGTTATGACATCAAGAAGCTTCTAGAGAAAAATATGGGGAAAACACCGAACTAGAAGAAACCATAAATAGAACTAAGTGTGTAAGTCTTGGTAGGATCAATGTCAAAATTATGTCTTAAGAACTGAAATGATAAAGAGATTAGATAATTTGGAGATGATAAAATGGATACTTGAAGAGATATGATTGAATGTTTTATGCCAATATTTGAAAGTTTTAAAATTTTCTTGAAAAGTAAGTTTTCCATTTTACAATTTCACAAGATGATAATGCAAATGATAAACAACATGAATGCAATAATGTACAGTATGGAAATGCAAGTGACTATGCATGGAAACATTTAAGGTGAAGATATTTAACGGACATCAAACTCCTCACCTCCCAAGGTACACAAATGATTTGAAGGATTTTTGAAGTTTTCATTTTCTTGACAAGGGCCTACTACCTTAGGTTGAAATTTGCAACACTTTGCTATTATCGTGCTTACTTGAACATCTAATTGTGACGTATGACCATCCATTTGAAAGAGGCATTCGTAAACCTCTTTGTCGTCTGCTCCTGAAATATCATGTTCAAACGAGTGTGATTACGTTGTTCAACTTTATTCTCTACGTAGGGAGTAATGATTATATTTGGCATTTTTCGCGCTATGGGATCATGTCTCGTGGACATGATAAGATTAGTTTCTGACATATTTGTATCTATACCAAGATTCACAATGGAAGAATCCATAGAGATGGATTTGATGGATGTCATTTTTATTTTCACAATCATCTTCTTTGACTATTTATATCATGTTTATGCCTCAGGATGAGATCACCAAGGAGTGTACTCATTCCTTATGGTTCAAAGGGGAGAAGTATCGGACATCTCTCTCTAAGAGTTTTATGATCTCTGCTATAGTCTTGGTGGACACGGTTTCCATAGATATCACCTTACCCTTATCTTTCTTCACTACCTCAAACATTCAACTTTCGAGAATGCTTTGGGTGGTCATGACCGTAGACACCTTGATGACACTATCCAAAATAACTTAAGAATATTTAGTGAAACATAAATTAATAAATTAATAACATCAAGAAGAGAGTTAAACATGCCTTAGGCTAGTTAATCTTGGTTTATTCTAATTAATCCTTTTTAGCAAGGGATTAGTAACCTGAGAGAATTGTGAGGGTTTATTTAATCTAATGTGATGGATTGATAGCCTAAGAAGCTTGTAAACATGGTGTAGAAGGAGATAGGAATGAGGTTTAGCTAATAAAAGTGTATATTAGTATGATTAATCATTTATAAAAGGAATACAACCAAAAGAATGTCGTAAAAGGAGAGTTAGATAGGCCTAATTGATGAGGTGTCATCAATTTGTTGGGGGTATTCTTAATATTTCACTAAATATTCTACTCCCGTAAATTGATGACACCTCGTCAATTAGGCCTATCTAACTCTCCTTTTATGACATTCTTTTGGTTGTATTCCTCTTATAAATGACTAATCGGGCTAATATACCCTCTTATTAGCTAAACCTCCTTCATATCTCCTTCTAAACCACTTTTACAAGCTTCCTAGGCTATCAATCCATCACATTGGATTAAGTAGACCCCTCACAACTCTCTCAGTTACTAATCCCTTGCTAAACAGGATTAATTAGCCTAAACCAAGATTAACTAGCCTAAGGCATGTTTAACCTCTTCTAAACCTAGTCAAATCTTGCTTTGACTTGCTAAAAGTGCTTTTTGGACTTACCTTTTGTCCCACATGCACCCAAATCATTCCATTCTTGGAAATGGAAAACTATAAATACCCCACTACCCCAAGTCATTTTCTAAGAACACTTCTCCCTTTCTAACATAAACTATAGTATTTTGTTTAGGATTAAGAGCTTTCTTCATTGTTATTGAGCTATTTTGCTTTGTTATTGCATCTTTCACTCAAGATTTGGGTAAATGAGAGGAACCATATGGTCTTGTAGCCATTAATGGTGAGATCTCATTCTGAAATACCTTGAGAATTAAACAATCATAACTGATTGCTAGGATCTTCAATAGGTTCATGTTTTCATAGCTTTCAAAGAGTAGAGAATTGTTTAGATATGCTAGGTTTGATTGTTTATTTCAAGTTATGTATGCATGCAAAGAAATAGTTCTTGCTTATCTCTTATCTTGATGGTCCATCATCTTGTTGGTTATTTATTTGGGGCTTCTTAAGTGTTCTTGCCTCATTCCATAGCTTTTCTAACTTTTCCTTGTTCACATTTGGCACACCCGATGGGACCCTTAGTCCATAGTCCATTAATGGATGTTTTTCAAGCTTTTATTTCAGTTTCTAACCATTTTCATGCATTTTTAGGGTTAACTAGTTTGGCTTCAAGCATTTTACTAACTTAGAAGTAGTAAACCTTCCTTTTGCATGCAGATTTATTGGGTATATATTAGAAATTGCATTAAAAGGCTAAATTCTAACATGTTTGCAGTTTTAGAATTCTTTTTCCGTGATCTTTTGTGGTTTTTAGGCCCATGCGTAGGTGTTTTTATCGGTGTGCACACGTTGAAACTCACGCGCACCTATCTAATAGCACACAAACCTATCCATAGGGACGTGCACACATCTCCTCGGCCGCGGACCTATTGTATTGCATTTTTAGCCCCTATCAAGAATTTTTCACAAACCCACGTGTATGTCTTCTATCATGTGCACATGCTTAAATCATGTGCACATTTGTATCTTGGGACACACATGTGTCTATTAGCTTTGGGTTAAACCTTCCTTTTCAGCTTGCATGTGCATATTTATGAGGCCGCGCATGCTTAAAAGAGTGCACAGTGTCATTCTAGACACGTTGGTTTAATTGTCCCTATTTTTTCACATATTTGCATACTTGTCATTTGAGGCACGCACATGTCATAAAGGGCATGTAGGTGTTGTTGTTTGAAGTCAAAATTTGTTCTAACATTTGTAGGGGTTGATTTTTGAATTTCTAAACACTTTGCAGGATTCTTGTTGATGTTAATCAATGTTTTGCAGGTTACTTTGATAAATATTGTGGTTTTAAGCTAACTTTACTTAGTTTATGTGGATGAATGTTGCATTTATATTTATAAGGTTTGAAACATGTATGCTCTTCCCTCGCACCTTCTAGGTGATCTTGGGAATAAAAATGCTTCAATACCCCTTTCTATGCTTTCAAAACACTTCACTAAGTTTTCTAAAAGGATTAACTTCAAAGTTGGTTTAAAATGAACTTACTTTTTGCACTTGATTAAGTGTTTTCCAGTTTCAAAAGACTAGTGAGGTATTTTGTTGTGTATGCTCTTTCCTTGCATCTTAGGATGATCTAGGAAATCAAAAACAACATTTTATCTCCTTTATATGATGTATTGATCATTTTGGATAATTACTAATCATTGTGTGTAGGTCCATATCGCATGTCAAATAAATTAGGATCTAAACCAAATCTAACGTGTTTGTAGGTTTCCAACGGCATTCAAAACCTCATTAAGATCATAAGATAAAAAAACACCATATTCAACACACTTGATTTGTAGGTTCAGATAAGGGTACACCCTATCCGCTTTAAACTAGGACATAACCCCTTGACATAAGCCTTAAGCTACAACAAAGGGGGTGGTCCTAGGAACCCTAAATTAGTCCATTGTTGAATAACCTCGTGGAAAAAATAGGAAGTGCTCCACTTACCCACTTGACTAGATTTTTCATTATGAGTTTAGCACCAAAACATTCTCCATTGTGACCCCAATGAAAGATACACGTGAACACATTCATTTCTCATCGTATTTGGAGGTAAAGTAAATCCAAGATACTCCAAGATTAGTCAGTGTGACTTTCTTGGTAAATCAAGCTCGCAGAGGGTGTTTGTGGTACCTAGTTGAGTGAACCACCTAGGAAAGCCATATTGTCTTGGAGCCCACTTTTTCATATCAAGCCATCGTGTTTTATAGAGCTCTCATGAAGTGACGACTTGCTTGGAGTCAAAACCTTATTTTTCGAACAAGGCGAGAGTCCACTTAAGTTGAAGCTAAGTGTTATTCATCACGGACTTACGACATGTCACTTTGACGTAGTTCTTCACTTACCTTAAGGTAAGGTGAAACTCTATCAAAGTTATACTTAGTTTGTTTCATCATCACTTGGTCTACACTTTGTTATCTTGTTTCCCATTTGGGACAAAAGAGAAAAACACGTGTGGATACCGCTGGAAATAATTGTGTCCACCACTTTTTTATTCTTCTTGCATGACTAGGTTATACTTGTTGGAATGCAAGAGTTGAAAGTGTGAATGGTACATCATTACGTTCTAGTAGGCCCTATGTCTCACACCCATATTGAGACAAATTATTAACATAGTTAGGATTGATTCATCTTTTGATCTCCCTTAGATGTGTTACAGTGTTCACATTGCATCAACACAATTTTGATACTTACATCTTGTTCCTTGTGAACGTGATCTAAGTGTCTATATTGTGGTGTTACACTACCTACATTTAACAAATCCTTAGTATACTTGCACTTAGTTTTATTTCAAACATTACCTCAAATCTTGAAAAGTGGGGGTTACATTGTTTGTGTATCGTATCCATACTATTTTGGTGCTAAAAACCTTGCTTTCTCTTGAAACTTGGTTAACGTACCTTAGTAGTATTGTTACATTCCTTATGCATGTAATTTCTACCTTTTAGGGCTTAGGTCTTTCTTGTTTCAAAACTGGTCGTAGTATCATTTGATTGGGAGTCACATCTATCCCTTGTTAATACTTACGCCGTGTTCATTTTTGAACTTGACATAAGTGTTGACATTGAGTTGATCATCTATACATCAAACTACCTTTAAGAAACATAAGGTGTAAATAGTTGGTTGATTGACTAGTTTATTTGTAGGCTTGCATGATTGTTCCTTGTGTGATAACAGTTGCATAGACTTATATCTAGGAAAAATCATTGGATTCTTTGATTCTTTGACCCATCATTCATTAGATCATTGATTAGTAAAACATTGAGACTTCAGGAAACTTATACCATGTTATACCTAGGTTTGTTATGCCTTGATCACACTTAGACAAAAACTAGTACAAAAGAGACTAGTGATGCCGCCCATTATGAGAATGGCATCTAAGAAAATTGAACACGAAGCGAGTTAAATCCTTTTGCGAACTATCCCTTTAGTGGCCACAACTTGGGTCCCCTCTTTTTAGAGGTTAAAGACATGAAAGTATTAATTGACCATAGTGGTGATGATTCTAACTCATCTAAAGAGAAACATACTCTTGACCTAGCTCACTTCAACGAACTCCTATTTTATAATAGAGATCAAGTACTCGCACGAGTACTAGAATTAGGAGCAAGATTGCCACAAGAACATGAAGCAACCATAAAAACTATCAAAGAGGAGGAAGAGCCATAAAGACCTCCCCTTATTAACATGGAAAATCCTTTTGATGGAGGATATGCTTCCACTTTGGGTGTTTGTAACAAAAACTTTGAGAGTAAAAGATCAAAACAAACAGATGGTTCTCGGAGACCATATTTTAAAGCCTCACGCAAAGTTAAAGTTGAACATGAACACAAGGAGTTACCTCCTCCTCAATACAATGAATAAGATGATCCTCACACTAAAGAGGAGGTCATACAAAGACAAATACTCAAGCTTAGTCAAAAGCTAGTGAACTTAGGTTCCTCTAGTAAGAGTGCACGTAAAGAAAAACTTAAGACCAAATCAGGTGAATTTCACACTGACCCTTACGACGATGAAACATTAAGGGTTACTCGGGTGAATAGACCATCATCCCCTACAAAAAGAGCAACTCATTACACAAGAGTTGCAATCCATGAAAAACATGCTCACAACGCTCCAAGAGAGTAATGTAGGTCATAGTAAGAAGTACCAATATGAAGAACTATGTCCTTACCCCTTCAAGAGAGACATGTTACAGGTGTCATTCCCTAAAAAATTTGATTGTCCTAAATTCGAAAAGTACAAAGGAAAAGGTGATCCTTGTGATCACATTAAAGACTTCTACATGGCTTGTCAAGAAGTCATCTTTAGTGACAATTATCTTATACGTTTGTTCCCTTGCAGCTTAGGAGGAAAAGCACTAGAATGGTTCCTCTATATACCTAAGGGAACGATTGAAACATGGCCCACGTTAGCTAAAAATTTTATGCGTCACTTCTCTTTTAACATGGAGAGTAACATTACCATGGTGGATCTTTGCAACATAAAAAAAAACAAATGAGACCTTCGCTGGTTTTTTACAGTGATGGCAGGGTTTGGCAAACCATTTCCCTTGTCCGTCCGAGAAAAATAAATTATCGGTATATTTGTTTCGAACTTAAACCAAGACATAGCCTTTCATCTACAAATGCACTACATCACTAACTTCAAAGAATTTATTGAGAAGGAAGCCAAATCGAGAAATCTCTCATAGCAAAGGGAACAATTAAACCCTTTTCCAAAGATAAACACGAGTCAAAATCCGTAGACAAACCCAAGTTCTTCAATAAGAACAAGCATGTCATCGGAGATGACATCACAGACTCTAAAAGAGTCCAAGCTATATAAAATGGTCTACTTTTAAAGCATACACAAGGACTTCACTTGAAAGCGGCGCAAAAACAAATGTTTACACCTTTAACAGAATCCTTATCTACCATCCTTAAACAGTTAGACGTTGTAAACATGGTGAAATATCCAATCGCAACAGTACCCTATCATATGACGTACCTAAACCGGTATAGTTCAAAGAACATGAATATTGTGACTTTCACCAAGTGTCAAAGGACACAAGACTAACAGATGTCTGAAGTTGTGGCATTTCATTCAAGACCTTATTGAAGAAGGAAAAATTGAGGTAGATTCACTTAAATCTAGACAAGGTCCCAACAAAAAGATGGGAATATTCAAATAACCTTTTCCCAATCATGATAAAAAAAAGAAATAATAATCCAGATCAAGGTCAATCTTCTAATGACTATAGAACCACCAATTATGTGTATCCATCAAATGATAATCCCTTTGATTCCCTCATAGGTTGTATACATTCATCTAATGAACAATTCAACACTATTAGGATCTTAGGTAACAGTTATGATGTGGGAACATGACATGCTCACTTAGTGATCCTAGAACCATCTCGCCCTATCCCCCAAGAAGGTCAGTATGACTTATTGGAGCTATTAGATTAAGCCATGGCTAAGATATTGATCTTAGAGTTACTCAAAATCTCAAATCATCATAAAGACATACTATATAAAATGCTTCAGGGATCAGGAGTGTCCACAGATGTAGATCCTACACACCTCCAAGCAATGGTTGCAAATATTAATCCTAATGACTATATCTCTTTCGATCACAACGAAATCCCACGTAACAATCCTGAACACAACCTACCTTTATACATATAGGTCTTTGTTACTCATCATAAGATAAAGAGAGTGCTTGTGGATGGCGAATCCAGTCTGAATATTTGTACATTAAAACTTTTCAGGAAGCTAGGCCATACAGAAGCAGATTTGGATGCTAAGACCATTATAATCATGCTTATGATAATGAAGAGCATGATTCGGTAGGTACCATAGTGCTCCTAATGGAAGTGGGGCACACATATCATGATACAAATTACCATGTCCTTGACTTGAACCTTCCATATAAAATGCTCCTGGGTTTCCCATGGATTCATGCCTTAATGGATTTTCCTTCGACCTTTCATCAATGTATCAAGTTATGTCACAGAGGATAGATGATCATCATCCCAAGTGATCCTAATCCATTTACACATTGTAGAGCACTGCAAAATTTACTCATGCAGCATATGAGTGTCCCTCAGCTGATATTGTTGTTCTGTTATAGATAGAGGCTATGAAGGATCGTGTAGACCCAGATACATTGACTTCTTGTAATAAAAATTCTTCCACGTTGGTCAATCCCTTTACCTCATGGAAATAAGCATTTAGAAAGTATGACCTAGATGATTAATTTAACCTTCAACAAGCTATTCGATATCCGATCTTTCAGTGTCACCTAATACACATGGCAGGCCATATTTTGATTTAAAATAAATCATGGTAGTTGCCCTAAACCCTTTGAGAGGTTTATCCCTAGTGGTCTCTTGTCAAATGAGAAGATGCTAGATAAACCTACTAGATGGATACATGAAGGAAAAATGGATTCATGTCACCAGGCTCCATAGTATGTCAAGGGTCCCTGCATGATGCATTTCATGGGTTATAAGGGATTCGGATGTGCGAGAAAATGTAAAACTTAGATTAGATCCCGTCCCATTCCCCATTTTAAATCAAATAGACATGGTCTTGGTATCATACCTCACAATGATCCACCCTCGGAGATAGATGCTACTTCTTCTTAATGTGAAGATAGCTCATCTCATTTGGACAACGACACAGATTCCCAATGTAGCCTATACGAGGACCTTGCCTCCACCAATCTATTTCTAGATTCAACTATTTTCACCCTTACCGAATCCAATTCCCAATCCAATAACCAACTCAGCCTTGTATATCCCAACCTCATTGATTGGGATCAAAAACTTCACATTTTTGTCGATTTATTTGAGAACGATGAGGCAATTGCAAAGTTCATGGGACTTAGAGATACCATCCCAAGTAGTGATCATAAGAAGGGATTTTCCATAAAATTGGAAGCATGCGTGTACTTTGGGGAAGAATAAGAACTATGTGGTTGCTTAAGCAAGAAAATAGATAGCAAGGGGGAAAAAATACTACAAAGAAGCCTTGCAGCAAGAATAATCACAAATCTCATAGCGAAAAACTCTTTGAAATGTTGGTGGATGAACAAACGGAACAATCAACGGAAAAGATAGTTCCACCATGGGAAGATAAAACTCTTTTAGATCCACCTATAGAAGTGAATCTTACTCTCCCCTTGATCTAACATGGATGGAGGACATGTCAAAAATTCTAGTTGAAGAGACAATTAGTATCAACATCGGGTCCGAAGAGGATCCTAGGATGATAAAGTTGGGACCTTCACTCTCGGTGCAAGGATAAAAAAATTCGTAGCACTATCTCGAGAGCTTGCGAGACATATTTGTGTGGTCATACGCAAATATTCCAGGTTTGGACCCAACATTGGTCGTGCACAACCTTGTTGTACACCCAGATGTCAAACCTATCAAACAGAAACTAAGAAAGATTCACCTAATAAAAGAGCTAGAAAAACTATTAGTAGCACGTTTTATCAAACCTATTGACTACTCATACTGGATATCTAACATAGTACCAGTATATAAAAATCCAATCGAAATTAGAATATGCACCGATGTTAGAGACATCAACAAAGCATGTCCCAAAGATGACTTCCCCTTGCCTAACATCGACATGATTGTTGATTCCATGATTGGTTATGAAATGTTTTCCTTAATGGATGAATTTTCAAGTTATAATCAGATCAAGATCATAAAGGAAGACCAAAATGATATTGCTTTCATCACCCCTAGGGAAAATTTTGCTATCAGTTCATGTCTTTCATCCTCAAGAATGTCAAGGCTACATATCAATGTGCAATGACTGTAATTTTCATGACATGATGAGTCATATCATGGAGGATTATGTGGATGATATCTTAGAAAATTCTAAGACCAAAGAAGAGCACCCAAAAGTGCTAAGGTGTATCTTTCAATGTCTCCTAGATTCCAAGGCTCCCTTGAACCCCAAAAGTGCTAAGTTGTATCTTTCAATGTCTCCTAGATCTCACTAAGGTTACAGCTATTACAGAGATGCCTCCACCAATGAACCTCAAACAATTACAAATTCTACAAGGAAAGATTTAGGCAATCCACCGATTTATATCATAGCTTTTGGATAAGTGTCATCCTTTCACGCATCTTTTGAATAAAAATGTCACTTTTAACTGGGGACCTTTGTCCAAAAGGATTTTGAAATGCTTAAGAAATATCTTGTAAGTAAACCTTCTCTCATGCCTCCTACCCCGGGTGAACCCCTACTACTTTATATTTCAGCTACTCAATTCAATTTTGGTGCACTACTTACCCAATATGACCTTGGTCATAAAGAAAGGGCGGTGCATTACCTTAGCCACACCTTGATTGCTTATAAGGTAAACTATCCTAAGATCAAAAATCCTGCCTAATTGTGGTCTTCACATTTCAGAAAATTCGCTATTACCTCCTTAATAATAATACCAAGCTAATATCCAAATTTGACCCTCTCAAATACCTCTTATCTAAACCTGCCCTTATAGGATGGATGGCTAATTGGATCATCCTCCTCAATGAGTTTGACATTGAATTTGTTAACCATAAATCCTTAAAAGGACAGTACTTATAGATCAGCTAGCTGAAGCTCCCCTACTAGGAATGGAACCATTGTGTCTGGATCTTTTAGATGCATCTATGATGTATATTGAGGAATCTTTCTGTTAGGAATATCTATGTTGTAGTGTGAACATAGAATATTATGTAAGTGATTATATTATCTAGGATAATATAATATGTGTTGTAATAATTAATTACATTATTGTAAATGTAATTATGAGTGGGTGAGTAAATATTGTTATGAGTTGTTGAGTAAACAAATCATTAACAATATTAGTTTTGTGAGAAAACAAAATCTCACGTATAATAGCATGGAGTTGTTTTAGGAGTTATGTGTGGAGATATTTATGGAGATTATATCTCCTTAAATATAGGAACAACATCTCCTATTTAAATGGATGTAATACTTCCTATGTATTGAGCAAGAATAAAGAGTAAGATTTCGAATTTTCTTTATGCAATTATGATATTAACTTTTCATTTGGTAACAGAGCAGGTTTGATGCAAGAAATTTCAGTGCTTTCATGATCAGATCCGTCTCAAAGAATATATTATATTTTTCGTTTCCAGATGTGGGTTTTTCTATAATTTTGTGTGCAGAATCACGTGCTGGTCAAGAAACTACAGAAGAAATTTCAGAAGAACCTAGAACGTAGTTTGGAAGAAATACGGATTTTACTATGCAGCTATCAAATTAAGCACATCAATTCTTCTACTGAAAGTTTTCTCCAATTTTCAATAATGTTGAATTGTTAATACAAGTTCTTGACTTGCTTGGAGGTTAAAATGTATTCAATATAAAATTTTAAAGTACTTGATTCAATTTTGTTTTTTTATCAGTATTGTACAAAATAATGGAGAAACTAAATCTGATTGAAAAGTTTGAAGGACAAGATTTCCATACATGGCAACTACAGATGCAATTACATTTAATAGAAAAGGATCTATGGGATGTGGTGAAGTCTAATTCAACTCCACCCACTGGAGGAAATGAATTGGCAAAATGGAATGCAAAAGATCGAGAGCATTGGGTACCATTGGTCTGGGCTTATCAAAAGCCTATCTACATCATGTGGATTTCACAAAATCTGCAAAAGAAATTTGGGAGTCTCTTAACAAATTGTTTGGTTCTGAAGCTGAAATGGCAAAGACTACATTGAAGCAACGCTTGTACGGGTTGAAAATGGAAGAGAACTCAAAAATGGCAGATCATATAAGTAAGTTTCGTTCTTTGCTAAATCAACTAGTGGAATTAAAGAACATGTAAAAGATGATGATGCTAAAGCTATTCTTCTTAATAGCATGCCTAAGAGTTACTCAAATATTGTATTTACTTTGAGTAAAGTTACTATTAGTCTAGAAGGAGTGATTTCTACATTGTTAGAACAAAGCAATCATGAAGAACATGAATAATTACTATATGTAAGAAACAAACCTAGCTCCTCATCTAAGAAGGAAAAACATAAACCAAAGTAGGTTCCTTCACATGGAAAAATAAAATGCTTTTATTGTAATGAGATTGGGCATGTAATACTGAACTGTAAAAAGAGAGCTCAGGATCTTCTTGATGACAAGATAGATCAGAAAGCCCTTCTAGCTGAAGTAGAAACCGATTGGGAAGTCTACTCAAGCGATGAAGAACTTTCATGTCCTAGTGATGAGGATTTCCTATGGTAGACTCTTTTCTTGTTGGAGGAAGGAGGCAATGGAGGAAGGAGGAAAATCAGCGTCCTCTCGTCATTCACCAACGATGGGGTCGCAGACAGATGTGGTGATATTTTATTTCAGTTATGTGGTGTGTTTATACACAAGGGGGTGAAACTAGTTTCATGTTTTGATTTTAATGTGTTCACATAGACTAACAACAGTTCCTGAGTGTCTATTTGGTGTGGAAGAAGCAAACTGCATGACTCAGCTTACAGGGGAAAATCATCTACGTACGGTCCTCTGACTGTCGTACGGTCCTCTGATTGCCATACTTCGGTGGAAGGTACTTCGGTGGAAGGTGATCAGTCGATGAAGATGTTCATACGACAAGGATGATCATTAGCAGCAAGATCCAGATAGCAAGATCCAGTAGCAATGAATACTCCGACAAGGTTGATGTTTCCAGGAGCTCTTACCCCATGTTCACACTAAGGGGGCGAATGTTAGGAATATCTATGTTGTAGTGTGAACATAGAATATTATGTAAGTGATTATATTATCTAGGATAATATAATATGTGTTGTAATAATTAATTACATTATTGTAAATGTAATTATGAGTGGGTGAGTAAATATTGTTATGAGTTGTTGAGTAAACAAATCATTAACAATATTAGTTTTGTGAGAAAACAAAATCTCACGTATAATAGCATGGAGTTGTTTTAGGAGTTATGTGTGGAGATATTTATGGAGATTATATCTCCTTAAATATAGGAACAACATCTCCTATTTAAATGGATGTAATACTTCCTATGTATTGAGCTAGAATAAAGAGTAAGATTTGAATTTTCTTTTATGCAATTATGATATTAACTTTTCACTTTCGTATGGTAAGTCCACTTCGATGGGTCATTCACCTTTCATGGTTCAGGAGTAGGAGTGGTACTTATCACTCCCATTGGAGAGGTTATTCCGTAGGCATTTCATTTGGGATTCCCTTGCACAAATAATATTGTAGAGTATGAGGTGCTTATCACTGGCTTGAAATTAGTTATCACATAGAACATCAGACAACTATGAATCATTAGAGATTTCCAATTGATCATCAAAGAAGTTAATGATGAGTACGAAGTTAAATATGAAAAGCTCATTCCATACAAGAAATTGGTTGAAAATTTGAAGGAGTACTTTATACAAGTTATCTTTGAGCAAAGGCCAAGATCACATAACATATCGAGAAGATGTCATGGCTACCATCAAGTCTTTACTATGTATTCCACTTGAGTAAACAAGATGCCTTTCTTTGAACACTTGCGAGTTCCTGTATATGACATGCCAGAATCTTGTCTAGCATGTGAAGTTGTTGGTCCTCTATCCCCTTGGTACCATTCCATTTTCAACTACTTACAAGATGGAACTTTTCCCCCAAATATTTCCCATACTAATAAAAGAGCCATTATTTGTTCCATAGCGGTTATAATCTCTTAAGAGGCACCCTCTATCATCGTGGCTATGATGGTAATATGTTACATTATCTGGATGTGACCGAGTCAATCCAAGCAATCAAAGAAGTGCATGGAGGAATTTGTGGAGCACACACAAGAAATATGGTCCTTGCTAAGAAATTATTGAGATTAGGTTACTACTGGCCTATGATGGAAGTAGATTGTTGAAACTTTTTCAAGAGATGTGAACTTTTTCAAAAGTATGGAAACTTGATACATGCACCAACACAAGCTTTGCAACCCATCACAACACCATGGCCATTTTCAAAATGGGGACTTGATCTCATAGGGAAGCTCACTCCAACTTCCTCAAATGACCACACTCATATCATCACCACCACCAATTACTTCACCAAATGGGTAGAGGTTGTGCCTCTCACTTATGTAACCGGTGCGCAAATCTCTAAATTCATAATGAACCATCTCATTTGTCATTACAACATCCCCTCCGCCATTATAATTGACAATGGTAAGTCCTTCAAAAACAAGATGGTTAAAGTGTTGTGCAACGCTTCCAAATTTGACTCAAGATGTCAACCCCCTATTAACCTCAAGGAAATGAAAAAGCTAAGGCCACTAATAAAACCCTTGTTCATATCATAGAAAAGATGGTTAGCAAAACTAGTCGTAATTGGCACCTTCAAATCCATCCCAACCTCTGGGCCTATCGAACCTCCATCCGCATCCCTATTGGTGCCACTCTTTATTCATTAGTATTTAGCATTGAGGCCATTATACCTTTGAAATTTGAGCTTCCCTCCCTGAGAATATCTGTCTGGGACTATTTAGACAAGGATGAAGACTACATGGTAGCTCTGCTAGTAAAGTTGGAGCTACTGGATAAGAAGCGCATGAGGGAACTCAATCATTTGAAATTTTATCAGAACCGAGTATCATGGGGATACAAAAATGGATCATACCTCATCAATTTGAGGTAGGAGATCTCATTTTAAAAGAAAACTAGTTTAACACGGTCAAGGATTGAGAAAAGAAAGGCAAGTTTGAGCCCAATTGGTTAGGACCATATGTCGTGGTCACTAAGTATAGTTCAAGGGCATATAAACTGGCTCACTCAGATGGTGAGGAATTATAGGAACCAATGAACACAATGCACCTCAAGTGGTTATATGCTTGAGTATGAAGTTCCTTAGAAAAGAAAGAAAAAAACAAGCAAAAAATCAAAAAATCAAGAAAACATAAAAAGAAAATAGGTCATCCAATTGTGAAAACCACACAATTGTGGCGCATTGGGCAAGTCCTTGGGTGAAAACTAGTTTCTAGTGCTTAAGGAGGATTCATTGTTCACAAGCAACTCTCGCATCCTTGGATGGGTGACTATCACTTTTATCTAAGGTTAGTTTTCCTAAGGTCTAGGGATCCTCTTGAGCCTATCTGTTAGGGCCTTGATCTGGCTGATCTACTCTCGTACATCTATGTGAAGGAATCGCCTTTGTGTATTCCCATCTAATGCTAGGGGAACCTTTGCATCTGCACCTTCTTGCACATAATGCGGGGCATTCGCCTTTGTATATTCCCATCTAATCTTTGGGGAATCCATGTTTCTTTCTTTTCTTTACATAGTTTGGAAAACCCTGGAAAATTCCAAAAACAAGTCATTTTTCCCTTCATTGTTTACTTATGTTTTGGGTCTTATGTATATATATTGTTAGGTGTTTTAGGATCCTTTCAGAAACTATCCTTAGAAAACTCGAAAATAATAGAAAATATATCAATGATGTCCCACAAAAACAAATGAGTGATTTTGCTTACTTTTAGTTGTGCGTTTGTAGAGTTTTTATTGCATTATATTTTCATGTTATGTGATTTAAATTGAGTTCATGTGCTTACTTAGGTTAAGTATTACTTAATCATTTTTGCATTGCATTGAGTTCATTTTATCTCGCATACTTTTGTATAATTGTGTTGTGTTAGTTAGATTTGATTAAAGTTGTGCTTGTTATTTTCTTGTATAGTTTGTCACCATCATATAATTTATACATCATATATCCATAAAATCTCAGCTGCATAATCATACACATGAAAATTAAACATGTATGCTAAGGTACCTCTATATAATATCACCAAGAGGGGAAAGAGGGACTACCTTCTATCCCCCTCGAACATAGACCATAATAAAAATGTGGATCATCATAAGTATTACATGTAAAATAACAAGACATCATCTACTGCTATCTCATTATCTACAACATATGATAAGTAGAACATGAATTAAACACATCAAAAACATGTGATATCATCTAAAAATGCTATCTCATACATCAAATAAACATGTAATACAATCATACAACATCATGAATGAGTCCATAATCATCATCATATATATATCAAAATCAAATGTCCATATACAATGTGTCTCGATACATACATCTGGATACAAAATAGGCCACCATGGGCATGGATAAAAAAGTTCCTTCATAAGAGGCATAATCAAAATGAATACATGTACAATCGATAAAAAATGAGCCTTCATAAGAGGCATACATCGATACATAACATTTGTAAGTACATCATAAATAAAGAGAGTCATCCACAACTCTTGCCCTCTCCGGGACTACTTGGCTCGCTGCCAGGGGAGTAGGTGATGATGGGATGGCCATGTAGAGGCCGCTACACTCTACTTTATTGTGGGCTGCTGCACTAATCGAGCTAATCGAGAGGTCCACCGAGACTTGGATCAAGACTGTTAACATCCACCGATCAAATGGAGTGACCCTCTGTCCATCTGGGCGCCTCGTGATATGCGGCCTTATAATAAGAGGCCTCACCACTAGCTCTCATAACATATGATAACATATCCACCATCCCAACTACTGAGGATGCCCGTAATAGAGCATCACACTCTCCTATAACTCTGGCTACATTGGTGGAGCTCTGTGCACTCTGTAGTTAGCCAATATCTCTCCGCAAAGTAATAGTCCGAGCTTGTTCCTAGGCCTAGTCTCTCTATGTAGTCAAATGCTAAACCTGGGTTGAGACTACTGTAATAGGCCTATAATATGTTTCATCCGAGCTTCCATCTATTCGATCTTCTTGAACTATGCAGCACCATCTCCACCAACTCCTCTCGGCTCCTCCATCTCCTCCACCTCCAAGACAATGTGATGGAATTTAAATTGGCCCCTTCTATGTACCATGTTGTGGAGGACCAGGTGACACTTTGCTCCCGAGGAGTAACCTTCCGTAAAGGTGATTGTATCCCAACCTGTTATGCCCACACTGGGCATCTATATCTAAGGAGCTACGTGAACTTGTCTCTATCTCAACCATGACTCCTATCCATGAGGATGACCCCATGGAAGCCTTTGTCAACCATCACCATCCCCATCTAATTCATCATCATCATTTGAATCATTCATGACTACCACTCCACTACTCTAAAGGTGGCACGATCCCCGCATCCCATGCTACCTCAGGAATGGTCAAACGATGAGGAAAAATTATAAGATACCATGGTGTATAGGATGATGTAACCCCATGATCCATAATATGACGAAGCGGAGCCCATACTAGTTGAACGATATGATCAAAACTAGCTCTACCCTATTGCGGCCTAATCTGTGGACCAATATCAAAGGTCTCCCTAGTCGACGCCCGTACTTACATCTCGGGACCGAGCACATCCGAATGGACCCAAACTATCTCTGGCACCGATCAATCCTATAAAACTCTCTGATATATGCATGAATGCCCATAATAAAATGCTCTACCATCGCTATGTTAAGCTCATGTCCATCCTATGGCCATAGGTATTACCTATATGGGCACCATATAATCGTGTGCTGATGAATATCATCAAAGACACGATGGTAATAATATGTATCCCGGTATGGCCACATACATCATCGCCGCTAGGAGCCCAACTGAATACGGAAGGCTCATCCACATCCCGAGCTCGTAATGCTCCTGCGGGGCGACTAATAGCTATATGGTCCCAGGCCCATATCTATTAAAATGTGGTTGGACCTACTGTATTCTGAAGGTAGTAGGTAATCAAGTAAAGATCCTAGTATAAGTGGGCCAGTATGCATTGACCCCAACAATATCGCTCTCCTTTGAGAAGGCCCCGAATCATAGTAATCAAACTTAAGGGGAATTATGTGCCCATCTTTTTAGTAAGCAAGATGCCACTAACAAGAGTCATGAGATAGACCGACATGTAATGCAACCTCGGATAAACAATGCACTGATGCAGATGTATTGTCATACCTTAGTGAGGTATCTCATCTACACCAAAAATCTCTATCAAAATATCTATCAGCTACACTGGGTTAGTCTCATACTCAATCAAAATCCCCACGATAGGTACCTATAAGATCCTCCAAACATCCTCAAGAGTGATTGTCATCTCACTGGTAGGGAGTTTGAAACATTGACTCTCACTATGCCACCGCTCGGCTAAAGCTGTAATCAAGTTGTGATCTATGGTGATCGTTGACATCTACAACAAGTACAAAGTGATATCTAAATACTTCCTCTCACATCGCGAGAGGGTCACCTCTAGGTTGGCCAATCAGCCATGTCACTCCCACACCTGTAAAATAGGTAGCTACCTCTGTAAAATCGAACAAAACACTTGTTAGATTTTTTTCTTCTATCTCACATCAGCTAACACTTAGCCTATTTTTATCATTCCTAAGTTCTTCTACATTCCTCCAAAAACTTTTTAGTTTTCTTTTAAGTGTTCAAAAATATGTTTTTGACATATGTGTGCTCTCCTATGGCACATGCACGCCCTTGTTAGCATGTGCGCGCGTAAGGGCGCTTGCACTGTAATTTGACACATGCACACACATACAAATATATGCGCGTGCAACCTAATCCATCCCCCCCTTTCTGATTCTTACATGTATCTCATGACTCTTACATGCCCCTTTTGACATGCGCACACACACGCATCCGTTTTCCCTTTCCCAACACATGCGCATCCATTTTTACCCCAGCGTGTAAGTACACCCATTGAACCAACATGTGCGCACCCTCCTACTCATATTTGCCTATAAGGCATACTTATGTGTCTAACCCCCTAAATACCCTAATAAATGCTATTAAATGATAAATTTGACTTGAAAGGATAGGATACTCATGTTAAGTCCATCACCCCGCATTCACGCGTACTCACAAACTGGCGTGTCTTCCTACCTCCTGTGCCTCTGAATTCGTGCCATCTCTCCTCAGCGTCAAAACAAAGGTAAATAGTAAATTGGCAAAGGGTCACTATCAAATGAATTACTCGTAATGATTTTAACCCCACCCCTCGGGAGGGGTATATATGATCATTTTTACCCTCCATGATCATTCTAAATTCTTTTATTACCCATTGTGATGATTATTTTTATTAAATAATTATTTTTGACCGTTTTCTACCCACCAGGGGCATATTTTTTTCCTCCTGGCACTTGTTTCTTCTCCCGGGGCATTTTTTTGCTTTTAGGAAATCTCTCCTATGCTAAAAATCTTTTGACCAATCAAAAGTTTTTAAAAAATTATTTACAAAGTATTTTAAAAAGTAAAAATCAAAATTTGTAAAAATGGTAAAAAGCTCATATATATATATATATATAAGATTAAGATTTGTCACACGCGCGTGGTATTTTTTTATTAGATATGCTAAAAATAGGGGTTGGGTCCTGGGGCCATTATAAGATGAGGAACAAAAAACAAGCAAGAAGGAAACAAAAAGTCCAAGAAAGGAGTTAAACATGCTTAACTCTTACAATTAAGAACTAGACTTTGTAATAAGGTGGGAAAACCAGAGAGAAGGAGAAACAGTCTCCAAAACATAAAAACAACAGAAGTTTGCCAAAATTTACCAACACCCGTAACCAAAGTTCAATTTTTTGGGATCCCCATTGCTACCATCATGGCTATCTTTGATCACATCACCCTCAACACCTTTGTCATTAATATCTTCCTCCAGCTCATCCTCGGAGCTACTGATGTGCAAGTTAAATTTCCTTCTTTTAGTGCCCTCCTCCATCCCTTCTAGCTGTCACTTAGCTTTTTGACCTGGTCCTCCAGCTCCAGAAATTTCTGCTTGGACTTCACCTGCAAAGGTGACAATTTTCTTGGAAGCATTGATGACATCCATCATTGTTTCCCTTTGACCAGCATTGGTTTCTTCCATCACTTGAAGCACCCCTTCTAAGTACTAGACCTTTCTACTCAAATCCTTGAAACCCTTTAAATTACCATCCCGATTTATTTTTCTCAAAGTGCTCGCTTCCCCATGCATGGTAGAAGTCACACACATGGTATTCATTTCGTATCTTGTGTTATGATTTTTTTGTCACACCAAAAGCTTGAACTTGTGGTGGAGAGGGATCTCATCATGTTAACCAGCTACTATGCTAACACACCCCCACACGATGGAGCCAGATGCAACCACGTGAGCCCTGGGCCCACCATGTATTCACCAAATTAGGTCCAACAACATTAGGAGGAAATGACACCGAGACTTCCTAGGAGGTCACCCATCCCAATACTACTCCAGGTTGGGCGCGCTTAACTTCCCGGCTCGATACTATGTTATGATTTTTCGTCACACCGGAAGCTCCATCTTGTAGTGGAGAGGATCTCATCGTGTTAACCAACAGCTACACCAACACACCACCACACAATTGATCCAGATGCAACCATGTGAGCACTGGGCCCACCACGTATTCACCAAATTAGTCCCAACAACATTAGGAGGAAACAACACCATGAATTCCTGGGAGGTCACCTATCCCAATACTACTCCAGGTCGGGCACGCTTAACTGCCTGGTATTAGAGTTGCACAACTTGCCATCACACCGAAGTTTGGCTGGAGGTGGAGAGGGATCTCATCATGTTAACCAACTGCTACGCCAACATGTTTCTTGCATTTTCACATATTTTTGAAATGAAGATTCATGGATCATCTAGATCTACCCTCATTAACAAAGCTAGTCTACATGCTTTGTATGTACTCTGGGGCACAATGAGTTATCTGGTACTATTTCGTAGTGCACAATGCTTTATCATATGACCCAAGTGTCCTCCGTCAATCCCCTTGCATGTATCCTTGCTTGGGGCATAATTTTTCTCCTTGTCATTTATCACGAACATTTGGGGACTAGATCTCGATAACAAAACATTTGTGCAACTATCTTAAACGTTATTGGTTTGAGTATGTGTGTTTGTACTTGTTTCCTTGTTAGGTTAGCTTGTTTACTTCTCGTATTGCATTGCATTTTGTATGTTGCATGGAGTTGGCATTTTAGCAATGGATAATTGTTTGTATTATGGCTTTTCATGTCATTTTACACTTTTATCATATGCTTATATTTTTAATAAGGACTGATGATGAATATTTCTAGCAATATGATGAAAAAAATATTGTTTTACACGGTACTGGATCACTGATAGCTCAATATCCCTTCCTTGATATTTTTCTTCTATATCCCCTTTCTTCCCTATTCCACTAGTTCAATTGGGGCATCATGTCCCTCCTCATTCTTCTATTTTCTTCCTTTTTCTTTTTGATCGTTGATCGACCTCTTCCATCACCCCATTAACACTTGAGGGGGCATCCTTCACTCTACTAATTTTTATTCCACTCCTTCAAAAAAAAATAGTTGTTTTTGTTTGTCTACTTTCTTTGAAGTGGTGTAGCTTACGCCACCTCAAAGAGGGGAAAATGTAGACACCTATAGTTTGATCAAAACAATATTATTCCTAATATTGCACTAACTATTCTACTCCCCACAAATTGACGACACCTCATCAATTAGGCCTATCTAACTCTCCTTTTACGACATTCTTTTGGTCGTATTCCTCTATAAATGATTAATCGGGCTAATATACCCTCTTATTAGCTAAACCTCATTCATATCTCCTTCTAAACCAATTTTACAAGCTTCCTAGGATATCAATCCATCACATTGGATTAAATAGACCCCTCACAATTATCTAAAGGTTGTTAATCCCTTTCTAAAAAGGATTAATTAGCCTAAACCAAGATTAACTAACCTAAGGCATGTTTAACCTCTTCTAAACCTAGTCAAATCTTGCTTTGACTTGATAAAAAGTTCTTTTTGGACTTACCTTTTTCCCACATGCACCCAAATCATTCCATTTTTGGAAATGGAAAACTATAAATACCCCAATACCCCAAGTCATTTTCGAAGAACACTTATCCCTTTCTAGCATAAACTATAGTATTTTGTTTAGGATTAAAAGCTTTCTTCATTGTTATTGAGCTATTTTTTTCGCTACTACATCTTTTGTAAGGTTGTGGAGCCTATTTTCATGTGTGAAAATGTTGAAGAATGTACACTAAGAGTATTGTACACTTTCCATAGTTGTCTCATCTGAGCAAGTGATTCTTGGTGGACATAGCCCAAATTGGGTGAACCACATAAATATTGTCTCTTTATGTTATTTTTAATTATTCTGCACTTTTATTTCAGATCTCGTAATATTTTTCGCATATTAGTTTCTATTGTTGTGATTTTTGAGGGATTATTCCGCATATTTTATCCCTTATTTCCTAAAATTTTTCACTCAAGATTTGGGTAAATGAGAGGAACCATATGGTCTTGTAGCCATTAATGGTGAGCTCTCATTCTAAAATACCTTGAGAATCAAACAATCATAACTGATTGCTAGAATCTTCAATAGGTTCATGTTCATAGCTTTCAAAGAGTAGAGAATTGTTTAGATATGCTAGGTTTGATTGTTTATTTCAAATTATGTATGCATGTAAATAAATAGTTCTTTCTTATCTCTTATCTTGATGGTCCATCATCTTGTTGGTTAAATATTTGGGACTTCTTAAGTGTTCTTGCCTCATTTCATAGCTTTTCTAATTTTTCCTTGTTCACAATTACCAAGTCTTTTGATGGAAGTAGTTTATTTAAGCTGGTTCGTGGGAAGCTCATATTCTGAATGAACCCTTGATTTCTTCTTGAGATTCTCCAAATGTATGTCAAAGGGTTTTGGATCCCCTTGAGCAACAAAGACCTTTCCCAAATGGAGAAATATAACTTCTTGGAACAAAGTGGAAGGAATGGCCTTCATCCGATGAATCCAGGGTCTACCGAGGATCATGTTATAGTTCGTCTCCTTGTCAATAATGTAAAACTTTGTCAAGATGATTTTCAGCCCAAGGGAGACATGAAGAACTATAGTTCCAATTGAGGTAGCCTTAAGACTTTCGCACCCTTATAACGTATTTCTCGTAGAGGAGAAATTATTCTTCCCAAATCCCACTTACGTAAGAAAGATAAGGTAGATACATTCACGAAGCCCCGTTAATAATCATAGATCTCTGGATGTAATCGTTATAGACCCATACTTGCATATCTAACACAGGATACCATCTTTGGGTTATTTCAACATCAGATGGATTCTTGCTTATATCAAAGACAAACCCGGTATCCATATCATTCTACCTTGGAGGATGAATTTAAAATTATATTTGAGCATCATGACCAAAAACATGATGAAAACCATAGTAAATATTGGGTTCATAGTTTCTCATCCTTTTATTCAAGTTTCTTTATTGATTATAACCTCGATTGTAGTTTTGAAACTAGTTATTATAACTATAATTTGCTTCCCCTTGGCTAGAGTTCTGGTATAATTTTGGGCCTTGGGTTTGATCTTTCCGAGGAGGGGGAAAATTGACGTCAACCGAGGTTGATAGAGGAAATAGAATTATGGCCTCTTTGATTTACCTAGTTATTATTATTCTTGTTGTTGTTATCGTTGTTTATAAAACCAATATTCTTTACTTGGTTGGTAACATCATCCGTGGTAGCACCGCGATTGCAATTCAATACCTTAGGTACTTTGTTATTTTCTCCATTATTTTGATGGTTTACATTATCTTGATTAGGGTACACCAATTTCCCATCAAGATCTGTATGTCTTATGCTTGACTATCGATATCAGCTTGGTACATTCGAAGTGCACCTTCAACACTTCTTCATAATCGTCGAAAGGAAATGTTTGGACTTCCTCCTTGGTCTCTCGATTGAGTGAGTGAAGGAAGAGGTTACAAATTTCCATTTGGTCCATGTTAGGTGCACTTGTGGAGGAGTAAAGAACTTGACGCCATCTCTGGATGAAATGGGCGTGATTTGGTTGCATTTGCTCCTACCTAATATGCATAAAATCCCTAATCCCTATACATAGTAAAATTTTCACGTCAAATGCTATGATGAATTCGGAAACAAGTTGTTTGAAATAATGTATGGAAGCTTTTGGAATCTGATAATACCAATCTAATGTGATTCCCTCGAGAGTCTTCGGAAATATTTTAGCTATTACATCCCAAGGAAGCAATTCCCTAATGACAATAACATAAGCCTTGATATGAGCATTCAGATCTCTTTCACCCTTAAATTTGAAAATATCGTGCAATGGGTGTGGACGCATGACACCCTGTATGGTAAAGTCAATGGGTTCTTTCAAATACTTAGCATAAGTACCCATTGCGTAAGATTCCACCATTCAAGCTCCCTAATGAGGAGATGGAGGAGGAGGAGTTGGATAAGCTACATTATAGGCATTGGCCGGAACATATAAAGCTCCTTGGTATGACGTATAAGGATTAGGGAAAGTGTATGCATCCATTTGAGGGTATTTTTAGTACATATACGAGATACAGAGGAATGACATTACGATATGGGCTAGTAGGCATGAAACTAGGCGTAGACACCTATAATTTAGTCTACGCAACTTTATTAGTAAAATTACACTAACTATCCCAATACACGTTAATTGACCAAACTATGCAAGTTAATTAACCTTTTCTAACCTCTTCTAAACCCCTAAATCATGCTAACACCCTTCTAAATGGATTCTATAAGTCATTATCCTATTAATTAGCCAATTTTGAGGATGATTAAACCTTTTTGAACTTCTAAAAGGGAAGACTTAGCTTTCCAAATGTCAATTTCACCTTTCTACTTTGAGTTTCACTTAAGTTTGGTATTTTTGGAACTTAATCCCACGTGATTCCAAAATATCTCTTTCCTCCTCCTAGATTTGGAAACCTATAAATACAACCATATCCCTCCCCCTTTTGTTAAGAACACTCTTCCATTTTTAGACTAGCTTATGCCATCTTTAGATTGAATGGAAGAATTAAGGAGAGAGAGAGGAAGAACATAACAATACCTTCAGGAAATATAGATAGATAGCAAGTATAACCTTATACTTATATATGTATGAACCAAGTGCGGAGAGAGATACGAAAGAATGGAAGAATAGAATCATTCACTTTCATAAAGTATAATATAATTCAAAGTTCAGGAAACACAAAGTTCCAAGACACAAAGTTCAGAAATCATAAACAAGAACACAAAGTTTCTTATCATAAAAGATGGATGATTCCAAATTTTTAGACAAGGAAAGAAGGAATAGCAAGAGGAAGAAAGGGAAAAACTTTTGTATTGATTACTTTGAATCTATTACATCTACAGAGTACCAGGATCCAACCCTAAACAATGGTGTGGAGAAGCCATTAAATAGCTTCCAAGAATGGTTACATTCGGTTACAAAAATGATGAAACTGATTCAAGAAATGATGTTGAACTTCTCAATGCCTCGGCCATTTCCATGCCTGGTGGAAAAACTAGATGCATTGAATCACACCGTTCATCCTGCCTTTGCAAACTTTGAATTTGAGCCATCCACGTGGGAGAGATTTAAAATGAAGTGGGCCTGAGGATGCCTTTTGTATTTTGTGCCTTTTAGAGAAATGGCACTTTGAACATTTTGGCCCACCCACCCACTTTTGATATGGGCTTGACACGTGGCTTTACTTGAGTGGTGATGGAGTCGCGGCTCACTTTTATAATTTTACCTCTTTTCAACGTGGGCTCAAAAACTCAAATTGCTCCGCCATGACCCACCTCCCCACTTTGACTTTTGATGTGGGCTCAACATTTGACTTTATCCCTTGGCATGGGGGGCCATGGGTCACTTTATAACTTTAAGCTCTTTATGGAAAAAAGCCAAAATTCCCAAATTGCTCCGATGGCCCGCTTCCGCTTTGACGCTTTGACTTTTCAAAGCATCAAAACACAAAAAGGGCCCACCTTTCCCCCACCTTTTCAAAGCATCAAACATGAAACATGAAACACCACGTGTCCCTTTTGGGGGCTAGTTCAATTATTTTTGTGTTTTTACTAAGTCCCTTTTGTTTGGGTGGGGCCATATGTCTAACCCTGGACACGTGGAGGCTCAACGCACATTTGGGACCTACCTCTAGATTTTTCCTTTGAAGTTATGCCAAGATGACATGTGGAGGCTTCCGCAAACCCTTCTATACTTAGCTAATTCAATGGCTCGGCTCTGCCCCTTCTTTGACTATGACCACATGTGGCGAGCCCGCACACACTTGGGGACCCGCTCTTGATTCTTCCTTTGAAGTTGTGCGAAGAGACACGTGGAGACTTCCGCTGGTTCTTTTATACTTAGTCGATTTGGGCTTCTGCCCACTTGACTTCTTGTTGGGACCCTAGACACGTGGAGAGTTGGCACTCATTTGAGTTTCCACTTTGGATTTTCCCCCTGAAAAGGGCACCGAGGATGATGCATGCATGGCTTCCTTCCACCGGTCCTAGACTCTCCTGACTTTTCTCTCCTTTGACTCTGACCACATGGTGAGTTGGCGCTCATTTGGAGACTAGCCCTTTGGTCTCACTTCTAAAATTACGTCGTTGAGGCACGTGGAGGCTTCGCCGACCCTCTTATACTTACTTAGTCAATTAAATGGTCAAATTTGTCCCTTTTTAGACCTGGGACATGTGGAGGATGGCGCAAGTTTGGGAACCACCTTTGGCTTCGACCCTTGAAGTTGCATCGATGAGACACATGTGGCGTCATCTCGTTGAACCTTCCATACTTAGCCGATTTGGGCTTGTTCTATCTTCATTTTGGACCTGGGACACGTGGAAAGCCTACACTTATTTGAGGATTGTCCCTTGGGTCCCTGCCCTTGGGATTTCCCGTTTTGCCGTGGAGGCTTCACTACCACTTTGAATTGGATGTGGGATCCTTCGTGAGGCAATTTGACACTTTTACAACAAATAACAAAAGTGACAAGTTTAGAAGATAAACATGGCCATGCCGCATCCAATCAGAGATGTCCACGTACTACCCATGGATGTTGGGGAAAAATTGACAAGGAAGATACGCCCTGTCATTCACGATTGTGGAAAAAATAAAAATGAAAGGAAAACCCCACCTTTACGCCCGAATTTCAAATTGTTCTCCATGGAATGAAAAATTGCAAACAATATAGCTCGACATGATCCATAGCCAAAGAGAAGGATTGACAATGACATCGAATGAAGGAAAATATTTTCAAGAAAAAGCATGGATTACTCCAAGGTACCGACTCAAAATTTTCAAAACTTGACTTCAAAAAGAGGGGAATTTTGAGGTGACAACAACTAGCTCTTTCTGGGGATGACTTGACAGAGGAACGAGGCAAGATCAAGAACCATAGAAAAACTGGGAAAGCAAAGACCAAGTGCCTTATCCATTGGGAAAATAGAGTCAAAGGAAAACCAATACAAGAAGACAAAAACACAAAGGAAACAAAGGGAAAAAAAAAACAAACCAAAAAGGAAAAAAAAAAAAAAACACAAAGGAACGACCAAAAACCAAAACATTGTACACAATATACAGAAGGACTGCCTAGTCACCTAGGACTTGAACAACTTCAAATACTACCCACTATAAGGAAGTGGGAGAGGAGATCCATCCATATAATCCAAATAGAAAGAATTTTCTCCAACAAAGTGCCTGATTTTGAAAGGACCAAGCCAAAGAGAATCAAACTTACCATGGCTTCCTCGAGGTTCATGTCTTTTGTCCCACAATGAACAATGTCTCCCACTTGAAAATCTCTGGGTCTAGCTTTCTTTGTCAAACAAAGCTTTCACCTCAATTGATGAGCTGATATTCTATCAAAAACTTGCAACCTGTCTTCATCCAAAGCTTGGAGATACATGATCCTCTTGTCCAAGGAACTGGTAAAACTTGAATCTTCAATAGCCTTCATTAAGTGCAAGGCTGGTAATTCCACTATTACAAATTGAGCTTCAACACCATACACCACTTGAAATGGAGACATCCCAATTCTCTTTTGGGTGTAATTCTATCTCCCAGAGAGCATCATAAAGTTTCTTGTGCCAATTCCTCTGAGAGTCATTGACAAGCTTCCGAACGATGGTTACCAGATTCTTATTTGTTGATTTTGCTTGTCCATTCCCTTGGGGGTAGTAGTCTAAAGAATGAGCAAGGGAAATTCCATAACCATAGCAGAAATCCATCATCTTAGAAGAAGAAAAATTTGAAGCATTATCAGTCACAATCTTGTTTGGTACCCCAAACCTTATCAAGATGTTCTCTTTAATGAAATTACACACCACCTCAGAAGTAGTGCTTTTGACTGGAATAGCCTCTACCCACTTTGTGAAGTAGTTTGTAGTAGTTAGCACACGTGAGTATGCCCAACACTGGAAGGTGGGTTAAGAGTTCCAATGAAATCCAATCCCCACTGTTGAAAAGGCTCATCAATCACTACTAGCTTTAGTGGCAAAGCAAGCCAACTTAGGTCTCCCAACAAAAGTCTGACAGGCTTCACACTTACCTACCCATTTTGATGCATCTCTGAACAATGTAGGCCAATAGTACCCAACACATGAAGGATTTTATGGGTAGTGACAAGTAGAAGAGAAATGGCCTCCACAAGCCTGATCATGAAAAGATGAGAACAACTTCTTTTGTTGCTCTTTGTCCACACACTTCAAGAATCTTCCATCTATGCCTCGCTTGAACAAAGCATTCTCCCATAATACATATTGTGTAGACCTTAGCTTAATAGCCCTCTTTTCCTTGGCACTCAAGTGGGATGGACACTCTCCATAAGTAAGAAAATGTGCAATATCAAGCATACCATTCATCTGTTGAACTGAGGAAGAGGACAACAGGAACATCAACTGCTTCTTTGGACAATTTGCATCAGCTCCTTCAGCAATAAGCTCACACAAGCCTTTACCCTAGACTAGCTTAGTTGGCTTGATATCAAGGTCATATTCTTGGAATTTTTCTACCCAATTGCCTCTCTTAGTTCCAAACTCCTGTTGTGTAAGAATAGACTTGATGGTTGTATACAAGCACAACAACAAAGTGAGAATTAAGAATATAAAAATGAAACTACTTGACAACTTTGACCACTGCAAAAGCATGTTTCTCCATCATAGTATATTTCAATTCATGAGATTTTAGAACATAGCTCATGAAGGAAATTGGAAGTTCATGATCCTCAGAATTCTTCTGAGTTAGCACAACAACCAAGGTATTCTCTGTAGCATAGCAATAGATGATAAAATCCTTGTTGAAATCAAGGACATGCTAAGATGGGAGTTTTAGCAATGGATTTCTTGATACCTTCAAATGCTTCCTTACCCTTGGAAGTCCAACCAAATTTTTCTTTCCTTTCATCATGTGAGCAATGCTCATAGTCAGTTCTACAAAATCAGGAATGAATCTCCTCAGGAAGTTTATCTTACCAAAGAAAGAGTGAACACCCTTTTTGCTTGTGGGAAGAGGAATCTATGCTGGATTGCTTGAACTCTTTCTGGATCTATCTTGATTCCTTCTTTGGAGACAATATGCCCCCCAAAACTTTCCTTCAGTGACACAAAAGACAAACTTCTTTGGATTGAGAGAAACTCCATGTTCTCTGCATTTCTGGAGGACTGCTTCAAGATGTTGAAAGTGATCTGCCCTTGTTTTGGAGAAAATAGTCAAATCATCAAGGTACACAACAACACACTTTCCTTTAGACTACCAAAATCCAAGTCCATTTCCCTCTGAAAGGTGGCACCAACATTGATAAGACCAAAAGGCATTCTCTTGTAGGAAAAGGTGCCCCAAGGAGTAGTGAAAGTAGTTTTGTGTTGATCTGGGGTACTTGACTTCCACTTGATTGTATCCAGAGAATCCATCAAGCATAGACAACATCTCAAAGCCTGTGACAACTTGCAAAACTTGATCCATCATGGGGAGAGGATAGTTTTCCTTCAGAGAGGCCTGATTCAAATTCTTGAAATCCACACAGATGTGAATCTCACCATTCTTCTTCCTGACATGCACAATGTTGGCAATCCATGTTGAATGATGTATAGGGAAGATGATCTTTTCCTTTAGTAACTTTGGATCTCTTGAAAAATAGTGCCAACAACCTTGGGATTGTATTGCCTTTGTTTCTTCTTGAAAGGTTTGATCCCAGGTTTCAGAGGGATAAAGTGTTGCATCTCCTTTGGCTGGAAAGCCTTGAGATCATCATATGAATAGGAAAGAACATCAACATACCTTTTTAGTAGATTTACTACTTCTTCTTCTCCTCTTGAGTGCAAGCATTTTCCAATGTTCACCATCTTGGGTTCATCAAGACTCCCAATATTAATCTTTTCACATTCAATAGACTACCGAGCTCCTTGGGAAGCTTTAGACTTAATGTACCTATCATGCTTATCAAACAAATCTTCCAAACTCACCATCCCTTTAGGGATCTTGTTACCTTTCAATTTGATGCAGCCATCTTGATCCATCTCTTCCTTGATATCTCCTTCATTAGAGGATACACACTCTCTAGGAAAAGTCTCACTTCCTTCAAAATACAATTGGTCAAAATTATCCTTAAGCTCCAAGAATGAGAGCAAAATGTTGATCATCATTGAAAACCTGCCATTTTTGCATTATCTGGTACACTGGGCCTATGAATCATTTCAATGGTAAATTTCTCCTGAGAGAAATCTGGGTGAGGAATCAACAGAGATCCTGAGACACTAGAGAATCAGCTCTAGTGTTCCTTTCTCTTGGCACAACTTCAATGGAGAAAGCATCAAGAAACTCAATGGAATCCCAGACAAGATTTCTATAATGTTTCAATCTCCTATTCTTCACTTGAAAAAATATCCGACTTGTTTCACAATCAGCTCTGCATCACCATGAGCAAAGATTCTTCACTCCCATTTCTTTTTCCATGTTCAATCCAAGTATGAGTGCCTCATATTCAGTTGTATTGTTTGTATTTTCAAAACAAAGCTTGAAAGAAAAAGGATGAATGTTCCCTTCTGGAGAGGTCAACACCACTCCAGCCCCAGAACTAGTTGAAGAGCAAGCTTCCATCAAACTCCAGAGTCCAAATGCCATTGGGATCATGAATCACTCCCTTAGGAAGTTTTCCTCATCTTGTGACATGATCATGTAGTTACCATGCCCTATATCTTCATAGAGTATATGTGCTTTTGGATCATCGTATTTTTGCACAATGTATTAGTTTGTTTCTCAAGTAGTAACTTCTTCATTTTTCCATTGACCGGGATCAAAGCATGTGACCAATCCATTTGAATTTCACCTCCTACCTCCTTACAGAAATTTCTACTCAAGCAACATCCCATATGAGGGAGGAATATCAGCTACCAAAATAGTGGCTAAGACCCTTTTTTGGAAAAAAGCAAAAGCTACTTGTGCATCTTTAATTCTTCCAACCAAAGGCACTTTTCTACTCTCCATGGAATAGTAGGAACCAAAGGCATGTGTTAGAGTCAGGCCCAAAGCATGAGCTACTTTTTGCAGGCATTACATTGTCTGATGCTCCTGAGTCTATAACACAATTACTGAGTTTATGGCCAGCTATGAGAAGAGTCACATAGAATGGTTCAATTTTCTCATTAGGGGAAGTGACTGCAGCCACAAGGCTTGATTGAGGTGAGGAAGAGGGAGTGGGAAAAATACCTTTAGAAGTATTGGATGAGGCTTTGGATTTGGAATTGACAAAGTTTACCATTTTAGCAAAAGCTTTTGGATGGGTTTGGTAAAACTCTGCCTCTGAAATTTGGATTTTGGTTTTTGAGGTGATCAATGATATCAAAAGATCCAGAGGTGGATGGGGCATCATTGCTAGGAACTTGAGAGACTTTTGATTTATCAGTTTTAGGATTTGAAGGACAAGAAGTTTTGGAAATAGAAGTAGAAGGAGGAGGATTAGCATTACTCACCTTTTGTGTGGAGGCAAAGTGGGAATAGGAGCTCCTCTTCTTGCAACCACTGGAATAGTTATAGGAAACTCCTTGGACTTCTTAGCAGGCTGCACCACTTTTTTTTTTTTTTTTCATTTTCTCCCGAGTCATAACAACATATGACTCACTATTCATATCTTGCCACTCTTTCATCATATTCATCTTCATCATCCATACCTTCAGTGGTGAGGAAATGAACTTGAGATCCACCAAGCTCTCCAGTTCTTCATCAACCTCTTCTTCTGGTTCTTCATAGAGTTCATTAAACTCCTCATCATCAGGTTCTTCAACTTCACAAGTTACATTGACTGGAACCTTGATGGGTGGGCCTTCAATAGCCAATCTAGTCTGAGAAGAAGGAAAATGGTTCTGGGCTGAAAATTCTTCCTTGGAACATCTTGGTAAGGAGTATGTTGAGCCAATTGTTTCTTGATAGCAATGAGATCATTTGCAAGCTTCTGTACTAACTGATCAGAATTGGCTCTAGGGAAGAGGAAGAAGAAGAAGAAGCTTTAGATTTGGAGGATTCTCTTTTAGTTTACAGACATGATTAAATCATCCTCAACACTGATAGCTAACCATTGATCAACATCCAGAGTTGCAAGGTTAGCTCTCCTTAGTGCATAACTCACTTCTGGGTAACTGGGCATTGAGGAAGAAGCACTTTTGGATTTGATCCACTGGATGAGTGTTCTGTGGAATTTTATGAATTAGCTTGTTGAATTTAGCCACAAACTCCTCATGGGCTCAAATGGTTCCTTCTTGATATGAGAAATTTGAGCTAATAGAGCATGCACATCTTCAACAGGTTTGAAATGTTGCTCAAACTGAGTTGTCATGGTATTCCAATTAGTGATCATCCCAATAGGAAGATGATAAAACCAATCAACAACATTGTCCTGCAATGTCTCCACAAAAATCCTGACAGAGACATCTTCATGTTCAACCCCAAGAATCCCACATGCAACAATGAAGGCTGCAATGTGTTCATCTGGATGAACTTTCCCATCACCCCGGAATTTGGGAAAACTTTTCCTGTTACCCCTAGGTAACTCATGCAATGGTTGAGGAAGAGCAAGAGGCCCAACCTATTGTCCCCAAGGCAAAGGGGCTGCCATCTTTGGAAAAATTGACTGAAGGGGAACTGAAACACCAACAAGTATCAAAGCATGAGATTAGGACTGAGATGTTCTTGAGGAATGCTATCCTTGGAATTTATGTCTTTAACAAGAGGTGTGCTTGTAGAATGAGTTCCTCTGTTCCTTCTTCTTTGGAGAGAGAGAAGTTTTGTTGCTCTAGAAGTTGAAAATGGGAATCCTCAATCCCGAGAGCTTTCTTCCCACATGTGTATACCGTAGAGTCGCCAGACCAAAAATGATCTTGAAGTTGTTCTTTTAGAAAGGGATCCATTTGAAATGAAATCCCCAGTAGAGTTGCCAAAATTGTTGGGTTTTTAAAATGATACTTTAACAAACCACAGTCAAGGGACAACAGTCCCTCCTCTTTAATGGGAGAGGTTCCCTTATTGAAAGCAAGCAAAAAAACTTATATACAAATGTACAACTTTCAAAGTGTGGATTCTGATACTTTGAAATGTTTTATGCCCAAAGATCATCAATATGAAAGAATGGAAGAATTAAGGAGATGAGAGAGGAAGAACATAACAATACCTTTAGGAAATATAGATAGCAGAGTATAACCTTATACGTATTGAACCAAGGAGATGCAGAATAGAATCATTCACTTTCATAACCAATATAATTCCATAGACACAAAGTTCTAGAAATCATATAAACAAGAACACAAAGTTTCTTATCATAAAAGATGGATGATTCACAAATTTTTAGACAAGGAAAGAAGGAATAACAGAGGAAGAAAGGGGAAAAACTTTTGTATTGATTACTTGAATCTATTACATCTACAAAGTACCAGATCCAACCCTAACAATGGCGTGGAGAAGCCATTAAATAGCTTCCAAGAATGGTTACATTCGTTACAAAAATGATGAAAATTGATTCAAGAAACCGATGTCTGAACCTCTCCAATGCCTCGGCCATTTCCATGCCTGGCGGAAAAACCAGATGCATTGAATTGTAGTTGTTCAATCTGCCTTTGCAAACTTTGAATTTGAGCCATCCACGTGGGAGAGATTTAAAATGAAGCGGGCCTGAGGATGCCTTTTGTATTTTGTGCCTTTTAGAGAAATGGCACTTTGGAACATTTTGGCCCACCCCCCACCACTTTTGATATAGGCTTGACACGTGGCTTTACTTGAGTGGTGATGGAGTCATGGCTCACTTTTATAATTTTACCTCTTTTCAACACGTGGGCTCAAAAACTCAAATTACTCCACCGACCCGCCTCCCCGCTTTGACTTTTGATGTGGGCTCAACATTTGACTTTATCCCTTGGCATGGCGGGGCCGTGGGTCACTTTATAACTTTAAGCTCTTTATGGAAACAAAGCCCAAATTCCCAAATCACTCCGATGGCCACTTTCCCACTTTGACTTTTCAAAGCATCAAAAACAAAACAAAGGCCCCCTTTCCACCTTGACTTTTCAAACATCAAAACACAAAACTTGAAACATGACCATGTGTCCCTTTGCATGGGCTAGTTCAGTATTTTTGTGTTTTTGACTAAGTCCCTTTTGTTTGGTGGGCTATATGTCTGACCTGGACACGTGGAGGCTCAACGCACATTTGGGACCTACCTCCAGATTTTTCCTTTGAAGTTTTCAGCTAACACATGGAGGCTTCCGCAAACCCTTCTATACTTAGCCAATTCAATGCCGGCTCTGCCCCTTCTTTGACTATGACCACGTGGTGAGCCGCGCACACTTAGGGACCCGCTCTTGATTCTTCCTTTGAAGTTGCTCAAAGAGACACGTGGAGACTTCCCTCTGGTTCTTTTATACTTAGCCGATTCGGGCTTACTGCCCACTTGACTTGTGTGTTGGACCCTAGACACGTGGAGAGCTGGTGCTCATTTGAGTTTCCACTTTGGATTTCACCCCGAAAGGGGCGAGCGAGATGTGCATGGCTCCTTCTTCCGGTCCTACTCTTCCGGCCAACTTTCTCTCCTTTGACTTTGACCACGTGGCGAGTTGGCGCTCATTTGGAGACTATCCCTTTGGTCTCACTTTTGAAATTGTGTCGTTGAGGCACGTGGAGGCTTCCACCGACCCTCTTATACTTAGTCGATTAAATGGCCGATGACTCTGTCCCTTTTTGGACCGGGACACATGGGATGGCTGCAAGTTTGGGGAACCACCTTTGGCCTCGACCCTTGAAGTTGTGCCGATGAGACACGTGGCATCATCCGTTGAACCTTCCATACTTAGCCGATTTGGGCTTGTTTTGTCTTCATTTTGGACCTGGGACATGTGGAAAGCCTGCGCTTATTTGAGGACTGTCCCTTGGGCCCTGCCCTTGGAGTTTGCCATTTGGATGCACGTGGAGGCTTCCACTACCACTTGAAACATGGCCGTGTAGGACATGACACTTTTGCAATAAATAACAAAAGTGACACAAGTTTAAAAGATAAACCCGCCACGCCGCATCCAATCAGAGATGTCCACGTACTACCCATGGATGTTGGGGAAAAAATTGACAGGAAGATATGCCCATCATTCGACTGTGGAAAAATAAAAGAAAGGGAAAACCCCACCTTTACCCGAATTTCAAATTGTTCTCCATGGAATGAAAAATTGCAAACAATACCAGGCTCGATCCATGATCCATAACCAAAGAGAGAAGGATTTAACAATGACATCCGAATGAAGGAAAATATTTTCAAAAATCCCTTTAGCATAGGTATGTAATGGGTTTTCGTTAGAAGAGTAGTTAAAAGACTAATTTAGGACCTTTTTACATTTTAAGATTTTTGGTTTATGTGTTTTTAGTGGGTTTTTAGGGCCACGCGCACATGTAAAAAAGGCGCGTACTTGTTGGAAGGCTTGCACACATGTCAACAAGGGTGCATACATGTGATTCATTTTCTTGATGAAAAAATGCACCAGAGTCACACACAACACCAAAACTTGTGCGCATACATAGAAAAGCTCGCGCACACATCAATCTGGACATGCGAGACATAAACCCCACCCTCTGTGTCATTTTTCCATTTTATTTGAGGTGCGTCCACATAATCTATGGCACATATGCACAAATCATTTTGTACACGCAGGCATAAATACCCTATGTCATTTCCACATACTCGTGTTGGTTGTGGAGCCTGATAGCGACGGGAGTTTGGGGTGGCTTCACCCCCTTGCGGGGTGGGGGGATGGCCCCACTGGGTGGGAGGTCACGGGGCAAGTGTGCGCCCGGTGGGGGTTCGAGGACATCGCCCCCATAAGCCACGTTTATATGTATTTATGCATTTTGAAATCTGAACCATTCCTTATTAGGTCACAGATCTAACGGGTGGTTTTTTATGTTTCCCTGAAATGATAAAAACCCTAATATCTTTAAAGGGTCATCATGTATGAGGCTCATTGTATTAGTGGCTACACTGTGAGAGAGATTTTTGTTGGATTGAATAAAAGGATTGGTTGTTTCTGGTGGATGTAGCCCATTTTGGGTGAACCACGTTAAATCTGTGTCTCTGTTTTATTGCATTCTTTTATTTGTTTTACATTTTTCGCATTATTCATTACATGCTTGTTTATTTGTACAACTGGTATAATCCTAACAACCCGTGCACATGCCAAAAGGACATGTACATACAATCCATGCTCATACGCCGAAAAGGGCGTTGAGGCATTCCCTGTCGAGAATTTAATGTTTGTCACAAGTTACATAATTTAATATTCGGGTTTTTCTGACATTCTTGCATGTTTTTAACAGAGGTTTATAGGTTCTTGTTGACTATTTGTTTTATACTAATTTGATTTAAGGTCTTTTGCATTTTTTTACTTTCTTATGCTTTCCAAACATTTCAATTAAGTTTCTAAATAGGAAAGGACTTCAATGTTAGTTAAAAATAATTTTAATTCTTGTAATTGGATTAGGTATATTCCATTTTACAATTTTAGTGAGGTTTCGTGTTGCGTATGCTCTTTCCTTACATCTTAGGACAATCTTGGAAATCAGAAACAACGTGTTATCTCCTTTATATGATGTTTTGACAACTTGGAAAATTACTAATCATTGTGTGTAGGACCAAATCCACTTGCGAAAGAATCGGGATCAAAACAATACTAACGTGTTTGATGTAGGTTGTCAAATGGTGTGTGACGAAAACCACACTAAGTCTAAAAAGATAAAAAACACACCACATTCAATACATTGTGTATGTAGGTTTAGAAAAGGGTACGTCCCTATCCACTCAACTAGAACATAACCCCTTTGGCATAATGCCTTAAGCTACAATAATGGGGGTGGTTCTAGGAACCCTAAAGTAGTCCACCACTGAGTAACCTTGTGGATGAAATGGGAAGCAACTTTCTTTACCCACTTGATTAGTATTAGCTTTGTGAGTTAGCACCAAAACATTCTCCATTACGACTGTCGACACTAAAATTTTCCTTCGTAATTTCTATTTCATTAATGTATGTATTAGGAATAGGATGTTGTTAAGTGTAATTAGTAGTAGTGTCCGATAGAAGATAACGATGCCGTCGACGGTGCCGCCAATAATGTAGAGTACGGTAATGATCAAAGTACAATAGGAATGTTGTAAAAGTAAATATTTGTCGTAAGTGGTTCAGTAATGTTAAAATGTCAAAGTTGGGATAAGTAGAGAAGTAGGGTCTACATGATTAGGAATTAGAAATATTATATTGGTAATAAGGACAAGGAGTGAGGTCATAAATATTTTGTGTATTTTATTTGTAAAAAGTCTAAAAATGTGGAACCCATGTGAAATGATAAGGTTTATCTTATCTTAAAAGATAAGCTTACATGTACAGATAAGAGTTAAGGTATGGAATATGATTCGTCAGAGTGGATTTCTTATCCTATCTTAGAGATAAGATGGATAAGCCTGGAAGTTCTATAAATAAAGAGGCCACCCCCCTCATTTAGCATAGAAGGAAGTAGTGAGAAATATTGTATGAAGTGTGTAAAGGAAGCCATCAGTTTAAAGGTGTGTTGAAGAAGCCATTAAGAGGTGTAATTGTAAAGTTTCTCCCATAGTATTGGTGGAAGGCAAGTGAAGTCAATAACACTTGAAGTACCTCATGGGTGAGATTGTAACAATTTCATGTTAATATTATAATTTACTTTGATATTTCATATTTGTCATCATTCCGTCTTATCATAGTCGATGGTATTCTTGTGTTATGTTTGTTGTTTTGTTTCCAGATTACATCCACCAAACTAAAGGTTGTGCATTAGTAAATAATCATAGCATGAGGAGTTCCCAGGTGAAGAATTATCATAGTGCCGGATTGGTAATGATAGACCCTAGTGAAAGATACGTGTGAACGCATTCATTTCTCACCATATTTGAAGGGGGTAAAGTAAAGTCGAGATACTCCAAGATTATTCATTGTGAATTTCTTAGTAAATCAAGCTCACAAAGGGTGTTGTGGTACCTAGTTGAGCAAACTACCTAGGGATCCATTTATTCAAGAAGCCAAATTATGTTATTCTAAATCGTCGAGTCAAAGATCCATCACGAAACACTAACTTCTTCTGGATTCAAAACCTTGTTAGATGAACAAGGGAAGAGTCCATCAAAGTTGGGGGTCTAGTTATATTAATCACAAAGCTATCAACATATGAATTTTGATTAGTTCTTCACTTTCCCTAAGGTAAGGCGAAACTCAGCCAAAGTTACACTAGCTAGTTTCACCACCACTTGGTCTATTCCTTTGCATTCATGTTGCCCATTTGGGACAAGAGAAGGCATATTTCATGAGTGTTATCAATAGATAGTGTTCACCACTTTTTTGTCCATTTATGCTCATCCATGTTTGTAGCTGAGTTGTTAAACGTCTAAAGTGTGTGGGTATGTATTTACATATTGATAGCCACTTGGTCTTGATTTCAATATCATCATCATAGTTAGGATTGGTTCATCATTTGATCCCCTTAGAACGTGTTACCTTGTTCACATTGTCTCAACACAATTTAGATACCTACGTCACATTTCTCATAAATGTGATCTAAGTGTCCGCATTGTGGTGATACGCTGCCCACATTTTAGCACTTCCTTAGTATACTTTGACTTAGTTTGACTTCAGACATTGTCCCAAATCTTTAAAGGTGTCACTTACTTTTTTGTGTCATTTCATTACCACTTTCACACTAATATCTCACTTCTCCGTTAAATATTGATCAACTTGTCCAAATTGTGTAGCTACATGACTTTAATTTGTAATCCTCGAGCTTTAACATTTAGGCCTTGTTGGTTGCTAAACTCATCGTGGTGTCCTTTGATTGGGAATAACGCTTATGCTTTGTTAATACTTATGCCTTGTTCATTTTTGAACTTGACCTAAGCATTGACATAGAGTTGGTTATTTAACATCAAAAACTATCATTGGAAATGAAAGGTGTAAACACTATTGTATCGATTGATTGGTTACCTATACTTACATGATTTGTTCCTTGTATGATTGAGATTACATATACTTATACCTAGGGCAGATCATTTTCTCCTTGATTCTTTTGGCATATCATTCTTTAGAGAAAGAGACTAGGCCACTTTGAGACATCTAGGCGAGATAAATTATGTTATACTTAGATTGATTATAACTTAGTCAAATCTAGATAAACCTCATGTAACAAAATTACCCATGCCACCTATCACAAGGATGGTGGCTAGAAGAATGGAACGTGAAGTGGAAGAAAACCCCTTCGGTGTTAACAATGCTCTATGGAACAATCCCTTTTTGGTACTAACCTAAATCCTCACTTTTCCGAAGTAAAAGACACTGAAAGCTTGGGTTGATCCAAGTGGAAATGACATTGATTCATCACAAGGCAAGAATAACCTTGATCTCGCATGATTTGATGATCTTTATACCTAAATAAAGATCAAATACTTATGCACATCCTAGAATTAGGAGCCAAGCTACCACAAGACCATGACATGTCTATTAAAATGATTAACATAAACGAGGAAGAGTCACAAATACCTCCTCTTATCGACATGCATGGTATGACTCACACTAATCCATTTGATGTGGGATATGCTTCCATTTCTGGTCGTGAAAATAACAACTTTAAGAATGAAGCACTAAAAAAAATGATGGAGTTCGAAGAGTATATTTAAAGCCTCACATATGGTCAAAATAAACACAAAGACAAGGAGGTAACTTCTCAATATGACATAGAAGATGACCACCAAACTGAAGAAGAGGTCATCCAAAGACAAATATTTAAACTTAGCAAAAATTTAATGAGCTTACACGCATCTAAAGATACAAACAAAGGTTCACGAAAGGAGAAACATAAATCTAAGTCTAGTGAACTACACACTAACCCTCACAATGATGAAGCATTAAAGGTTAGTCTAGAATAGACCACCATCTCCAATGAAATACCAACTCATTACACAAGAGCTACAATCAATGAAAAACATGCTCATAATGTTACAAGAAAGCAATGTGATCCATAGAAAGAAATATCAATACGAAGAGCTATGTCCCTACCCTTTCGATAGAGACATATTACAAATATCATTTGTTCCCTAAAACTTTGATATACCTAAGTTTGATAAATATAAAGGAAAATGACTCACGATCATATAAAATGGGTTATATGGCTTTCTAGGAAGTTGCATTTAGTGACAAATCCCTTATCATTTTTTTCCTCACAGTTTAGAGGGACAACCACTGGAATGGTTCTACACATACCCAAGGGAACAATTCACTACATGGCCCGCATTAGCTAAAAAGTTTTTGTGTGACACTTCTCCTTCAACATAGAGAGTGATATAACCATGTTAGACTTGTGTAATACAAAACAAAGACCTAATGAATCCTTCTTCAGTTTCTTACAATATGGCACGGTTTGGCTAGCCATTTTCCTTGCAATATCCCTAAAAATATATGGTTAGCATCTTTGTACCTAATCTAAACCTAGACATATCCTTTCATTTACAAATGCATTGTGTCTCTAACTTTGAATAAGTTATAGAGAATGACAAGTAACATTGAAAAGGCTCTAATCTTGAAAGGGACCCTTAAACCCTTCTCCAAGGATAAGTATATTGAATCAAAACCTACAAAATCCTAAATTCTTTAAACAAAACAAGAATTTCGTAGGAGACAACATCACGAATCCAAAAGATTCCAAGTTTTTAGAGTGGTACTCTTCTGAAACTCACACAAGGACCTCATCAAGACAAATACAAGGCCCCAAAACGACGTTCACACCTCTAATTGAACCATTGTCTACAATTTTAAAACAATTAGATACAATGAACATGGTCACCTATCCTCCAGCCACAGTACCCTTCCCTGAAGATGCACCTAAACCAAGATGGTATAAAGAGCATGAGTACTGTGACTTTCATCATGTCAAAGGACACAAGACTGATAGATGTATGAGGTTACGACACTATATACATGACCTTATTGAAGAAGGAAAGATTGAGGTGGATTCACCTGAATCTGGGGAAGGTCCTAATGTAAAAATGGGGATATTTAAACAACCCTTCCCTAACCATAAGAAACAGGAGAAAAAGAAGCCAGATCAAGGAGAGTCATCTAATAATTATAGGGCTTACAAATTATGTATATACCTCTATAGATAATCCTTTTGATTCCCTTATAGGTTGTATCCAATCATTTGATGAACAAGTAAACACCATTTGATTATAGGTGACAATTGTACCATAGGAATGTGATGCACACGCTTAGTAATCTCCAAACCTACTCAATTTGTCCCTCAGAAACTTGAGTATGACTTGTTAGACCAATTAGAGAAGACCACTGCTAATATTTCAATCTTAGATCTTCTAAAAATATCAAACAGTCATAAATACATATTGTATAAAAATCTTTAGGGGTCTAGAGTATCCACAGATATAGATCTAGATCCCACAAATCTCCAAGCAATGATCACAAACCTTGCTTCTAGTGATGTCTATTTCCTTTGACCAGAATGAGATACCACATAACAAACCTAGTCATAATATTCCCTTATATATAGAATTATTTGTTACTCATCGCAAAGTCAAAAGAGTGCTTGTAGATGGTGGATCTGGTTTGAATATCTACACTTTGAAGCTGCCAGAAACTGGGCCACACAGAAGTAGACTTAGATCCTAATACCATCACCATCACAACATATGATAATGAGGAACATGAGACAACAAGTACCATAATGATACCCATAAAGATAGGGAATGTTTATCATGATATAAAGTTCCAGGTTCCTTATTTGGACCTCCCATATAACATGTTCTTAGACGCCCATGGATTCACGCCATGAAGTTTGTTCCTTTACTTATCATCATTGTATCAAGCTTCCTCATGAAGGATAGAAGACCACCATTCTCGAAGATCCTAAACCATTTACACATTGTAGAGCATTGTATAGTTTCTCACGTGTAGCATATGAGTGTCCTTCAGTAGATATTATGGTTCCATTACAAACCGAGGGTATGAAGATTCATGTAGATCCGGATACATTGACACCATGTAATCAGAATTTTCCTACATTGGTTAATCCCTTTTCTACATTGGAAATAACGTTTGGGAAATACATTGATAGATCAATCAATCTTGAGTAAGCCCTATTGATATCTAATCTTTCGTGTCACGAGTTCCAAAATTCCAAACTCAAGTGAAACTCAAATCAGAAAGGTGAAATTGACTTTCATCATGTCAAAGGACACTCATGGCCATCGAGATGTTTAAGGTTACGACACTATATACATGACCTTATTAAAGAACAAAAGATTGAGGTGGATTCACCTGAATTTAGGGAAGGTCCTAATGCAAAAATGGGGATATTTAAAAAACCCTTCCCTAAAATAAGAAACAGAGAACAAGAATCTAGATCAAAGAGAATCATATAATAGTTTATACCCTTAAATTGTGTCTATACCTTCACAAATAACCCTTTCGATTCCCTTATAGGTTGTATCCAATCATCTAATGAACAAGTGAACACCATTAGGATTGTAGGTGACAATTGCATCATAGGAACGTGACACACATGCTTAGTAATCTCAAAACCTACTCAATCTGTCCCCTCATGAAACTCAATATGACTTGTTAGACTAATTAGAGAAGACCACTACTAAGATTTCAATCTTAGATCTTCTAAAAATCTCAAACATTCATAAAGACATATTGTATAAAACTCTTCAGGGTCTTCAAGTATCCACAGATGTAGATCCCACAAATCTCCAAGCAATGATCGCAAACCTCACTTCTAGTGAGTCTATTTCCTTTGACTAGAATGAGATACCACATAACAAACCTAGTCATAATATGCCCTTATATATAGAAGTATTTGTTACTCATCATAAAGTCAAAAGAGTGTTTGTAGATGGTGGATCCAGTTTGAATATCTACACTTTGAAGCTTGTTGTCAGGTTGGGGCCGCATGAACATACAAACTTGGATCCTAATACCATCACCATCACACATATGATAATGAGGAATGTGAGATGGTTGGTACCATAATGATACCCATAGAGATAGGGCCTGCTTATCATGATACAAAGTTTGGTTCTTGATTTGGACCTCCCATATAACATGCTCTTAGGATGCCCATGGATTCATGCCATGAAGGTTGTTCCTTCGACTTATCATCAGTGTATCAAGTTTCCTCATGAAGGACAGATGATCACCATTCTAGGTGACCCTGAACCATTTACACATTATAGAGCGTTGTATAGTTTCTCACGTGCAACATATGAGTGTCCTTCTATAGATATTGTGGTTCCATTACAAATAGAGGCTATGAAAGATCATGTAGATCTAGATATGTTGACACCATGCAATCAGAATTTTCCTACATTGGTTAATCCCTTTTCTACATGGGAAGCAACATTTGGGAAATATTAGCAGATCAATTCAATCTTGAATAATCCCTATTGATATCTGATCTTTCGTGTCACCTAAGACACGTGGCAGACCATATTTCCAATCCAAAAGCACTCAGGCTAGTTTCCCGAGCCCCTTGAAAGGTTTACTCCTAGTGGTCTCTTGTTAGATGAGAAGATGCTAGATACACCTACCAGTTGGGTACCAAAGGAACTATGGATTCATGTCACCAAGCTCCACATTTTATCAAAGCACACACATGATGCAAGTCATGGGATATCAGGGAGTTGGATGTGGCCCTAGATGCACAAGGTAGATTGGAACCTATTCCACTTCCCCCATGGAAGTATAATAAGCATGGCCTTGGCATTCAACCTCATAGAGATCTGCTTGCAAGAAATAAATGACACTTCCTCTGAACGTGAGGATGACTTATCTAATTCAAACAATGACATAGATTCCCAGTATATCTTATATGAATATCTTGCCTCTACTAACCTATTTCAGATTTTTTTCCATCCTTACCCTTTGAAACAAATCCCCAAGCCAATTCCCAAGTTAACCTAGTATATCCTGACCTAATTGATTGGGATCAACAACTTCATGTGTCGATCGATCTCTATTTGAAAATGATGAGGTAATTGAAGAGTTCATGGGAATCAGGGATAACATTCCAATAGGTGATCACAAAAAGGGATTCTCCATTGATCTAGATGCATGTGCATATTTTGGGGAAGAGGCGAAATGTGTGGTCAACTGAATATCAACAAGCTCGAGGGAAAAAATACTACTAAGAATCCTCAGAAAAATAAACATACCAAGACACATAGTGAAAACCTCTTTGAGGCACTTGTGGAAAAACAAGTTAGAAAAATCAATGGACAAAGTAGTTTACCCACTCAAAGATGATGATCTCTCTAAACCACCTATGGAAGTAGATTTGACTCTTCCTCTTGATCCTACATGGATGGAGGATGCATCAAAAATGTTGGTTGAAGAAACAATCAGTGTCAACATCAAGACAAAAGAAGAGCCTAAGATGATAAATCTTGGGAGCTTCACTCTCAGTACAAGAACAAAAGACCCTCATAGCACTATTACAAGAGTATGTGGATATATTTGCATGGTCATATGCAGATATTCCAGGTTTGGACCCAGTGTTGGTTGTACACAACCTTTTTGTACACCCAAATGTCAAACCTATCAACAAAAACTCGAGAAAGATGCATCCACAAATTGCATTACTTGTCAAAGAGGAACTGGAAAGACTATTAGCAGTAGTTTCATCAAACCTATTGACTATTTGGATTAGATATCTAATGTAGTCCCAGTTTAAAAGAAACCTAGTTGGTATCAGAATATGCACCGACTTCTGGGACATCAACAAAGCATGTCCTAAGGATGACTTCCCCTTTCCTAACATCGACATGATTGTCAATTGAATGTTGGTTATGAGATGTTATCTTTAATGGATGGCTTCTCAAGTTATAACCAAATCAAGATCATGGAGGAAGATCAACACAAGACTACTTTCATTACCCTTGGGGACATTTTTGCTATCAGGTCATGCCTTTTGGCCTCAAGAATGCTGGGGAAACATATCAAGTGAGCCATGACTATTATTTTCCATGATATGATGAATGATATCATGGAAGATTACATGGATGATATATTAGCAAAATAAAAAACTAGAGAAGAGCATCTTGAAGTACTGAGGCATATTTTTCAATGTCTCGAGATTATAAGGTTTGGTTGAATCCCAAGAAGTGCATCTTTGGCATACAATCAGGAAAATTACTATGGGTTTCATTATCTCACAAAGAGGAATAGAGGTAGATCCTACTAAAGTGGTGGCTATAACAAAGATGCCTCCACCCACAAACCTTAAGCAATAAGAAGTCTACAAGGGAAAATTCAGGAAATCCACGATTTATATCACATAGCTTGTGGATAAGTGCCATCCTTTTACACATCTATTGAAGAAAGATGTTACCTTTACATGGGAGAAGATTTCCAAAGGCCTTTGCATTACTCAAGAAATATCTAGCAAGTCCACCTATTCTAATGCCACCTACCCCAAGTGAACCCTTTGCTATATATTTCAACTACTCAATTTTTTATTGGTGCACTACTTTCCCAATATGACCTAAGCCATAAAGAATGAGTGGTTTATTACTTAAGTCGTACCCTCATTTGACTATGAGTTAAATTACCCTCAGATTGAGAAATCTTTCCTAGTTGTGGTGTTCACCTTTTAGAAATTGTGCCACTATCTCCTAAACAATAAAACCAAGCTAATATCCAAGGTTGACCCTTTAAAATACCTCTTATCTAAACCCCCTGACATAGGATGGATGGCTAATTGGATCATCCTCCTTAGTGAGTTTGACATTGAGTTTGTAAATTAGAAATCCCTTAAAGGACAAGTGCTTGCAGATCAACTAGCTAAAGCTCCCTTACCAAGAATGGAACCATTGTGTCTGGATCTCCCAGACGCATCCATGATGTACATAGAAGAATCTATTGTGTGGAAAGTCCACTTTGATGGATCATTCACCTATCATGGTTTAGGAGTAGGAGTGATACTCATCACCCCTACTAGAGAGATAATCCCATAGGCCTTCCATCTGGGATTCCCATGCACAAATAACATTGTGGAATATGAGGCACTCATCATCCAGGTTGAAGTTGGCCATCCGATGGAATATCAGATAGTTACTAGTCATTGGTGATTCACAAGTTGATTATCAAACAAGTCAATGATGAATACAAGGTCAAAGATGAGAAGCTCATCCCCTATAAGAAGTTGGTTGAAACTCGAAAGAGTATTTTTCCAAATCACTTTTGAACAAAGACCAAGATCTCACAATAAATCAGTAGATGTGATGGCTATGATTGGATCTCTATTATGCATTCCACCATAGGAAAACAAGATGCCATTCTTTGTTGAACATCTGTAAATGCCTGTGTATGACATGTTAGAATCATGTTTGGCATGTGAAGTTGTTGGTCCTTTCTCCCCTGGTATGATCCCATTTATAACTATTTACATAGGATGGCTCCTTTCCCCCTAAAATCACCCAAACCAAGAAAAATACCCTTATTCACCATATAGCCCGATACACCCTCCTAGGAGGCACCCTCTATCATCATGGCTATGATGGGAATATGCTTCATTTCTTAGATTCGATTGAGTCAATCCAAGTGCTTAAGGAAGTAGCACGAAGGTGTGTGTGGAGCACACACAAGTGGAATGGCCCTTGTAAAGAAGCTATTGAGAGTGGGTTATTATTGGCCCACCATGGAAAACAAATATTGTTGCAATCATGTCAAGAAATGTGAACTCTATCAAAAATATGGCAACTTGATACATGCACCAACACAAGCCTTGTAGCCCATCACAACACCTTGGTCATTTTCCAAATGGGGACTTGATCTCATAGGGAAGCTCACTCCAACTTCCTAGATGGCCACACCCACATCATTACCACCACCAAATACTTCACCAAATGGGTAGAGGTTGTACCTCTAACTTATGTAACCGGTGTACAATTTCAAAGTTTATCATGAATCATCTCATTTTCCATTACGACATCCCCTCCACCATTATCATGAGATAATGGAAAATCCTTCAAGAACAAAGATGGTTAAAGTGTTATGCCAACATGCTTCCAAATCCATCTTAAATGGTCTACTCCCTATTACCCTCAAGGTAATGGACAAGCAGAGGCCACAAATAAAACCCTTGTTTGAATCATGGAGAAAATGGTTAGCAAAATAGGTCATAATTGACACCTCCAGATTCATCCCAGCCCTCTGGGCCTATCAAACCTCCATTCACACCCCTACTGGTGTTACTCCATATTCACTAGTCTATGGCACTGAGGCCATTATACCCTAGAAATTGAGCTTCCCCCCGAGAATATCTCTCTGGGATTATCTAGACAAGGATGAAGACTACAAAGTTGCTCTCCTAGGCAAAATTGGAGCTACTGGATGAGAAAAGAATGAGAGCCCTCAATCACTTAAAATTTTATCAAAACTAAGTTTCATGAGGGTACAAAAAATGGATCATACCTCATCAATTTGAGGTAGGTGATCTAGTTTTTTGAAAGAGAACTAGAAAACATTGTTAAAGATAGAGAAAAGAAGGGAAAATTTGAGGCTAACTGGTTGGGACCTTATGTGGTCACTAAGAAATATGGATCAGGGGCTTACAAAATGGCTCACTCAGATGGTGAGGAATTAAAGGAACCAATGAACCAATGCATCTCAAGTGATTTCTATGCTTAAATAAGAAGTTCCTTAGAAAAGAAAGAAAAAAAAAAAAAAAATCAAAAAAATCAAGAAAATAGTAAAAAAAAAATAGGTCATCCAAGTGTGAAAACCATGCAATTGTGGCACATTGGGCAAGTCCTTGGGTGAAAACTAGTTTTCCGGTGCCTCAGGAGGGTTCATTTTTACAAGAACTCTCATAATTGTAGATGAGTAATACTTGTTTTTCTTAGGGCTAGTTTTTAGGTCTAGGAATCCTCTCAAGCTCATCCATTGCGGCCTTGATGATCGGCTTGTTCTACTCCTATCTATCATTGTGAAGATTTTCCTTTGTACATTCCCATCTAACATTGGGGGAAGCTTCACATATATTTCCTGGAACATAAATGCATGGCATTCTACCTTTGTATATTCCCATCTACATTGGGGGCATCCATGCTTCTTTACCTCACTTTGGAAAATTGCTTCACAAAAAACAAAAACATTCAAAAATGTTAGAAAACCTAAACATTTGAAAAACCCTTTTAGGGATAAAATCAAAAACAATGTGAATAGTATCCTTGAAAATTGTCTTTAGAATGACACCAAAAACATTAGAAAATGAATCAAAACTATCCCACAAAAACAAGGTAGTGGTTTGATTACTTTTAGTTGTTGGTTTGTAGAGTTTTGATTGTAGTATCTTTTTAGGTTGTATGATTTAAAATGGATTCATTTTCTTGACTTAGATTAAATATTATTTGATCTATTGTATGTTGCATTGAGTTCATTTTAAAATTTCATACTTGTAAAAATTGGTGTGTTTTCATCATTAGTTATATGCATTTATTAGGATTCATTCACTTGCTTTGATTAAGTACCAATTTAATCTTGTTGTTAAGCATGCTTGAGTTCATTCTTATTTGCATATAGTTGTGTTGTTTTGTATGTGTATATTTGTTTAGTTTTGTTAAATTTTTCTTGTTTTTTTTTTTTTTTTCCATGCATTTGTTCATTATCATCATCATCATAAATCATATCATCACATCTAACAACATCATCTATACATCATATATATCAAATAAAATGCTAAGTTTTACATCAAGCATGTATGCTAAGCTAATCATCATATACCGTATCATCAATGGGGAGAGGGGTTGTGCATGATCACAAATCTATCCCCCCCACACCAATATCCATAATAAAAACATGGTTTACATCATATAGTATCTCATAAAAAAGAGAGATATCATCTACTGCTAACTCATACATGATAATATGATAAAGTAAAGCAGTAAAACATCTTATCAAAACATATGATGTGATACATCATCAAAATCCATCATGATACATACATAAGAAGTAAATCAAACAACATCATGATATAATCATCATCCATAATCATAATCATCATCATCATCATAATCATATAAATACATGGAAATATAAACATCAGAATGTCCATCACATATATATAATGTTTGTCTCAAAAATATATACATCATCGATACAAAATCTGCCATCAAGGGCATGAATCAAAATAAGCCTTCATCAGGAGGCATAATCCAAAAATGATACATCATACATCATCAATCAAAAATGAGCCTTCATAAGAGGCATACATCAAAAATACATACATATGTGTATAATAATAAAAAATGAGTCATGTCTGAACTCGATCCCTCATGGGGACTCGGAGGCCTATGATCTGGTGGAGGGGACATCACCTATGTACTCTATGGCTCCTACCTACCTCACCACCTGTCTAGGGATGTGTGGCTACTCCACAGATCTGGTTGACCGATGTCTCTAGGTCTCTATGACCTCATGTGATCTAGACCCATCGACTCACTCAACTAAAATTGGGTACTCTCTGACCCTCTGGAACAACATCATAATATAAGGCCTTGTAGTAGTAGGAATCCCTACCATTAGTGGCCATAGCCAAGTCCATGTATATCCACGGTGTCATGGTGGCTCCAGAGCATCACACTCGGAATGAAGCCACTCTCTCCTATAATCTACTAATCTGCTAGCTGACCTACTATCTCTCTGGCCACCAATTGGTCCCTCTCTACAAGTAATCGGTCTCGAACCTAGGCTATGACTGATTGACTGCCATAGGCTCGTAATCTATGCCATTTGTGTACCATCTATTGGATCTGCTGAAACCAAGTAGCACCATCTCCTCCACCTCCCTAACTAGCTATGCTCTCTAGCTAATCTCACTCTTTGATAATAATAGTGTGCCCTGGCATGATGATCTCTCTCGGCCATCACCTAGAGCATGAATAGTTATAACCTATTATAACTATTACTGTTGTGTAGCTACCTACCTCCATCTCCTCCATCATCTCCACCTCCTCCACCTCTCTCCACCTCTCTGGACTATGTGGTGGCTAAGCTACTGAGCCTCTGTTATGGTACTCCTCCTGGAGGAGGACCCTGTGGTGTTGCTCTCTGTGTTGGCACCTGTTGTATAGGAACATGAACACCAACTTATGCCCACTCAGGGGCATTTGTATCTTGTGGACAATAGGAACCTACCTCTATCTTGTCCTTGTGCCTTCCGTGCATGTGCCTACCATTGTAAGGGTGGAGGACCCTATCCACCACCGCCATCATGCCCTATCCATCATCACCATCATCCTCATCATCATCATCTCCCTCATCATCGTCATACTATCTCCTCTGGCAAGTGGCCTAACTTTTGTATCCCATAAATCATGTGGAATGGTAAGGTGGTGGTAAAACTGTAATAAACCATGGGTCCATACTTCAAGCAATAACCTCGAGGTCTCTGATATTTGTCTCAAAGCACCCATACCTATGGCACCATCCCATCAAAACTAGCTTGAGCCCTATCTGGCTGAATAGGTGGCCCCATGTCAAATCTCTCTACATCTCTGTGTGCATACCACATATCAAGATGGGGTACATCCTGTACTGTGCCAAACTATCTCTAGCATCAATCTACCTATAGAAATCTATAATATAGCCCCAAATGCAATCGATAAAAAAATGCTCAACCATGGCTATGTTGAGCTCATCTCCATCCTTGGCCCACTGATAATGTCGGTAGGGCCTCCACACTATCATATGTATGTTGCAATGTCATCAAACTACCTATGATAATGATAAGTATCACCATATGCCCATGGATATCATCTCCAATGGGACCCATCCCATGACTGAAGGCTCCTCCAGATCCCAAACTCGAAGAACACCTGTAGGGTGACCAATGGCTATGTGGTCCCATGCCCATATCTCAAGAGTAATGTGGCAGGACCCATGGTCTTCTGACCATGGTATGTGATAAGATGTAGGTCCTATATAAATGTGCCAGTATGCACTGGCCCCAATAGTATCTCTCACCTTGGAATATACCCCATATCACACTAATCAAGCCAAGAGGAAATGAGGAACTTGTCTTGTTAGTGAGAAAAAATCCACTGACAAGAGCCATCAAATATAGTGGCATGCGATGAAAGCTAGGATCTCGTGATGCATCGGTGTAAGTACATTATCATACCTCGGTGAGGTATATCATCATGTCCAAATACCTCGATAAGGCAGTCTAATATCTTGACCTCAACACTAATATACTCGATGAGTTGTCCTCTAATAGGTACATGTAAAATGTGCCAAACATCCTCGAGGGTAATTGTCATCTCACTTGTCGGGAGCCGAAAGCATTGGCTCTCACTATGTCATCTCTCTACCAAGGTTGTAAGTAGCCCATGATCAAGAGTAATCAGTGGCATCCTAGCTACATGGGCCAACCTAGTCACCTCCAGTAATATATCCATCATCATCTATGATGTCGATGGAAGCTCACCTCTATGGTCGCTAGATGGCCATGTCGCTCCTCGCCTCCATCTGTAGTGATGAAAATCATCTCTGTAAAATAACACACATGTGTTAGAACTAATTTTTTCTTCTATCTTCTTCTTGTCTTCTAAAAACTAAGGCAAATTCATCTACACTATCCTAGTCATCTAACTAACATTCTTCTAAGTGTAAAATTTCCTCTCTTCAAGCACTTGCACGCCCTTTTTGGGCATGTGTGACCTTTCTAGTGTGTGCGTGCCTAGGACACATATGCATGCATTTCGACACCTACGTGCCCATGTTTTCATGTGTGCGCACCCCTACTAACCTATCTAACTCACACATGCATGTGCACCTTTATGCCGCATGCATACATGTGGGGTTGTGTGTGTGTGCTAGTGCGCACCCATTTTTTGACCTAGAGTGCATACGCAGTTTTTATGCCTTTATGCACTATGTGCATGCGTACACATGTTTTAACATATTTATGTGCATGTACACATAAATTTGATGTGTACATGCCCCTTTGGACACATGTGTGCCCTTATGGCACGCGTTCATGATTTCACCACCCTAATAAACCCTAATAATGCTAATAAATGTTAATAAAGCTATTAAATGCAAAAATTGACAAGAAAGGTTAGGCACTCACAAATGGAGGGTCATCCTCCTCCCGTGCATACTCTCGAATGGTGTCATCTCACCTCATATGCCTCTGGACCCGTGCCATCTCTCTAGCTTGGAAATCACTTGTGGTAAAAATCAACAGAGCTCCAGTAACAAATGAACTCCTCGTGATGATTTACCCCCCCAAAGGGGTATATTTAGTCATTTTAACCCACTGTGATGCCCCCGGGGCATGTTTTGACCACCATGGTCATTCTAACACTTTCTTCTACCCGCCGTGATAATTATTTTTATTAAATAATTATTTTTAAATCATTTTTTGCTATGTTGGGGCATTATTTACCACCTAACACCCTTTTATTCTCGTCATGGCATCTTTTTTCTACCCAACGCCTTGTTTGGTCTCCTCGGGCATTTTTTTGATTTTAGGTAATTTTCCATTTTCTAAATTCTTTTGACCGATCAAAAAATCCTAAAAATTACAAAAAATAAAAATTGCAAAAATATAAAAAATAAAAAAATCTTTCCTAAAAATGTAACAAAAAAAAAATCACCAAAAAAAAAATCACAAAAATTGGTATCACGCTGATATATAGCTAAAATTTGTGTCTCATCCATGGTATTCTTATCATATTTGGCTGACATTTTCACTTGTTTCTATCACAAACGACTCATGGATCATCTAGATCTACCTCCCATCAACAAAGCTAGCTTGCTTGCTTCATTTGTACTATTTTGGCACATACAAATTCTCGGTACTGTTTCATTGTGCACAATGCTTTATCATTGGACATTGTGTCCTTCATCAAACTCCCTCACATATATCCTTTCTTGGGGCATCACTTTTTACCCTTGTCATTTTTCATGAACATTTGGGAACTGAAGCTCGATAACAAAACATTTGTGCAACTTTCTTAAACGTTGTTGGTTTGAGTATGTGTGTGTGTACTTGTTTCCCTATTAGGTCAGCTTGTTTACTTCTCGTATTGCATTGCATTTTGTATGTTGCATGGAGTTGGTAGTTTAACAATGGACATCATTCGTGTTATGGATTTTTATGTCATTTTACACCCTTTTGTATGCTTACATTTTTAATAAGGACCAATGATGAAGATTCTAGCAATATGATGACATGTTATTGTTTACTATAAGCATTGGTTCACTGATAGCTCAATATTTCTTTTTTTTATCATTATTCTCCTCTATCCAATCCCTTTCCCATCCCTTTCTTCTCTTCACACTATTCTTTCTTTTTTTGTCATCTTTTTCGATTGTCCATCGAGTTCTTTCATCACCCCATCGACACTCGAGGGGGCATCCATCTAGCCTACTAATTTTTCTTCTACCCCTTCAAAATTTTAGTTTTTTTGATTGTCTACTTTCTTTGAAGTGATGTTACTTATGCCACCTCAAAGAGGGGAAAATGTAGACACCTATAATTTGGTCTACAACTTTATTATTAAAATTGCACTAACTATCCCAATACCCACTAATTGACTACACTATGCTAGTTAATTACCCTTTCTAACCTCTTCTAAACCCCTAAATCATGCTAACACCCTTCTAAATGGCTTCTATAAGTCATTATCCTATTAATTAGCCTATTTGAGGATAATTAAACCTTTGTTGACTTTCTAAAAGGAGACTTAGCTTTCCAAATGTCAATTTCACCTTTCTAATTTGAGTTTCACTTGAGTTTGGCCTTTTTGGAACTTAGTCCCACATGAGTCCAAAACATCCCTTTCCTCCTCCTAGGATTGGAAACCTATAAATACAAGCATACCCTCCCCCTTTTTCTAAGAACACTCCTCCATTTTTAGACTAGCTTATGCCATCTTTAGATTTAGTAGTTTTCATTATCATTTGAGCTATCTTTGCTTTAACCATTTGCATTTCTAAACATCAAGCTTGAGTAAATGGGATGAACCATTGGCCTTGAAGCCATTAATGGTGAGATCTCACTCTCAAACCCTTGATTATCAAACAAGCATAATTGATTTCTAGGAGCTTTAATAGGTTCATCTTTCATAGCTTTCATGGAGTAGAGAAATATCTAGATATGCTAGGGTTTGAATGTTTATTTCAAGTTTATATATGCATGCAAAGAGATAGTTTTTGTTTATCTCTAATCTGATGGTTCATTGTTGAAGTTTGGAAAGCTTTGAATCTTTCTTGAGTGTTAGGAATGACATTTGAGAGAGCGCACTTCTAGTTAGACCTTGCATAGGATAAGCATGAGATGGATGAGGACCCATCCCTAGTGTGTCAAATCCGTGATAAGATCACCTAGATTCGATTAGACTAGATAACCTTGTTGCATAGGATGTTGAATTGGTTGTGCATTGAGTAGGGGTGTATCCCTTATTGTCAATAGGATACCCCATGTTCTGCCTATTGCATAAGTAGGTGGTGAAGGTTGGGAACTCTCTAGTTCTCTAATCCTCCCTAATAAAGTATAAATAACATCATGGGGTAAGGATTGAGTCTCTTTTTTGGGTTCCTATTGTGTAGGATTTGGTTGGGAGGACACATGATACCCCTTTATAAACTGTTTGATGTTATCATTCTTGTCTTCCTTGAAAATAGGAATCTTAGGATAGGTATTCGATGCATTATTGTTGAACATTTCAAAGGTATGAATCTTCATCCTATCCAAGGACTCGTCTATTTGGCGAAGAGGATTAAGCAATTTGTGCAAAAATGTCATCTTTTGTTGATTGCATGGTAATGTGAGGTCTCAACAAGACTCTAGGGTAAGGACTTGTCCCACTTGTAAACATCATGTTGTTTGAACTAGGCTGAATGTATTGTATATGTAAAGGTTTCTCAAACTCCTCTATTCTTACATGACTAGTGGGGTTTGAGACATAGCAAGGGGAGGCTTGCACGTCATTTGTGTAATTTTCAGCCCATCTGGAAAAGGAAGGGGAGTATTTTGGTTGAACGTTGGTGTAGTATCTATCAAATCCAAATGGCCCACAAAACTCTCTGCCAAAAATATTTGGGAGGTATAAAATACCCACTAAAATAGGAGAAGAAATGGAAAGGTGAGGTAATAAAAATGAAAGAAAAGGAGATACGAATGAACTAGTCCTTCACATCGAGTTCACCAATTTTGTACGCCTTAGAATCTACACATGACTCTGAGGCACAAGCAACCTCCTGAGGTCATGTTGGGACAACTAGAATGTGAAAGATTGCGGGAATGTTGATGGGAAATTATAGGAGAATCAAGGACTAAGATCAGATAGTGTGAGTTCCTAGTAGTTGGATTAACCAAAGGGGAATCACATGCTATATATAGGTAGCGTAAATTTCCTATTGCTTGATTGATTGGTTTGGTTTTAATTGTAAGCTACGTTGAAAGGTTCATTTTAAATACTATGAAAAGTAAATCTAGCTTAATTAAAAGACAACTCTGTTTTAATCTCTTAACTAGATAAATTCATTCACGATTAATTATCTAAAATGAAATAAACTATCTAATCTATTTGTTTGAAAGGAAATGAACTAAAGGAAACCGATTCAAACAAACTAACATCTACATTTCACTAATTAATCAAAATAAGACTAATCTACAAACACATACAATCGCTTCTAAATTAATTAAACCCACTTCTATGCTAAAATAAAATAAAATAAACAAGGAAAAGTCGGATGTGGTTATTCCTCTGTTGCAGATTAATGAATCTAATCTAATTTAAACAAAGGTTCTTTCAAATTTTTAACTATGGATTATTTATTTCTTCTAATACCTCACCTCAGAGTCATAGGAAGAAATGAAGCTTCTTAGAAGCAATTTATTTCCTGAAACTTCCCGGTAAAACACTAAAATTCCACGAGAAGATTTTAAGAGCAAATAAATTCAACAAGATGCACAGACATAGAAGCTTCTTCAAACTTACTTCCCTTGTAGATCCATAGGGATAAGAAGGGAGGAAGATTTCAAGAGAATCTTTGCTCGTATGCACATTTAAATCTAACTAATGAATAAAAGGAAAGCTATAAGTAATTTGACAGTGAAGAAATGAAAAGCTCTATACATAAGAAATTCCTCCAAATCCTTCCGAGGAAAATCCACAAGGATAAGTTGAGAAGGATTTTTCAACGGAAGCTACTTACAAGAAATAAAACTAACTTGTAAATTCTACCTTTCTTAAAATAAGATTTTGAATTGATTATGAATTGAAGTCTAAACTAAAAGAAAATTTTAAAGCTTTAAATTTCACCCCAACCTAGAAATGTAGAACTGTAACAATATCTAGTGTTGCCTTTGCTTTTCTTTATCCCCTCAGCTTCTTTTCCAATAATGAATCCAATGTAGTCCAGGGAGTTGTGTTGGTTGGTATGTAGAAGAAGTTATAGAATTGTTGGAGAAATTTGGTTACAAGTAGTCTGGTAGCAATGCAGGAAAGGAAGTAATAAGGAAAAGGCTCTGAATTTTCTTGTGTGCCTCTTGAAAATATTTCAGTAGAGTAACAATGTGATTCCAATTCGAGAGACTCCAACCAATTCTTCAGGAAAAATCTTGGTTTTTATAAAAATATGACAAGGAAATGGTCCAGCATACTTGGCAATTAAGAAGTTCTAGATTGCTCAAATGAGGGGCGGTCAACTTACTAAGAATAGTAAGTAAATAAGAATAAGTTCAAACACATTTATCAAGCTCAAAAACAATTGATTTGGTCAAGAAACGTGTGATAAAATGACTTGGAAGTAAGCAACATGCATACATAACACGTTGTTTGAGTCTCGGATTTAAGCACGCGGAATCACCGATCTACGCAGAGACGGCGGTTACATAATCTGGCTGCTCGAGCGGAGTCGGCGGTTACGTAACCGTCGAGGCGGTTACACAACTCTTGTGGCAAAGTTATGTAACTTAAAGGAAATATGCTAAGGAAAAGGGTCCAAAAGCATTTGTGGAAGCATGTAAGGCTAGGAAACTAAGTCACATGGGTAAGCATAATTCAAATAAATAGGACCTTGATTCATCATTTATTCTGGAAATGAAAGTTATCATCATTGGGGATTATTACCGTTCCAACAATATAGCACCGTGTAATTTTGGGTGTGTATAGTGACCTCCTTGATATGAAACTTTTAAATTCTTGTCACAACACATTGTATTATCCATGTTAGTACTTATTAGCATGGCTTTATATGGAAAATAAACCTATTAGAACACACCAATTCATGGATTTATTAAACAAGCATGTCCCTAAATTTTGAGTTAGAGAATAAACACAAATCATTCCTCAAGTTTGACCACTTACATTTATGGAGAAAAATACAATTCATAAGCACACATTGTTGGAGTTAGCACACCGGTTGTACAAATAATATATCAAATATAAGCATACATGCAAATAAAAGTGGATATTCTACCAGAAGAATTATACAAAACAAGAGATAAATTAACACCAGATTTAAAGTGGTTCACCTAGTGTGGGCTACATCCACCAAGAAACAAGCCAATCTATTATCCAAAGCTTTCACAAGATATAAAATGAAGATTTACAATCTTCCACACCTCTCAGATGTATAGTACTTTCTTTCACCCAAGCTTTTGCTTCTTCACCAAGAATTCTCTCTCTCATAATAATCATCAACTTTTGCAAGTTCTTCTTAAGTCTTACTTATAAACCCTAACTTTCATGCTTATATAGGCATATACAAACTTAGGGCACTTAGCCATGCAATTACAATCAATATATCTGCTTTAACACTAAAAATAGATCTGATTCCCGATATTTAATTAAAACATCCACACACAAGTAACCGACGTCGGTTAGCCCTAACCGATGTCGGTTCCTCCTTGCTTGACTGATGTTACTCATTGGTGACCGATGTCGGTCCCTCCATAACCAATGTTGGTTACTATGTTTTCTAGCAAGTTTCATATTGCATGTTAATCTGAAGTAATTGAGCTTCACAACTCAACACACATGAATCGTAAAAAATAATGATAGAGTATATCTGTGACAAACCAAAAAAATTCACCATATAGAAAAAACAACTCAACCATGTTTGTATGTAATATATATGTATGGAGCACAGATGCTCAATTTCATGAACTTATTTTTCTACACATTTTCCTTTTAGCCACATAAACAACATTGAACAAATTATAAAAGCAAACGGTGAAGACCAAAAAGAAAGAGAAATCATGTCTAAAATGGCTAGGATATAGAGGCCACTTGATATTTGTTGGAATGGAAATCCATGACAATCTCTCCACCTCATTTTTTATAAATAAATAACAAGCATGATTTTTAAACTTATTAATAGAATTTTATTTTATGAGAGGAGAAAAATATAAGACCATTACAAGAAAAGAGCTAAATTTTGCAATAACTATTTTGGAGCTATAAGGAAAATTGAATGTCAATATATTGAAAAAAATGAAGCGTCCTTTTTCTTCACCATCACCAACGTGTTTACACCCTAATTAAATCTAATTTTATGGAAGCTCACAACAAATAAAGAGTATATAAGGGTTTGTAATAAGGGATTATTTTGATCTAATTAATTCACCATTAACCATTCATAAAGTTATAATAACACATTAGCACTTACAACGATAAGTAATAGCTCAAATGCACAAGAGGAGAAATATACTTAGTTGTACTTATCAGAACAAAGAGAATCTTCATGTGGAAATAGATGAAAAAGTTATATCAAATACTAGGAGTGCTTTGGTGCAATTTCTAGAACTGGAAACTAAGAAGGGTAGGAGTGTACATTTATTCTATTCTCTAGATTGAGCAATATGGTCCTGACCTTGATCTATATAGTATTGGACCCTTTGGAAGTCAAATTCTAAAATTTCATGTGTGTTTCAATTGCTTAGAAATGACCTTCTTTATGTGACATTCTTGCTCACACAACTTCAATATGACATATAATCACCTGCAACAAAGTAAAACCCCTAGAATCATACAGAACCCTTCATCAAGCATTAACAAATCAAAATGAGGAAACATGTGTGCATGGTAAGGTTGGACTATTCTTGGTGGTCAATCCCAAATATAGATCTAATCCAAGTACTGCAATACATGTTATCATTGTGAGATCAAGCCTCATGTAGTTCTCCTAAGTTTTTGTGCAAGTGTGAGTATAAACTAGCCAACCCCTTAAGGGTTCGCTCATGTTTCTTAACACCAATATAGTGAGATAAATGTATAGCATAGAATGTATCCAAAATAGTAGTAGTGTGATGTGGTGTGCCTCAACTATGTGACCCAACCCTTTGTTCCTTGAAACCCTTGAATAATGCTTGGACTGATTTTTTTCTTACTAAGAAATGGCCTTATGACCTTTACAATCTTGCAAATGGAGGAAACTATACACTTTGACTTAGTTGAGTGTTTTATACTTTTACTAGGGGATTCTTTAATTGATTTACAACCGATTTGGTTTAGTTACGAAAGTCTTGAGTACTTTTACAATTATTGTTTATAAGAGTGCAAAGTGAGTTATAAAGTAATATTGACTTGCTCATATATCCTTCCGTAGGTGAAATATACTAATAAAGCTAGCCACGAGAAGATGAAATGATCCAATAAATATATTCATATAAAAATAAAGTTAGAGAATGTAAAGGGAAGGACTGCATACATGTAGGCCAATATTGGACCCACATCTCGACCTTTTGTATGGTCTGGAAAGGAAATATGTAATGTGAGATAGAAATTTGCACCATGAAGTACATAGTTTACTTACTAATTTGATTGATAATATTACTCAAATTGACAATAGAGTAGAGTGTAATAATAAGCAAGTCATGGAAGAGTTAGCGATAATTATTAATTACATTCCAAATGTGAGCATTTGTCTTATCAATGCCACAAAGTCAAAATTGGCATTTCCAAAGGTAAAATTACCAAATTTTAGTTTTTACATTTTCCCCCACTTTTAGTGTGTAATTAAAATTTTCAAGCTTGAAGAAAAAATAGCTTAGTGTTCACATAGTTTTTCTTTGCTTGACAATAGTTCCATGATGTGTTGGTGTGGAGTGCTCCATGATGACACCTACAACACATGTTATTTTGACTTTAACCTCACATAAAGGAGTTTTTATCCATGTATCAAACATCTTATTTTACCAATTTATCCCATAACTCTCTCTCACCTCACCAAATTCCTAGTTCAAACATGTCATTTTTAGATTTGTACGTTGATCTTCCACTTTAAAATGGATTTTGACTCCTTCAAACAAGGATTAATAGGATATATATTCTATTAATACTTAACAACTTTTAACTATTACTAAGCTTTCAAAACTCCCCATTTTGGAGGGAAAATGGAAAAATGCTCCTAAATGTTAATTTAAACTCCTAATGGCTTTCAACATCATGTCAATCCTAGAAAAGAAGGTCTAAGGCTACTTATTCATCCATTTGTCATATATGTACAAATTTACAAACTTGAAAATGATGCTCCCTGCATCATTTTTTTTTTGTAGTATCCATTCTTCGACGTAGCTCCAGATTATGCAAGTGTGTAATTATTTCTAAAAATGTTCATGTATTTTTATAATGTCACTAGTGTAGCCAATAGAGGCGAGTATAATTGAAGGAAATAAGTATTTAATTCCCTATTGCTAATTTTATTGGGGAAATGTTTATTATTTTATATCGAGGAACATGATAGGCCTAGTCTAAATACCACTCTTCACAAAATCATGGGAGCTACGTAAATATGTTTATTGCTTTGTGAAACAATGATGCTCTGTTCAACTTTGAGTCCAATTACACACGTGATAATTGTAATTTGGACTTGTAAGCATCTATGTATAAAATATTGTATTTGTTACATTCGAGCACCTCCTGCAATTGATTCTCTTCATCAATAGAAAAAGGTTGGACTAGTACATAGATGGGAGGGTTTCCTGACAATTTCAGTCCCGAGAAGTGAAAACTTCTTAGGATGGATGTCAACCCTCGTTTTAATAAAGATAAGATAAAATCATATATTGATAAATTGGATGTGGCAGAATATGAACTAAAATATAAACTAAAATGCAAGATATAAGATTAAAATGTAGATTTGATCTATATACACATAAAGTAAATAAAACCTGGAAGGGTCGACGGTGACCCAAGAATGCAGAAATCCAGTCGATGGTGACCGAGGCAGGATGAGAAGAAGATGCGAAAAACAAGCTTGCAAGATCTCCTGTAGCAGGATATGAAGCTGATATGGATCTAGAAGTGGATCTGAGTTAAAGGCGAACACTACAGAGCAGTGTGAATCTGGATCTAAGCTGGAAAGATGTAAGGAAAATATGAAAACTAATGATAATTGTGTTGGTATGAAAATTTTCGGGAGGGCAGATCTATGGATAGACGAGCCAACAGTGTGCAGGGTGTAGCCCCTCTTTGAGACAACAAAGTGGCTGGTTTATTACTATTCTACCAAAGCAAGAATCATGCAAGTCCAACAATATTCTTCCTTCAGGGGTTTGGGATCTCATCCCAGTAGGGGTATTTCCGACTGTGAACAGAAAGGAATGAAAGGAGGAATGGAGATAGGATAAATTGGAGGGAGAAAAGAAATGAATTCCAAGCGAGAAAGGTCGGAGGGTTTATGTTTTGGGCTGGTAGTAAACAAAGCTAAACCTACTTGCATAAATGAACAAAGCAATACTAATGAGAAAATGACAAAAAGTAGAGATAGATCTAACGAGAAAATTAGCACAGATCTAACTTAAGAAAGATCTACCGCACATAACACATCCATTGAGCACAAAGTCTTAATTTTTTTATTGATATTTTTTGTTACAAAAAGTACAAAGCCTTTTCTTCTCACTTCTATTTTTTAATCTAAAAATGTTCACCCCTTGAATACAACAAGTATTCAAGTATTTATAGAAGGAGAATGAGAAAGAAGGCAAAAAGGAGCCAACAACTATTTACAAAATATCTAAAAGTCAAAATTTGTCTTGAGGGCAATTTTGTGGATGACAACATCCCATGGTGCAACATGGATGATGTCATCATTTGTGCCAACATTATTTTAAATATTACAAAAATGGGATAGATCCAGGAGGGAGGAGCTTGTTCATCGTCGTCCCTCACTGGAAAGGAGTGTCTCGCTTCGCTCAGGGGAGGTAATGTGGAATTAAGCTCGATACTCCATGAATTTGCTAACCATCGTTTGAAGTTGATCTTGAGTAGGACCCTTGGTGTGATCACCAATGACTTCGCAAGTCTCCCGTTCATCTCTGAGTCTTTCTAGAGTTTGAAGTATTCATTACTTGCCTCCATCAGGTATCCAACAAAGTCACGGCAGGCCAGAAGGTTGTTGATAGATTCTATATCAAAAGTGGCTTCTGAAGTTAAACCCTGTGACACGATCTCCTTGAAAAGCCGAATAGTGTCCTTTGCCTTCTTCAAGGCGTATGATGGGGTGAGCAAACCTGGAGACATCCTTAAGACAATTTTCTCCATTTGATGCATTACATCCAAGGCCTCCTCCTTGATTTTGTCTATTTTCTCCAAGGCAAACTCCATCTAGTCAACGATAGTCTAGAGCAGCAAGCTTTCGGGTGATCGAAGACGCCAAATTTCATTAAGTCATTGACTGGGTAGTCGAGCATCTTTTAGAATGTCTCGTGTTGTAACCTAGCATGGTCCAACTCTTCGGAGATAGGTCCTGCAATTGCCTGGAGTTCCTTATTAGCCTGATCTATATTTTGATATAGCTCTATGAATTTTATAATCACTTCCTCACTATCTTTGAGGATCTGGTCTCTCCAGGCGGACACTGCCATACCTTGCTCACCAATCTTGGCATACTCATTTATCTTTTCTGACTAAGGGCTTCAGGAGTTTCGGTGGCAGCTACAGGAGGTGCACTGCCCATTTTCTGCAGGGCTTGGAGAAGATGTTTGTCCTACTCTTTCAATATTCTCTTCTCTTTTTCCCTTCCTAAAGCTTCTTGCAAAGGGCATCCACTCTGGATAAGGCCTCTCCTTGTAGGCTCTCGGAGGATGTTCCCATTGTGACCTGAGTCACTGTAAAATTGTAGGAGACAGATCTTCTTTCTTCTTCGTGGGATCAAGGTATGCGATCTCCGTAACCCTTTCTCTTGAAACGCTCTAAGAGAAGTGGATTATGGCATTTTACTTCTTAGGCCCTTTGGCCGGAATAACAGAGAAGTCCATAGGTGCAATGGGGACCTTCCTCTTGTATTGGCTCAAGTGTCCAGAGATCCATTCTAGACTTAGGGAGTGGGACCAGAGGGAGAGGAGGAAACAGGGGTGGAAGAAGGAGCAGCTGTAGTGAACATGGGAAAGTGTGTCGAAACACTTGGTGGTGGCATGGAAGAAGGAGCCGACACACCAACACTTACGAAATAGGAGTCACTATAGGAGAGGAAACCATGGGGTGGGAAGGGATCTGAGAGATGAGAGAAGAAATGTTAGGGGACAGATCCACGAGAGAAGAGAATATGGAGGAAGAGAAAGGGGGAATAGTAGAAGACAGGGGAGAAGACACAACCAAATGAGTGGTTGGTTGAGTGATGTGAGGAGGGGAAGGAGGAACGGGAGATGGGATGGTGGGAACCTCAACAGTTGTAGTAGTGGCAACATCCTGAGTGGATGTGCCCATTGGAACACTTACCGCTTCTTCTTCTTCTGGGGATATTAGGCTTACTACCTATTCTTTGGTAGTAGAAGGAGGACTTTCAGGAGCTTCCTCTTGAATAGTACTTATCTCTCCCTCTTTATATTTTCCCTTGCCCTTAGGAAAGTGCTTCAGCTTGGCGGGTGCATTTCCCAAGGGAGATGTGGTGAAGTCTACTCCAAGGTAGATGAGACTATTTTTCTTGCACCAATGCTCGGTGCGCAGAGTGCCCTTAACCCTTTCCTCAATAGTCTGAGGTGCCTTAGTTCTATCAATCTCAGTGAACGGCCAATTGTCCCCGTCCGTGTCTAGATAAACCTGATCAACTTCTTGATCAGTTGCTTGGAAACCTTTCGGGACAATGGCCACACCATATTGGATGATCTCTACCAGGGCCAGCCGAGAGTGGTCCTTTCTTTTGAGCTTGACTTCATGATACAAATTAATGTAGATATCTTCGATCTGAGGGATGTGAATTGGATCAAGCTTTGCCCTTGGAAGGAAATTACGAGGATCAAAGGTTGGCCTTGCTAGGAAATTATGCTTTAAGTTGAGCAATTCAAGCTCTACAAACATCTCTGGGCTTTGCTTTGTGAAGCGTAGGTGTACCTGCCCACTGTGAGGGGGAATGGAGTTCCACCCTTCTTTCTTTTCAGACACTTCTTGTGGTATGTGATAAGCTATCTAGACAACTCCAATAGGATCAGCTTAGGTCCCGCATACCTTGGTAACTTGGTGGGCTCCCTAAGAAGTTGGCGGCTCTGAGATAGGTGAAAGTGGGGAATTGTGTAAATAACATTTTCCACTTTTTAGTGGTAGTGACCATGCTCTTGGTCGTCGACCGTGAGTCATATTGGGCCTCAAGAGGTAGATGACGCCGTAGAAGAAGGCATCATTGATTTTGCTTGAATTGTGCTATACTATTTTCCAGCCTTAACTCTGGATAATACTCATATATTCTGACCTGGGGCCATACCCCGCATCGATTCAGTGTTGGGTAGTCTCTTTTAGAGGCAGCAACGTACACTACATAGGAGTTCATGTAGAACCTCCCAGTTGTGGAGAGTTTTAAGCCGCTCGAGAGATTGTCTGCATTTGATAATCTCCACCCATTCAAAACGTTGATCCGGGACATTTTTGCTCATTGTTTCTAAATATCTAAGCATCCACTTGTGGAAATAATGAGCATCGGGAAGCCCAAACACCCTGCTCAGGAAAGTGACGGTGTCACTCAGTTCTTCTGAGAAGTCACTGCGATGAATGACTTGTGGCCACCTGCTCACTACCTTCTTGTTTTTTAGGTATACCTCATTCATCAACTGCATGCATTTGTCTTCATTTTCATTCCATGCCTTCATGCAGTCGTCTTGGCTTATGGCTACAAAATGCTGGTGGTGGGGGATACCCAACATGATTTCAAAGTGTCGGGCAATGAGGTTGATTATTACCTCGCCCTTCTCATTCTCGAAACATCTTGTGTCCTTATTGTAACAACGGCCCACCACCATCATGAACTCATTGTTGATTGCACTCATGGAAATTCTTGTAGCAAAGTGCATATCACTACCGACCAATTTATCCATCTACGGGATTCCCATGACCTTCTTGGTTCTAGCCTAGAAGTCCTCCATGTCAATGTGGCCAAGCTCTGAATCTTTGATATCTAGGTCACACTCTGCAAGGGATTTAGGCATCCTGACCCTTTGGTATTTATATTTCATTTCTTCTTCTGTTAGCTTGGCTTTACCCTTGGACTTGGTTGGCTTCTTACTCAATGAAGACATGTGTGAATTTGAGTTCAGTTGTTGATCTACAAGAAGAATCAAGGAAGTCCATCACAAAAGAGCCATGTTAGTTGTTAAGTCATCCATCAAAGCTTACAGAATGAAAAGTTAGCAATTTACAAGCCTCTGGGTGCAAGGCGTGGTTCTATTGCAAGCTGCAGGGTCTCAGAATAGCAAGGCGCACTTTTGGAAAGTGTTGTATGGGATAAAACAATGCCAAATGGGGCGCAGGGCGCAGAAAGACTACACATATCATTCAGATGTTGGTGTCAATGGATGTGCGCCTACGCCATATGAAGGGTTTTAACTAGACGTAGATTCATCTGGTGTAACAAGGTCTCGGGTGCGCCTTTAGCGTGGATGTGGTACATGTTGCTAAGAATTATGGTGCACCAAGGGGTGCAGATTCAAAGGATGCATCATTAAGGTAAGGTGTGCCTAGTATTTGGTCTAGCGTGGTGTGGGTAGGGCTTGCACAAAATTCAAATGTTGGCGTAGATAGAGTTGTGCTTGCACTGTATTATTGCTTTTAAGAATTTTTCGTAAGGCACGGGTAGGGCCCCTTTGTTGCTTATCGAGGACAATGCGCCCTTTTGGCATGACTGTGTTTAGTGTAACAATAATGAAACTTGTGTCAATTGAAAACTATGGGTTTGATTGCACTAAATTTTAGCATTTTTCTCTCTTTTGGCAGGTTTGTGGTTTTTTGCCTCTTTTAACTAAGATTTTGGACAGTGAGGGGAATAGAGGAAAAAGGGACAAGGATCCATTCTGAGGCAAGGCCTTCCAGGTTAGTAGATCGAAAGGAGAGTAAAACCGGTTTGAAGGTGGGTTTGATTTGCAAAATGGGCAGGGGTTGTATTATCTTCTTAGGTTCATTTTTGTTTTTAATAATACTAACCTCCAAAAACAACAAAGATACCACAACAAATCCATAAGAAGAGCAAGGGCCACTTACTAGGAATATATATAAGATAGAGGAAACGGTGAGGGGTCCATGAATGCGACGAAAAGTGACACACGGGGCTGACAGGAATGCTAACAAGTGTAGAAGAATAACTTTTCACGTTTTTGAATTGTGAAAATGACAGGTCGGATGTGCCTATTTATAGCAAAAGGTGCAATAAATGTGCCACCAAATTTTCTATGGCACAACTAGATAGATGTCAACATGAAAATATTTGTGCCCTAGGCGTGGCTTTGGGATTGTCAACATTACTTTTTCAGCGCTTTGGCGCACCATCAAGGGGTGCAACATTTTGAATGTTGACAAGATGGCGCATGCGCTTCGCGCAAGCCTTCAAAGGCGATCTTGAAAGCGCATACATTGGAGGGCGCAACATTGGAGGTGTCGACACTCTAAAGGATGCACCAAAGGAAAGAAGGGGCATAATTTTGGTTGATGTAACGCGAATAAAAACTGTGCCCAACCTAAAAAAGACCAAATGACCAAGTTCAAAAACTAGATTTTCCGGAAAGGGATTTTACGCCATTCCGAACGCTAAGGGACCTCGACGGGGAAACAAAACAGAAAATTTAGTATGGTTACCTGCAAAGTTTCCCTTGTCAATTTTACAGGATAACAGTTGGCTCTTTATGGGGACTATCTTTGAGCAAAGCTTAAGGGTAGAGAATCCCATATCAACATGTGTCTATCCATTTTTTGGTTGGATATTTTGTCAAACCAAAATATGAGGTTCAACCACAGTACATGGGATTAAATCCCTCCTCAAAGACAGGTGAGGCTGCCTGTTTATTGCTAATCTAAAACACGGTAAACAATATATACAGTATTCACACTAATCTAACCATTGGGGGTTGGAATGAAATCCCGAAATCCACATTCACAGATTCAAGGGTATTTCTTTCTTAAATGAACTGGATTAGAAACTGTTACAATGAAAGAAGCACAATAGAAAAGAAATGGGAGAAACGTATTTTCTTTCGAGTAAACGCAGAGCACGAAATAATCATACGAGTTTTAGATCACAAATATAATGTCCGAAATAATCAGAAACACTAAGATGCTATGCAAAGAATAGCTTAAGATCATGAACATAAGAACACTGTCTTAAGTAAGATATATTCCACAACACAAAGTCTGTAAAACGATATCAATTCCTATTCTTCAAAATGATTGAATGAAAACACAAAGTTTTTCTTCTTTCCAATAGCCCCTAAATATTCCAAAAAATCTCGACCCTTTTGAATGCACAGGCATCCCTTATTTATAACAAAAGGAACTAGAGATAAAATAGGACAGATCCTAAAAAGTAGCATTTTAACTGGAGTTCAGTTTTGCATGACTCTCACGCAGGAGATCAAGTCAAAACATGATTAAAAATATGACGAAACAGAAATGAAAAAGACATGTCAATTTCAAGATTGAAATGACATGACACATTGGGACTTAGTCTGAATCATCATCTTTTGCTCTTTCCTCTTTTTCTTCCTCCTGCTGAGACTGTTTGCTCTGAAATTCCTGGAACTTTCGAATTATGCCTTGCATTTCATTCTCATCAGGTGCAGTGGAATGATCATTCCAAATTTCACAGGTTTCATGAACATCGCTGGCAGTGCCGGGAAGTTTCTTCAATCCTTTGCTGAGTTTTCTTAAGGCCTCCAACGTATGTTCAATCCTTACAAACTGACCAATGACTTCAAGGTCAAATCCGTGTATAGGTTCATGCTGAACAGACTCTTGGATTTGTTTGAAGAGATCATCTGGTGATAGGATACCTGAGTTCCCAACTGACACCTTTGGACAAATCTTCAGCAATTCTTCTTCCAGATCACTTTTCCCATCGATCAATTTATCCCTTGATTCTCTTAACTTGCTGCAGGCTTCATTGAGAATCCTTACTCTGAACCTGATGGCCTTGGTCAGCTGGAAATGTTTATCTGTATGTGGGAGAATACCTTCTTCCACCAAGAGGTGTGCTGGTAATTGCTTTAGCACTTGGAGAGCTTCACAAGTCAAATCAAGCTGTCCAATTTCTTCAGTGAATTCCTCATCCATCTTCTCTCCTTCCTTCTGAATCTCCCCCAAAGACTCATGAACCTTCACCACGTCTTGAATTACTTCCTTCCCCTGTTGGAGCAACTTTTGGATCCATTCATCAACCACCCTTCCTTTTTTAGCAATCTTCTCAATCGTAGGCACCGATGAGAAATCGAATCCGGCAGAAACAGAAGAAGGTGGTATGGATTCAAGGGGTTTTGAGAGTTTAATCAAAATCTCTGTCAACTGCTCCACTTTTTCCTTAAGCTCATTTCTGCTGTCCTTTGTTTCTTTCAACTTTTGGCACAGCACGTCTATGGAAGCCCGTGCATCTTGTTGCGCTCCTTCTGCTGTCACTTTCCCTAGAGCCACCTTGGTTATCTGATAATCAGAAGCTGTTATATCCTCTCTAGTTTTGTCAGCCGAGGGAGTGGCAATCTCTGCGAACTTATCTCCTGAAGCATCTACCAAAACCCTTGAAACTGTTTTGGGTTTCTTGGCTGATTTCGCAGTAGAAGCCTTGAGTGAGCTGAAATCAAAGGCTGGTAGGGGTACAATCACTTTCCTCTTCCTCGGAGTTTGCTCGAGTAGCCATTGTGGCGTATCAGAGGAAATTGCCAATGTTGTAGTAACTGGTATTCTACTCTCAAGGGGAGAAGATTCTACTATTGGAGGGGGAACAGCAGCCAACGTGGTAGTAGATGCAACAAAGAGAGGTACAGGTTGGGGCGTGCTGGTGATCACTTGGGTTCCAGCGGAGAGGGGTGAAAGCCCAGAGAAAATACTGGCCATGGTTGCAGAAGTGGATGGGGAATGAGGAGGTTGGAGTGGTTGCTGAGGGGGAGGCACAGATTCAGTTTCCAAAGCCTGGGATGCAAGAGACAAAGTTTCTTTAGTTTGATAATCAACAAATGATGAAGTCAAGAGCTGGCTTCCTCCTTCTTCCAAATTAATTTCTCCTATTTCTGGTGGTGTTGGTGATTCTGGCACATTCACCGTTTCTACAGGAGAGACAATTGAAGAGATTTCTCTTTCTTTCCTCTTCTTGGGAATCCTGATTTTTATAGGCCCCCCAGAAGATTCTTTGTCCTTTTTCTTTTTGGAGGGCCCCACCTCCGAAGCAGCCAACTTTGGAAACTTGTCATCTTTAAAATTCATTCCCCAAGAGGAGAGCCATTTTTTGGTGCGAGCAAGAATGAGAGCCGACCTATCTGTAATAGAGGCTTTTTCGCTGGCTGACCAATCAATAGGTGGGAAAACGTATTGATCCTCATTAAGCCCATCATAGGACATATCCAACACACTTTCATTGTCAGTCGTGCCATCTGGAAAATCAGAAAGCTCCAGCGTCTGAATCTCATCAATAGTCAACCTACTATTATCTTTTCTGCGAACCGCAACTTCGTTACGCAGATCAACCCATATATCCTCAATGTCAGGCCTGTGCAGATGTTGGGCTCCATAGGCTCTAAGCACTCCTCGGATGTCAAAACCATCCCGAGACTTCATATGCTTTTTCAATTTTTCCTGAAGTTCGCATTCAACATTTTTGGCCTTTGCTACTGTCGAGCAAGTATATCTCCCGATAGAAATTGGGAAGGATACAGCTGCCTTATGCTTGCTTTGTTGGAATTTGTGAAAATCCAACAGCTGTCTGACCAATTCTATCAATATCAATCTATCCCCTGGATAGCGAGGCAGACGGAAAGGCTCTCCCGAGTACATGACTGTTCGAAGATATGTAAACTTCTTGAATTGCAAGAAGATACACCCCCATTTGGATACTTCAGTCCAAGCCTCATCTGAGACTCTCGTCTTCCTCAGCTCTGGGTTCAGCCTGCAGATATTCTCATAGAAAAAGGCATCATTTACCCTCCTGAAATGATCTTTTGACCCCTTCTTTGTCAATTGAGGGAAATATTTATAAACTGGGTTTGTCGTTCTGCTTCCCTTAGTATCCAGCCCGGGATAGTTCCTCATCCCGGCTGCTGCGTAAGCCACATATGAAAACATATAAAACTTTCCAGTCGATAAGACCGTCGTCATCTGAGAATCAATTTCATTGCTGATAAGGGTCCCCCAGTCAATCCCTTGCTGATTCTTCTTGATGGTGACCATAAACTGATACATCCATCCATGAAATACATTTGATTCAGGCAAGCCAAAAACCCGGCTCAGCAGGGTGATAATATCATTGATTTCTTGTATGAAATCACATCTGGGGATAGTCCTTGGAAATCTAGATACTGCTGGTTTAGCCTTGACCAGGAACTTCTTATTGACATCCTTAATGCAGTCTTCCTGATTACTATCCCAGGCCTTCTGAGCCGACTTGATGTTCAGGTCCCCATACTCTTCGAAATTAGGTAGTTTTAGAAGATCATCAAAATACGCTCCATCTAGCCTGATCACTACCTCACCAGCCTGGCTCTTCACGGAACGAGAAGCCGAGTCATAACTAGATGCACAAGCCAAAACAAATTCTGGACATTGGGCGGACATGGGAAAGCCTGCTGCAAGGGGCAAGCCACTGTTAGCTAAAGCTGTCATCCATGGGGTTTGAGAGGAACTCTTCACCCTATTCCAGAAGTCATCCATATCTATATTGCCAAGTTCAGTGTCCCTGATATCATAATTGCAATCAATATATGATGGAGATTCTGGCTTCTTGAATTTGTACTTCATCCTGCTAGACTTCTCGGCCTTCTCCTGAGATGGACCAGGGTCCGACATGAAGAATGTTGGAGGGAGAAAGGCTTGAAACTCAGGAGATGTTATCCACACTGAAAATCCCGATCGACTGAATATGCCGGAAGAATAGAAGAGTCCGACACGCTGAGGAGGATGTCGGAAAACCCTGAGAACCCGACAAGTTTGATATGTCGGAACTTTGGCAAAGCCCGACACTTGCTTTTGATGACGGAAACTCGGAGATACCCGGCACTCACTGTCAATGACGGAAACGGGAGGAAACCCGGCACTCACTTTTGATATCGGAACTTTGAGGAACCCCGACACCTGCTGAGGATGTTGGAACTGGAAGAAAACCCGACACTTCAATATACTTCGGAACTTTGAGAAAGCCCGGCGCGCCAATCCGTCAATACACTTCGGGTCTCCGGCTCTGCAAAACAATCTTCAAAACCCAAGAAGAAAAACAGGGTTTTTCGTTGAATTCCAAAACATGTAATCTCCTTCTTTTTTATTATTCATGTTCCATGCATATAATAGAACTTGGAAGAAAAAGATCAAGGGATAGTCTCAAAAGAGATAAACCCTAAAAACCTAAAACCCTTTCCAAAGCAACACAGAAAGAAGAAGGAAAGAAAACCTTCAACACCCGGCAAGAAATTGGGAATAAAATACGCTCAATCGATCCATAAAAACCAAGAATAAAGAAGGGAAAGAAAAATACCTTCAATTCGAGAAATGTAAGATCGAAAACAGACGATCCAATCGAGCAAGGTGAGTTTTCGGGTTTTGAAAACGGAAGAGCACGCACAAAAATTCCACGAATTAAAAATACGAATGGTAAGAATGACGTGGAAATCCACGTATTTATAAGAAAATTGGTAATTAATACACTTCAGCTCGGCACGTGCCAACTCACCGACCACTCGGCATGAATGCCATGTCAGCATGTTTGGGAGGTCCGAAAACCCGACACGAGGGGACTTAGTGCAATTCGGGTTTCGGGTTTCGGAAAACATGATGCATAAAGCATGAGGTGCTTAGATGCTACATAGCCCCGAAAACCCGATACAAAGGATTAAGCGGACTTCGGGAATCGGAAAACATGGGGCATAAAACATGTTTTGGATTGCGGATGTTCCGATGCGCCGGGGATCCGAAAACCCGATTTTCACAATAGGAAGTGGGTTTCGGGTTTCAGAAGACACAAGACATAAAGCATGTTAAAACTTATGTCGAACTGTTGGTAAAACCCGAAAACCCGAAATTCTCTAAAAGAGGCCATAATGCAAAATCAACTTTCAAAAATTTCGTATGGGTTATCTAATCGTTTTGTCGTAAACTCAAAACGGGATAACACCATTAGGTTTCAAAGTCAAAAACAAGGGTGGCGAAAGAGGAAGGAGGACACACAAACAACAAAAAGTAAACACATGATAAAAACAAACACACAACTAAAGCAAACTATACAAAGAAGAGAATGAGCTCTACTTCCTGAATATCTTGAGATGTTGCCCACTATATGGAAGCGGGAGCTCAGTTCTATCTAGATACGAGAGATAGAAGCTATTCTCTCCATTGAGATTTTTTATCTTGAAAGGCCCTCTCCAAAGAGAGTCGAATTTCCCATGCATGCCCTTTGGCTCTCTTCGTTGTCCCATAAAAGGATGAGATCTCCCACTTGGAATTCCTCTATTTAGCCTTTTTATCGAACAGTCTCTTGACTTGATTCTAATGTTCGGTGATCCTATGGACCACTCTTACACACGTGATAATTGTAATTTTATAGGATGTGGATAGAGCAAAATCGGGAAGGCATTCAAAATTTGATGCCATTTGGAGTGGCCCATACATGGTCACAAAGTGCAAGAATAGCAATGCTTTCCAATTGGCCTCATTGGATGGTGAAGAACTGCAGATTCCAATCAATGGAATCTATCTCAAGCGTTGCTTCTAGAGGGAAATTTACCACCTTGTAAATATTAGATTATATTTTCATTCCTCCAAGTGCTTTGCACATTGTTTTGTTGTAGGTTAGTTTTGCTTTCCCTAAGTGCTTTGGCATAGCTTGTTGTCCCTGGAGATGTTTTGCAGTCCTTGCTTCCATCATGTGATATTCCATCTTCCTCCTTGCACATTCTAAGTCAGTTGGGGTTCTAAATAGAATATTTGATGGCTCCATGCCCAATGGACTGCTTCAGGCTACTGGTACTTTCATCTAGCAGGTAGATGACCCCTCTGAGTCGCCAAAATTGTTATCCAAAATGTGCCCCAGCTCATTTTTTGTGGCTAACTCCTTGTGTTCTTGCCTCTCTTGTGCCTCAGTCCACATTTTTTGATTTTAAGGCACTCAAGGCTTTCTGGAAATGGCACCATCAGATAGAGCTCTCTCTCAGCTTTCCAGAAAGGTAAAGTTTGCCTCCTAACTCCTTATATTTTTCAAGTTATGGCTCGACGGAGTTTTTGTGGAAAATTTTCCCATTTGAGGCCTGCAGCCAATAGGAAGCTGCCACGTGGTAGAGGAGTTCGGGGGTTGGAGGCAAATTGGAAATTTTTCCAAGTTTTGGTCGAAGGTTCAAGTGGAAAATTTTGCCCGGGGCCCGCGGACCAATCACAGTGTGACACGTGTCACAAGGGGAGGCGCAATAAAAAATTTGGCTAAGTGTTTTCCATGGGTGAATTTTTGAATTTTGGCCCGCGGCCAATAGGAACTCGACACGTGTCGAGGGAGGCTCACGGGCGTCGGGGGTGAAATGGAAATTTTTGCTAAGTTTTTGTAAAAGTTTCAAAGGCCAAAACCAGCCCGCATAGCCCGCGTCCAATGGCAGTGAGCCACGTGTCTTCGTGGATCAAAGTGGCGGAGGAGAGGGTGGAAATTTCGACTAAGTGTTTTTGGCGAAGTTTTTTAAAGGGGGTGAGTTGGAGGGTTGGCCCGAGCCAACCGGAGGAGGACACGTGTCCTAAGGAGAAGGGGAGTGTGGAGCTCGGGGAGGACTTAGAAAATTTAGCAAAATTTTTGGCTGAAAAACTAAAAGGTAAAGGTTTCCCCGCACCCCTGTCGACGAACCAAATGATGCCACGTGTCCCAAGTGGCGGGCGCGGGGAGAAAATGGGAAATTTTCCCAAAGTATAAAAAGGTCAAATTTTCAAAGAAAAACACACGGAGAAGAAAGGAGAGAGAATTGTGCGATGAATCAGAGCTTGCCATGTGGCATCGACCAGCGGAGTGTGGGGAATTTTTGAAAAATTTTCCAAAGACAAAAAGAGTAAAATTTGAAAATTTTTCCCGCCGATCCGTTTTTGGGCGTTTTTGCCCTAAATCTTCAAGCGATCATATCTTTTGATCGAGCTCGATTTTCACGTTCTTTATATCATTGGAAATCTGTTAAAATTATCTACATGATTCCATGGTCAATTTCTAATTTTGGTTCATTTTGGAGAGAGAAAATTCAAAAACGGTTCTGGTACGTGTCCATGGCCAGAAATGACATTTCAACAACCAAATTTAATACAGAATGGGTCGCATTCTTCTCCAATATGGTCAAAAATGATAGGGTATGGGTTTGTAAGGTCCTCCATGCTGTTTTAATGCATTTTCCATCAATGAGGAATGGGCTCCCACATTTTTACATTTTCTCTCTCCTGGGCTCGACCCATGCACTGTAAAAGCCAGATTTGGCTCATTTCTTCATGGTTGAACACTTTTTGGCATTGCAAACTTCTTCTTTCACCTCCAACAAGTGATAGTTGTAAGAATTAGACCTTTTTCATAGTTTGTAACAGGTTTATACCTCTTTGATGGTGGAATGCAAGAGATTTTTACATGGAATTGACAGTGTGCAAACTCTGTGAATGCTTTCAGTCCTTTGTTTGTATTGTTTTACTTCATTTTAAGACCTCTAATTACATCTATCAGCTTGTGTATGTTTTCCCTTGTTGCATTTCATGAATTTGTGTCTATTTACATGGAAAAAAATGTTTCACCACTCCTTTTGGTGCATCACCATCTTTAGTTTAGTTTCATTTTTGCATTTTTATCCTGTCTCCTTGCAATCTAGGGTAGAATTAGGATTAGAACCTCTGTAGTTGTGCAAAATATAGATCTAAATCAGAGGAGTTTGAGGAACCAGCCTCTATTCTAGAGATTCCTCTCTCATTTTCACAAGTCCCACACTTGGAGAGAGGTTTCCATGTTGTGCAATCACACTGGATGCTCTAAACATCATTTAGAACCTTGATTTGCATCCAGGGGTGCTGCTGATTTGCAACAACAGTTTTGGCACGCCGGTGGGACCTTAGAGGTCTCATTTTTATTGCAGCAAAGTTGATGTGCATCTGCTGCAATTTTCTTGCTTGAAAAGAGCTATAATTTGCATATCTGGTGACTCCAAAGGGGAAGAATCAACTGGTTTCAGCAGTGCAGGCCTGAAAACTCATGAGAAGAATCACTACAAGGTCAAGAGCTGGAGAAGAAGAGGTGTTGTTTGAATATCTACAGTTATCTCCAAGAGTAAGGCAAAGTGGAAGAAGGATTCAAAGGTCTCCATCTCCACCAAACAGAACTCTCTCAACTCCTCCACCTGGTAGGCCTTTCATTCAGTCAACAAGGGTTTTAAGACCAATTAGAATGGCGCAAAACAACCCCTATGTCAACTTCACAGGCAAGCAGCCCACTTGCCCTCAATGCACAACATCCAATTCCTATTGCAGCCTTGAAGAACATTCCATACTTCACTGGAGAAAATCAGACTACTCCAGGTGATCATGTTAAGGATATTGCTAACCTTTGTGTAATTCATGAAATCAATGAGATGCAAGTGGCTGTCAAGTTGTTGGCATCTTCATTCAAGGGGAAAGCATTGCAATGGTTTAGAAGCCTTGGAGCTGGTTCTATCACAAATTGGAATCAGCTGTGTATAGCACTTCATGAGCAATTTGGAGAGAAGGGAGACAACTTGTCTCTTTTGGAGCAGTGTGACAACCATCAAGAGAGCTCCCAATGAACAGCTGACCGATTTCAACTTCAGATTTCAAAAGACTTGGGAGAGAATTCCAGTGGCAGTTAGGCCAACAGCAGAAGGTGCTTTTCTCTATTATCTCAAAGCTCTAAATTCTGATATTTCTATGTTGATTCAGTCCATGGGAGGCATAACTATCCCTATGGCTTATAGCATTGCCATTAGGGCTGAAAATTGTTTGATCCAAGCTGGCAAACTAGCCCCTAGACCTCCCATGCCATTGTTTCCAAGTTTAGAGAGTCCAAATACCAATCAAGCACCTAATTTGGCTCCTTCTCCCACTCCTAGAAATCAGAGTTCAAATGAAGCTTCTACTTCATCTCCAAGTGCCCCAAATGAGCTTCAAGAAGTCATGAAGCAATTGCAAAACCTAGGCAATGAGCTGGTTACTCTCAAAAGGCAACAAGCCCAAGGTTTTAGACCTTCTTACCAGCCCCAAGCTCAGCCTAACAGGCAGCCATACCAACCACAAAGACCTCCTAATCCAGCTGCAAATATAAATCAAACAAGGCCTCTGCGATAGACCATTTCAGCCCTATAATCCAAATGCCATATCTGCCTCTAAGGCATTGGTGCCAACACAAAACAACATTGCTCAAGAGTATGATTGGTGTTTTCCATGCAATGAACCTCATAACCAATCCATGTGCTTCAATGGTGCTTTGAATCAAGCATTAATGGTGACAACTACTGGTGTGGAGGGTGAGGCAGATCGAGAAACAACCAACAACAAGAAACATTCCAACAATCAGCAATCAGCCAAATGACACCACGTTGGTAAATTGGCAAGCAGAGGATTTTTGTGGCATGAATCAAATGGTTTCTCAAGGTGTTGCAGCCAACACAAGGTCAAAAAGAAGGAATTTGGGTGAAGAACAGCCATTAGCTCCAACCAATCCACAACCTTCCATGGCTCCACAAATGGTTGGCAAGCAAAATCCAATTTCAAATGCACAAGGGCAGCCGAGAACAGCTCCTAGACCAACTCAAATACCAGTTATTGTTGCCCACGTGCAAGGAGTGAATGTACAAGCAAAGGGACAGCAAAGAGATCCTTCATCACCATTCAGTATCATTGATCAGATGAAGAAGACAAATGTTAATATATCAATGTGGGAATCCCTATCTATCCCAGGCCAAAGAGACTTGTTACAAGCTGCCATGAAGGAGTGGCCAACTTCGAATCAGCAAGTTCGGATGATGCGAGAAAGTGCTCACAAATGCTGCTTGACTGAGGGAAATCATGGAGGACAACAAGGTAAAATGTTGAAGCCCCCTCCTTTCTATGTTTCATTAATCATTGGAAATCAGTTAGTGCACAATTGCATGATAGATTCGGGGCAAGTAGCTCAGTGATGCCTAAACAAATAGCTGATCAGCTAGGGCTCAGTATGAAACCATATCCAAAGGGGTAGTGCAGCTGGATGGGACAGCAGTAACAATAGTTGGGGTGATTAGAAACTTGAGTCTTACCTTGCATGCATGTCCAAATGTTGTTGTTTTACAAGATGTATCAGTCATAGACCTTCCACCACTCTTTGCCCTATGCTTGTCAAGGGACTTCACAGCCAAGATTGGGGGATATTTGTCTGCTGATTGGTCACACATGCTGTTCAGAATGAGGTATGGAACTAAGGCTACAATCAGGTCTGAACCTATTGCAAACTTCCACATTGAGCCTTACACTCCAAGTCAGATCAACGCCAATTGTTCAGCATTTGATCAAGAAGACCACCCAAGCACCGATGAAGCTGACACCAAGGTTGGAAGCATCCGGATCTAACTCTTGATGAATGGGCAAACAAGGTACATGCTTTTGATCCTTATCAAGAAGTGGAAGAATCTGAGCTAGGGGTCTATTGCATACATGAAGAAAATCAGCCTATTCCTAGCATCACCAAGCCAAACCATGAAGATGACAATGAGGTATGGCAGCTATTTTTTGATGGATCAAGGAGTAGACAAGGTGCAGGAGGTGGAGCCATGCTTGTTTCACCTCAAGGAGTAAAGTACTATTCAGCTTTTAGATTTCAGTTTGCATGCTCCAATAACACTGCTGAATATGAAGCCTTGGTGCAAGGGATGCATTGGGAAATCAAGAAGAAAATAAAGAACTTGCAAGTCTTTGGTGACAGTGAATTGATTGTAAATCAGGTCAAGGGACAACATGCTGCCAAGAATGATCTACTCAAGTGCTACAAGAACAGGGTATGGGACCTCATGGAAGATTTTGAGGGTTTTGGCATCAAATCCATTCCTAGGAAAGAGAATCAAGCTGCTGACAGGCTTGCAGCAGTAGGGGCAGCCTTTGACATTGTGGAAAGCATTCAAAAAGACAAGGTACAGCCAAACATCCATGTGATTGTGAGGCCTTCAGTGCCGGATAACAATGTCAGTTGGCAAGTATTTGAGAATGACCAGCAAATCATCCATTTCTTGCAAGAAGAAGCTGAGTTCTCAGCTAAGAATCAAGAAAAATTGGAACAACAATATGGTGACCAAGTGGTACAGCTGAGAACTAACAAGCTGCCCAAGGGACTTATCACTTTGGAGTCCATTTTTAATCCCAATGATCAGTTTAGAAAGAGAAAGCAAACATTTAGGTCAAGAGAGAGGATTCAGTATCCATCTTGGTAGAAGAGAACAAACCATTGCAAATTGGAAAGATGACAACTGAACAAGAAAGGTATGAATTCATGCAGTTGTGTCAAGAATTCCCAGATGTGTTTGCTTGGAGCTATGAAGATTTGAAAGGTTTCAATCCCAACTTAGCTCAGCATACCATTGAATTGGATCCAAATACTAAGCCTGTCAGGCAGAAACAAAGACCAGTCAATCCACACATGGAGCCTCTCATGAGGAAAGAATTGGACAAGCTGATTGAGTCAAGAATCATATTCCCAATCAAGCATTCTAGTTGGGTTGCCAACTTGGTTCCAGTTAGAAAGAAGAGTGGGGAGATCAGATTGTGTGTTGATTTCAGAGACTTAAATAGAGCATCTCTCAAGGACCATTACCCACTCCCTTCCATGGAGCAAATCTTGCAAGTTGTGGCTGGCTCCGAGAGGTTTTCACTACTTGATGGCTACTCAAGCTACAATCAGATTATGGTGAAGGAGGAAGACCAGTTCAAGACAGCCTTCACAACCAAATGGGGAACTTTTGCATATAGGAAAATGCCATTTGGGTTGTCCAACGCTGGTGCTACCTTCCAAAGGGCAATGGACATGGCGTTCAAAGGTTTGATTAACAACGTGGTGCTGATTTACCTTGATGATATCACTATTTTTTCCAAAAATGCAGCAGACCACCTCTCTCATTTGAGACAAGTTTTCACGAGGTGCAGGAGATTTGGAGTGTCTTTAAATCCTAGAAAGTGTATCTTTCTTGCACATGAAGGAAAGCTCCTTGGCCATATTGTCTCCAAAGAAGGATTAGCAATTGATCCAGAGAGGGTTGAAGCCATAAGAGCACTACCATTGCCAAGCCACAAGAAAGCCCTTCAGAGTTTCTTGGGGAGGATAAACTTTGTTCGGAGGTTTGTCCCAGATTTTGCAGCCCTTGTCAAGCCCATCACCAAAATGTTAAAGAAGAGCATGGCTTTCAAGTGGACAGCAGAAGGCAAGGAGAGTTTTGAAGCAATCAAAGAAGCCATTTCTCAAGCACCAACTCTCATCAACCCGGACTTCTCCAAGGATTTCATCCTCTATGCATTTGGAGGTAATGACACTATTTCTGCCATTTTGGTACAGCAGAACAAGGATAATGATGAGCAGCCAATTGCCTTCTTCACCAGAGCCTAGATGACTATGAGGTGAAGTACTCTTTTATTGAGAAGCATGTCTTGGGAGTAATCGAAGCTTGAAGAAATTCAAGCATTTAGTCTCGAACAACAAGGTCCAGTTGCTGGTCTCACATGCTGGGGTTAAGGACTTCCTCCTCAACAAAGATTTGAATGAGAAAAGGGTAGGTTGGATCACCCGTGTCATGGAGTATGACATTGAGATCAAGATCACCAAGCTGGTAAGAGGAAAGGATTGTGTGAGTAGCTGGTTTTGGGGAAGCAAAAAGAAGTATGTAATGAAGAAGAGGTTGTTTTGACAGTCCAGGACAGCCATGAGCCAAGTGGCAATCAAGAAGAAGACAATGCTGCCCCCACTCCTTGCTGGACCCAAGGTATTATACACTTCCTAAGCATAGGCCTATGCCCCAGGAGATGAACAAGACCCAAAGAAGACACTTCAGATTGCAGGTTGTCCCATATGCCATTGTTGATGGAGTTTTGTTCAAGAAAGATGTGAATGGAGTGCTGCTGAGATGCATTAGCACAAATCAGATTCATAGGGTGTTGGAAGAGTTCCATGGTGGACCAGCTGGTGGTCATTTTGCACCAAGAGTGACAGCTCTAAAAATCATGAAGGCTGGTTATTATTGGCCTAAAATTTTCAGTGATTGCTATGCATGGATTAAGAGGTGTAAGAATTGTGCATTCTTCACAGGAAAAGAGAGACTTGCTGCCCTTCCATTGCATCCAATCTCAGTTGACCAGCCATTCATGCAATGGGGTTTGGACTTCATTGGAGTCATTAATCCCAATTCAAGTCAAGGGCACAAATGGATTTTGACAGCCACGGACTACTTCACCAAATGGACTGAAGCAGTAGCACTCAAAGAAGCAAATGAGTCCAGCATCTTAGACTTTTATGAGGGGATAGCGACCAGATTTGGTATACCTGCTACAATAATCTCAGATAATGCATTGGCATTCATTGGATCCAAGGTGACTGAGTGGGCTATCAAGAACGGGATCTACCTAAGCACTTCATCAAACTATTACCCTCAAGGTAATGGCCAGGCCGAGTCTACAAACAAGAACTTGTTGAGGATCATTAGGAGGACTCTTGATGAGAATCAGAGGTCTTGGCATACCAAACTGAAATCAGCCTTATGGGCTGATAGGATAACTCCCAAGAGATCCACAGGTAACTCTCCATTCAAACTTGTCTATGGAAGAGAGGCAATCTTGCCCATGTCACTTGAGTTGCCAACATTGGAACTCATGAAGCAATTAGAGTTGCTAGAGTTTGAGCCCATGGAGGTGAGATATGCAGAGTTGATGGAGCTGCAGGAGGTCAGAAATCAGGCATCCCAAGCAATGGAAAAGGATCAAGCTTTGATCAAAAAGACCTTTGATAGGAAGGCCAAGGATAGATCTTTTCAGGTTGGAGATCTAGTGTTGAAATGGGATGTGGATAGAGCAAAACCGGGAAGGCATTCAAAATTTGATGCCATTTGGAGTGGCCCATACATGGTCACGAAGTGCAAGAACAACAATGCTTTCCAATTGGCCTCATTGGATGGTGAAGAACTGCAGATTCCAGTCAATGGAATCTATCTCAAGCGTTGCTTCTAGAGGGAAATTTACCACCTTGTAAATATTAGATTAGATTTTCATTCCTCCAAGTGCTTTGCACATTGTTTTGTTGTAGGTTAGTTTTGCTTTCCCTAAGTGCTTTGGCATAACTTGTTGTCCCTGGAGATGTTTTGCAGTCCTTGCTTCCATCATGTGATATTCCATCTTCCTCCTTGCACATTCTAAGTCAGTTGGGGTTCTAAACAGAATATTTGATGGCTCCATGCCCAATGGACTGCTTCAGGCTACTGGTACTTTCATCTAGCAGGTAGATGACCCCTCTGAGTCGCCAAAATTGTTATCCAAAATGTGCCTAACTCATTTTTTGTGGCTAACTCCTTGTGTTCTTGCCTCTCTTGTGCCTCAGTCCACATTTTTTTGATTTTAAGGCACTCAAGGCTTTCTAGAAATGGCACCATCAGATAGAGCTCTCTCTCAGCTTTCCAGAAAGGTAAAGTTTGCCTCCTAACTCCTTATATTTTTCAAGTTATGGCTCGGCGGAGTTTTTGTGGAAAATTTTCCCATTTGAGGCCGCATGACCAATAGGAAAGCTGCCCACGTGGGTAGAGGAGTTCGGGGTCGGAGGCAAATTGGAAATTTTTCCAAGTTTTGGTCGAAGGTTCAAGTGGAAAATTTTGCCCGCGGGGCCGCGGACCAATCACAGTGTGACACGTGTCACAAGGGGAGGCGCAATAAAAAATTTGGCTAAGTGTTTTCCATGGGCGAATTTTTGAATTTTGGCCCGCGGCCAATAGGAACTCGACACGTGTCGAGGGAGGCTCACGTGGGCATCGAGGGTGAAATGGAAATTTTCGCTAAGTTTTTGTAAAAGTTTCAAAGGCCAAAACCAGCCCGCATAGCCCACGTCCAATGGCAGTGAGCCACGTGTCTTCATGGATCAAAGTGGCGGAGGAGAGGGTGGAAATTTCGACTAAGTGTTTTTTGGCCGAGTTTTTAAAGGGGGCGAGTTGGAGGGTTGGCCCGAGCCAGCCGGAGGAGGACACGTGTCCTAAGGAGAAGGGGAGTGCGGAGCTCGGGGAGGACTTAGAAAATTTAGCAAAAGTTTTGGCCGAAAAGCTAAAAGGTAAAGGTTCTCCCCACGCCCTGTCGGCGAGAACCAAATGATGCCACGTGTCCCAGTGGCGGGGCGGGGAGAAAATGGGAAATTTTCCCAAAGTATAAAAAGGTCAAATTTTCAAAGAAAAACCGTGGAGAAGAAAGGAGAGAGAATGCGTGATGAATCAGAGCTTGCCACGTGGCATCCAACCAGCGGAGCGCGGGAATTTTGAAAAATTTTCCAAAGACAAAAAGAGGTAAAATTTGAAAATTTTTCCCGATCCGTTTTTGATCCGTTTTTTCCCTAAATCTTCAAACGATCATATCTTTTGATCCAGAGCTCAGATTTTCACGTTCTTTATATCATTGGAAAGCTGTTAAAATTCTCTACATGATTCCATGGTCAATTTCTAATTTTGGTTTAGTTTGGAGAGAGAAAATTCAAAAATGTTCTGGTACGTGTCCATGGCCAGAAATGACATTTCAACAACCAAATTTAATACAGAATGGGTCGCATTCTTCTCCAATATGGTCAAAAATGATAGGGTATGGGTTTGTAAGGTCCTCCATGCTGTTTTAATGCATTTTCCATCAATGAGGAATGGGCTCCCACATTTTTACATTTTCTCTCTCCTGGGCTCGACCCATGCACTGTAAAAGCCAGATTTGGCTCATTTCTTCATGGTTGAACACTTTTTGGCATTGCAAACTTCTTCTTTCACCTCCAGCAAGTGATAGTTGTAAGAATCAGACCTTTTTCATAGTTTGTAATCAGGTTTATACCTCTTTGATGGTGGAATGCAAGAGATTTTTACATGGAATTGACAGTGCAAACTCTGTGAATGCTTTCAGTCCTCTGTTTGTATTGTTTTACTTCATTTTAAGACCTCTAATTACATCTATCAGCTTGTGTATGTTTTCCCTTGTTGCATTTCATGAATTTGTGTCTATTTACATGGCAAAAAATGTTTCACCACTCCTTTTGGTGCATCACCATCTTTAGTTTAGTTTCATTTTTGCATTTTTATCCCTGTCTCCTTGCAATCTAGGGTAGAATTAGGATTAGAACCTCTGTAGTTGTGCAAAATATAGATCTAAATCAGAGGAGTTTGAGGAACCAACCTCTATTCTGGAGATTCCTCTCTCATTTTCACAAGTCCCACACTTGGAGAGAGGTTTCCATGTTGTGCAATCACATTGGATGCTCTAAACATCATTTAGAACCTTGATTTGCATCCAGGGGTGCTGCTGATTTGCAACAACCATCATTTGAAGTTGATCCTGAGTAGGACCCTTGGTGTGATCACCGATGACTTCAAAATTATCCCCTTCATCTCTGAGTCTTTTTGGAGTTTGAAGTATTCATTACCTACCTCCATCAGGTATCCAACAAAGTCGCGGCAGGCCAGAAGGTTTTGATAGATTCTATATCAAAAGTGGCTTTCAAGCTAAACCCTGCGACGTGATCTCCTTGAAAAGCTAAATAGTGTCCTCTACCTTCTTCAAGGCATATGACAGGGTGAGCAAACCTGGAGACATCCTAAAGATAATTTTCTCCATTTGATGTGTTTCATACAAGGCCTCCTCCTTGATTTTGTCTATTTTCTCCAAGACAAACTCCATCTAGTCAACCCGATAGTCTAGAGCAGCAAGGATTTTATTGGGTGCTCTCGGGTGATCGAAGACGTCGAATTTCATTAAGTCATTGACTGGGTAGTTGAGCATCTTTTGGAAAGTCTCGTGTTGTAACCTGGCATGGTCCAACTCTTCAAAGATAGGTCCTGCAATTGCCTGGAGTTCCTTATTAGCCTGATCTATATTTTGATATAGCTCTGTGAATTTTACAATCACTTCCTCACTATCTTTGAGGATCTGGTCTCTCCAGGCGGACACTGCCATACCTTGCTCGCCAATCTTGGCGTACTCATTTATCTTTTCCTGACTAAGGGCTTCAGGAGTTTCGATGGCAACTACAGGAGGTGCACTGCCCATTTTCTGCAGGGCTTGGAGAAGATGTTTGTTTTGCTCTTTCAATATTCTCTTCTCTTTCTTCACTTCCTGAAGCTTCTTGCAAAGGGCATCCACTGTGGATAAGGCCTCTCCTTGTCAGGCTATTTGAGGATGTTCCCATTGTGACCTGAGTCACTGTAAAATTTGTAGGAGACAGATCTTCTTTCTTCTTGGTGGGATCAGGGTATGCGATCTCCATAACCCTTTCACCTGAAACGCTCTGAGAGAAGTGGGTTATGGCATTTTGCTTCTTAGGCCCTTTGGTCAGAATAATAGAGAAGTGCATAAGTGCAATGGGGACCTTCCTCTTGTATTGGCTCAGGTGTCCGGAGATCCATTCTAGACTTAGGGGAGTGGGACCAGAGGGAGAGGAGGAAACAAGGGTGGAAGAAGGAGCAGCTGCAGTGAACACGGGGAAGTGTGTCGAAACACTTGGTGGTGGCATGGAAAAAGGAGCCGACACACCAACACTTATGGAAATAGGAGTCACTATAGGAGAGAAAACCATGGGGGTGGAAGGGATCTGAGAGATGAGAGAAGAAATGTTGGGGAAATATCCGCGAGAGAAGAGAAGATGGAGGAAGAGGAAGGGGGAACAGGTAGAAGACGGGGAGAAGACACAACCAAAGGAGTGGTTGGTTGAGTGGACGTGAGGAGGGGAAGGAAAATGGGAGATGGGATGGTGGAAACCTCAACAATTGTAGTAGTGGTAACATCCTGAGTGGATGTGTCCATTAGAACACTTACCGCTTCTTCTTCTTCTTGGGGATACCAAGCTTAAAACCTGTTCTTTGGTAGTGGAAGGAGGACTTTTAGGAGCTTCCTCTTGTGCGGTACTTGTCTCTCACTCTTTATCTTTTCCCTTGCCCTTAGGCAAGTGCTTCGGCTTGACAGGTGCATTTCCCAAGGGAGACGAGGTGAAGTCTACTCCAAGGTAGATGAGACTATTATTCTTGTACCAATACTCAGTGCGCTACAGAGTGCCCTTAACCCTTTCCTCAATAGTCTGAGGTGCCTTAGTTCTATCAATCTCAGCAAATGGTCAATTGTCCTCATCCGTGTCTAAATAAACGATCGATCGTTTCTTGGAAACCTTTCGGGACAATGGCCACACCATATTGGATGATCTCTACCAGGGCCAGGAGTGGTCCTTTCTTTTGAGCTCGACTTCGTGATATAGATCGATGTAGATATCTTCAATTTGAGGGACGTGAATTGGATCGAGATTTGCCCTTGGAAGGTAATTACAAGGATCAAAGGTTGGCCTCACTGGGAAATTATGCTTTAAGTTGAGAAATTCAAGCTCTGCAAACATCTCCGGGATTTGCTTTGTGAAGCGTAGGTGTACCTGCCCACTATGAGGGGGAATGGAGTTCCACCCTTCTTTCTTTTCAGACACTTCTTGTGGTATGTGATAAGTTATCTAGACAACTCCAATATGATCAGCTTAGGTCCCGCATACCTCGGTGGGCTCCCCTTAAAAGTTGGCGGCTCGAGATAGGTGAAAGTGGGGAATTACGTAAATAACGCTCCCCACTTCTCTATGGTAGTGACCACACTCTTGGTCATATGACCGTGAGTCATATTGGGCCTCAAGAGGTAGATTATGTCATACAAGAAGGCATCATTGATTTTGTTGAATTGGGCTATACTGTTTTCCAACCTTAACTCTGGATAATACTCATATATTCTGACACACGGGTCCATACCTTACATCAATTTAGTGTTGGGTAGTCTCTTTCGAAAGAACGCACACTACATAGGAGTTCATGTAGAACCTCCCAGTTGTGGAGAGTTGTTGAAGTTGCTCGGAGATTGTGCTGCTGATAATCTCCACCCATTCAAAACGTTGATCCGAGACATTTTTGCTCATTGTTTCTAAATATCTGAGCATCCACTTGTGGAAATAATGAGCATCAGGAAGCCCAAACACCCTACTCAGGAAAGTGACGGTGTCACTCAGCTCTTCTGAGAAGTCACTGCGATGAATGACTTGTGGCCACCTGCTCACTACCTTCTTGTTTTTTAGATATACCTCATTCATCAACTGCATGCATTTGTCTTTGTTTTCATTCCATGCCTTCATGTAGTCGTCTTGGCTTATGGCTACAAAATGCTTTGGTGGTGGGGATACCCAACATGATTTCAAAGTGTCGGGTAGTGAGGTTGATTATTACCTCACCCTTCTCATTCTCGACACATCTTGTGTCCTTATTGTAACAACGGCCCACCACCATCATGAACTCGTTGTTGATTGCGCTCACGGGAATTCCTGCAGCAAAGTGCAGACCACTACCGACCAATTTGTCCATCCACGAGCTTCCCATGACCTTCTTAGTTCTAGCCCAGAAATCCTCCATGTCAATATGGTGAGCTCTGAATCTTTGATATCTAGGTCACACTCTAGCAAGGATTCGGGCATCCTGACCCTTTGGTATTTATACTTCATTTCTTCTTCTGTTAGCTTGGCTTTACCCTTGGACTTGGTTGGCTTCTTACTCGATGAAGACATGTGTGAATTTGAGTTCAACTGTTGATCTGCAAGAAGAATCAGGGAAGTCCATCACAGAAGAACCATGTTAGCTGTTAAGTCATCCATCAAAGCTTACAGAATGAAAAGTTAGCAATTTACAAGCCTCTGGGCGCAAGGCACATTTCTATTGCAATCTGCAGGGTCTCAGAATAGCAAGGCGCACTTTTGGAAAGTGTTGTATGGGAGAAAACAACGCCAAATTGGGTACAGGGCGTGGAAAGACTACACACAACATTCAGATGTTGGTGTTAATGGATGTGCGCCTGCACCATATGAAGGGTTTTAACTGGGCGCAGATTCATTTGGTGTAACAAGGTCTCAAGGTGCGCCTTTAGCACGGATGTGGTACATGTTGCAAAGCATTATGGTGTGCAAGGGGCATAGATTCAAAGGATGCATCATTAAGGTAAGGTGCGCCTAGTATTTGGTCTAGCGCGGCGCGGGTAGGGCTTGCACAACATTCAAATGTTGGCATAGATATAGTTGCGCTTGCCTGTATTATTGCTTTTAAGAATTTTTTATAAGGCGCGGGTAGGGCCACTATTTCTTCGGAGGACAATGCGCCCTTTTGGGCCGACCGTGTTTAGTGTAACAGTAATGAAGCTTGCGCCAAGTGAAAACAGTGGGTTTGATTGCACTAACTTTTAGCATTTTCTCTCTTTTGGGAGGTTTGTGGTTTTTTTGCCTCTTTTAACTAAGATTTTGGATAGTGAGGGGAACAGAGGAAAAAGGGACAGGGATCCATTCTGAGGCAAGGCCTTCTAGGTTAGCAGATCTGGAAGGAGAGTAAAACTATTTTAAGGTGGGTTTGATTTACAAAATGGGCAGGGGTTGTATTATCTTCTTAGGTTCATTTTTTGTTTTTAATAATACCAACCTCCAAAAACAACAAAGATACCACAACAAATCCATAAGAAGAGCAAGGGCTGCTTACCATGAATATATATAAGATAGAGGAAACGGTGAGGGGTCCATGAATGCAACAAAAAGCGACACACTGGGTGTGTAAACGCTAACAAGTGTAGAAGAAGAACTTTTCACGTTTTTGAATTGTGAAAATGACAGGTCGGATGCACCTATTTATAGCAAAAGGTGCAATAAATGTGCCACCAAATTTTCTATGGCGCAACCAGATAGATGTCAACATGAAAATATTTGCGCCCTAGGTGCGGCTTTGGGATTGTCAACATTGCTTTTTCAGTGCTTTGGCGCACCATCAAGGGGCACAACATTTTGAATGTTGACAAGATGGCGCATGCGCTTGGCACAACCTTGAAAGGCGCAACATTGGAAGGTGCAACATTGGAAGTGTCGACACTCCAAAGGATGCACCAAAGGAAAGGAGGGGCACAGTTTTGGTTGATGTAACGTGAATAAAAACGCCCTGCCCTAAAAAAGACCAAATGACCAAGTTCGAAAAACTAGATTTTCTGGAAAGGGATTTTACACCATTCCGAACGCTAAGGGACCTTAACAGGGAAACAAAACAGAAAATTTAGTATGGTTACCTGTAAAATTTTACAGATAACAAATTAGTATAAAGATAGGACTAGTCGACGGCAACTGGGGGATTCAACGGTGACTGGGGGCTAATAGAATAGATCCGAGATGACATAATGTTAGGATTTGAAGGTTGGGTGACTATGGAAACAAACATATGATGATAGGGGATCTGGATGGCAGATGAACAACAAAATGGAGGCTAGGTCGATGACGAGCGGACTAGGTCGATGGTGACTTGGACCGATCTAAGCTTGGATGAAAATGGATGGATTGAAATGAAGACCTACAGATGAAAATAGAATCCGGGAAGGCTAAGGTGGAGCTCGTGATAATAATTGAACCTGCACAAGATATTAGTGAAATATGTAGATGATAAATTTACAATGAAGAAGTAAAATATGTTAAGGTGAGAGAGATCTCCCCAAGTCTCCAAGATTGAAGCAAAAGATCTCCAAGAGGACTCCAAGATGGTTGTGGCAGCTGTAAAGATACTCAAGAATGAAGGAAATATCACAAGAAAGCTCCAAGATTCCAAAATTGCATCCTTGAGAAAGGGATGGGTAGGGGCAACTTTATAGGGTTGATGGTGACCTAGATGGGTCGCCGCTAATTGTGGGGATCCATCCATTTGGGTGGTGGGAAGGTGGTGAGCTCGAGACATGGATCCCATTAGAGGAAGGATTAGGGCTTGGAAAAATAAGATGAGTTAGGGTTGCATAGAATGAGCAAATGGGCAGGTGGATGGTAGAAATTATTAAATAAATTCCTTGGAAAGGTGAAATCATTAAATGATGGCCTAGAAAGAATACGATGGAGGATTAAATGAAGGGGAAATAAATTAAATGGGTGTTTAGAATTAAATAAACATGATTAGGGATGATTAATGGATGAATAATAATGGGAAATAATGATAGGTGGGATAAATTGAATTTAGGAGGGAAGAGGGAAATTTGAAAGGGAAGAGAGATATGTATGTAGAAAAGACGACGGAGAGCGAACACCGAGTAAGAGGTAGCAATACCAAAAATTGGTGTCTACAAGAAGTTCTTATAAATTTGTGATTTATAATTACCGTAACACAAATTTTGAAATACAACAATGCAGGTAGCTTTTATTCATTTAGTTGATGGGAAAAATTATTAACTAAAATTGTGAGAAGGGAATTCACTCCAGTTATTGCCTAGAGAACCCCCGTCTTTAATCCAACTTTGTGTATGTATTGCGCTATAATGATGTTCTTGTTATTTTGTGTATTATTTGTGGCTTGGACTTTAGTACTTGAAATTTATTTATAGTAGTTTCAATGTGGAATTTACTTTTCATGTGTGATGTTGTAATGGTAATAAGTTGTGTCAAGGATTAACTATTTGTGATTGTAGTACGTAAATGGTTGTTTTAGGGGTTTCAATGTTTTTTATGTATATTAGGTGTACGATATTGTATATTTTCCCTACCAAATGGGCATCATAATGTGAATCATCTTAAAGGACATGTAAATCTTTTAGTGTTTAAGAATCTTTTGTTAACCCTAACAAGAAATATGTAAATTTAGCCCATACAAAGGAGTGTATTAAAACAAATTATGAACATAGAGATCGGACATATTCCATTCATGTAAAGTGAATAGCCCACATTTACTAGACAAGGTAACCATGACAAGAGTCTATGTACAACTATCTAATGATCTTCATATCAACTTTGTAGATGCCCTTAATTGTCTCTACTATATGTAGATCAACATGCCTTCAGTTTTGCAAATAGGAATCTACTCGCTAATAACTATGTCGATTAATATTTGGTTGGCCACATGGTATTGTAGTGAAGACTATTTCTATCATTATGAATATTAAGGAAAATTCCATCCTTGTTCCAGCTTTGACTCTTTCACATGTGATTCTTGATAGTTACCCACATGTTTGTGAGAGTTGCCAAGGCATTGTGGAAAAGAGATTGTTTTAGTTCTGCAAGTGCCCTAGTAGATATGTATGCAAAATGCATAAGTATGTGAACTATTTGACAAAATGCATAAGTATGTGAATTGTTTGACAAAATGCCTAAAAGGTATGTGTTCTCATGGATTCGCAACAATTACGGGATATGCAAAATAAAAAATCATGTTAAAAAGACCTTATTTTGAGTTTTTTGTTTAGTAAAAACATTAATAAAGGACATCTAGAATGGTGTGAGTGTCATGCTAGATAATTTGTTATGTTTTCAACAACAAATCATTATTGGATGTGAGCAGTCTCTCTAGTATCGTTTAACTTTTTTCTCGGTTTCGTGCTTCATCTTGGACTTACAAAATGTTTATTGTTTGGATAGTGACTACGTGTTAACATACTTATATGTTTATGATTATTTATAGAAACTCTTCAATTTTAACCACATCCTCAAAATGTTGCAAATTATGTTCTTTTGATAAACATATACATTTTTAACCAATAAACACTTTTATCAATAAAAAAATTACATCAATAAAACTAAATGAATGCAAAAATTATTGAAAACCCTTTTAAAAAAACCAAAAACATTATTTTTGGTTCAAATTTACTCATTCTAACCCTATATATCCCCTTTAACATATGTTGGGCGCCTTCAAAATGCACTTGGTAGTGGTAACTTTCATAATGGAAGGGTTGACAAATATATACCCTTGTTCCTTAGTCACTTGAAAATAATAGCAAAGAAGGAATGTAAATATTAAAAAAATATAAATATATATGTATTGTCTTATAAAATGGTAAAAGTGCAAAGTGCGAGTTAACGGCATTTTCTCCGTCAAATCCACCATGACCCCACCACCGCTTGCTAAATGGGTGGCATACGACGTATATCACGTCTCGCTATGACACGTCGTGTGTGATGGCGACGTCTGTCAATTAAAACGACAGCGGTGATAACGGAGGCGCCGTGTTGTCCCTTTATTGCTACCTCCGACAGAGGGACCCACCACATGTCCAGCCGGGTCGTCTTTTCATTCTATTTTTTCACGCCACTGTTGGGACTCCAAAGAAGGGTACCTATGGCCCACAACCCCACAAGAATTTTTGTATATTTTTTTAGGAAACTAATCTCTTTCTTCCAAAACTTAATTAGCATATAATGTTGAAGATAATACATCATGTATAATACAATGTTTCAAGAAAATAAGTACTTTTAATGTTACAATGAACATTCATACAAAAAAATATTTAAAAATTCTTCCTTTCTAAATATTTCAATTATTACTTTAGTTTATTAATCTTTTTATTCCACATATTAATTATGCATGTATTTATCAGTATGTGTGTGTATATATATACCTGACAAAAAAACTAACAAAGGACCAAAAACATTGAAAGATCTAAAATAGAATCAAAATTTCTCACGTAACAAATTTTCCTTACAATCATAATCTAAAACCCTTTAACATAACACATATTTTTTATAACATCAAAATTATTATTATATAATTATAAACCCCCCACACACACACACACGAATAAAAATTTAATTTAAATCAATAATTTAAAAATGTATAAATACCCTCAAATAGTACGATTTTATAACTACCAAGTACCCCATACCAAAACTAAATGTTTACAATTTACAACAATTTGTAGTTAATTTTAAAGTACATATCTATTTTTCGATGTTTAGTTTTATTTTCTATATTTTGCTTTTTAAGTACCCTCCCTTTCATTATTTTAACTCAATACAAATATTTTTATTTTCTATATTTTTCTTTTTAAAGTTCCATCCCTTTCATCATTTTAACTCAATACAAATATTTATGCTTATGTTTGTTTTGGTCTTCATTTGGTTAATATGTACTTTTTTCATATATTTTGTGTTGGCTTGTGCATTAATAAGCTTTACATTTTAAGTCAAGTGTTTATATATAAATAATTATAGTATTTCATTTATCAAGTATTTGTAAATAATTTAGATAATAGATTATTACTAGTATAAATATCTTAAATACATTTATTTGAAAAATGTTAATAAATATCAATGTCAAAGTTTTTATTTTAGATTTTACATATATCACATTGATCAATAATTTTATTACATAATGTTCATATTTTCCATAGAAAAATGAAAAAAATATTTTTGAGAAGAGAAGGACCTCATACTCTAAAGGATAATCGAGGTATTACTATTTTTTATTGAATTTTTCAAAGTTAAAAATGAAGAAAAAACTTTTAAGTAATAAATCAATTAGATGTAAAATGTATGATCAAAATTATCTTATGACGGTCAAATCGACACCAAATTTAATATTAAAAATAAAACCTTACATGGTCACACCATCACATTCCACTCTTGTTGCCATTATAGAATGTCTATCGGCATAGTTAAAAAATTTATTGTATTGAGCACTCACAAACAATTTAAAGATCAAATTATCATGTTTGCATAGTTAATATTTCTCATAGAGCAATTTTGATGCATGACCTAAGATTGTATATATCATTAAAATTGTTATTATTTATGTAATTTATTGTGTTTGACATATTTTCTATTGAGTAGTTTCCAACATTTAGGGGTCTAATAATTAAACGGTGCTTAAAATCAAAGTTACTTTGGTTAATCCAAGGTCAAGCTTAAAAATGGAATTCACAAATATGTCTAAGGTGCAAAAATTAAGGTTACTTCAGTAAAATATGTAAATGATCATGTGCCTAAGGGTTACCGTGCATATCTAAGAGTTCCTACACTAGAGCTTACAGATTACACATATGATGATCATACCAACCTCATGGTACATGATATGGAGTTGACTATCTCATACTTTTCTACTCTCATTAACAAAAATGGAGACTTATTTTATCAGACAACTTCAAGGTTTAAATACCTCTAGGCACTACATTCATAAAGCTTTTAATATCATAGAAACTAATGAAACTATAATTATAAATCGTAGATTATAGTATTTTTATTGGCATATGCATTACTTGCAGTCATACTTATCAATTACCAAAAAAAAAAAAGATAAATATTTCAAATTCATTGAAGTGTAATTAATGTTAATTCAAATGGAGGTATATCACATATCATGTTCAACTATAATATTGTTATTTTTAATGTTGATATGGATATTTACTTTATTTATTTTATTTTTATGTTAGATTAGTGATTTTGCATGGTAAACTTGTGTTTAGGAAAGGATTTATTGTGTATTTCATAGTGCATGGTTATAATTGGGAAGGAGACGTTTTTTACAATGTGGTTGCAACTTGGAAGGATAATGCATTAACAATGTTTATTAGTGGGAGACTAATAGATTTTAGGATTGAGATTAGGGAGTTAATGAGCATTTAAATATTTCGGTGTTATCATGGGATTGACTACCATGAGACCTGCTCAAAGCTAAATTTCAACTCAAAGAAGAGGATGCAAAGTATTTTTCAAAATTAAAATTTGTGTACCTGATAATTACCTACACAAAATTGAAATCTCCTCTGGTATTCCTTGGTGGAGATATTGGCATTAGCCTTTCGTGAATCCTTTCTGCCACTACAAACCCCACATTGGCTACCATCTCCTTACCTCAAAATTTGTTGTGGGTGACTCTCTAAATCATCACTATAATCTCAAATCTAGAAATGGGACATGGGCTAGAAGGTTTGAAAACATTTGGAAAGCTCAGATTGAGCTTAAAAACACATTTTCCATGGTGCCTTCTTTATCAGGGGCTCCATGTAGGAGATATACTTAAGCACATGGGAGTTGTTAATCCTACATGTACTACGTACGAGCAACCAGATTTTGTTAAACACCTCTTCTAGTTTTTCCCATATGTCCAATCTACTTGGAAATGGATATACACCCTTTTCCATCCCTTCATCCCTAATTTATTCACCTAGAAAATGGTTATGTTGGGGGATTCAACTACATAATTGGATTTTTAGCAAATTTTAAGATCTCGATATTCTTTTTATATATGGAAAGATATAATTTTTTCTTGCTTTAACAACACTACTATGGAGAGAGACTTCCCTATGACTAACAAAGTTACTATGATCTCCAATGTGATGCTTCAAATTTAAGTGTAGGTGGATAAAGTCCACATGGAGGTGAAATATTTACAATCCATGCTTGCACTTTAGGGTAATGCCTCATGTGTCGTTATTTGGGTTCCTCCATATTCATCATGTCGGTGCTCTCCCTCGGCGGGGCATGGTCGTGGTTTCCTTAGGCACCACCCGAAGTTGATGGAGCCCTTCTTCCCAATGTCGTCCCTCCCCTACTAGATCTCGTACCTTCCCCGCTCACGGTGGAGGTCATTTTGACCATCTCAATGGCTTTGGTGGCCTTAGTGGTAATGAGAGAGTCCCCTTCTCAAGGAAAATTCCCATGGTTGGCGCTTGACATCGTCCTCACCACCAACTTGAAGAAGAAAAAGAACAACAGTAGAACACGATGGGTGGGATCCCATCCCCGACATGGCATACCCCTCGGTTGCCTTTGGATGGGGTGACAAGCCGATAGCTCACCACCTTCGCCTTCGACCTCCATGTTTTATGGAGCCTTCTCGTTCCCTGCTCCTTTTTGTTACAATTTTCATTTTTATAAATATTATTGTATTTTGAAGGACTCGTTAGTTAAGTTGGCCTTTCTTGAGGCCTTTGCGATTTGATTTGATGCATTCTATGGTGTGACATCTTCCACCCAGTTTTTGTAAGATTAGTGTTGTATCATATCTTCTAATTTTAAATGCTAAAGCTATTTTATATTAATAATCGAAATAATAAAAGTTTTAAACACAAAAGGTCATAATCCCTATAATATGAACTTATTTTATAGAACTAACTATCCTATTAGGATTTGGAGGAAAAGATTAATTTCCCAAAATTTTATGAAGAATGAAAAATTCAGAACTTAAACTTGATTAACAAAATTGTCAAATCACAATTTACATATACAATAATTACAATAAAGTAGAGTACACTCTCGATCCCAAAAGAGCATCTTAATAGTTTCGGTGATGTCCTCCGATTACGACAATTTTTTCGAATTCACATTGTCTAAACTTTAAAAACATAATTTTACTATTTATTTCAGAATGTAACGAGTGTTCCCAAATTTACATGAAATTAGAACACTCTCTTGTCATTTGTTATGATAAAACTAATTTAATTAGTTAATAGGCTATCTTATGTGGGAAGGAGGCTTTGCCCAAAACTTTATCTCACACTAGAAAACAATCATATCCTACTAGAAAACAACTTTCATGAGTCATCAACGTCCATCGAAAATATCCTTGAGGAGCTAAATATACACTTATATTGTTTTTAATCTAATGAAAATCACCCACACGAGATATTGTGAAGTTGCAATGATTGGACATAGGGTCGAGTACAATTGAATAAAAACATGCATACATGGATTTAAATCAATCTCTTTTATTGCATCTTATTATCATCTTCTCCATGTCAAAATTTGACTTAGTACCAAAGTTGGCCCATGATTATAGAAATTGGTTAAGGAAACAACAAAGTAAATGCTAACAATTATTGGACAATATGTGATAGATCGTTTGATTAAATATTCGGTTCTTAAGTTCATTGAAATTCGCTACAATATGGTACTAAAAGCATAAATCACTTTGAAGTGTCATCTTTGTTTGAGGGTTGATGGATATTATACCATCAACGCTTATTGTCCAAGGCTATCAATGCAATTTTAGCTATCGTAAAACTAAGGTAAGAAGAAGGACATTTATCTAGAAATTTTTGAAGTCATCACACAAAGATATGGTCTAAAGGCTAACCCTATAAGGCATTTAGATATTTTAGATGAGGTGCATGTTCAGAAGACCATTTACACAAAAAATAGGGGTGGTGTTTGTTGGAGTTATGTATGGAACACCCATTACTTGAAGGTTCAACAAATATTTAATGGATGGACATCAAACAATAAGGTGGACTATAGAAGGACAAATTTGGATGACATATTATCCCAAAAATACAACATAACTTAATTGATTAAGAGAGGGAAAATATGGGAAGTTATGGATGCATACAATGGGTCGATCATTGCCATGGGTGATTTAGGTAGTTTTTCTCGGTTGGGTGTATTGACAAGTCGGTCAAGTGAGTATCGCGGCACCAAGCATTACCATTGTTCACCAAATATAAATAGCCGGTTCCTAGTGATCCACCCCACTACTATTTAATGTAGTGAGTTTGAGATTGGGGCTTGATGGATCAAACCCTACAAAATAGAGGAAGGTACAAGATGATGAGATGGATGGCCTAGTACACAAGGGAAGTAGTATGAGGCCTTCAAACATATGTAAGCTTCCATAACTTTAAGTGGTGGTAAAATAGGCTCTATGAACGAATCCACTGCTCCCCTCCTACTATGAGCTCACTACCCAAAGACACCAATGTGGTTGATGATATGATTTATCTACACAATAGTTCATGAATGATTTTTTTGTCTCGTTCTTAAATTTCTTTGTTATATGTAACGATGCTTTCATCTCATACGGAAGTCATTAACAACATTAAATTTATGTAGAGGGGCTTCTTCTCAAGATATTTTCTCATTACATTTGTTGATACAAACACTCTTTGTTAGCCTTTTTTGTACCTATTTTTGATCAAAAATGAATTTAAATCTATTTAGAAAAGAACAAATCAATAGATAATCACAACAATCGACATTAAACAAATCCTATTTTATAAGATATGTTCTCAAACAAATGGAAAAGATTAAAGAAAATATATTTATAGGTTTGATGTAAGGGAAGTTTTCTAATTCATCTCGTCTATAAGGGTAATTTTCTATTTCATCTCAATATAAGGGAAATTTTCATAATTCATACGATTTGTTAACATTTCAAGCCAATTTTATAGCTATGGTAATCTTATGATAGGTTGTGTGGGAATAAATGAAATATAATTGACATTTGAAATCTCCACTTTAGTATAGGTTGGGTAGATGTTGGAATGGGGTGCACAACTCGAGTAAAATGGTCATCAAAATATCAAGCAATTGAACCCTATACACTATACTTATAGAACACCTAAATTTGTTAAAAATGGTATAAATGTATAAAATTTTACTATCATAGCTCCTAGATTCACTAGAACATGATGTAAAACTTCGGGAGATACTTTGCAATCTTTGGGGCACAAATTACATACTTATCATAGAAATTGCATGCTCTCATCTGTAGAAGACATCCTTAACATCATAAGATCATATCAACTTTTATACACTCATCGACACATTGAGATCAATAAGCTCAAATACGCCGAGGTCGATAACATGCACCACCTTCTCCCCATGATTTGTTAACATGGATTGCGTAATGGACAATGAGTAAGTGGCATTGAGGAGGAACACCACGTGTAGGCTAGCCCACACCTTCATAATTCTAGGAGTCAAGGCCTCCATGAAATAGGTGGAGATTTGTTCCACGTTCCTTATGCAGACACATAGTTGGTGCACACAAGAAAGAGTTGGATTAGGTATAGCCCCCACTCCTCCATATTTATCTCAAATGATGTTGTTTCCGAGAGATAATTACTACCCATGGCTATTGATGCTTCAATGATCGTCACTCAAACATAAAACTAATCCTACAAACCAAAACTTAAGAATAATTAGTCGTGCTCTTTAACTAGTCATAATTATTAAGATGATGATGTTTTGTGCTTTTATTACTGATTACATCAATATCATTTTGTATTTTTCCTACAAATGTTATGGGTTCATTGGTAGCATATGATTCTAGATGTAGAGAAACAACAATATAGGTGATGAGAGAAAGTAGAAGCCTCCTCATGTAGTAGTGTACCATGCATTGGAAAAGGCCACGTTATTCCCTTCCTCAAACTCACTAAACTTTGGGTTTTAGTCACTATAGTACTTGGTAAGGTACTATAGTGACCACATCATTGACTCTTACCGGGAGATAACGTAATAGTTGATTGGTTGTGGGATATATATGTTTTTTTCCTTGCTACCTAAGTAAGATATGCCTCTTTAGTGCATCCTGGAATTTCTTCGACAACTTCAAAATTATTCTGAGATTTTACTATAGGCGTAACCATTACACCTTTTAGTAAAAGTGCTAATAAATAGAAATTGCACATGAGTTGCAAGATACACCAGATGGGATGCAAGTGGAATGCTCTCATTCAATAATACAGTTTAATATTAGTGTGTTTTTAATATCAATGTAGAGTGTAACAATAAAGAATGTCCGAAAATATATAAAAGTGTTAATAAACCAAATCCGTAAAGAGGTAAATTTCTCATGCCTTGTGTATGTTTTCACATTTTTACAAATCTACCAGGGCATTCCCAACTACAACACTTGTCAAAAATTGTCATTGCATATTTCTTTTATGAATTCCACACCCAATTTTAAAGCCCCATTTTGGCATAAGCTAAAAGGGTATTGAAAATATTGTAGAGTCTAGCTTTACACATGTGAAATGTAATTTTGTAAAATTTTCCAAAGCCTTTGTAACAACCCTATTTTGTAAATTCTATAAAATCATTGCATTTTATGAGATGACATCTTTGAGAGGTATTTTGTGAAATATTTTCACATGCCTTATGTATGCTTTCACATTTTAAACACATATCAATAGGGCATGTGCAACTATAAATTTATTAAAAAAATACACGTATGTGCTTTGATGGATGATCATACCCTATTCCAAATCTCTTAGTTTGCCATGGGCAAGTGGAAGTAGATTGAATGAAAATGAACATTTCCAACACTGTAAATATAATCATATAATGCCAATGCCAATACCATCCATTACAAATCTCAATCTCTTAGTGCTATGTAAAGTGGGTCAGTTGAAGGAGGTGGTACACATTTTTCCTACTACATTGACCATAGCCTATTCCAAAGCTCTTAGTTTTCCATAGGTGGTCGGTGTAGATTGAATAACAAAGAACATTTCCAACACTATTAATATAATCATAGAATGCCAATTCTAATACCATCCACTACCAATCTCAAGCTCACAACATTATGTAAATTTGGTTAGTTAAAGGAGGTGCTACACATTCTGCCTACTAAATACATACCCCTATAAAATATTCTACTTATCTTCAACTATTGTAGACCCGTGTCACCAAAAAAGCCCTTTCTTATGGTAAACGAATCTGTTCTCTCATCACTTACAATATTTTGATTCTTTTGCAATATAATTTCTCAAAAAAAACACCTAAAATACATGTAAAATAAACTTCCATAATATAATTTGATGAGAAAGTAACATCATTTTTATTTTATACCAAGGAAATACATTACCTTGTTGGCCACCATGAGTTGGAGTTATCTAATCTACCAATAATATTTTCCATCCGAGTCATTGCTTTGAACAATTCACATGCCTTGGGCCAATCATGTAAAATTGCTGAATGGCAATGGAGTTATTCGCCCATGGATGATGGCGGGGTTTAAAATTTCCAACTTCATTTTTTTAGAGGTTTAAATGCATTTTCAATAAAACTTTTTTGAATATCTTGCAATCATTGTAGTCTATGAGACCATAGTTCTTCCACGGATTGATCAAACATTTCACATGTCATTTGCATGCTTCCACATTTTGTAGTCATATCTTCCATGTCACCTTCAACCCTTCTCCATAATACTACATCGATGCCCAAGCATTTTTTTAAGGATCCTATTTTTGCATGTTATCAAAGGTAACTTAATCAAATTGCACACCTATTGGCTACATTTGGTGAAACAATGTCAATACTACCTATTCAATAATGTAAGAGTGAAGATGGTAAGATATACATTCGATGAGATCAGGATTCAAGATCTAAAATCATGCTCATTTAATTTAATCACTAACAAATATATACTATAATCATCGGAATGAGGGTAAGAAAGCAAGAATGATCATTGCTGCAATTTTCCTCACCCGAGCCGTAAAGGATGAGAAAAACTATTAAGCATATACATCATTTTTGGTTTGGTTTCATTTCAATTCAGTTTCTCAAGAAAATTAGTTTCAATCTACCCTATAATGACAAATTGTTTGAATAGATTCCATGTAAAGCAAATGTTATGAATCTTATGATTAATGCCCAACAAATTCCAAGTCTTCTTCATCATTTCCATCACCTCATCAATTACACATGTTTCTTCTCCAATGTCAAGTAAGCTCCAAGTAACATTTGATAGAGTCATAGATTTAGAGGAAATCCATCAACCCAATGACATATCTCTCGATGTGGATCCATTAGTGACTTTCCGGAATACTCATACCGGAAATTTGTAATGATTGCATTACCTCGGAGTTATTTCCTATTTTAATAGGCTTATCATCAACTCCTCTTAAAATTTGGTGAAGTCATTTGAGTAAAACTAAAACCAACAAAATATTATGTTGCTCCACAAAAGCACCTCAAAATCTATAGCCTAATGTTTACGCATAGATCGAGGCTATAAGCACCACATAAAACTCAAAATTATTTTTTCCCTAAAAATATATTATGCCAAGAAGAGGAAATGGGTACATGGAAATTCTACAAACATGGGCATTGTAAATGAAGAAGAGCTAGGATCATGAAGGAACGGGAACTTGGGGTATACATCTATAGGAAACAAACAACGTTGAAAACTTCAGGAGAAACAAAATGAAGTTGCCACATTGTCAAAATTTTATCCATGTGCACCTATAAATGGCGGGAAAAACATCATTGGAAACATTTTCCCCTAAAATATGTTGTCATTTAGTTAACATATTTGCAATGTGCATTTGCCAAAAATAATGTACTATGAAGATTCCATTACATAGAATCCAGTTTTGGGGTTCATAATCTAAGATCAAAACAAGAAACCAACATTGGAAATGAGCCAACACTTTGCCTAACCTCAAGCCTAGAACTAAAGGTTGCTAGTAATAAAATGATTTGTGTTGTAGCCATTGTCATACAACAATGGTCAAACAAAAATTTATGATATCGAACGCCAATTCTCGCTCCCATGACTCAACGGATTGAAGAGCTACATCACAAATGAAACCCATAATCCAAATCTCTGGGGAATGCAAAATCTAGCTTCATGTAAAACCTCAAAGGAAGGCCAACCGAGATCGAGAATTGCCAATCAAGTTTCCTATATTGTTTCACCAAATCCAAATAACAAGTGTCTAGATCATGCAAAGAGTGGCGACGATGGTGGTAGCTACAATGTTTCACCAAATGCAATGAACAACCTTTCAACATTGTTTCACCAAATGTAAATAACGGTGTTCAACCCGATCCACGTAATTGTCCGAGGATGGCAACATTGTTTCACCAGTAAAAGACACTTGTGACCGATAAACATAGACGTTGACCGATAATGCTCAACTTCATGATGAATGCCTTCCGAGATAATTATTACATTTTACGTAAATCTAGAAATGATTCTTAACTCAGATGTCATCTTTCTCATGGAGACTTATGAAACCAAGGAGAAACCTCTACCCTCTTATGCAGGATACTCATGGATTAGTGTTCACAGACCGGAGCTTCGACATGGCACAAAAGGATCTGGTGGAGTTGCTTGCCTTTATAGAGATCATCTCCATTCCTCTATCCAATTTGAAGGATCTAACGAATTTGCAAGATTTTTATGGATATCACTTGCAAGAAGACCTCCTTTGCAAAAATTGTTCATTGTTGCATGTTACTTCCCTCCAAGATACTCAAACTATGCTCGCTCTTGATGGTGAATCTCCCTTTATAGACTTACACCCGAAAATAACAAAATACTGTTATTGGTGAGGTACTTCTTCTTGGTGACTTCAATGCCTGGATTGGACACCTTCAATGTGCTAATCATGATCTTCATAATGACCCTTTGATGATTTATGAAGTTGATCATCATGAATTAGGGCTTCAACGTTATTCTGTAGATTCTACAGTGAATGATTATGGACAACACCTAATCAAATTAGGTGAATCTCATGATCTTGTTATCTTGAATGGTACAAAACACTTCCCTAATTCTAGAGGCTTTACTTGTTTTCCTCATCCTGGTGGAGCTAGTGTTGTAGACTATGTTATATCATGTAAATCTTTTTCTTTGAGTATATATGATCTCCATATTTCAACTTCTCCCCCACCTCTCATGACCATGTCATTCTCTCTTTTCGTACACCTCTTGCCAAACCTATTACACCTTCTTCCCTGGGCTCTCTCACAAACGTACTACTATTCATTTTGATCATGCATATGATGAGAGCTACACCAATATCCTTAAAACCGACCTCATGAACATTTATGATATCTTAGACCTAGTTGAGAGGGCTACTAGACTATCCCAAGAAATTATGGTTGTTGCTTTTAAGGCCTTCCCCCACTCCAATCATACTTCCCGACCCCATACCCATGGTCATTTCCCTAGAAATTCTTGGTACAATGTGGATTGTAAAAATGTTCACAAGTTAACTAAACGTATTATGACCGAAACCCCCTCTAAAGCCAAGTTGGCCCAAAATCTTTATAGAATTATTCTTAGAAAGAAAAAATGACAATACTTGTATAACAAACGAAGAGCTACCATATACCAAATTTGGTTCAATCCCAAGTCTTTATGGAGATCATTTTTACCCAAAAATCTATTTGTGTCATTACCAACCCGCATACATGGTCTACATATGCTACCTCTCTCTATGATGCTCCCAAACCAGTCCCCCATTCATTTGAATCCTAGACCACCTAACTATTATTTCTTCACTGACAAGATGGTCCTTAAAGCCATCTATAAACTCAAGTCCAATAAATCCCAAGATGTGGAAAATTTAAAATCTGAATTCTTCCATCATAGCCAAATTGTTCTTGTTGTCCATATCTCTAATATTTTTAATTTTATTATTCCTTATGGTCTTCCCCCCACTTGGACATCTCTTAAACCCGAGAACTATCGTACCATCATGATTGGGCATACTCTGGCTAAGATTTTTTTCTACATGTGTTTGATGATTATATCTCACAATGGGTAGAGAAAAAATGGATTAGAGCAAAAGGTCAAACATGATTTAGAAGGAATCATTGAACAAATGATCACATTTTCACTTTGGTTGTCATTATAGATGAAGTAAAGGCTAACAAGTAAAAGGTATATTGTTGTTTTGTAGACTTTGAAAGGCATTTGATACAGTACCAAGGCATCTTTTGATCTAGAGGCTTGAAGAGTTGGGTCTTCCTGACATGGTAATTTCTCTTGTCATGACTTTGTATGAGAAAATTTTTGGGCATATTCATACCAAAATGGGCACTACTAATAACATCCATAGTACCATAGGTGTGAAACAAGGTTGTCCACTCTCGCCTACACTTTTTGGGCTCTATATTGATGAATTAGAGGATCTTATCTCCACAACCTCAGGTAGCATGAATGGTTGTAGCCTCTTTGGGATCTACATTGTTATTTTGTTGTTTGCAGATGATATTATTTTGCTTTCACACTCAATTACAGGACTTCAAAATCAGCTTGATGCATTGAGCAATTTTGTGATAAGAAAGGCCTCAAGTAAATCTTGCAAAGACAAAAATCATGGCATTCAATACAACCAAGAAATTAGCATCTACAATGAATTTGATGTACAAAGGAAAACAGATTGAGGTGGTGTACTCCTACACCTACTTGGGTGTGGTTTTCTCTAGACCGCCTTTTAGCTTTATTTCAAATAGAAGCAAGACTGAGCAAAGGGTATGCAACTTTGACAACCTTGGAAAGACAATGTTTTCAGCTTCAATTTCAAGATATTCAGACAAAGATTCAACTTTTTCATACATTGGTTACACCAACACTATTATATGGATGTGATGTTTGGGGTCCATATTTGAGACATAATGATTTCAACCATATGGAAAGAGTTTTCATTTCCATGTTATCGAAGAATATTCGATCCAAAAGAACGGTTCCTCACTCAATTATTCTTGTAGAGGTCGGGGTATGTTCATTATTTATCACTTTGATTTTTAATGTTATCACTATGTTGCATAGGCTTCAATGCATGGCAGATTCTTTTTGGTCAATAGATAGCCATATTTGGCACTCAATCTTCTATGCAACTTGTCAAAAAAGGATGCAAATCTTGTTGGTATGCAAGAGTTATGAATCTCCTTCAGAAGATGAATATTGATATAGAAAGACTTCCTCCTCTTGGGTTTTCCATTAATGCTCCTCAACTCACTAAACATGAGGTTAACAGGGGTATACGTGAAGAACTCACCAAGTCTTATTTGAAAGCTACATGGTTTGCTCCAAAAGAGCCTTTGAAACCAAAACTTCTTCACTATTTTCAATTTTATTCCTGCTTCCATGAAGATCAAAATAAAATACCTGAATACATGAAGAAGTTGCCTTCATGCCTGAGGATCCCTTTAGCTCAGTTTTGCATTTTCTTTGGATGGAATCTGATCATAGCCTCCCACAACATGAGCGTATATGTCAGTTGTGTTTTCTAGAGCCAAAAAGTGAAGAGCATTTTATATTCAAGTGTCCCATCTACTATGAAATTCGTGGAAGATACCATTGTCTTTTCAGAGATTCCAATGGATCTTTAAGGAGCCTCATTCGATATGAAGACCAAAAATGTTTAGCTTTGTTTATTCGTGAGACACTTCAACTCCGGCAAAGAACACTCAAATTGAAGACCTCAAATACAAATAATTACAGGCATATCAGTTCTTACTTCCAAATAATTGATTTCAAGAATCTGAAGAGATCTCATACGCAAAACAAGTCGACCTAGATCCGCTCGTTTGGACAACGTCCATTCTATCAATTCCCAATTCTACAACGTACTCGTTGTCAATTTGTTCTTTCTTTTATTTCTATTTTTCTTGGAGAGAGTTTCGGCACTTCCTTTATGTACTAGTCCTTGTCCTGCGTTATCTATCCCATAAGCCATTCTTGACCTTTTGTAGACGTTAATATCTAAATTAAATTATGATGTAAACCCACTTTTCCATTAAACCACAAACATCATTTCATTTGACTCAAAGGTTAACCAATGATGTGAAAGTGCGGTGAGTATATGGATGAAAACAATGCGAGGTGGAGGGTCCAAGTTTCCAACTCTACCAAATAAGGTTCTCTTTCCGCCGACACTAGTATCTAAATAGTAGATTTGGGGTTGATAATTGGCATTGTGTCACATTCCCGACAGGCATGTGATACCCGGCGGGTCCCTCTGCCGTCCACTCATGTCACGTCACGTGTCGTCTAAACTGACATCGTTGACGCCGCCGTCCGATGGACAAGCCGCCGCAAAATGAATAGTTAATTGATTTTTGTGGGGGGGGTCGAACAGGTGGCATCATCTTATTAGAGTCTCCCATCGATGTCGCGGGTTATCGGGCGGTAAACGCTGCTTCGTGAAGTTCGGACACCTTCGAAATAGGTGGGTCCCAGTTCCCATTATGTGAGGTGGCAGTGTTTGCGGACGGCACGCCGACATCGCGCCTTTCAAATCACGTCATTTGCGCCGCCTTTGTAAGTAAACTAGTTTTTCGCCGACTAAACTACAGATGGCGCGCGTTGGTTCGCTCTGCTGACGTCACGTACGCCGCCCTTGCTGACACGCATCCGCATATCAATATGTTTTGTTTATTATTTTTACACAAATGGATGGACAGGGGGAGACTGGTAAACGATGCTCCCGTGGGCGTTAGACGTTAAATTTGACGGCCATTTAGATTTTTTTAATTTTTTTGTGATTTTAGTAGTAAAATAGTTATAAATATTTTGATATATTTAGAATTTGATTGTTATTTTTATATAGATTTATATGTGAATCATAAAATATATATTAAAAATAATTAAATAAATTTAAATTAGTTATTATAAATAACATTATTTAATATTTTTGAAGAGTAATATTAAAAATTTATTGTTATGTAAATTGTTTTGATAGGTATAAGTGACCGTCAAATTTAATTTTTGGTGGGCGGTGGTGGACATAGTCACCGGAGATGGTGGTGGTATTGCCACTTGCCATTCTAGCATCACATTCTTTGTGCCTAGTTTTTTTTTTTTTTTTTTTTTATCTACTTTTTAGGCAATGTTCTTGTCGTTCTCATGTGCTCACAAAGGTCCTAAATGTCAATTGATTGCAAACAAAAGTTTTTACATAGGAACAATTTTATACCCCAATATTGTTTACTTATATTGAGGATAGATAATGGATTTCAATTAAATTGTAATAAAAATATTTATATTATTTAAATAATGTCTAAACATTAGAGTAAATTGGACTAAATCAATTAATTATGCTAATAGGTGTTCTTTACATTTGAGGAGATTCGACAGACCGCTTACATCGATGATGGGAAACCTCTTCGTATAGATGCAAGACCATTGGAAATAGTGTCTTTGGTCGATCACTTTTTCGCTTATGCATCATGGTGGTTAGGGTATTATTTCCCACCTAGGTTGTGCCGCTTCATGCATTTACATGGAAAACCATGCACGACATTCAAAACCATTGATATGGTCGGTTGTTACTAAGGAGGTTTCGGAAATTGAAAGTTCGGGCAAGCCACACTCCATTAATGTCTATGGCATGGAGCGAAATTGGTTAGCTTGCATGCACGAAGCTATGCCTTGAAAGAGAAGCCATGGGAGGCCATACGGTCAACACAGAGAAGCTTTGGTACGAGATTGTCATGTTAGAAACCTTGGAAAAACCCGATGCCAACTTTAAAGGCGCCATTTAAGCAAATGTATGCCATTGTTATATGTAAAAGAATAGAGAAGGTTAGAAAACAAATAAATTTTCTAATGCGGGGTTGTGTGCTTCGTGTACTAATGTAAGCAATGAAAAAATTAGCTAAAATGAAAGAAAATCAATATAAACACAACAAACCTTTCTCCATGTAACATCCCTCGTAATAGTAACCATTAAAAGACGTCTATATTTTTTTATAAATTGATTAAGATTAATCTACAAATCTCTCTTAAGTTAGGAAGAACATGTTACTAATGTTTACCTATTTCTACTTATCATACCTACACATTGAGAGGCTTACGATGTCCATAATTTGCCTACGTGTATTCTAAGTTCTTTTCAACTTAAACATCAAAATAAATATTTCACTTATTGGAACAATGTGTCTATGGGACAAGTTTTCTAAATGTTTTATCCTCAAATATAGATTGCAATTCAAATTACACGTTTATTCAATCACCCATTTTTTTACATAAACACTTCATATAATTCAAGACAAATGAGTTGATAATTTCAAATGAATACCACCATGCATATGATCAACATTGTTTGATTGACTAGTTGGTAAATTAAGATCACTTATTTATTCATTTACATTTCTTTTACCAATATAACAATTTACACAATTCCATTACACAAATTTGTCCACATGAAAGCATTTTGTAATTAGAGTTCTAATAAAATAGGTTTATCCTTCATAACATGTACACATTTTGGTCAAATACATCTTAGTGACTTATTAATAAGATATAGGGTCTTCATTACTTAGCTCTAAATGCTTAAAGAATCCATCATACAGGATACAATATCTTAAACAATTTCAACAAGGTAATCATCATCTTTCAATTCTACAAGTTTATAAACTTACATAATCTTCAACACTCTAATTTGCAAGGTTTACAATTTCACTTTTATTTATTTTATATAAAACACAAATATAAATACTTCAATACAATACTCACCTAATAAAGCCAATGAAACTGTCACATAGAGAATCATTTTGTTGTCAATCAAGTGAGAGAAAGAGCATCATCGGAGCACTTTACCTCCAACCACGAGCCATACGGATCCCCGCACACCTCTCAAATCTTGAGAGTGGCCCTACCCTTCATGAGAAGGAAGATGTGGTAATCAATGAGATGAGAGAGAGAGAGTCATATGTGTAAGTCATTACCAAATCAACTAGTAACATCTACAGGTAGGAATATTATACATCCTAAAATCATAACCCTGTGATTTTTCTTTTGGCCAAAAGTCTATGGAATTCAGTAAGTACCCACCTAGTCCTTGAAATCCATCAAAATTTTAGAGCGTGAACAATCCAAAGTGATAATTCAAGAGGGTAGCTTGTGTGTCAATCCACTACCTACCCTGTGTCCCCTCTTGGCATTCATCATAAGTGATTCTATGCACTAGGTTATCTATCACCCCTAAACATAACACATCTCACATTCCCACTCCTTATCCCAGCAATTGGCAACAAAACACAATTTTCTTCAAGTTACAATTTAGTTAAACATATGCTAGAATCCCAAACAACACTAATTCTTCTGAGTGTCCCATACCACCCATCAAATTAATGTTAAAGGGATTCTAATCTAATTGTTAATCTTAGACGACATAAAAACCCATGGTCAATATGCTAGAAGTCACGTATAGTTCTCCTTTATTAGCCATGGTTAAAGGTTCTTGCCTCTTCACCCAAATCATGCTTTTGATTGGTTGTGTTGACTAGTTCAAATATTAATTCTTATCCGGTAACGTGAAATAAGGAAAACTTTATATCGTCAGAAAGGTCTTGAAGAGTAATACATGATTAATTCATTTATTTTCCACATTAAAGTGATTTAATGGTGTGAAATTGCAAAAAAATAGACTTAGGGTCGTTTCGGGTATATGCTTTGCAAAATTTAATGATGCCCATGTTGGGTCTGCAAACTTCAATGTTGGTTGATCTTGGGTGGTTAAAGAAGTGGTTGGGATATTTAATATATTGTAAATTTATCATTTGAAGGAGGGATAAATAATTTAAATTTCTTTTCCAGTTGAGATTTTAATTTCTTAGTCCCGTGCATAACAAGCTAAACATAACAAAATCTCAAGTAAAACTTCCTCTACTCAAAAGCTCATAACTTGAGCATTTCTCAACGAAATCGCACAAAATTGGTCTCGTTGGAATCATGAATCCAATATATACATACATAGATAAATAAATAAAGATATTGATGGATAATTCATGGTGAAAAATTCATAAAACGAGTGCAGTTCATAACAGAGACTTCAAGAGGTTGAGAATGCAATTAATGAGCATGGGGAGCCATTTTCTTGTGTTGCAAGTTACAAATCAATGCGGGATGAATTTTGGAGTTTTTCTATCATAATTTCCACCCACTTTGGATACTTTGTAATTGGTGCAAAGAGAAAATCCAAGGTTGCTTTTTTTCTCTCCTCTATTTCATTTTCTATAAATTGAGGTATTCTCTCATTTGTAAGGGGGGATAATTATGGTAGTAAATATCTGCCATTTTGGTTTTTTGAACCAATATGCTATAGGAATTTATAGAGGACTTCTTACATGATGATCCTGGCCTTTCTCTTGTAATATAATTAGTTGTACATATCAATGAAACAATAGATGCAAGTTGTGAATGCATCTTCCCTTGTTATGTTCATTTGCATTCTTGTCTCTCGTATTCTTGTGCAGCAGTGTATTGTGTCTATTTACTCATTGTACGAGTTCATTATAGTTGTGTTTATATGGAAATGATGTTGTGAATGTTTCTATTAGACTTGTGGAGAATTGTCATCACCCTTTCTAATCTACATTTTGCTCCCATTTTCACACATTGGAGAGTTGTTCTCACACCCTTCTTTTGGTGCATCACCTCTGTAGTGTAAATTTATTTAATTGCATACTCTTTCTCTCTCCCTGGTCCCTTAGAAATTGTAGGATAAAGATAGCCAAGTAGTTTTCCTTCATTAGAGTTAGCTTGCACTAGATTAGGAAGAGGAACCACCTTTTTGGTCCATCTCAAGTATGCAAGCTCCACAACTCCTGAGAGATGTTCCAATGTTAGAAAAATGTAGGGATCTGCCATTGCCATATGTCGTGGTGCTAATTTTTGTGATAATAATTCGCATGCCCGGTGAGACAACAATAATTCTTCATTTTTATTGCAACAAGATTAATGTGCTCTTGTTTTAAATTCCAACCTTTAAGAAGCCTTGTAATAACACATCTGGCGACTCTAAAAGGAAGAATCTAGTGGTTTTAGTAGACCAAGCCTGTCAGATTTATGAGAAGAATTCAAACAAGGTCTAGAACAAGAGAAGAAGGTATCTTTGAATATTTGTAGCTATCTCCAGGAAGAGGGAGAAGGGGAAGAAGAGCTCAAAGGTCTCCATCTCCACCGAACAGAACCTTGTCAACACCTCCACCTAGTAGGCCTTTTATTCAATCAACCAGAGTTCTCAAACCAATCAGAATGGCTCATCAACTGCCACCAAATCCCTATGTCAACTTCATGGGAAGTAGTCCACTTTCCCTCAATGCTCAGAACCCTATTTCGGTTGCGGCAAAGACTAAAAATATTCCTTACTTCACTGGGGAAAATCACACAACTCCTGTTGACCTTATTAAATACATTGAAAATATTTATTCCATTCATAAGATAAATGAAGTGGATGATGCAGTAAAATTATTGGCTTCCTCTTTCAAGGGCAAGGCTTTGCAGTGGTTTAGGAGCTTAACAACTGGGTCCATTGCAAACTGGAACAAATATGCACAACCAATTTGGAGAAAGGGCAGACAATCTATCTTTATTGGAACAATTGACAACAATCAAGAGGGCTCCCAATGAGCAAATGGATGATTTCAATTTCTAATTCTAGCGAACTTGGGATAGAATCCCTATTCCGGTGAGACCAATAATGGAAGGTTTTTTTCTTTACTTTCTAAAAGATTTAAATTCTGAGATTGCTATGATTATACAATCTATGGGAGGTATAGCTTTAACTGTAGGCTATAACATTGCTATTAGAGCTGAAAATTGTTTGATTCAAGTTGGTAAACTTGCACCTAGACCACCTATGCCTCTATATCCAACATTGGAGAACCCTTATACCAGTCAAGCACCTGAGTTGGCCCCTATTCCTGCCCCTAGGAATCATAGCATCAGCGATACTTCCACTTCTTCGGGAAATTCATTTGAATTTCAGGAGCTCACGAAAGTGTTGTAGGAAGTAGTCAAAGGGAAACAAACTTTTGGGAATGAGTTAGTGGCACTTAAGAGGCAACATGCCTAGAATTTTAGACCCTTTCAACCTCAAGTATCAAGCCAAACCCCCATATCAACAAAATAAGTAACCTATTCAAGTTTCCAATCAAAATCAAGGGAAACCTCTCACCGCTAGACCTTTCCAACAAGTATAATTCGAATACAACATCAACTTCAATGGCTCTTGTTTCGGTCCAAAATAACATGGCACATGAGTATGAATGGTATCCTCCATATGGCCAACCTTATGATCAAACAATATACTTCCAGGATCCATCAAATCATGCCTTGGTGGTACAAGTTGTTGGCATGCCCCAAGAGGTGAGTCAAGAGGAAAATCAGCAGCAAACAAGTTCACAAGAGGCACCTCAAACTAAAACCACACTAGTCAATTGGCAAACAGAAGACTTTTGTGGGGTCAATCAACCTCCCTTCTAGGGTGTGGCAGCCAACACATGGTCTAAGAAGAGGAATATTGAAGAAGGGAAGACATCTAATCCAAGTGCTTCTCAACCCTCTATCACTCTACAAGGAGTTAGCAATCAAAGTGTAGCTCCAAATGTGCAAAATCAGTCCAAGCCACCTTCTAGACCAGCTCATATACCGGTTGTAGCAACCCATGTGCAAGAAAAGGTTGTGCCAAACAAGGGAAAATAAAAGGATATCTCTTCTCCTTTCAATATCATAGAACAAATGAAGAAAACAAACATGAATATCTCAATGTGGGAGTCATTAGCTATCCCGGGCCAAAGAGACTTGTTGCAAGTAGCCATGGAAAATTGGTCCACATCAAATGGGTTGTCCAAAGATCAAGAGAAGGTGCTCACCAATAAAACTCAGCAAGAAAGAAGTCAAGGGGGTCAACAAGGTAAAAACATGAAGCCTCCTCCATTTTATATATCTCTAATCATTGGAAACAATCTTGTACACAATTACATGATTGATTTGGGAGCAAGTAGTTTAGTGATGCCCAAGAAAATAGTTGATCAGTTGGGTATCCAATATGAAGTCATTTCTAAGGGTGTAGTGTAATTAGACGGGACAACAATAACAACAGTTGGAGTAATCACAGGATTAAGCCTTACACTGCATGCATGCCCAAATGTCACAATCTTGCAAGATGTCTCAATTATTGACTTACCACCACTTTATGCATTGTGTTTGTCTCAATACTTCACCGCTAACATTGGAGGCTATTTGTCTACTAATTGGTCACATTTGCTATTTAGAACGAGGTATGGAGCTAAGGCTACAATTAGGTCTGAAGCTATTACAAATTTTCACTTTGAACTGCATGTACCAAGCCCAATCAATGCAAATTGCTTAGAATTTAATCAAGAAGACTTCCCAAGCACTCTAAAAACAAACACTAAGGTTAGAGGCATTCCAGACTTAACTCTTCATGAATGGAAAAATAAAAAGGCATGTTTTTTATCCTTACAAAGAAATGGAAGAAATTGAGTTGGGAATTTATTGCTTGCATGAAGAAAATCCACCTCTCCCTAGCATCGCCAAGTCGAATAAAAAAGATGATAAGGAGGTGTGGCAGCTATTCTTTGATGGTTCAAGGAGTAAGCAAGGTCTTTGGAGAAGGAGAAATGTTTGTTTCACCAAAAGGTACAAAATACTACTCGGCTTTTCTGTTTTCACTTGCTTGCTCAAACAACACGGTGAGTATAAGGCTTTGATTCATGGATTACATTCGGAAAGAAAGAAAGGGATTAAAAACTTACAAGTATTTGGAGATAGCGAGTTGATTATGAACCAAATAAGAAGGAAAATACGCCAAGAATGATCTTCTAAAGAACTACAAAAGCGGGTATGGTAATGTACCCTTTTTGGGACATTATTAATATTTATTTTTCATTTGCATTTGTACCCCTTGGAATGTTGTTGGCTAGATTTTTTTTTTTGTGGACAAATTTATGGATTTCAAGCCGCTTATGCGAATCTAAGTCCCTCTACATTTGAATGGTGCAGCTCCCATTATTTAGCATGTAAAATCAAAGTGGATTTGTGGTGGTTTTTCAACCAGAGATCCATATGAACACTCCACTGTCCATATGGCAATAATAGCAACTCCTTGCTATAGCAGAAATCAATCTGAGAAAGGGGAGGGAGTGAGAATGAAGGAGGGGGAGTTCAATGTTGTGGGTAGAGTGTCAAATGCCCACACACATCAACTGAAAGTTTAATGACATGCATTCATTAACAGAAGAAAGACAAATTTGTAATTTATGAGCACAAGACAAAATAAAACACGCTGGTTACAAAGCACCAATCGATCTTTCCATCCAGGGACATAAAATTCCTTCCTTTTTTATTGATCTTAGAGTTCAAACTTGTACAATGAGTGGGAATAGAAGAAATAATACAGAGAAGGAGAATAGAAGAAGACTGACTATCGTTTTTGTCCTCTGTTCACAAAAAACATGCTTCCCATTTCCAAAATCGATTTCAGCTGAACAATGACTCTCAGAGGACAAGAAATAGCATGTAAGGGGCGGTTACAACTTCCCCAAATGGCCAAGAAGTGGTTACAAACAGATTTGATCATTTTTCCTTCTTCCAGATTCCTCTGCAACAAAGAAAATGCTTCTGACGAGCCCAAGAAGAGCTTTTGCATGTAAAAATGCATTTTAAATTTCAATTTTCTAGTTTGCATATGAACCATTCACTCCTTTGCCCTAATTGCTTTGAAATTGGGCCATCCATGTGGTAGGAGAACATTGGAGCGAAGTCGAGAGGAACATTTTTTATTTTTTGCATGCTAGAGACGTTTTCTCAATTTTATCCCACAAAATGCCATCAAAATTTAAAATTTAAGTGTCCATCATGTAGATAATTTCAAAAAATTTCCATTGATACCAAAAATGCAAAAACCGAGCTCTGGTTCGAAAGATATGACCTCTTGAAGATTTAGGGCAAAACTTGGTCAGAATTAGGGTTGACGGGGTCAAATTTCAAATTTTTCCCTTGTGGAAAAATTTCCAAAAAAACTCCGCAAGTCTGCCACTTCGAGACACATGGCACCTTCCGGTTCACTCGTAGGCCAAAGACCTATCCTTTTCCTTCGCATTTTCATATTGGGAAAATTTCCGAAAACCCTACGCCTCACTCCTCCGCCATGCGCTTCTCCCTTCTCTCTCTGCGGGCCGCGGGTGGCTTTTGACTTTGAGTTTTTTTTCCCAAAAGGGCTAAGTACCAAGATTTTCTCCCTGGCTCTGCTCCACCTTGACACATGGCACTTCTCTATTGGATGTGAGCCTACCTAGGGAAAATTTCCCCATTTACCTCCGTCGAGCCATAACTCAAAAACTACAAGGAGTTAGAAGGACTTCCATATCTTTCTGGAAAGGGGAAAGAATTCTCTATCTGATGAAGGTATTTATAAGAATCCTTGATCCCTTGGGAACTGCCAGATTTAAAAAAACATACTGGACCATTTTCAAAGGGTGCCAACTCAAAAATCTCTAAGTCCAAACTTGGGAAAAAGAAGGAAAATTTGAGGGGACAACATTGGCTCTAGCTTGGGGACATGGCATGGATTGAATAGGGAGAAAACATGTCATGAGCATCCAGAATCCCAAGTTTTAAAACATATAACATTGACCAGTGCCTTATCCATTGGGCCTTGTAGAGTCATGTACAATTCTGAGGAAAGGAAGAAGGAAGGAAGGAAGCACACCAACCAAAACCACACCAAGACAGAAAACAAACCAAAACACACACAACAAAAAAGGGGAAACAACAAAAACTATGGTACAAGGTGAGGGACAACTCACTTTCACTGATGGTACAGACTTCAAATATTTCCCACTTCTAGGCAATCCCAGTGAAGTTCCATCCAAGTATGATAAGAGAAAGACATTCTCACCACAAGCTTCCCGAATTTGAAATGAACCCAACCACAAAGAATAAAAATTTCCATGACGCCCTTTGGCTCTCTCCTCTTATCCCAAAGTAAGACCAAATCTCTAGCTCGAACTCCTTGCTTTGGCTCTTCACAAAGAGCTTCTTAACTTTCAACTGATGTTCTTTAATTCTATCCACTACCTGTGATCTGCTCTCTTCTAGATTCTCAAGGAAAAGGATCCTCTTTTCAATTGAATCTCTGTATTGGCTTTCTTCCACTGTTTGAAGCGGCTTGAGAGCTGGCATTTCAATTGTAATAGGAATCTCTGCTTCAACTCCATATAGCAGCTGAAAAGGTGACATGCCTATTGCACTCATAGGAGTGATCCTATCACCCCACAATGCATCATATATAATTTTTGTGCCAATTCTTCTTATTCTCATCAACAAGCTTGCGGATAATGGTCACAATATTTTTGTTGCTTGACTCGGCTTGACCATTCCCTTGAGGATAGTGGTCAGAAGAATGAGCAAGAGAAATATTGAAGCCATAACATAATTATGTCAATTCCTTCGAAGAGAAATAAGTAGTGTTGTCCACCACAATCTTTTGAGGAACTCCAAAATGAAAAATGATATTCTCTTTTATGAAATTATAGACAACTTCAGAGCTAGCCTATTTGGTTGGAATGGCTTCCACCCATTTGGTGAAGTAATCTGTGGTAGTGAGCACATATGTATGCCCAACACTTGAATGGGGATTCAACATGCCAATGAATTCCAGCCCCCATTTTTGAAATGGTTCTTCAATAATCACAGGCCTGAGAGGCAATGCAACTAACTGTGGTTTTCCAACAAATTGTTGGCATGCTTTGCATTTAGAAACCCAGCTCTGAGTATCAGCAAAGAGAGAAGGCCAATAATATCTACCTCTGAGAATTTTGTGGGCAGTCACCATGGCTGAAAAGTGTCCACCACAAGCTTGATCATGATAGGCTTTGAGGAGTTTTTCTTGTTGTTCCTTATCAACACATTTGAGAAAACAACCATCTATCCCTTTCTTGTAGAGTGCATGATTCCAAATCACATATTTGGCTGCTTTCATCCTGAGAGTTCTTCATTGCTTGTAATCTAAATGAGGAGGAAGTCCCCATAGGTAAGAAAGAAAGTGATGTCTGCATACCATTCCTCTGTAGTGTTCACAAAGAGAACTTGTGGGCAATCTTCTGAGCAAGTTGGGCAAGTGTCATCTCTTTCTCCAAGCTGAAATTTGAGAGATTCATCTTCAGCAATCAACTTGCATAAACCATTTCCTCTAACCAGATTAGAGGGATTAATCTCCATGTCATACTCTTGGATCCTTGCAATCCAATTTCCTCTTTTGGCTCTAGGATCTTGTTGTGTCAAAATGGACTTGATTGCACTTCCGGGACCATCACCACGGTGTGAGAGTTGAGTATGTAAAATCTGAAATTCTTCACAGCCTTAACCATTGCGTATGCATGGTTCTCCAATTGACTGTAATTTAGTTCATGTTTCTTCAAAGGGCATCTCATGAAAGTAATAGATGCTTCCAATCCATCGTCATTCTTTGAACTAGGACATTAGAAAGAGTGTGCTCGAGGCATAACGAAGACATGATGAATTCCTTGCTGGAATCTGGAGATACCAGCGTTGGAGCTTTGGTAATGGCCTTCTTGATTTCTTGAAATGCTGAATTTCCTTCACTACTCCATTTGAAACTTGTTTGAGGCTTCATCATAGAGGTAATATGATTTTTAGTTCAGCGAAATTCGGGGATAAAGCGGTAAAGAAAATTTACCTTCCCAAAGAATCATTGCACTCCTTTCTTGCTAGTGGGAAGAGATGGTGCTCAAATAACACTTACCCTCTCAAGGTCAATATGTGTTCCATGCTTATTCACGATGTGTCCCAACAAATGCTTGCCTTCTCGTGACTCCAAAGATACACTTCTTGGGATTTAGAGAAATGCCATGTTTTCTACATCTTACAAGAATCTATTCCAAGTGGAAGATATGCTCACTTCTCTTCTTTGAAAACATGGTTAGTTCATCAAGGTATATGACAATGCAATCCTTGAGATCTTTGAAAGCTAGGTCCATGGATCTTTGGAAGGTGGCTCCCGCATTGATCAAGCCAAAAGGCATCCTGCTATAAGCAAAAGTTCCCCAAGGAGTTGTGAAAGTCATCTTGCTACAATCTTCTTTGGCCACTTTAATTTGATTATACCCTGAGAAGCCATCAAGCAAAGAGAGCATCTCAAATCCGGTAGCTTCTTATGGGATATGATCCATAATCGGAAGAGGGTAATTGTCCTTGAGAGATGCCCGATTGAGATATATCCGAAATCTACACATAGTCCGATCTCCCCATTTTTCTTTTCGACATTGCAGTACAATGTTGGCCACCAATGTTGAGTGGTGAATGGGGAAAATGATTCGGCATTCAAGATATCTTGTTTACTTCTTCCTTGATAACATCAGCAATCTTTGTATTATAGGGTCTTTGCTTCTTCCTGAAGGGCTTAGCATCCTGCTTCAGAGGAATGGAATGATGCATTTCCTTCGGTTGAAAATATTTGAGTTCGTTATAAGAGTAGGCCAGCACATCATAGTACTTTTAAAGGAAAGCAATGAACTTCCTTTTCTCTTCAGGTGAGCAACATTTGCCAATGTTGACCATCCTTGGATCTTTAGAAGTCCCAATTTTTTCTTTGTCAAAATCATATGGATAACGAGAAGATAGCTTTTCTTTTTCATGAATAAATTTGTCATGCTTGTCAAACAGGTCCTCCAAAGAGACTAGACCTTTGGGGATCTTTTTACCTTTCAATCCGATCATGCCTTCATCATCCACTCTTTCAATTTCATCTGATGCATCTTCAGCCATAGCTTCTCTATGTGGATTAACACCTCCCACGAAAGAAGATATTATTGAAGATGTCTCTTTTCTCCAAGAAGGCTAAAATCGATTGTCGTCATTGAAAGCTTGCCAATGATCTACGTTATCAGGAACACTTGGTATGAAAACCATCTCAATGGTTATTTTTTCCTTCCCAAAAGAAGGATGAGGAGTTAATAGGGATGCTAATACTACAAGATAATCATCTCTTCATTTTTCTTTCTTGGGATGGCTTCAATAGAATGCATCAAAGAATTCAATGCAATCCCACACTCTATTCTGTAATGCCCGAACCTTGGGTTCTTCACCTAGTATTGCTTTGGCAGATTTACTTCACTATCACTTTCGCATCGCAAGGCATCTCATCTTTTTGATTCACATGCCTTCCACTTCACTTATGCCTAAGAGGAGAGCTTCATATTCTGTTGTATTGTTGGTGTTGTCAAACTACGGTTTGTATGAAAAAGGATGCATCACATTGGAAGGAGAGTACAACACAACACCAACCCCGAGCTCGCTTTGGAACGGGTTCCATCAAACTCCATAGTCCATCCGAGTGGCAAGTCTTCTTCTCATTGTGAAGTAAGGAAATAGTTTCCTAATCCACAATCTTGAAAGAGGATATTAGCTCTTGGGTCACTGGAACTTCTTACTGTAAACTTCATTTTTCTTACCGGAAGTAACCTCTTCATCTCACCCTTTACTGGAATAATTGCAGAGGTCCAATCCATCTTTATCTATCCACCAAGGTCTCTACAAAAACTTCTACTCAAGATCATGTCAAAAGATGCTGGAATGTCTCGCTTACTAAGATGGTTAGAAGTACTTTTTTATTGGGGTATTCAGCCAAAGCCACTTGTGTATCTTTTATCCTTCCTACTAGTGGTACTTGCTTGTATTCCATTGAGTAACAAGCTCCGTTAACTCTGGTTAGTGTCAAGCCAAGAGCATTGGCGAATTTGAGTGGCATTACGTTATCAGAAGCTCCGGAGTCAATGATGTAATTGTTGAGCTCAAAACCATTCATGAGAAGAGACAAGTAGAAGGGTTCCACCTTATCTATTTTAGAAGCACTTAGGGCCAACATGTTTTGAGCAGGTGGTGTAGATGGTGTCAGGAGCATACCTTTATAATTTTAACTTGAAGGTATAGAACTACTGCTCCGAACAACATTGATTAGTCTATCAAACTGAGTAGGGTGTGTTTACAAGTATTCAATCTCTAAGAGTTGCACTTTGGTCTTACTTGCATGTTCCACAAAATCAAATGGGACAATGTTGGATGAGGGGGAAGTTCCTAGAGTGAGGGAAGGTTTACATGGTAAGGGTCTTTGAGGAAATTTGGCTGACTTAAGATAGAATTCATTGGAGGGATGAGTGTTTTTAATAACTTGTGAGCTAGAAGAAGGAAAAGGTGACTTACTAGATATAACAGCCTGATCTCTAGTAGCCATTTGGCCTCGGTTTCATTTTGGCCGAGTCCATTGAGGGTGGTAATGGTGAGCCTCTGCTAATGATCTTCTTTTGTGTGGCTGCTGGAACTTCTTTAGTTTTCTTTTCCTCTTCTTCTTCCCCATCATCCACAAACTCAAACAAGCCATTATGCATATCAACTTATTAAATTTCAAGGTAGCCTTCGTAATCCTCTGCTATTCTCCTTCAAGTTCATCAATTTCAGCATCCTCTCTTGATTCTCTCTCACGAGATAACATTAGGTGGGGTGCTTCAAGGAAAGTTGGCGAGGAGGTGGTGAAATTCTTTGTCTATCAGGGAAGTTTGGCCTCCTTGGCGTATTTCTCATTGTCATTTGGGACAACTATTTCTTTAAGGCAACCTTGAGATCATTTACCATTATCTAGAACATAGGATCTGTAGTTATTGAAGCCAAACTCTGACCCTTCTACTTCCTATTTGGGCCTTTCACCTATCCAAAGAGGATTAAGTCATCGTTAGTTTCAATGGAATAGTTTTGAGCTTCCCTCAGTGTGTTTGGTTGGGCTCTTTTGAGGAAGAAACCAACTTCGATGGCAAGGCACTAATGAATAATCTTCTCACGTGGTTCTCAGATGGTAGCACATCTTCAGGGACTCTTCTTGTCGAGTCTATCAAACCTTGTTACAAATTCCCTCATGGATTGAGCTTTCTTTCTTTATTTAGACTAATTGCACCAACAGCTCTTGACCATCTTCAGTGCTCCTGAATCTGTTTTCAAATGCTTTTCTAATATCTTCCCAACCAGTAATAGATCTTGCAGGAAGCATGTAAAACCATTCAAAGAACTTTCTCTTGGAGTGACTCCACAAAAATTCTAACCAACACATCTTTATCTTCAACACCTAACACACCACAAGCAATGATGAAGGTTACTACGTGTTCTTCTAGGGAGTTGGGAGCCATCTCCTTTGAATTTGGGAAAATTCTTTCTTGAACCTCTTGGCAGATCATGGAGTACTCGTGGGAGAGCAAGTGGACTAGTATTTCTTCCCCATGGTACATTGGGTGCACGTGCTTCACGTTCATTATCAGCCATTCTGTTTCTATTTCTGGCTTCTTCAGCAGCTAGGGCTGCTTCTCTTTCCTCTACTGTAGCTTGGAGTCTTGCAATTTCTTCAAGTTGAGATCTAATCTCTTCCTCTCTGTCAAACCGAGCTATAACCTCTGCTTCTTCTCTCTCCAACTCCTCAAAAGTAGGGTCAATCACTCCTCCTTGCCTCAGCTAGTGAGTATACCTTCTATCAGCCAGCTTGAAAGTTTATTGTCTTCTCTGAGGTGCTGGAATCTATTTTTTTAAAACTCGAAAGCAGGTTCTTCTTCTCAGTCCAAAATATTTGTAGCAACAGAGTAATGTTTTACACTCTGCCTACTATGCCAAATAGCCTCCTTCAGGTCTGAAATGATATCTTCTTTGATATGAAAGAATGAAGAAGGTCTCTAGGAGGATTTGTAAGAATAGTCATACTCGTATTCATGTGGATCACAAGGAACTTCAGACTTCAAAAATTTTAAGAAATAATTTAAAACCTTGTGGTCATTTTAGGGTGCAGATCTTTGTAAACTCGCCCCTACGGTGGGCGCTTAAAAACTGTTGGCTAGAAAAAAAAATTGTGGAAAAATTTATGGATTTCAAGCCAACGCTATGGGAATCTAAGTCCCTCTACATTTGAATGGTGCAGCTCCCATTGTTTAGCATGTAAAACCGAAGTGGATTTATGGTGGTTTTTCAACCAGAGATCCACATGAACACTCCACTTGTCCCTATGGCAATAATAGCAACTCCTTGCTATAGCAGAAATCAATCTAAGAAAGGGGAGGGAGTGAGAATGAAGGAGGGGGAGTTCAATGTTGTGGGTAGAGTGTTAGATGCCCACACACATCAACTTGAAGTTTCATTACATGCATTCATTAATAGAAGAAATACAAATTTGTAATTTCTGAGCACAAGATAGAATAAAACACGCTTGTTACAAAGCACCAATCGATATTTCCATCCAGGGTACATAAAATTCCTTCCTTTTTTATTGATCTCAGAGTTCAAACTTGTATAACAAGTGTGAATAGAAGAAGATTTACTATCGTTTTTGTCCTCTGTTCACAAAAAACGTGCTTCCCGTTTCCAAAATCGATTGCCAGCCCAAACAATGACTCTCAGAGGACAAGAAATAGCATGTAAGGGGCGGTTACAACTTCCCCAAATGGCCAAGAAGCGGTTACAAACATATTTGATCATTTTTCCTTCTTCTAGATTCATCTGCAGCAAAGAAAACGCTTCTAACGAGCCCAAGAAGAGCTTCTGCATGTAAAAATGCATTTTAAATTTCAATTTTCCAGTTTACATATGAACCATTCACTCGTTTGCCCTAATTTCTTTGAAATCGGGCCATCCATGTGGCATGAGAACATTAGAGCAAAGTCGGGAGGAATTTTTTTTATTTTTTGCATGCCAGAGACATTTTATCGATTTTCTCCCACAAAACATCATCAAAATTTAAAATTGAAGTGTCCATCATGTAGATAATTTCAACATCTTTCCATTGATACCAAAAACGCAAAAAATTGAGCTCTGGTTTGAAAGATATGGCCTCTTGAAGATTTAGGGCAAAACTGGTCAAAATTAGGGTTGGCAGGGTCAAATTTCAAATTTTTCCCTTTTGGAAAAATTTCCCAAAAAACTCCATGGGTCCACCACTCCAAGACATGTGGAACCTTTTGGTTCACTCATGGGTCGAAGACCTATCCTTTTCCTTCACGTTTTCATATTGGGAAAATTTTCCAAAACTCCCCGCGCCCTGCCGCTCCGCCATGCGCGCTTCTCCCTTCTCCTCCGCATCGCCGCGGGTTGATTTGTGACTTTGAGTTTTTTTCCCAAAAGGGATAAGTGCCAATATTTTCTCCCTGGCTCCACTCCACCTTGATATGTGGCACTTCTCTATTGGATTCAGCCCGCCTAGGGAAAATTTCCCCATTTACCTCTGCCGAGCCATAACTCAAAAACTACAAGGAGTTAGGAGGACTTCCATACCTTTTTGGAAAGGGGAAAGAATTCTCTATCTGATGAAGGTGTTTCTAAGAATCCTTGATCCCTTGGGAAGTTCCATATTTCAAAAAAAATAGACTGGACCATTTTCAAAGGGTGACAACTCAAAAATCTCTAAGTCCAGACTTGGGAAAAAGAAGGAAAATTTGAGGGGACAACACATGCCTAAGACTACAAGTGGGAGTCTCTTTAGTTAGTTTAATGTGCACATAGGTTAGTTACTTTTATTTATTTAATTAAAAAATAAATAAAGTGCACATAGTCTTAGTATTAAATATTTTAATGAGAGTTTATGTTTTCCCTCCAAAAGGGAAAGGTCGGTCTTTATTGGATATTGCACCCCTTAGTTCTATAAAAGGGAGGTCGCATTTCCTTAGAGGGTATGTTGATTGATCATTTGATGTTCACTCCATGCTTGGAGTTGGGATGCATGCCCATTAATGTTCTCTCTCTCTTGCGTGGGAGTTATTGTGCTGGTTTGATATTCAATTGAAGTATTTTCATGAGATTTGCAAATCTACTTGTTGGTGATTCTCTTTCTAGCTTTGGCGCCTTTTATTGAGAGTAAAATCTGCATGTTATTGAATATTATGAAGGGTTTTATGGTGTTTTAGATCTGCTGGTTATTGTTGGTTTTATTCTAACTATAGTGACTTGAATAGGGTTTTTTTAGCATGCTTGAAGGATTATTAAGTGCTGGAAATTAGTTGTGCAATTTATTCTAACCCTAGTGACTAGGTTTGGGATTTCGGGGGCTGTTTTGAAGGGGTTTCATTCATCATAAAATTCAGATTTTAATATCTTTGGAAATCTCTTGAATTATAGATTAATCTGCACTTTATTTCATGGCAAAAGATGAAGTATTGAGCAAGTTATGAATTTTCCAAGTTTTAGTTGTTGTGTTAAGGTTTTATCTACACAGTTTCAGATTTTGTGGGTTGATTTGCATGCCTTCTACTTATCCAAAACTTGTGATCTATATCTTGTTGGAAAGCTAAAAATATTAATAATATTTGGCATGATTTTGATAGAAAAATAATGGATGGTGAAGGAGTTATTAATTTTTGAAGTTTGCAGTAGTTTAGTGCATTTATAAATTAATTATTGTTGTAATTAATTTCATATTTGAAGTGATTAATTTCCTAACTAGTTCTCCCATCTAATCCACCACCTTGGCTCACTCTAACCCTTTTAGGGTTGTATTGAAGCTAACATTGGATTATTTGAGGTCGAACTAGGAGGGTTTAGTCCTTCTAGAGTCGATTTAGTAAAGTAATTTTGCATATTTGGATAATATCCCAAAAGGGGATATTACGGGATCTCATCGAAGATTTTGAATCTTTTAAAATCAATTCCATTTTGAGGAAGAATAATAATGTAGAAGACAAGCTTGCAGCAATCGGTGCAAAAGTGTTTTTATGTCGTAGAAAGTATCAAGAATAAGAAAAATTAGCCTCATACAAAGGTTGTTGTAAGACCAACTATCCCAGATAACAACACTAGGTGACAAGTATTTGAAAAGGACCAGAAAATCATAAATTTCTTATAAGAAGAAGTTGAGTTCTCCACAAATAATCAAGATAAATTGGAACAACAGTATGGGGACCAAGTGGTTCAGATGAAAATGAACAAATTGCCAAAAGGTCTTGTGACTTTGGATTCAATCTTCAACCCCAATGATTAGTTCCGAAAGAAAAGGAAAATATTCAGGTAAAGGGTGAAGACTCAGAGCCTATTTCAATTTTAGAAGGTAAGATATTGCAAATTGGCAAAGTGAGTACTAGTCAAGAGAAATCTGATTTTCCCAACTTTGTCAAGAGTTTCCTGATGTCTTTTCCGGAATTAAAAGGATTTGAGAGGATTTAATCCAAAATTAGCACAACATACTATTGAATTGGATCCAAAATTCAATCCCATCAAGAAGAAGCAAAGGCTAATGAATCCTCACATTGAGCCTCTCATGAGAAAAGAATTGAATAAGCTGATTAAAGTTAGCTTCATCTTCCTATCAAGCATTCAAGTTGGGTTGCAAATTTCATGCCAGTGCGAAAGAGAAACTGAGAGATCAAATTGTGTGTGGACTTTCGTGATCTAAATAGAGATTCACTCAAGGACCACTATCTGCTTCTTTCAATGGAACATATCTTGCAAGTTATAGTTGGTTAGGAGAGGTTCTCATTATAGGATGGTTACTCAGGCTACAATAAGATAATGTTGAAAGAAGATGATCAATTAAAATTATCCTTCACCACAAAATGGGGCACATATACTTATAGGAAGATTTCGTTTGGAATATCAAACGTCGAAGTGACATTTCAACGAGTTATGGATATGGTGTTCAAGGGGTTGATCAACAAGATAGTGATTGTTTATCTTGATGATATCACTATGTTCTAAAAAAATACAGCAGACCACCTCTTTCACCTACGGTAAGTGTTTCAAAGGTGCAGAAGATTCAGAGTGTCCTTGAATCCCAAAAAATGTATATTCTTGGCACATGAAGGAAATCTCTTGGGTCACATTGTTTCAAAGGAAGGACTGACTATTGATCCCGAGAGAGTTGAGGCCATCTGTGCTCTTCCATTGCTAAGTCACAAGAAAGCTCTTCAAAGCTTCTTGGGGAGAATTAATTTTGTTCACATATTTTTGCCTGATTTTGCCACTTTGGTGAAACCATTAACAATGATGTTGAAGAAAATCATGGCATTCAAGTTGATAACAGAAGGCAAGGATAGTTTTAAAGCCATCAAGTATGCAATATCTCAAGCTCCAACTCTCATCAACCCAGATTTCTCAAAATATTTCATGCTCTATGTTTTGGAGGTTCAGATACAATCTCAACCATCTTGGTGCATCACAATAAAGAAGGTTTGGAGCAGCCCATAGCATTCTTTAGCCAGAGTTTAGAATACTATGAAGTGAGGTATTCTTTTATTGAAAAGCATATCCTTGTTGTGATTAGAAGCTTGAAGAAGTTTAGGCATTTGGTCTCAAATAATAAGATTCAAATGTTAGTGTCTCATGTCGAGGTCAAAGAATTTCTTCTAAACAAATATTTGAATGAGAAGAGGGTGGGTTGGATCACTCGGGTAATGGAATATGACATAGACATCAAAGTGACCAAGCTAGTTTGCATGACAAAGGATAATGTGAGTAGCTTGCTTCCAAACAATATGTTGAGTTAAATAATGAAGAAGAGGCTATCCTAATCTTTTGCAAAATGAGAAATAACAACTAGTTGATGGTGCACCCACTCCATGTTGGACTCAAGGTATGGTGCATTACCTCCAAATGGGTCTATGTTCTCCATAATCGAGCAAAGAAAAGAGAAGATACTTCAAATTACATGCCATTCCATATGTCCTTTTCGGCGACATCTTTTCAAAAAAAGATGTGAATGGATTTCTTCTAAGGTATGTGCCAACAAATCAGATTGAGAAAGTGTTGAATGAATTCCGTGATGGAGAGGTGGGAGGCCACTTTTCTCCACAAGTAACAACTCTTAAGATCATGAAAGTTGGTTAATATTGGCTGCACTCTTTGGTGATTGTTATGTTTGCATCAAGAAGTGTAAAAAGTGTGCATTCTTCACAGGAAAGGAAAAGCTAGCAACGCTGCCTCTTCATCCCATTTCAATTGATCAATCATTCATGCAAAGTGGGGATTGGACTTCATTGGAGTTATCAATCCGAATTCAAGCCAGGGCCACAAATGGATTCTAATGGCAACAGATTACTTCACCAAATGGACCAAAACAATAGCTCTCGAGGAAGCAAATAAATCTAGCGTCTTGGATTTCTAGGAGGGGATAGTAACCAGATTTGGTGTATCTACCCCCATTATATCGAGATAATTATTTGGCATTTCTTGGCACAAAGATCACCTTGAATGGGCTATTAGAAATGGAATATATCTCAAGACCTCATCCAACTATTACCCCTGTGGTAACGGGTAAACAGAGTCCACAAAAATAACTGCTTGAGAATCATTAGAAGAACTCCTAAAATAAATCTAGAGGACCTAGCACACAAATCTCAAATTAGCCTTATGGGATGATAGGATAAAACCCAAGAGGTCTACAGTGTAGTTCTTCATACAAATGGTATACGGAAAAGAAGCGGTGTTACCCATATCACTTGATTTACCGACACTAGAGCTCGTGAAGCAATTGGAACTAGCTGAGTTTGAGCCTATGGAAGCTAGATATGTAGAGTTCATGGAGTTGGAAGAAATAAGAGAGCATGCAATGAAAACCATGTAGAAAAATCAAGCACTTATCAAGAAGAGCTTTGACAAGAAGGATAAGGCTAGGACATCCTAAGAGGGAGATTTGGTACTAAAGTGGGATGTAGATCGGGAAAAACCGGAAAACATTCCAAGTTTGATGTAATATGGAGTGGTCCCTACATGATCATGGGGAAAGAGTAGCAATGCTTTCCAACTTACTAAGTTGGATGGTGAAGAACTGTAGATTCCAATCAATGGAATCTACCTCAAACACTACTACTAGAGTAACATCTCATCCTTGTATATATTAGTTTAGGATTTTTCTTCCTCTAAGTTCTTGTGCACAATGTGCTGTTGTTAGAGTATATTTATTTTCCCTAAGTACATTGGGCACATGTTCAATTACTTCAAGTATGTGCTTGTGCGATCTGCCATGCTCCAAAAAAAGAAGTTGCAGTAAAGAAACTCATAGTAGCAAGTAATAATTGCCATCTTCAAGAAAATTCAAATGCAGAGCAACTAAAAATCTGATTTAGAGACAATTTTCAGAGTTTGCATTCTTCTTATCTCTTCAAGATCAGTAGTTGAGTTTCATACTCTTCACCAAATCAGAAAATCACCAATAGGAGCAGCTCAAGGGTGCATATTTTAGAGTTTCAAATCGGTTTAATGTTCATTAGGCTAACTCCATGCCCAATGGATGCTACAAGGCTCTTCGATCAGCTCATCTAGCAGGTAGATGTCCCTATGAGTCACCAAATTGTTATCCATTTTTACCCCTAGTAAAAATGAATAAGTTGGGAGAGATGGACTTGGGCAGGTTAACAGAGCTTCAATGGTGAGTCTAGAATTCACCGGTAATTTCCATGTTTTAGAGCAATTGTAGTTGATTTTGGGGTCATTTTGAGGTGTTGCAGTAAAAATTTTACTTTGGGACCATCACCATTGGATTTTTGGGTTGTTTCCATGCAAAATCATATAAAATTTCACCCCAAAATTCATCCAGGAGCTCAAGATATTGCCTTCGCAAGTTACCTTGCAAAAAAATTCGGCTTTGGGAACTTTTTGCCAAAGTGCTCAAACCCCAGAAATTTTTCCAAAATGTTCAAATTTCAAACCCCAGAACCTTTTCCAAAATGTTCAAATTTTGAACCCCGGAACCTTTTCCAAAAGTGCAAATTTGGACCTAGGGAATGTTTTTCATGTTTGCGTTTTTAATGTGCAAACTTCATATGCTCATAACTTTTGATCTAGGTAATGAAATAAGACAAACTTTATATCGTCGAAAAGGTATCAAAGATTAATACATGATTAATTCATTTATTTTCCACATTAAAGTGATTTAATGGTGTAAAATTGCAAAAATGACTCGGGGTCATTTTTGGGTATATGCTTTGTAAAATTTAATGATGCCCATGTTGGGTTTGAAAACTTCAATGTTGGTTAATCTGGGTGGTTGAAGAAGTGGTTGGGATCTTTAATATATTGTAAATTTATCATTGGAATGAGGGATAAATAATTTAAATGTCTTTTCCAGCTGAGATTTTAATTGGCGATCCGTGGATATCAACCTAAACTGGAAAAATCTCAAGAAAACTTTCTCTCGCTCAAAAGCTTGTAACTTGAGCATTTCTCAACAAAATCACACAAAATTGATCTCGTTGGAATCATGAATCCAATATCTACCCACATAGATCAATAAATTTATATATTTGTGGATAATTCATGGTAAAAATGTATAAAAAAATCCCAGTTTAGAATTGAGACTTCAAGAGGTTGAGAATGCAATTAATGAGCATAGGGAGCCATTTTCTTGTGCTGCAAGTTACAAATCAATGTGGGATGAATTTTAGAGTTTTTCTATCATTATTTACACCCACTTTGGATACTTTGTAATTGGTACAAAAGGAAAATCCGAAGTTGCTTATTTTCTCTCCTCTTCTTCATTTTCTATAAATTGAGGTGTTCTCTCATTTGTAAGGGGGATAATTATGGTAGAAAAACTCTGCCATTTTTGTTTTGTGAACCAATGTGCTGCAAGAATTTATAGAGGACTTCTTGCATGATGATCCTGTCCTTTCTCTTGTAATATAATGATCTATGCATATCAATGAAGCAATAGATGCAAGTTGTGGATGTATCTTCCTTGTGTTTATTTGCATTCTTCTTGCCTCTTTATTCTTGTTGCAGGTGTATTGTGTCTCTCTACTCATTATGCAGAGTTCATTATAGTTTTTCTTCTATGGAAATGATGTTGTGAATGTTTTTGTTAGACTGTGGAGAATTATCATCACCCTTTCTAATCTGCATTTTCTCCCATTTTCACACATTGGAGATTTTTTCTCACACACCCTTATTTGTGTTCATCACCTCGTAGTGTATATTTCTTTACTTTCATGCTCTTTCTCTCTCCCTAGTCCCTTGGAAATTTTAGGATAGAGATAGCCAATAGTTTTCCTTCATTAGAGTTAGCTTGAACTAGATTAGGAAGAGGAACCAACCTTCTCTAGAGGTCCATCTCAAGTATGCAAGTCCCACAACTTGAGAGATGGTCCAATGTTAGCAAAAATTAGGGATTTGTTATTGCCATATGTCGGGGTGCTACTTTTTGTGATAACAATTTCCATATGCCTTTTTGACTTCTTAGACTCCATTTATAATCTGTTATCTTTTCTTGTTCTCAGTATACCAAAGTCAAGACAAAATGGTTGTCTTGCTTTTCAAATTCTATATTATATCCACAAGCCACTCTAGCTCGAGCTCATCTTACTTGGAGGAAAAACTATTCAACTTCTTAAGGTTTTTGGCTTTTCAATCTTTTGAACTTCCATTGAGGTCTTGAGAAAAATGTTCACATTCCTTACATTTTATCAAGTGTGGTTTGAGAAATAAGGATAACAAACACTCTTGAAGCGTCGGGGCCTTCTTGGCTTCACTTAATGTTCATTCAACCCAAGGAATCTAGACATAAGACTCGTTCATTCATTAGAAGCCCAAATAGTATCTCTCTTGACATTATTACCAAGATTCTATGCAACATCCTGAGAAAAAGACATTTGAAACATTGAGACATTGATTGAGTTTCTATTTAATGTTCTAAGAGACATAATTCATATCCCTAAAGCCTTGATAACACAAACTTTACAAGCTAAAGCTGACCGAGACAAAGTGGATTATTACATCATCTTCAAAACTTCACCGACACGAGGTATCACTACTTTTAAGATTTTTTTGAACAAATTAAGCATGGGATAGTTGTTTCTCAACATTTAGAAGCTTTGGATGAACATTTTAAAGTCAAACATGAATAATTTTACGTTTTACGGACTTACCCTACTGCGAAAAAAAAATGATTTAGAATAAAGCGCCATTAAATTCTCCCCCATTTCTTGATGAAATCAGTTCCTTTCTTTTACAATGTTCTCATTTCTTGTAGAAAAATATTTCTACAAATTTTTGTGATTTTCATTGGATAAAAATTAAGATTCAAACAAAAACCACTTCTAAACCCTAGAATTAGGGTTTTGTGTACTAAATATTCCCAAGACACTTTAAAAAGTGATTCTCACTCAACTTTGGATGGAATTTAGAATTTTCACTTGATGGGGTTAGTTGGGAATTTTTTCCATATTTTCAGATCATTTGACAAGTTTGAATCTCTCTTAAATGCTTCAGAAATCAAAGAAAGCAAGGTGCATCTTGTAAATGGTCTTCACATGGTATTTGGTGATTTTAGGAAACACCATCACTTTGAAAACTTACTTACTCAACCAAAAATTCTTTGACATGTAACTTCATCATTTGCAAGATATTTGATAACACCTATCACTCCAGGAGACACCAAAAGACAATTATCTTATCAAAGATACAAGTCATTAAAAGGCATTAGCACCCTTAGAGTAAAATTTTACACTTCACCACACTTAATGATGGTTCCAATAAGATTTCTTGGTCCTATAGAATATAACCTCTCATGAACCTTGAAAAATTCTTTGCACAACATCTTACTGAAGAACTAGAGACTTAGTGTATGACAACCCATACCTAGCTTTGTCAAGCAAAATATGCCAACATGGTACAATTCATCGTAAGATGCAATGAAATCATAAATTTTACTTAGAAAGGATTTTATATAGTTATGAGGAGTGATAAAATGTTTCACAAATGATTTAGAGGTAGAAAACTCATATTAAGCCTATCAACTCAAGAAAGAGCCTTGAAGAGAGAGAAAACATTGGTAGAAAAAGACTCATAACTTCCTTAAATCTTAACCACTTTGTTTAAAACCTTTTACAGTAGTTCAAGATTGGAATCCTCTCCAAAAATTTATTCTATGATTTATCTAAAGAATTCTTCATATTTTTCTTGGGTGCTAAGAAGACAGAGGGCTCAAAATGCATTTCTCAATGAACCAGTTTTAGAAAAACTAGCATAACTTTCACATACCTCTTCAGAACTTGATGAAATTTGGCATAAAGCACCATAACTTACCCCTATACATGATCAAATATTTAATTTATATTAAATATTCTTGAACTATTCATACCTATCTCATTTGCATCAACCTACACTGCTAGTCCTCAAGGCCAACTTTGGTAAACTTTTGAAATTTTCCTCTAAGAGCTAAACATAGCCTTGTTGTTGCTCACATGCTCTAGACAACATTCCTAGGCTCCTCCCATGCTCACATTGTCTTGTCATGACCTATACCAAACTTCCATCCCTCATCGGGTGATTAATCTGAAATATAATATTTATATAAGTTAATCTATATAGAAACAAAATGTAACAATTAATATAAATTGATATTCTAATGCTAGATATTATTTTTTAGTGTTTAAATAAAATGAATTAATGAAAATAAAAGGGATAAGGTACTAACCTAGATACAACTTACCTCGATGTGTCTTTGGACTTGAAGCAGATTTGGACTAGATGTGGGAATGTTGTTATAGAAACCGTAGAAGTTGAAGATCTAGCTTGACCTGGGGTGCCTTAGAGAATCTTGGGGCGCCATGGTTTGTATTATGGGCACTCTAGTTTGTAAAAAATATCAAGATCTGAATCGGAAGTGTTGCAAGGCCTTCGTAGTGTCTTTTTATTATCACACGGTTGTTGCTGATATCTTCGCTTATGTCTCTCGTGTTGTGATGTGAATATCTACTTGCAAAACCCTATTCAAATCATCAAATTCCTACAAAATAAAAATTCCTATGAATAGGTCATACTGACCTTAACTGCCACAATGGTGGACTTACAACTAAGTATTGCACTACATTCCAGACCCCATGTAGTTCTATGTGCTTTTGTGTGTAATTTTGTGCCTAGGATTCCCTAGTGTCAATGACACAGAAGTAGGGGGCAATAACTAGATGTAAGAATGTAAATGGTGGATGGAATATAATGAATACAACCCTTTCCCCTATGTTTGTGTGATGCAGATGTAGAAGATTCCCAAATGCAATCCCTTGCCTTAGTAGATAATTGCCCTTGATAGATGATAGTCCACCCATAATGTAGTGAGTATGCTATGTTTATATAGGGATCTCTTGTTCAAATTTCAACACTAATGACCCAAAACGCTGACTAATACCTAGGGGAATGAACGGGGTAATAACAAGGACCGACCTCAAACAAATAAATTAGAACCAAGAGTTATGGAAACCAGGCACCTAAAATATTAGACTGGGGCTCCCAAGTGCTACCCTTGGCGCCCTAGTTAAAAACTAGAGATGACAAACAACCAAATAACGACACGTGAAACTTGGTGAGAGACTACCAGAACTATATAGACAATTGATGATTATGCCAAAAAAATGAAGATGACGACCGACTAACTAACGACCGGACTAGGGGATAGGTCATTAGTGAATACTTTTATTACGCGAGATCCATATATAAAATAGCATACTTGGTGGTATAAATGTAATAGTAAGTGCCGATTTTGTGACTACATTTTCCCCCACTTTATGTTGGTGCACAAAATGCTTGGTAATATAAAGTAGATGTAAGTGCGGAATCACATCACCCCCGAATGGCCCAGGTGTGAAGTGGGGTATTTGGCATGATTGCACAACATGGGACCATCTCTCAAGCTGTGGGACTTGCAAAACTTGAGATGGACCTCCAGAGAAATTCAATTCTTGCTTCCTAATCTACCTACCACAAGCTACTCCAGTGCAGGCAGAAGAACCTATTCTATCCTAATCTAACCATTCCAAGGGGACCAAGAGAGAGAGATAGAGAGAGGGTGAAAGAGCCTACACTAAGCGGTGATACACCAAAAAAGGAAGTGGTTGAATCACATACCCCTTCGCCTGAAGTGGAGAGAGGTGAGTAGAGGAGAGGGTGGACAAAATGCACCACATGGACCAGAGATAGATTTCACACATGAGACACCACTTTGAAACCCATTAAAAATAGCTCCCAGGACCTACAACGAACATCAGAATATGCATGTATACCCTACAATGATGAGAGGTAAGAAGAGACAAAAAATAAGCCAAGGATGGATAGATGCATCACGAAATAAATTTTATTGCTCCAAAATGTTACATAGTACATCATCAATGGGAAAGAGGCAAGAAAACACCATTATAGAGCCATGGGAGGAGGCTTAGACTCCACATTCTACCCTAAGGAAGAAAGAGAGAGGGGGGCAGAGGAGAAACAACAACCAACCCTTTGAATATGCCCCTTCATTACAATATATAGGAAGAATAAGAGAGAGAAGAGGGAAGAATTAGAATCCTGCTTCAACCACCTAGAGATACACATTGAATCCTACTTTGAAAGCTCAACCACTATCAATCAATTCCTTTCTCAAATCCGCCCCAAATCTATCATGTCTGGTTCCTCGGCGGATCAAATCAAATCAATCTGGTAGTTGGAGAAATCAAGCTTTGTATTAATGGCCTGGAAGATTTTTCCCATTTTTCACCCACAAAATCCTATTAATAATGATATTTTATGTTTCCATGGCGTAGAGGGTGTCGAGATGTTTCCAAAAAGTCTTCTCCCGCCCAAATCTAAGTCTCCAGTCAAAATATATGGCCATTTGAATATTTGGATTGGGCGCGCAATATTTTAAAGAGTTTGTCCATACAGGGTCCACGTGGTAGCCTTCGCATGCTCCTTGGGCTTCTTTGTATCTTTCTTAAGTCTCCTTGCTTGGCGGGGCCAAAAGTCTGACCCTGGACACATCGCGGCCCTGGCGCTTGTTTGAAACCCACCCCAAATTTTACCTATGAAATAGCATCGTGTTGACACTTGGCTCCCTCCGCTGGCCTGCCTCTACCTTGACTATTCAACCCTCGACTCTATCCCTTTTTGGACTCTAAGACACGTGGAAGGCCTGCACTCATTTGAAAACCCGCTCAGATTTTACCTTTGAAGGAGCGTCGTGTTGACACTTGGTGCCTTCCGCTTGCACTCTATACTTAGTCGTTTTGGGCCCGCTCTCCTTTTTGACCTCTGTTGACCATTTGCTATGTGGAGGGCTGGCGCAAGTTTGAGTCTCTAGCTTGGATCCCACTTTTGAATGTGCGTTGTTAAGACACTTGGCACCCTCCGCTAAGTCGAAGAATTTTCAATGGCCGGTGTAACTTTTTGGGGCTCTAGACACGTGGAAGCTTGGCACTCATTTGGGTCTGCCCCTTTGGATTTAATCTTTGGAGGTGTGTCATTTGGACACTTGGCTCCCTCTGTTGTCTCCTCCATACTTAGTCATTTTTGGGCCCGTTATGAACCATTTGTGAAGCCCAAAGACTTTAAATCTTCACCATTTCTTTTCCTTTGAGCCTCTGGTTCTTTTGACACTACTTGGCCTCCTACCCCAACCCTGCTATTCCATTTCGAGCCCACCTGTAATCTGTTTTTGGATTTGAAGCATGGGTTCACTCGATAGAGTTGTTTCTTGAATTTCTTCTTGCACGGGGTCGTTTGATCTTTCGTAGGCCTTGCCACTCCATTGTAGAGTTCCTTTGTTGCCTGATTGTAGGATTTGAACATGAATTCTCTGGCTTCTTCTTGTGCGGGGTCATGGCTGATCAATTTTTTCAGGGGGCAAAATATGGATAACAATTTGGTGACACAAAAGGGTATTTCCTGCTAGATGAGAGGACCAGTTGCCTTGAAGCATCCATTAGGCATGGAGTCACAATTAATGGCCTGGTACTGACCCTTCTTTCAAAATGGACTCTCCGATTACCCACTTTTCACTTTTTCCTGACCCCGAGCATGCCTCGCACATCCGCACTCTCAATTTTCATAAGAGATATTGAAAAAAGGCTTCTGAGAGTAGAAAATTGTTTTGACCTGGGGCTTTCGTCTGTCCCTGAATGGGCTATCTTGAAAACATTCTTTAGTTGCTCTGCATTTGTTTTATTTTGAAATTTGCAAAATTTACAGCAACGTGAGTCTTCGCCATGAATAGTGAAGGGTCGGCCTCGGTAGCTCCGGAGCAATACGAACAAAACTTATGTAAAAAGACAATCATACATGCCTCAAATGAGATATACAGAGTGTGCACAAGCACTTCTTCTACCGAAACAAAGTCTACTCCTACTCCTAAACTAACCAGAGAGAAAAGGGGCTAAACAAAGCCTATTATAGGCAGGGAGAAGTAGCTTCCCTTTCTCAAGAGAGGCAGCCATGTAAATTATTTGACACTAAATATGGCTTCCTATATGATTGAAAAAATGACCTTAAGCCGATCCTCCACCCATATCAGCAAGGTATCAACATTAAGGGAAAATACCTCCTCAAGTTGATTTTCATTGGACTCCTGGAGGTGTTAATGGTGACCCTTGGTGCTTTAATACTCATCCTCATGCCCTAAAGTAGGCATGAATAGTTTTGGCTTCTCCCTTGGCTCCAATGAAGCCAAAAATATGATTGGGTGAGGTATGGTCCTTTGAATCTGCCCATGGATATGAACTCTAACTCCAAGAATGGAGCCTTCTTGCTGACCCTCATGGATGGATGGTGTGGGAGGAATGATAGCCTCATACTCTTTCTCTTCCTCTGCAGCAAGTGTGACTTTTGGAAGATCAAAATCTTCCAACTTTGATTTAGGAGGCATGTTGCAAACTACAGGTTGTGCTTGCATGCTCTCTTCCATGACAACGAGTGCTCTTGTGATTGAAGAATGAATGATGGGGGAGAAAAGATTGAAATTTCAACTGGATCCCTCTTATCAAAACATTCTTTTGAGTCTAGTAGGAAATCAAACTCTTTATTGTCCTATGTAACAAGGTCTCTCCCTTTTGCATGGTGATCTTAAAATCTTCGTTATCTTCACCATATGAAGCTTCATCTTCAAACATGAAGCTAATGAGTTCAAGCTCCTCCAAAAGATCAGAATTTTAGAGAGGTTGAATGGGAGAGGGGGCTGTATTTTCTTATGCAACCGGCTCATGATTCAGTTCCTTTGAATTTGTCTTGGTCACCTCCATATGCTCCTTTTTAACTGGGCTTGGAGCTGGCTGTTCTTCTTCCTTCTCTTGTGAAGAACATGGAAGACTCATATCTTCCAACCTTGGTTCTAGAGATACGTTGTGAGACATAGGATGCTACTCTTGAATTCCCTCCTTCATGGTAGTAGGCTCATATGCTTGGAAGATGGATGATGGAAGAGAAAATGATGTGATCTCCATGGGCTTTTCTCCATCAAAGAAATCCTCCAAGTCAGACTAGATAATCTACCTCATTGTTGTCCTGTTGCATGTGCTCAACCTCCTCCATGGTGTCCTCTAATCGAAACTTTCTCACCATGGTTTCCCTCTTCCTCAAACATGAAGTTTGAAAGATCAAACTCTTCTTCAACATTAGAGCTCGAAGGGGATGAAGTGGGAGGAAGAATTGAAGGTTCTTCGTAGCTTGCTCCACACTTGGGGCCTTTGAAATTGTATGGTCCTCCTCCTCTACTACAAATTCAACCTTAGCCACCATTGGATCTTCAACCTTGACCTCCTCTATTGGCTTGACCATCAAGGGGATCTTTGTAAACCTAAATTTAGCAGTCAACTCATCAGATTGTTTGTTATTTCTTTTCTATTGGGCTCCTCTTCTTGTTGTCCTTGATTGGATTCTTGAGTATCTTCCCAACATGGACTTGGGAAAGCAAGAGGAGTGGCAGGTTGGGGTTCAACCAGCTTTGCAATTGTTTGTGGTGGGGAGGGAGGTGGAACTTCTTGTTTGTTTGGAGGGGATGACTATTTGGAAGGGAAAAGGGCAGAAGAACTGAGATGAGGTGGAAGATTAGGGGATGGAGAAGAGAAACTAACACTTGGGGCAGCAACTGAGGGGCTTGACTCTTGATCATGCTGAAATGATAAAGACTGAGGAAGAGAAAATGAAGAACTAAGAGGTGGTGGAATTACCCATTGACAAGGTTGTCTCGCACTTTGCTCATAAGCCTCAATGTCCTCAATCCACTGTGTAAGTTGAGGCAACACTTTAACCATGAAGCCAAGCTTCTCCTGAGGGCTGTAATGTCTTGGAAAAGGGCCGTCCCATGGACAAGGTTCCCTGCAACCAATATTGAATGCCTTAATTTGTGCTATGCCCCTTGATGAACCATGTCACCTCCATTTTTGAATTTTCTCCAATAAACCAAAGCATTCTCCACATAGTTGTCACCATTGTATCGTCCCCTTGTTCTTGATAATCTCCATGGCCAAACCGACTTTGACCCCGCTCATATAAGTAAGCATAATGGTTCGGATCTAATTATAATGTTGATCTGGAGGAGTTGGGAAATGCATTAGAGGTGGATTACATTGTTGTAAGTGTGAGTTCCATGAAGGGAGTGAAGTCATGATTTCACAACCTCATGGAATGGGAGAAAAAGAAAGAGATGGAAGAAGAAAATGGATGAAAATGAGTGGAAATGGATGGAAAAGGTCTGCAACTCAGAGAATGGGATTTTGACCAGATGGAGTCTTCATATGTGCTTACATGTGCCTCAAAAGGCTGAATCCCACCAAGAACACATCTACTTGATGAAATGAAGTGGTAAGGTACCTCAGACCTCTCCCACCGAGCATGCCAAAACTATTAGTGCAGAATCATAACACCCCGAATGGCCCGGGTGTGAAGTGGGGCATTCGGTGTGATTGCACAAGATGGGACCATCTCTCAAGTTGTGAGACTTACAAAACTTGAGATGGACCTTCGGTGAAAGCTAGTTCTTGCTTCCTAATCTACCTGCCACAAGCCACTCCAGTGTAGGAAAACCTATTCTATCCTAATCTAACCATTCGAAGGGGATAGAGAGAGAGTGTGTGTGAAAAGCCTACACTAAGTGGTGATACACCAGAAAAGGAAGTGGTTGAATCACAAACCCGACCACCTAAAGTAGAGAGAGGTGAGCAGAGGAGAGGGTGGACAAGAATGCACCACGGACCAGAGATAGATTTCACATAGACACCACTTTGAAACCCATTAAACACAACTCCCAGGACCTACAACGAACATCAGAATATGCATAGTATACCCTGCAACGATGAGAGGTAAGAAGAGACAACAAAATAATCCAAGGATGGATAGATGCATCACGAAATAAATTTTATTGCTCCAAAATGTTACATAGTACATCATTAGTGGGAAAGAGGCAATAAAACACCATTATAGAGCCATGGGAAGAGGCTTAGACTCGCATTCTACCCTAAGGAAGAAAGAGAGAGGGGGCAGAGGAGAAACAACAACCAACCCTTTGAATATGCCCCTTCATTACAATATATAGGAAGAATAAGAGAGAGAAGAGGGAAGAATTAGAATCTTGCTTTAACCACCTAGAGATACGCATTGAATCCTGCTTTGAAAGCTCAACAACTGACAATCAATTCCTTTCTCAAATCTGCCCCAAAACTATCATGTCTGGTTCCTCGGCGGATCAAATCGAATAAGATTTGGTAGTTGGAGAAATCAGGCTTTGTATTAATGTCCTAGAAGACGTTTTCCCATTTTTCACCCACCAAATCCTATTAAGAATGATATTTTATGTTTCCATGGTGTAGAGGGTGTTGAGATGTTTCCAAAAAGTCTTCTCTTGCCCAAATTTGAGTCTCCAGTCAAAAGATATGGCCATTTGAATATTTGGATTGTGGGCGCGCAATATTTTAAAGAGTTTGTCCATACAGGTCCACGTGAAGCCTTCGCATGCTCCTTAGGATTCTTTGTATTTTTCCTGAGTCTCCTTGCTTGGCGGGGCCAAAAGTCTGACCCTGGACACATGGCGGCTTGGTTGTTTGGAAACCCGCCCCAAATTTTACCTATGAAATAGTGTCGTGTTGACACTTGGCTCCCTCCACTGGCCTGCCTCTGCCTTGACTATTTAACCCCGACTCTGTCCCTTTTTGGACTCTGAGACACATGGAAGGCCCATGCTCATTTGAAAACCAGCTCAGGATTTTACCTTTGAAGGAGTGTCATGTTTGTAGACACCCATAATTACGCCCGAGCAATTTAAATACTTAAATTGTGCTAATTATCTCCCTTCTTGAAAATTGGCGACATATCGTCAAAAGCACTCGTATTCTCTCTTATCGTCATTAATTAATTACAATACGCTAATTAGTTAAGTCGCCTATCCAACAAACAACCTAATTAACGACCTTCCATTAATTAATCACCCCTTCTATCTAGACTAATTAATTATTATTAATTAATTAGCTTTCCCTTTCATTTAACCAATAAATCAATATTTAATTGATTTAATCCCCTTCTAATAGCCTAAATCGTACTAATATTCCTCTAATTAGCTTCTATAAGCTTACATCTACCTATTAGTTAATCACCTCTGATTAATTAAAGCCACCCCCCAACTCCCATGACTTGCTAAACATAAATTAAACCCTTCCAAAGTAAGGTTACCTTTTATAAAACAACCTTATCCATTCCTAATCTTGTTTTACCTTTTATCCCACATGCAAAGGGATGAAGTGTTTCCTTTATCCATTGGGCTATATAAGGACCTTTATACCTACACCTAAACTTCTTGAGAAGACAAAAGCAAAGCATATAGCAAAATAGACTAAAAGCTTTCCTTTGTTTTCTTGAGAGTTCACCACTTGGAGAGTTAAGCCTCTTTTCTAGCAAAAAGTGCTTAGGTCATATGAGAGGTGTCAAAAGGGTCTTGTAGCCCAAATTTGATAAGCCCCCATTCCTAGGTTCTTGGAATATCAAGAGAAACCTATTTGATTATCATGGAGCTTACATAGGTTCATTTATTTGTTGTTAATTAAGAGAATAGAGGATTTAGACATTTAGCATGTTAGTTTCAAAGCTTTAAATATGATAAATGTTAGTGTCTAACCTTGCTTAATTCTTAATCTTGATGGTGCTTTGTACTTTGTTTTAAGCTTTGTTAATTAGGGCTACTAGGTGTTAGTCTCTATTTTCCATTAACTTAGCTTAAAACACAAAACTATGCACAAAGTGTTGACACTTGGTGCCTTCCGCCTACACTCTATACTAAGTCATTTATGGTCCGCTCTCCTTTTTACCTTTGTTGACCATTTGCTACATGGAGGGCTGGCGCAAGTTTTAGTCTCCAGCTTAGATCCCACTTTTGAATGTGCATTGTTAAGACACTTGGCAGCCTCCGCTAAGTCAAAGAATTTTCAACGGCCAGTGCAACTTTTTAGGGCTCTGGATGCGTGGAAGCTTGGCACTCGTTTGGGTCTGCCCCTTTGGATTTAATCTTTGGAGGTGTGTCGTTTGGACACTTGGCTCCCTCCACTGTCTCCTCCATACTTAGTCATTTTTGGGCCCATTCTGAACCATTTGTGAAGCTTGAAGACTTCGAATCTTCTTCATTTATTTTCCTTTAAGCCTCTGGTTCTTTTGACACTGCTCGGCCTCCTACCTCGACCCTGTTATTCCATTTCGAGCCCACCTATAATTTTTTTGCTGGATTTGAAGCACGAGTTCGCTTGACAGAGTCGTTTCTTGAATTTCTTCTTACACGGGGTCGTTTGATCTTTCGCAGGCCTTGCCACTCCATTGTAGAGTTCCTTTATTTCCTGATTGTAGGATTTGAATGTGAATTCTTTGGCTTCTTCTTGTGTGGGGTCGTGGCTGATCAATTTTTCCGAGGGGAAAAATATGGATAACTTGATGAGAAAGAGATGCGTACTGAGGAAATACAGAGAAGCCCATGTTGTAGTAGAACATGCAGATGTGTAGTAGAAGTGTGCCAATAGAACCATAAAAGTGTGCCAAACCATGGATCAATGGGTTCATCTATGTAACATAGTGAAAAAAATTGTAAATGTCAAGATGAAGTGCACTAAATGAAAGTGATGATTAGGATAAATTATGATGATGTTGAGATGGAGTAGGGAGTGATCAATTCCCAACCCAAATGCTTATATAGGCATGAATAACTAGAAGATTTTGGCATCCTGCCGCTAGAGGAAGAGTGTAGGGAGGAAAGTGTGTTATTCTCCAATCTTTAACTACATCCTCAAGATCTAGCCGCTGCAGACGAACTCAAATCAAATTTTGTGGTTTTTGGATCCAAATGATTTCGATCAAACAATTGACCCATATAGGAGTGGTCTAGGAAAGACACTCCTTCCCCCACTCCACAGGTGTCACCACAATATGATAACTTCTATGTTGGGTCATCTAGAGGCAAGCACAAAATGTAGAATAACTTCCCAAGTTAGGTCATATGAGAAAAGTGATGAATGTAATCTCCCAAGTTAGGTCATCTGGGAGGCCACATGTAACTCCCAAGTTAGGTCATTAGGGAGGCCAATTGTGTTGAAATCATATTGATTGAATGATGTCGATTTGTTAGAAATTTTGAACGTGTTAATTGATTGATTGATTGATCGATTGTTTGATTGGTTACTCATGGAGAGATTTTATGCAAGTTTCCCTAGGTTAGGTCATTAGGGGAAGTCGATAGAAATTGGTGAAATGTCACGTGAAAATATTTTTAATCACTTGTTGCCCCCAAGTTAGGTCATTAGGGGGAAGTGATGAAATATCATATAGAAAAATTGTATGTTTTTTGCCCTCATATTAGGTCGTTAAGGTGGAATTAAAGGTGGATTGTTGTGCAATTGATTAGTAAATGTTTGAAAGTTATGTGTTTGATAATGTTGATTAATCATGTGTAATATAAGGGGTAATTATATGATGACCCAAATGATATGCCCCCTTTTGGTGAAAGGGGAGTGATGGAAAGAACGAACACTAAGTTGAAAGTAAGCCAAAATAGATAGAAAGTGGTAAGAATCACAAAAATGTATATAAATTGACCTAAGAAAATGTTTTTGAGAGATAAAACACACACAAAAGGTGTTCAAGATACATGGTGGGTGGAATTCTAAAAATAATTCCACAAATGGGTTGTAAATCAAAGTAAAAACGCTCAAGATATGATAGAAACGAGTGTAGTAGTGTATTAGTTGTAAAAATAAGCACAAAATAAGGACTATAGGAAAGTAAGTGATGAGAAGTAACTATAAATAGTAAAGTGAAAAAGTTTTTAGTTACTTCATTTGTGATTTGCGTGTTCATGAGAGTGTGTACGAAGTGAGTGAGAATGTCGCAAGCGAGAGCAGCACGTCCTAGTTGGTTTGAGAGAGTGGCGATCGACGTAGCGTCGCGTACGACCGTGAAGTTGGTAAGTGCATTAATTTTCACAAAATGTATGGTGTAGTAGTGGTTTTGGTTGAATTTTTGAAAATTTGATATTTTTATTTTCTTGGCATTTGAGACCTGGACAAGAGTGGTGAGGGCGCTAGTGACCCTTGGGATTGGAGCGCCTAACTAGGCGCTAGTGTCTTGCCATTGGGCACCCCAATCCGAATCTTGGTGACTCGACCCGAGAATGTGTGTACTTAGTGTAGAATGGTGAAAAATAGGTGTGTAGCATCATAAGTGAGTGTATTTGGTCTTGTATTGTGTTTTAATGTTGTGTTTGTTATCATTTTGTGGTGTGCATAGGGATATCCACTCGAGGGAGTTCCGTAGTGGGCATCATATGAGTACATTTCTTGGATTGGGCCTATTTGATGATGTTTAGGATGTGATGGATTGTGTTGTCCTACGGCATATAGCATGGATGGGGTATGTGCCCCATAAGATTCTTCTATTGATTGCATTGTATGAGAGATGGTGTGTAGATACATGCACATTTTGGTTACCTACAGGGGAGATGAATGTCACGTTGGAGGATTTATATTGCATATTGTGATTACCAGTTATTGGGGAGAGGGTGCAAGTTATGTTAGTAGAGGATATAAAATGACAAATGTGAGCGGTAAGATGATATTTTTGGGGACTTGAGTACCTACCGAGGCCCATATTAGTTTAGATGTTATATTGTGATCTGGGGTTCCACACTTGCGGAAGTTTATAGCAGTTATGATTACTTCATGTATAGTTGTGGAGGGGGAGGTGTAGGCATCTTATATAAGATGCATGACATATGCCACAGATAGATAGAGGGGAAGGTACTAGATACGCATGGGAACATTGTGTGTTGTCCCATCTATATAGAGACTTATATTGGTTTACGCAGGATGAGCATGGTGGCAGGATAGGAGCCACCACATTGATGCATGTGTGGGCGTATGAGCATATAGCCATATTGAGACTAGTTGTAGGTCCATGAGGAGAGTGGGCTAGGCCTGAGATATATGTGTGACGATGGGTTGATATTCATGGTAGGAAGATGGACACAGATACCTACAGGGAACTTATAGATAGGATGGGGCCCGAGGTAGTTATATGGAGGCCATACCGTGACTATGGGGGATGGCTCAAGGATGCTACAAAGTTGTGATGTATTCGGAGGACTATGTGGCTAGAGGACCACTTTTTCTAGGTGTGGCAAAGATTTTCCAGGTTGAGAAGGTGTCAGGAAATTTTGGCATGACTCAGATGTGCCCCCAGAGCCATCTATATGGTTAAGACCTATCAGAGCACCTAGGAGATTCAAGCTAGGCCACGGCCTACGGCTGAGTGGTTAATACCATGGGGGCAGGATGAGGTAGATCTGACGATAGAGCCTGTTGATGGAGATGATGCGGGGTGCACCGAGGAGTACCTTGCATGGTGGGAAGCTCATCGGTGGGTATTTTTGTACCCATTATTCGCAGGTCCCATTGAGTTATTGCATGGAGGAGGAGGAGAGGGAGACACACATGCCCCCGATCCTATAACAACACTTGTAGTTGAACGTAATTATATGTATAGTAGTTTTGTGCACTTTGTTATTTGCCTATTTTTTTGTATGGTTGTTTAACGCAGGTGTAAATTGTGGTTGTAGGATGCGTATTGGTCATTGATCGTAGATACATCCATCCAAACATTGACGTGGAATGTGTTGACCGATGCCCTAAGAATAGGTATACTAGAGTGTGTGGATGATATAGTAGGAAAGCATGCTCATCTATTTGAGCCAGTAGCCATAGTAGTTACGATGTGTACACTGCTACTAGGCAAGAGGGACAAGGCATGTGAGGAGAATCGATGAGCCAAGGAGGTGGTAGGTGGTGGCCCCTTAGCCCAGGACGTGTTTGCATGATATGTGGATTTACAGCGTCGAGTTCTTGGAGCAAAGCTACAAATATTACCTTACTATGGTAGCAGGTGGAGAGGTATCGGGGCTGCAAATAGTGGTGTCACATTGGTGAAGAGGCATCTAGTTCTAGGGCTCGTAGTACCCGAGAGCGATAGTGATGATGAGGTCTGATTTGTAGTATTGTATATGATGTAGGGCATTGCCCCTGGTGATGATTTTTTTGTAATGATGATTGTACTCACCGTATATGTATGGACACATGCTTATTGATATATGATGAACAAATGTTATTATCTATTGATGTCACAATGTGATTAATGATGTATGATTCTATGGTTATTGTCCTAGTACATGTAATGTATTGTATAGTGTTTGTGTGTGATTATTGTAGATGCGCATTATAATGTTGGTAATGGTAGAGAAAATGTGTATGGTGAATGATGATAATAGATAATAAATGTAATGTGATGGATGAACGTGTAGTACATATAGCGCATAATTAGTGTAATGATGATAATAGAATAGATGAAAAGATGAAGAAATTGTATTATAGTAAAATGAACGTGTCATAATGAATGCGTGAAAACTGCATATAATCATAATATATTAGTATGGTGAAAGTGGGAGGATTAGTGATCCCCCCGGTGCATAAATCAAAAGGATCATGTAGTTAATACCCTCAAGAAAGTCAAAGTATGAGCCGCATAAGTAAGAGTGCATCATTGGGAAATGATGGAATGCGCTAGATGACATGACTGAAAAAAGTGCGTGATGAAATGTTCTTAAATCTTATCCCTCAACAGCCATGTAAGAACACAAGTGTGTCATTGGGGGGTAAGGTGATAATAATCACCTACCAAACTGAGTGTCATATGGAGTAACAATGGGATATGCAAAGGGTTACAGGAGCCCATGTGACGTAGCAACATGAAGTGGTAGAAAGCATGGATGTAGTGGATGTAGTGAATGCTATGAATGTGATGGTGGAAGTAGTGGATGAGGTAGAGAACACGCATATGACGGTGATGAGAAACTTATGAATTGATTACCTAATAGAGGAGACTCGGGTGGGGTATGCCTATGCTGATGTGGCAAAGGAGATAAAGACCACACACAAGGGTCAAAAGAGATAATACACATATCCTCTAGTTGTTGGAGTATTTCATGTAGGGAGAGACAATCATTTTCCCAATGTCCATTAATGCAATGGTAATTACAATAAGGATGGTCATGTTGATGTTGTAATCAGTGTTGTGGATGGTGTTGGTTGGAGGGTAGGCAAATCAATTGCTCATTAAGTAAAACACACATCACATCATGTGGTCAAGCATGAGGAGAGAAATGTAAACATTCACGCGACCGAGGCGGAGCGGTGGAGAGTAGCAATTCGGTCACGAGCCGAGAGAAGAAGTAGGATTTGGTGTTGGATTTGGTTGAGCTTGTTTGTTTGGTATGTGAGGAAAAGAAGGAGATTACTTTGGATTCTCAATCGAAGGTGTTGGCGCAATACTAGATGAAGTAGTGGCTAGAGAAATATGTGTCGGCTCTATGACTTGTGATGATAGAAGATATTTTTCTAGGTCAATAGCCTTATAGCATAAGATGGTGAATGATTCACATGTATGATATTGTAGAATTGCTTGCGTGGGGGAATTAGGCCACAACAAAAATGAATTGATTTTCTAAGTCAATAGGTTGGAATACGAGTTGATGTATGCAAACATTGAAACACAATATATAATCATTAATAGGTTCAGAGGAGCCCTGATGTAAAGTAGGTATGTGATCATAAGTGACTTTAGGGTCATTGTTAATGATAAAACGATGGAGGAAAGCATCCTCCATGTCATAGAAAGTACTAATAGACCCAAAAGGTAGATGGGTGTACCATTGTAATGCCTCATCAACAAGACTATATCAGAAGGCCTTAAGTAATAATATATCATTGGAATATGAGGCCATAAGTGAGCGGTAATGTAAAAGATGAGCATGAGGGTCACCAGTACCATCAAAACAAGTGAAAGTAGGCATGAAAAAATCTTGGGGAAATGCAGAGTTATGAATCTTTTTAGGGACCGGATTACCATGTAATGAATTATTGTCAATAGAAGCGTAATAAGCCCTACTTTCTAAAGTGAGGGAGTGAACTTGCGATTGGAGCTGACCTACTGCATGCATGAGAGAGATGATGTCTTGTGAAGGAATGGTGGAAGACGATAATAATGTATTAAGTGGTTGTAGCTTGCCATTATGGGTAACCATAAGAATATTGAGGGGCAAAAAGGAAGGGTCTAATGCTAAGGGCAGACTAGGAGTAGGTGTCGAGGAAGGTATAGTAGGTGAGATAGATGAAGTAGCTATAGCTATGGTGGGACTAACATCAGAAACATCCTTGATAGATGAAGTGATCGAAGGAGACACATATATAGGAGAGGATGGACTAAGAGTGGTAGGTGAGGTAATAAGAGGCAAAGGAGAAGTGATAGATGGTGGTGACTCATGCACAATAGTAGATGCAATATCAAGAGAAGGTAACAATGGAGCAGGAGAGTCACATTCAACAATATATAAAGAAGGATAACCGTGACTATCAGTCACCCGGTCAGTATTGGATAGATCCCCATAAGTGATAACATTGTGAAGGAGGTTATCAATAAGATCATCAACATAATACAAAGTAACATGAGATGTAGTAGGAGAAGCAATGCCAGAAGTGGTAGAGTCATGAGAAGGAACTATATCAGTGGCTAGAGTAATAGAAGAATCAATATGGATTTGTGAATGATTGTCAATACCTAACAAGTAATCAATAAGGGAATCATCTAAAGTTTCTTATGAAATATCATAAGGAGGATCACAGGTGACCATATGACATGGTGCATAACCAAGTAAATATGATAGGATTATCAACAATGTTAATGTATATAGGAGAATTTGCAAAACTAGCATGCACGTATTGTTGGTCATCTAAGAATTGTTGGATGTGATTGGGTGTAGGAAGCAGAACACTATATAGAGATTTGAGTTCATTATGGCAGCCTCATCATAAATAGGGTTAACACTAAAGTGGGACATGATGGGAAAAGAAGATGAATGATATTTAGCCATTAAGGTTTGATTGGATCCTAGGGAAAACTATTTGAAAAGACGGGTTCACCAAAATGATTAACTAAAATATGATATTATATAAGTTAATCTATATAGAAACAACAATGGAATAACTAATATAAATTGAAATATTGATGCTAAATATTTATTTTTAGTGTTTAAATAAAATGAAATAATGAAAATAAAAGGGATAAGGTACTAACCTGAATACAAATTACCTCGTTGTGTGTTGAGCTTAAACAAAATGATGTCTGAGACTAGACTGGAAACTATAGAAGTTGAAGATATGGTTGGACTACGGTGCCTGGGAGAGTATGGGGCACCTTAGGGTGCCTGGTTTATATTCAGGTGCTTTGGTCTGCAGAAAAGATTAGGATATGAATATTTAAGTGACATAAGGCCTTTGTAGTGTCTTTATCCTTGTCACACATTTGTCACAATATCTTCACTTATGTCACCGTGAATGTGATGTGAAGATCTACCTACAAAACCCTATTCAAAGCATCAAATTCCTAAAAAATAAAAATGCATATGAATAGGTTGGATTGACCTTAGCTACCACAATGGTGGACTTACAACTAAGCGTTGCACTACATTCCAGACCCCATGTAGTTTTATGTGCTTGTGTGTGTAATTTTGTGCCTAGGATGCCCTAATGCCAATGATGCAGAAGTAGGGGAAATAAATAGATGTAAGAATGTAAATGGTAGATAGAATAAAATGAATACAATCTTTTCCCCTATACTTGTGTGATACAGATGTAGAAGATGCCCAAATGCAGTCCCTTGCCTTAGTAGATAGTTGCCCTTGATAGATGATAGTCTACCCATAATGTAGTGAGTATGCTATGTTTATATAGGGATATCTTGTTCAAATTTCGACACTAATGACCCAAAACGTTGACTACTACCTAAGGGAGTAATTGGGGTAATAACAAGGACTGACCTCGAACAAATAAATTAGAACCAAGAGTTACAGAAACCAAGGCACCTAAAATCTCACCCAGGGCACCCCATGGCTACCCTAAGCACCCTAGTTATAAACTAGAGACGAAAAACAACCAAATAATGACACCTGACACTTGTTGAGAGACTACCAGAAATGTATAGACAAGCGATGATTGTGCCAAAAACGAAGATGATGACCGACTAATTGACGACCGGACTAGGGATAGGTCATTAGTGAATACTTTTATTACGTGAGATCCATATATAAAATAACATACTTGGTAGTATAAATGTAATAGTAAGTGCTTGATTTTGTGAGTACACCTGTGCTCTAAAAACATGCCTAAATGAGCCAGTCTCAATTGATACTTCCACCAAATGACCTATAACTCACTGTATGAGCTCTTGACCATGCTAACATCATCATATCTGACCTGTAGAACCTCTTAGCCAAGCATACCAATCAGTATTCTACCTTGATTGCTAGCCACCTCACTATTTGAGCTTTGTAGCATGAAACCAACCTGGAGCCTCCATGAACCAACTTGAATCACTAAGCACCATTGATATACACCTAACTTCATGTAATTTCACTTCTTTTCCTTGTATTCCATGTGAAATCAATGAAAAACACCAACCAATGCAACATGGTTCAACAATCTCCCCTTTGTCATTGATGGTAACAAGTAGAAAATTTGATGGCAAACTAATACACTAACAACTTTAGATATGTAAGACAATGAATTCTAGTTTCTGGCACACTCTCTCCCCTTTGACATCTATGACAAAGGTACACAAACACAACAATATGATTATCTCGGAAGAAAAACATAATAAAGCATGCTCATACCTTAAATCTCTCCCCTTGGAAAGATGCTGCTCTTTTCTTGAAAAAACTCAATCAGCTGCAATTCTTCTTCCATTCAACACTTGTAATACTCCCCCTAAGATTAATCCTTGAATATTCAACCTTCACTTTCTTCTACTGTCTTTTATAGACCTCTTGATTTGTGCCTTGGGTTAGAGAACAAAATCCCCCTGTCTAGACTCAAACTGAGCCTTCTTGGAGAAACTTTGGCACCTAAGATGTTCCCCTATCATTCTGAGATATTTAGTGATTGTTAGGGGCTGATCTTACCCCCAATTTATGCCTTAACTGCTCAAAACTAGCTCTAGGAAAAGGTTTTGTCATTATATCATCCACCTCTTATTTTGTAGACACATGTTCAAGCCTAATTATTTGCTCATTGACTTGTTCTCTCAGAAAATGATATTTGATGGGTATATGTTTTATCTTTGAGTGGAGCACTAGATTCTTTAAGATACTTTTAACACTTGTACTATCATAATATAAAAGATTAGGACCTTCACTTTCCATTGTGTAGTCTTCAAGAGTTTTCTTCATCCACATTACTTGTGTACAACAAATAGATGTTGCAACATACTCATCTTCAAAAGTAGAAAGAGCTACAAGAGACTATTTTTTACTCAACCATGAAACAAGACACTTACAAATAAAGTTCCACTAGTTGTGATTTTTCTATCATCTATGCTTCCTGCCCAATCTACATATGTGAAGGATTTAATATGAAATTCATTGCATTTTAGATACCAAAGACCATAATCTAATGTCCCCATGAGATACTTGAATATTATTTTGACTTCTTGAAGATGAACTTCCCTTGGGTCTTCTTGAAATCTTCCCACCAAACCAACTACCTACATAATATCAGGTCTAGATGTTGTTGAATACAAAATGTTTCCTATCATGGACCTGTATAGAGTCGATTTACCTTTGGTGAGTTATCTTCCTTGTTGAGTTTACACCCTACACTCATGGGAGTGCTTACTAGTGTAATACAAGAAAAGATTAGTTATGAAATGTGATCAAACAAAAACTTGTTCTTCTAATCTAATCTTATAAAAAAACCTCTTATAGAGCAATATATCGAAAGGAGAGAGAATATAATACCTGAAATTACCTACAAGATTGCACAACTCCTCCTTTGATGTGGTGGATTTTCTCTTAGATGCTTCAGATTTTTAGAGACACTTGGGCAGCACCTCCCCTTTGATTGTGCTTGGATTTCTTTGATGAAGGATGGTGATAGATTGATTGTAGATGAATGGATTGATAGACTAATGATTGAGGATGAAATGATTGAGTGGATGGATTGATTGAGTGATAAAAATAGAAAAAATTGATTATGGATTTTCAAGATTTTATAAACTTTTCAAGCTAGCTCTCATGGAGGAGGAGAGCTCAATTTATAGCTTGTGGATGGGAGAATGGAGGGTAGAGATTGATCCAAGTAGGATGAGGATCAATGGTTGGAAATTGATGAGAGGATTGGAGGATTCTAGAATGGAGAATTCTAGAATTTGAATTCAAATTCTATGGAGGGAAGAAGCTTCCATTGAATTAAAAATTCAATGGAAGGAGAAGGTTAGAGAGGCTTCTAGATTTAGAAGCCTCTAGATTTAGAGGTGGAGAAAATGATTAGATTAGGATTAAATTAGATTGATTAATGATGATTAGGGGTGAGGTTACATGGAAAGGCTAGGTGTAGGGATGTGTAGAGTAGGTTGGTAGGTGGGTGTAGGAATATTAAATTCCTAAAATGATAAAATGAGATTAGAAAAGGGGATAATAATAATTAATCTTGTGATTAATTATTATATAGGATAAAATGGATAAAATAATGGATAATGGGATAAATGATGAAATGGGATATTAAATGACAAAATAAATTAGAATAAAGGGATTAAATAAATGATGAAATTAATAATAATTAATCTTGTGATTAATTATTATATGGATTTAAATGATGTTGCGGGACAAATTAATCGTAATTAATCATGTCGACATTTTAGATTTCTACATTTTGCTCCTTTTTAAAGTGTTATTGTGGAGCAACAACAATTCAAAGAAAAGAAGAGAAGATGTTAGGATGGTGATAGTTTACCCTCTTGAGGGCTTAGGCAAGGAGGAATGAAGCGGGTAACCACTCGAAAAGAGGAGAGGCCCAAGTTAGTAGATGAGAGGACTGAGGATGAGAAGATTAGAGGATTAGATGATGAGAAGATTAAGGATGAAGATGTAGGATGAGAGGATTAGAAGATGATTAGAAGATTAGGAGAGGAGAGGATTAGAGGATTAGAAGATTAGAGGATTAGAAGAGGAGAGAGGATTAGAGGATGAGAAGATTATAGGATTAAAGAATAGGAGATAAGATTAGATGAATAGGAAATAGGATTAGATGAGGAGAATATAAGAGAGGAGAGAGGATTAGAGGATGCCCCGATCGAGGGGTTAGAATTGAATATTTTGGATTATAGTATGTTGGATTTGAAGATGTTAGATGTGAGGATTGAAGATCCGGGATTTGGACTTGAGGATGTTGGATTTGAAGATGCCCCATTCAAGGGTTTGACATGTGGATATTGATTGATTGATTAAAGGATTGATGGGATAGGAGGAAGAACCTTCCCCACTTTCTTCGTTTTTCTTAAGCATCTGATCATGCTTATCAAACATTTCCTCAAGAGATACCAAGCCTTTGGGAATTTTATTTCCCTTTAGCTGGATAATCTCCTAACTTCCCGAGATGTCCGCATCTATTTCTCCCACAGTAGTTTGCCTAGGAGGTGAATTGCTTCCCTCATAGTAGATCTCTTCAAAGTTGTCCTTCTATTGGAGAAACACAGCAATCTACTTGTCATCATTGAAAACATGCCATTGCTGGACGTTGTCAGGAAATTTTGGGCGGAAGACCATCTCAACTTTGTAGTCCCCTTGTATAAACAATGTGGGAGGCTGATCCGGATTTAACAAAGCTACAGTCACTACAAGTGAATTAGCTTTTGAATTTTGTTCTCTCGTAATGTAAGATACCGAGAAAGTTGAAAAATCTAGAATGGCAAAGTGGACTCTATCTCTATGATGCATGCAACTTGTCTTTTTTCACTTGATAGGGACCTTTTATCTACTTGATGATCAACTCAACATCTCCCTTTGTGTGTAAGATCTTGATTCCCATTGTTCTTGCCTGCTCCATGCCTAACAACAAGTGCTTCATACTCTGTTGTGTTGTTAGTATTTTCGAACATCAATTTGAAGGAGTGTGCATGCACCTTCCCTTCAGGAGAGATAAGAACAACACCTGCACTGAGATCCAAATGAACAACAACTACCATCAAATTCTAGAGTCCAAACCTTGTTGTCAAGTTGATGTGGTTCTTGAATCATAGGTTGAACATCTTCTTTATCCATTTCTAGATAATAGACTCTATGATCGATTCTGAAACAAGATCTGAGATCTAGGATCCTCAGACTTTGATACTGTGTACTTGGATTTCTTCTCAGGTTCTAGCTTTTGATTAACTCCTTTGATTGGTATGTGCGCACAAGACCAATCCATCTTGACTTCTCCACCCAGCTCTTTGCAGAAATTTCTACTCAACAAAGCATGCCATAAGAGACTAGGATGTCTGCTACAAGGATAGTCATTTTCAGTCTTTTATCTGGAAAGAAGCAAGTACTGCCTGTGCATCTTTGATTTTCCCCACAAGAGGGACTTGCCTTTCCATTGAATAACATCTTCGATGGTTTTTGTCAATGTGAGACCCAAGGCATCAACAACTTTGGTAGGCATGACATTATCAGAAGCTCCAGAGTCCAAAATGCAATTGCTTAGTTTGTATCCGTTGATAAGCAATGACACATAAAATGGCTCAATCCTTTCTGATGTAGCAGGAGAAGAGGTAGAAGGAGAAGAACTTGCAGCCACATTATTTGAAGGAGTATTCTTTGGACTTGACAAGATACCCCGTGAAGTATTATTTGTTGGGCTGGGACCGTTACTTTGCACATATTTGACCAATCTATTCAGCTGATCAAGAAATGCTCTCAAATATTCAGCTTCTAACATTTGGACCTTGGTCTTTTTATGTGATCAATGATGTCAAAAGCTTGACTTGCTTCAGCTGGATGGGTGTTAGCTCTTTGCTGCGAATTAAAAGAATTTGAATATTTATCTTTGGGTGCTAATGAAGAAGGAAGAGTGCTACCTCTTTTCAAGATAGTAACATCCGGGCCAGGATCTTCTCTTTCTCTTCGGACACTTTTGGATGCTTCGGCATTTTGGCACATCTAAGACCTTGTGAACACCGCAAAAGTGTGACCATCATAATCTTCAAAAGATTCATAATAGCCATCGTCAGATTCGTAGTCCAAGTAACCAATATTGGAGTCATGGCAGATCTATAAAGTCTTCATCATCGAATGATTAAATCGATGCCGAGATATTATTCATTAATTTCCAAGTTATTCCTTGGAGCAGCTTCAATTTCCAACCACTGTGGTGCAACAAGCAAGTTTGTTTCAGTTTTGATTTTGATTTTGACCATTAAAGGTCCGGTAGGAGCTATTCTTGAGGGGGTTGCATTCCCTACTTGAGAGATCTGCTTCTTGATCTGCAGCATGTCATTAGCCAATCTCTGCAACAAAGGATCTGAAGTACTTGAAGAAGTGCCATCACCTTTGTGAGATGGTTGTTTGAGTTTCCAGCCATGATCAAGTCGTCCTCAACTTCCACGGCAACATTTTGTGCTTCAAGTAGATTTACAGGTCTTGCCCTTCTTAGCTGATATCCAACTTCGGGCAATAGAGCGTTTATAAAAAACATCTTTTGATTTTCGTCACTCAATGTGGTAGAAGTGGGGATTTTATATAAAATCCTTTGGAACCTTGCAATAAAGTCCCGCATGTTCTCGCTTGGCTCTTTCTTCAACTGCATCAGTTGGGTGATCAACGTGCTAGCGTCCTCTGCAGGCTTGAATCTTTTCAGAAATTGCTCACGCATAGTCGCCCAGTTGGTTATGGTGCCAGGAGCTAGCCGATAGAACCATTCTCTAGCCAAGTCGTGTAGAGTCTCAATGAAGAGTCTGACTGAGACATCTTCATGCTCTACTGCAAGCACACCACAAGATATAAAGAAGGCCACCAAATGATCATCTGGGTTTTGCTTTCCATCTCCAAAGAATTTTGGAAAATTATTTCTAGATCCCTTTGGCAGATCGTGCATAGGTGGAGTCAGGTTCAAAGGCCCAAAAGCTGCTCCCCATGGGACAGGTACTATCTGGTTCTGATTCTGATTCTGCATGATGAATGGGGCACGTCTCCTCCTTGTGTAGACTTGATGGATAATTCCAACTACCGGATTATGTTGAAGACATCTGGATTTGGATGGGTGTGCACTCTCCTTCCTGGTGAGAGACTAGATCTACGGCTTCTAACTTGAGGAGGATGATTGAAATTGAATTACTCCCGCAACCAAGCCAAGAACACAGATGCTAATTAAACACCACGATCAATAATATGAAAGTAATTTGCCAAAATAACTTTACATAAACCTTTGCAAACAAATGAGAAGCAATATCATATATTATTATGGAACTCAATGCAATACATTGAGAATGGGCCTTGCTTAAATAGGAAAGGAATAACAATCTAAGAACCAATCAAGGTCATAGATCAAGCCATAAATCAAGGAAAGAACTAGTCAAGACCATAGATTTAGGAGAGAACTAGACATCAAGGATCTAGTCAATACCATAGATCAACGAAATAACTAGTCATCAAAGAACTAGTCAAGACCATAGATTTAGGAGAGAACTAGACATCAAGGATCTAGTCAATACCATAGATCAAGGAAAGAACTAGTCAATACCATGGATCAAGGAAAGAACTATACCTAACAACTAGATAATATCTCCTAATATCTAAATAAGATAAAAGAAATATCCACACACATAAGTGGGTGAGGATAAATACAATAAAGGTAAATAAAGTACCTAGGTGAACATGAGCTAAGGTAAATACCTACTCTAACACCCCCTCAAGTGAAGCTAGGGGCCAAAATAGATGTGACATGTCCACAGTATGAGTCCCGACAACTAGGCCTGATGAGGTACTCATGTACAATAACTGGGGAAAAAGGGACACCACAAGGTACCCAAAACCAATAACAACAAATTAAAGAGAGTAAAAACCCACTCCAAGGCATCCCAAGAAGCTCGGCTCAAAAAACTCGTATAATGCTGAAGAATTTTGGTGTGCATTGTGGTCTAAATCCACTGCTCGATCACAAAACTCAAAAACAACTGACATTGGGTTTCACCAGAATAGCTCCATACTGAGAGACTCATCAACGGAGTGATGTCAATACACTACTAACAAGGAAGTAAAATACCAATAATCATACCTCCTCCTTCGCGTTCCGTAGCAAACCTCAGAATGGGCTAGGAAACTTGGATTGAGCCCTGATTTTGTGATATGTAGGTGCTTTTCTTCAAGACGGAGCAAGACCTTCCTGCAACAACGATCCTCTTACTTTGCACTGGATGGGAAAAAGGATTATGAGGCTATTTTGGCATTAGGACAAGGCAGAATGATGTTCTTTGCTCAAAGGATGCAAGAACTTAGATATGGCATGAAAGCTTATTCTCCGTGTGTTTAGAGGGGAGGGGTAAGGTTGTATTTATAGCCTGAGGGAGTGATTAGCTTAAATTAATTTAAGTAATCATGGTTTGAAAATGTGGGCAAGATTAAGTGGGTGGTTTGAAAATGTGGGCAAGATTAGGTGGATGGTTTGAAAATGTGGGCAAGATTAGGTGGATGGTTTGAAAATGTGGGCAATATTAGGTGAGTGGGGGCCACGAAGAATGGGTGAGGATTTGAATTATATTTTTAATTCATAAGTGGAGGATTTTAGGTGAGTGGGGACCACGAATGGTGGGTGAGGATTTGAATTTGAATTTTTAATTCAATAGTGGAAAAACATGGAGAATAATGACATGTTGTGAGGATTAGATTATTTTTAGATTTGGAAATGGATAATTAATCAAATTATATTTGATTAATTCGAAGTGTATTTTTGTGGGAAATGAGGAAGGGAAATTAATTGATTTAGGATAGATGTGAAATTGGGGTGTCTACATTTGCCCCTCTTTGGAAGGGTACTATGAAAGTAGTGTCCTTTCAAAGAAAGTAGACGGTATGGGGGAAGAATTCAATCTACTTTTTAAAAGGTAGAGTGAATGTTTGTTGGGGAGAATAGAAAGTGGTGAGTGACGGATGTCATGGTATCCTCCAAGACAAAAATGTCATGAGAAGATGTGATTATGGATAGATGTGGTGATGCCCCCTCGAGAGGATTGACGAGAATGAAATATACGACAAAACTCTCGAAAAGAAGGGAAATGGATTTGGTGGAGAAGAGGACGATAATGGAGTGGAAGAGACTGGAATGACCGCATGATGCAAATGGAGGAAGGATTCAATCGACCTTGAATGCTAGGTGTGAGGGTGTGTGGGAAAGAGAAAAGGGAATGGATAGGGTTGGGGGTTGATTATGAGAAGAGTAAGGGAGATAGGGGAGGGAAAAAAAGGAATGAAAGAGGTAGAAATAAGAGAGAGGGATGATAGGGGAAGAAGGGAATGATGAAGGACAAACAAGGAAAAAAGAGGAAAATGACAGAGTAGAGGGTGAAGGGATGAAATAGAGAGATGTGCAAAATGAAGGAAGCAACAGAGATAGTAAAGAGGGATACGTGGCGTGAAATAAATGAGAGAGTGACGAAAAGTAGGAAATGGGAAAGGATAAATAAGAAGGAGAAAACGAGGTGGGAGTAGGGGGTGAAATGGAGGGAAATGGAAAGAGGACAAAAGAAGAAGTAGAATGGAGAAAAAAAAGAAACTATGAGGGGCGAGGAAAGTGTGAAAAAGAGGAGAGAAAGGAAGAGAAACATATACAGAATGAACAAAAAGGTAGGGGTGGTAGAGAAAAGGGGAAGTGGTCAGAAGAAACGTGAAAATTAGGGGAGAGGAAAGGAAGATAGAATGAATACAAGGAGAAGATTGAAGGAATCACGTCATTGCGAGGAAGACCAAGGCAAAGAATATGGAACAGACCGTATGGAGATGCATGTGGAGAGTGGGATGATAAAAAAGACAGGACAACGCTGAACAACCAGGTTATCGATGGGGATGTAAGGAGGAAACGTGATGGAAAAAGGGGAAGAAGATGATATAGGGGAAGTAAAATAAGACGAGGGGTGGGAGAGAGAAGAGGATAACAAAGAAAATGATGGAGAAGGAAGGGAATACAAAAAGGGGGTAATAAGTGGAAAGGAAATGGTAGAAGGAATGTTGAAAGAAGAAAGAGGGGAGGAATGACATCGATTGGAAAAGATATGGAGATGCATGAAATGAGGATACTAGGATGATGGGAAAATAGAAAAAGGATGTATGATGAAGACAATAAAGATAGTGAAGAGGGCAAAGAGGAGATGGAGAGATGGGTAAGAAGCGACAAGAAAGGGTGGGAGTGAGGGAAAAGAATAGGAGAGAAAAGAGAATGGGGGATAGAAGAGGCAATGCCAATGAAAGGATGTTAGGGAAATCCTCTTGACAATGAGTGGTGGGGAAGGGTGAAAAAAAAAAATGAAAAAGAGAAAGCGAACGAGGACTGGAAAGGGTAACGCCAACAAAGGGACGTTAGGGAAAACCCGTTGCCAATGAGTGGTGGGCTTAGAGGAGGGAAGAAATGAAGGGAAAATCTAGAAGGTCCAAGGGAGTGAATGAGGTCGTGCGGAATGAGGATTGACAATTTTTAGGGAAAACCCGTTGACAATTATGAGTGCGGGAAGAGAAGATGATGATGAAAGAATGATATAGGAGTGTTAACAGTAATGGCGAATATGTGTGTGGGTAGAAATGTAGGGGGAATGTGAGAAGATGAAGGGGAAAGAGTGAAAAAGATGGGAGGGAGGAGTTAGGACAAAGTGAAAGCGAAGAGAGGATGGGGGTGATGAGGATGAACGAGGTGAGGATGAAGAACCAATACATGAAAAGAATGGGAAGAAACGGTATGAAGGATGATGGATCAAGGAGGGGAAAATGGGGGAAAAGAATGTGATTGTAGGTGGAAGAGATGAGGTGTATGTTGTAAGAAGATGTGTGGAGAAAGGATAATAGTAGGAGGAAAAAGTGGGTAATAGGAGATACCAGGTGGAAGAAACGATCGATAAAGTGAACTAAGAATGAGGCGGGGGAGAAGTTCACGATGACAAGTTAAGTGTAGGGAGGACCCTGACATAAGATTGTCATATGATGGAAGTGGTTAAGTAAGATTGCCATGTGAGCAAAACTGGAGATGAAAAGTGGTCAAGCGAGAAGTGGTGTTTGCGAGAAGCAAAAAGGAGGTGAAAGGATGTGATAATGGGGAATGAAGAGGAAATATGGATGGTGAAGGGTGTGTAGTGATGGGGAAAGGCAAGGAGACAGATCATCCTTAAGAGGGACTCTTAAGTGAGATCGCCATGCCGGGTGAGTGGTTAAGTAAGATCGCCAAGCTGAGAAAGAAGGATGATGTTAGAGTTGGTGGGAATAGGGTATGACAAAATGGACTGAAGGGGAACCCTCAAGTGAATTTGCCATACTACGAGAGCGTGTAAGTAGGATGACCTAGGCATAAGGTGGATTTGGGGAAGGATGAGAAAAGAGTCAGTGAGGTATGCCTAAGTGGTATATGATATGAGATGAGGTGATAATAAGAAAGAAAGGACACAAAGGAGTATAACATGAATGGATGAAGGAATATATGCAGTGGAGGGTGGAGAGTGTGAGGGGAATCCTTAATTGGGATGCCCACGTGGTGAGAGTAATGATGCGGGAATCGGAAGTAGAAGAGGTGGAGTTGGAAGATGTGTTTGGTGGTGATGGTTATTTAATGAGAGGGCAGGTGGTGAAGAAGCTTCTACAGCGGGAAGATCTTAGGGAGAGGGTAAACCTCCACTGAGGATTCCATATAGAAGGGGTTATTAAGTAAGATTGTCAAGCGGGAAGAAAACGGGTGAAAGGAAAGAATACCAATGGGTGAGAGGGGACAGGAATGGTGAGAAGGGTAATATGAGTATAAGCGGTAGAGGAGTAAAAATGAGAAGTGAGAATGAATGGATCAAATACATGGTGATCATGGTGGGGGAGAAGGAGCTGCTGGATAGTGAATGCTACTTGAGAAAGATCGTCAAGTAGGATTCGCAAACTGCAATGGTGATCAAGTAGGATTCGCAAACTGGAGAATGTATTAGTATGGGTGAATGGATGGGGTGCAAAGTAAGATTTTGATCATGCAGGAAGATACTCACGTGACGAAAAGCATCTTAATTTTAATATAGCACATAACAGGATGCATCGTGATATAAAAGATCAGGATGACTAGACTGTAATATGCATGATAGCATAGACAGGGGCCATCAAAAAGGTTTGATGCCCCAGTACGATATGCAAATGGAAGAGAGCATAGACAGAGGCCATCAAGAAAGTATGATGCCCCAGTACGACATGCAATCAGATAACATAAGAATATTACAGAGAACACCAGGATATATAAAATCAAGATGCCCCCTGTAATATATCAAGATACAAGAAAGCAATTAATAATTTGCCACTAATAATGCAACACAAGAACCAGTAAACATGTCCCTAACGTGTTCCACAGTGATGATTGATTAGATGTGCCCCCAAGCAGAGGTACAAAGGATTGGGTCAGTCTCCTCAAACAAGGAAACAATGAGAGCCGGATTTTCCCCAAGCGAGGATTCACGCGAGGAGAAGTGGTTTGAAATTGGTAGTCATAAGGTGGTTGGACCATTCGTTTGGGATAATAGTTCAAAGGATGAACTGTGTTACTTATTGAGTTTTTACAATTTTGTGGATGTTTTTGGTCTTTTGAAAATTTTACAAATGTTTTTGTATTTTGGATATTTTCTAATGTTTTTGTTTTTGGATTTTTTGATTTTCTAATGTTTGTTTTTGAATTTTATATTTTTTTGGATTTTCTAATGTTTTTGAATTTTTATGATGTTTACACTGTGTTTGGATTTTTGACGATTTTCAAATGTTTTTGGATTTTGGATTTTACATTGTTTTTGGATTTTGACGATTTTCAAATGTTTTGGATTTTTGACGATTTTCAAATGTTTTTGGATTTTGACGATTTTCAAATGTTTTTGGATTTTGACGATTTTCAAATGTTTTTGGATTTTTGACGATTTTCAAATGTTTTTGGATTTTTGACGATTTTCAAATGTTTTTGGATTTTTGACGATTATCAAATGTTTTTGGATTTTTTTACGATTTTCAAATGTTTTTTGATTTTTACATTGTGATTGACAATTTATGGACCAGAGTGCAGACTTATTTTTGAGAGACGATGTACCGTGTTCCGCATTGTAACTTATGCTCAAAATAACATAAATTCACTTTCCATTGGCATGATATGGTGGTGATGATATGATGAAAAGAATTCCAACTCCATTCTTGACTCCACACAACTAGTAAGATGTGTGGGCTCATCACCAAGAATCAAGAAGGACGTAGGAGGTAGATAATGAATATAGAGACAAATGCTAACAACAATCCCTTTGGGAAATTGTGACTCCATTCTTCATAATGGTACTGAACCGGTTTCAAAAATGGCTTTCACTTTATGAGTCACATGCTAGACTTAGACAGTTATGTGGCCTACTGATTGATAAGATATGAGGTTAAGGGATAGTTCTCTCTTCACTTAGGCATCTAAATTACGTGTTTGGGGATTCTATAATTTGTAAGCACTATAAGATTTTGTATTTTTGAAATGACTCCCTATGCCTTGCCCCATGCTACTAGTGAGAAGCAAGGGCTCATCACCAAAGGCAAAATATAGGCGAGTGAATTTCTTTTTTTTGTTTTTTTTTTTTTTTTTTTTTTTTTTTTTTTTTAGAATATTTTGCAATGTTTTTATGCTTGTATGAGAATGACCCTCTACGCTTTGCCCCATGCCACTTGTAAGAGGCAAGGGTTTATCACCGAAGACAAGACGTAGACGAGTAAGGGCACCTTCCTCCATTCCCAGTCTCACACTACTAGTAAGAAGTGTGGGCTCAACACCAAAGACTATGAAGGACGAAAGATGTGACAATGAATTATTCATAAGTTATTGAATTGATGGATTTTTTTACAATAGTGCTTTGTATTTGGGAAGAAACATCTGCCCCCAATCTCAGCCCCACACGACTAGTAGGACGCGAGGGTTCAACACCGAAGACTGAGATGGACGACCAAACGAACTGGGTAACGAAGTTTAGAGCTTTGTTATGAAAGAGAGAATGTATTAGAAGGGGATATATTACCATCAGTAAGCTTCTAGGTATGACCATAGAGGAAAGCGACTGAAAGTGGAAGAAGTATGATGCTCACAAACTTAATAGGATTTATATTAGCACTTGTCTCATGATGATAAATATGAAGATGTGATTTTGATAAAGAAAATATCTGCCAATGGAAATGAATAAATTTAAATTATTGGAGATAAGCAAGACAAAAGGAACAATGTACACATTGTTGTTTCCCGGAATATAGAGTGCTTTCAAGAATAGAATTTCTTTAAATGGAATGCATTCATGGGTTTTTCAAGGACTTGGCCTGTGTCAATGGCCAATTTATAAGCTCCAAACCTAAAATTACCTATGATTTTGTTGGGCTCAAATTTGTCTTGTTTGTCTCGTTCCTTGGGTGTGTTCTTTCGAGTTTCTTTGAAAATGAAATGATTGACCTTAAATTTTCTAGGTTTGAATTTTTTATGGTGGTTATGTCGTAGCCAATTTTGATATACTTGAAGATGATCTAGGGAATTAAGTCGTTTTTCATCAAGAAGCTCGAGTTCATTAAGGCGTGACTGTTGATAATAATCTTTATTGATTACATCTTGAAGGATATTATGAAGGATGAAAATTCAACCTTGACATGTAAAATAGCTTCCCAACTATAAATAAAGTAGAAGGGAGTGGCTCCAATAGGTGTGTGATAAGATGTGCGGTAAGCCCAAAGAGTGGGATAGATTTGGTTAAGCCAATAGCTTCCATGTGTGTTGACAATGATGGTTTGTGTTATTTGGTTTGTTGCTTCTAATTGTCCATTAATTGATTGTTTTGAGGATAGATTCATGATTAAAGATGGAAAAAGTGGCGTAAAGATATTCCTGGGTATACTTACCTCATAGAATGTATGCACATAGAAGTCTCTATAGGTGAGAATAATTAGTGATGAGATTCCTGCAAGATCGATTGTTGAAAGCATGATGGACACAATAGGTTGCATTGTCGCAAGTGGCCAAACTCGATGTGGTTGTGTTTCGACAACAAGGCTAGAGATGTTAGGCATAAGAGCCAATATTGGAATGATAGAATCAAACTTAATGGTACTTGTTAATGAAACCTCATCTGTAGTGTCTACAGTAATATCAAGGTTTGAAAGGGAGTCTTGAAATGAGATCAAGGTCTCGTTAGATGTTGGAAGAATGTTGTCACCCAAAACAGGTTCAATATATGTTTGGGCTGAAAGAGAGTCTTGAAATAAGTTCAAGTGCTCAGTAGATGTTGGAAGAATGTTGTTGTCCAAAACAGGTTCAATGTATGTTTGAACTAATGGAAGGAAATTTGAAGAAGATATGGATTGGTTTGGAATTAGAGAGTCTTGACTATTGTCGTCATGATCTCGTGGAATTTCAGTATATATAGGAGTTTCGACAGTAGTCAGCTCTTCATGGAAAGTTGTGGTATTGGATGTGTCGTTGGTTGCAAGAGCATTGTCATCAAGTTCTACAGAGATGATGTCGTCGTCAATTAAGTCTTGGACGTAATTCTTAAATCGTACACATTTATCTATGTGATGACCATCAATGCGATGAAAGTCACAGTATGTGTTAGGTTTGTACCAGCATGGCTTAGCTTCCCCTTTGACAAAGGGTTTTGTAATTGGATATTTTATCAGTTTAGCCTCTTTTAGTTGATGAAAAACACTAGAGAGACTTTCTCCAAGGGGGGTAAACTGACGTTGGACTTTACGTGAACTGATTTCTTCGTGAGGTTGTATGATCGGCTTTTTGGGTGATCGCTCACTGATTTGGGTAGCCATATGAGAGAGTTGTGTTGTCATCTTATTAATTTGTTCTAATAGCTCATTGTGTGATGTTTTTCGTGAATTCTTCATGTTTGAAAGAGAGGGAAAATGAAGAAAGGTGCGATGAAGAAATCAACCTATTGATTATGATCTTTGTTTTCGCTCAATCAAGTTTTAACAAGGCTATAAGGAGTAAGCTCAAACAAGCTACTCGGGATACAAGTGGGATATAACTTAAACAAGCTATGACGAATATGTTGATTGGTTTGGATTAAACAAGCTTAACAGATGAAAATGTAAGGAGTACACTCAAACAAGGTACTGTTGATGGGATGTAGCTCAAACAAGCTATGATGAATATGTTGATTGGTTTGGCTTAAACAAGCTTAACAGATGAAAATGTAAGGAGTACACTCAAACAAGGTACTCAATACAAGTGGGATGTAGCTCAAACAAGCTATGATGAATATGTTGATTGGTTTGGCTTTAACAAGCTCTAGATTTTTGATAGGAAGAGTAACTCAAACAAGTGACTCAACACAGTTGTGAACTCAAAATGAGTTTTGAAGGGATTTGTGTCGGATGGGATTTTGTTAAACTCAATAGCTGATGAAATAATGAGTGAACTCAAACAAGTCACTCAATGTCATTTTGATATAGCTTGAAACAAGCTAGAAAGAATGTTCTGACAATTGATGAGATAAGGAGTGAACGCAAGTCACTCAATATTTATTGGATATAGCTGAAGACAAGCTATGACAGATGTATTATTGGCTAAAGTGAGCTAATGAAATTGGTGTGATGTTTTGGTCTGTGTTGTTGGATTGTTTGGATGTTTTCGCTTGGTATTGAATTGGTCGAGAACTGATTTTTTTGTGGAACACAACTAGGGTCTGAACTTTTACAATGAACACATTGATATCAGCCAAGTTTTATGATAAAAAAATGCTAAACTATTGTGTTTTCAAACAGCAAGCAGTCATGTGGATTCAATTGTTTTGGCTTATGAGGTAACTTCTTCAGGAATGATCATTGTTTCATGCAATCATACAAGTATCTTTGTGAAATGGTGGATGCGAGTTCTTATTACTCCAAGAAGATGCGTCCTCCGATATACCCTAGTCCCGATATACCTAATTTCGGACGGGGTAATTGGTACGAGAACCCTTAGAGCCTGGAGGAGACTCACCAATTCTTACTTACTGTTTTTGAGTGAATCACCACGCCCGTAACAGGTTTTGTGAAAAGGTGGAAGGTGATGGAGGGATGAATGTATGGTGTCCTTATAACTCCCGAAGATTTACAGGGACGATGCCCAGGCTTCGTTGTTACAGCTATTTAGGCGTGACTCGCATGCGCTGCACGACAGCATTACCTGTAAGTGAAGAGCAGCGGCGAGGTAAATACCGAACGCTGTGATGAGACTAGGTCTCAAAGTGCAATGCAAATGCAAATGTTGTTGGTGCGTGGTAGTCAAGTCCACGTCACCGGTGTAGCTTTGGTGGTGATGAAATCCACCTCGTCTACGTGCAAAAACAATATGATAAAGTGATTAAACGCAGGGTTCTTTCCAACTTGAAATAAATCACTAGCAGAAAATAATTGCGTACCTGAGCGTCCTTTTTTTTTTTTAGTTTCAGCAATTGTCTTTAAATGGTGGTATTTTTGCGGGATTTTTTTTTGTTTTTTTTTTTTTTTTTGTTTTTGACAATATTCCAGCAACGCGGTTCTACAGAAAACAAATTAGTAGTTATCCTGCAAATGAAATGTTAGAAAAGTGATCGTGGTTGTTTTTGATTTGCCAGATCGCTCAAAGGCGCAGGAAAAGAGCATACACAACCAACGACCAAACAAATATTAAGAATATGACAAAGGAAAATAATTATTAAAATGACAGTTGAAAAACAAAGCTAGGGGATCCTGCAATGTTAGAACAAGAAACTAAAAAAAATTGTGACCGTTTCTGATTTTCTAGATCGCTTGAAGGCGCAAGAAAAGAGCATACGCGGATACAATTGAAATAGTTTTTGTTAAAAAAAATAAATATTAATAATTATTGCAATTAATCATGATTGTGAAATAGCGATAATGATTATGTTCACAAAAAAGAAAAATGATGAAAGAAGAGGGTGAAAACGTTACCGAGAAGTGTTTTCGTGGAAAATTTAAATGTAAGGCAAAAAATTAAAAATAAAAATGATTTTCTAAAGCTTGAGTGGCCTCACGTTTCTGATTTCCAAGATCACTTTTGAAGTGCGAGGAAAGAGCATACGTGTGAGGATGTTTCGTGAAATAAAAATTAAAAAATAAAAATAAATAAAATTATAATTTTGTTGTTTTTTTGCAAAAAAGACAGGTGTTAGAAGAAATGAAACCAAAATTTTTCTGTAAGTCTAAATCTAAAAATTATTTTTGCATTGCATAGATCTTTTCAATACCTTTCGTTTAAAAAAAAAATGAAGTCATTCCGAGTTCGGGAGCAAAAGTTATGGCTTCCGGAAGATGGGCTACGAGAACGCTCTGAATGAAAATTTTAAACGTGAGAAAAACGTCCCGGGAGTTGGTTTTGTTTATTTTCTGACTTCTATACTTCACCTGAGAAGCTAAAATTTGGACAGCAAGGTTAAAAAATAAAAATAAATAGAAAGAAAGTGTTAGATCATAAAATGATTGACTAAAATAAAAGAAAGAAAAAAATAGTAAATGATTAATTTCTTACAAAACAGTTATTTTAGCAAAAGGAAATAAATAAATATATTTTCCGGATTGGTTGTCCCATGACACTAATATGATAAACTAATGATTAGTGCTTGTGTTTCTATAGATTACGAGTGAATAGAAAAATCAGAACTACTAAACACCAAGCACCGAGGAGATCAAAGACAGGATGAGCTGCATAGTTTCATTGTTGCTATAACCTGCAGATACACCACAAGACACCACACAACAAAGACACTAACCAAAGCGTGAAGGTTAACCAAAGAAGACCATAAGGAATAGAAAAGGAAATAATAATAAACAATAATAAACAAAGAACGGATAAAACCACTAATTGGGAAATTAATGGTAACAGATCGAAAGTAACCGGGCGTGCCAGAATGTAAGCTATGAAAAATACACTACTAACAAGAAAGTAAAATACCAATAATCATACCTCCTCCTTCGCGTTCCGTAGAAAACCTCAGAATGGGCTAGGAAACTTGGATTGAGCCCTGATTTTGTGATATGTAGGTGCTTTTCTTCAAGACGGAACAAGACCTTCCTGCAACAACGATCCTCTTACTTTGCACTGGATGGGAAAAAGGATTATGAGGCTATTTTGGCATTAGGATGAGGCAGAATGATGTTCTTTGCTCAAAGGATGCAAGAACTTAGATATGGCATGAAAGCTTATTCTCCGTGTCCTTAGAGGGGAGGGGTAAGGTTGTATTTATAGCCTGAGGGAGTGATTAGCTTAAATTAATTTAAGTAATCATGGTTTGAAAATGTGGGCAAGATTAAGTCCCACCGTGCGCGTTAAAATGTAAGCTAAGAAAAATACACTACTAACAAGGAAGTAAAATATCAATAATCATACCTCCTCCTTCGCGTTTCGTAGCAAACCTCAGAATGGGCTAGGAAACTTGGATTGAGCCCTAATTTTGTGATATGTAGGTGCTTTTCTTCAAGACGGAGCAAGACCTTCCTGCAACAACGATCCTCTTACTTTGCACTGGATGGGAAAAAGGATTATGAGGCTATTTTGGCATTAGGACAAGGCAGAATGATGTTCTTTGCTCAAAGGATGCAAGAACTTAGATATGGCATGAAAGCTTATTCTCCGTGTGTTTAGAGGGGAGGGGTAAGGTTGTATTTATAGCCTGAGGGAGTGATTAGCTTAAATTAATTTAAGTAATCATGGTTTGAAAATGTGGGCAAGATTAAGTGGGTGGTTTGAAAATGTGGGCAAGATTAGGTGGATGGTTTGAAAATGTGGGCAAGATTAGGTGGATGGTTTGAAAATGTGGGCAATATTAGGTGAGTGAGGGGGCCACGAAGAATGGGTGAGGATTTGAATTATATTTTTAATTCATAAGTGGAGGATTTTAGGTGAGTGGGGACCACGAATGGTGGGTGAGGATTTGAATTTGAATTTTTAATTCAATAGTGGAAAAACATGGAGAATAATGACATGTTGTGAGGATTAGATTATTTTTAGATTTGGAAATGGATAATTAATCAAATTATATTTGATTAATTCAAGTGTATTTTTGTGGGAAATGAGGAAGGAAATTAATTGATTTAGGATAGATGTGAAATTGGGGTCTACAAGGAGATCAACGGAGTGATGTCGAAAGTGCAAAAAAATTACCAAACATAATTCGATCAACTACTGCAAATAGGTGTGCCACGATCCAAGAACAATAACCAAAGCAACAAGGCAAGGACACAAACTCCAGAGTGTCACGATCCAAGAAAAGCCAAGGTAACAAGGCAAGAACACGAAACCCGAAGAAGCAGGATCAACACCACACCCTCCTATACTGTTGAATGGGTGGAGTGATGCTACAAATCTGTATGAGTTGTCATAACAACTACTCAAACACTAACAAACTAACACTGGGCTCCACCAGAATAGCTCCCCATAAGAGATATTGTCAACATGCCAAAAGTGTCAAAAATACAGATACAAAATCTCTCAATAAACAAGAGAGATACACTACACCTGCTAAAGAAAAATGCTCAAAACAAGAAGCATCACAATGCATAAGGTATAAAAAGTGGAGTAAGAGGCCGAATGGTGGAGGAGCCATGCCTGTAGAGTCCTCTCAATGAATGTCTATGTCGTCTCCACAAGTGATCAGATATCCACCCCAAATCAACACGGATGGATGAAGAAGATGCTTGCATATGACTTGGTGCAAAATGCATAATGGGTGCATGCAAAAGAACATCAAAATGTGTGTCAGAGTTGATCATGTCTGATAGCTAAAATATCAGGTTTCTCAAGCCTAAGTGAAGGTGCAAAACTCATGTGTTGCTCATGATCCTCAGAAAGAGTCGAGTAAACAAAAAAGGAGCTTTGTCAATGTGTGATCCCAATGAAGTATCTGCTCGAAAACCAATGTCATGATGAGAATTCCACTTAACATGTGGAATAGAGGAAACAATACCCTATGAATGTTTGCCAATGACTCCAGTTAGTGAGACCCATAGAACGGAGCATGTGAGAACTGAATGCAGTGGTATGCTTCTTAAAAAAGCCATGCAACTGAGAAGAAATAGGATACACAACATGTGGTATTATAATAGGCACAGATGTGGAAGAGCATGCAGTAACAAGCCTCATAGGTTTAGAAGCATCAAAAGTAGGTTCAAGCTCAAAGACTGGCAGATCAATGTCAGTGGGTACAAGAGTAACAACTACAAGTGGACTAGGATCATGGATATGGTTGTCCACAATATGATGGTGATGTTGTAGGCTAGCAAGTTTGTTCTGCAGGAGTGTATTATTGTATCCTTATTGTGAATGAGTGATTTTAGAAGAGAATTTCGCTTCTTGAGTGATCTATTTTCTTCCACAAATTTTACAATATCCTCTTGAAGTCCACATACTTGAGGCTCACCAAATTGCGTCCACAATTGATTACAACACTCCTCCATATTTGACACTTTATAATTATAGTTTAAGTCTCAAAATAAATAATTCCAATGGAAAGAGCACAAAAAAACAAGCACTTTTGTAAAAAATGGCACTCAAAACCGAGTTACCAATCAAAAGTTACAAGCTTTTTAATATTTTGCTCTATTATTTATTTTAGTTGCCACTAAAACAAAGTAAATTGTTGTTGCCTTCACCACACAAATCAAATTAAAGGGGCTGAAGTGAAGCACCTACTAGTAGGAATCACAAGCTTTAAGCCCTTATATGACCATACAATATGACCAAGGGCTAAGGATTTTAATGGGTGTTTTCCATAAAAATGCACGCAGTAGAACAAAATATGACCAAATCCCAAATATATGAATACACAAATAAAACTTACAGACGGATGCCAACAACAATCTCCTACTTTGATACCATGAAAGGAATGATAACCAGATCGTACCAAGCCAAGAACATAGATGCTAATTAAACACCACGATCAATAAGATGAAAGTAATTCGCTAGAATAACTTTACATAAACCTTTGCAAACAAATGAGAAGCAATATCATATATTATTATGGAACTCAATGCAATACATTGAGAATGGGCCTTACTTAAATAGGAAAGGAATAACAATCTAAGAACCAGTCAAGGTTATAGATCAAGCCATAAATCAAGGAAATAACTAGTCATCAAAGAACTAGTCAAGACCATAGATTTATGAGAGAACTAGACATCAAGGATCTAGTCAATACCATAGATCAAGGAAATAACTACTCATCAAAGAACTAGTCAAGACCATAGATTTAGGAGAGAAATAGACATCAAGGATCTAGTCAATACCATAGATCAAGGAAAGAACTAGTCAATACCATAGATCAAGGAAAGAACTATACCTAACAACTAGATAATATCTCCTAATATCTAAATAAGATAAAATAAATATCCACACACATAAGTGGGTGAAGATAAATACAATAAAGGTAAATAAAGTACCTAAGTGAACATGAGCTAAGGTAAATACCTACTCTAACATCAAAGTTCAAATGCCCAAAAGTTGCTCCCCATGGGACAAGTACTATCTAGTTCTGATTCGATTCCGCATGATGAATGGGGCACATCTCCTCCTTGTGTAGACTTGATGGATAATTCCAGCTACCGGATTATGCTGAAGATGATCTGGATCTAGATGGGTGTGCACTCTCCTTCCTGGTGAGAGACTAGATTTGTGGCTTCTAACTTGAGGAGGATGATTGAAATTGAATTTCTCTTATAGTCTAAAGAAATGATCGGCCCTTCCTCGCACCTTCACTGAGATCGAGTGAATGGACGTTTAACAAAGTTGAGATTTGTATGGAAAACACTCTGATCTTTAATAGATAAGCTTTTATCTGCAAAGATAGTTGTTTCCCTAGCGGAGTCGCCAAAAACTATTGGCTAGATTTTCTGCATAGCACAAAACCTAAGCAATCATGAGATAAATCTCCCTCATTTACCGATGAGGCTCACGTGTCGATTTGTCGGTTAAAGTATGCTAATATCTAAATGGGGTTTTACTTTAACTACCTAGTTCATGAACCATAATCGAACAGCTTCTGCAGTTAAGTAAGTAGTGTTTAAGAAAGGAAATATTTATAAGAAGGGAAAATGAAATATTTATAGAAGAAGGGAAAAGTAATTATATCAACACAGAGAAGAAATGAAGAAGTGCATCCCAATCAATAGATAACATAGTTGATTGAATGCACATAGAAGAAACCAATAGATATAAACACAGAATTCTAAGCAAAGGTAGCTTTAGATCTAGATCTGAAATAACACAAAGTCTATTAAAAGATCTAAGATAAAAAGTAAGAAACACAATACACCATGACACAAAGTTCTCCGGAAACTTGCTCCTGTATATTCCTTTGCTTCAAGTGGCTCTCATGGGTTTCAGCACAAAGTCTGGAACACAAGGTTGTTGCTTACCAATTCTGATCATTAACCCGGAGGTTCTTCTCCTACTTATAGAATGTAGGAGGGAAAGTACAAATGGGAAATCTAACTAAATGAAACACAAACAACAAGTAAATATGACATTTGGTAATCATCCTCAACTAACTTCTCCTTAAGTGACACATGTATCACTTAACTAATAGAATTGTTCCACATGACTTTAAGTAATGGTTGCAAAACCAATAACTTAAAGTTTTACAATTTCATCTAGGAACATAGAAAATAGAAGAAGAAGTCATGCCAGCTGTAACATTTATGTCTTTTTTTTGTTCTGATATCGGATATATTTGTTGAACATGTGATTCAACATCTTCCCATCTGTTTTAGCCATTGCTTCCTTCTCTGTCCTAAACTGCAGCAATCCTTCATTCAACACTTTGATGCATGCTTCCACATCTTCCAAGCTCGGCCCAAACCTCGCAATATCCGCTGCAGTGCCACCAGTCTACTAATAGAATTCATCGTGAAAATCTTAGTAGCTTTATCAATTCTCTTTTGTACCATCAGAAGAGACCCTTCCAGGGAATTAGGTACTTTACTAGGAACGATCCACACGTATGAAGTAACATTTCCGACCACTTTCTCCTCAATGAAAGAAATGATATTGTCTAGTAAGGATGATGTCCTACTCTCAAGTGCTTGCATCCTCTTCAGCAAAACTCTGCAGATCTCCAAACAGAAAGATACTGCAAACTCTAGCTACTTCCCCTTCTCAACTGATCCATCCGGTATAATCTGCTCCGCAACCAATACATCTCCCGGCAGCTTGTTGATCTCGGCCAAAGTACTCAGGTTACTCTCAGCAACTGTGTTCATGTCCACTATGCTTGTCACCAGTTGCTTCAGCTGATTTGCTGCATCATCCATAACCTTCAGGCGGGCTGGCACCTCTCCAAGTTGTACAGAAGCTTGATGAATAATCAAATCCTTCCATTCATCAATAACTTTTACTTGATTACTTGCATCCTCCATTTCCTGCATAAGATGATCACTCACCTGCTCTGAAATGGGTTGAATGGAAGGTTTAGCAACTTTGGCTATGATCTCGCACAACTGAGATACTTGCTTCTGAAGCTCGTCTTTCTCCACCTTTCACTGTCAAGCCTAAGGAATAAAGCATCCATCAATGTCTGCGTATCCTGCTTCAATCCTTCTTTGGTGGCTTGACTAAGGGGTACTCTGGTTACTGTAACATCTTCTACCATGAGCTCATCCTCCTTCTTTCCTTTTGCCAGAATTGATATCTTAGCAAACTTCTGCCCTGATTCCTCGATGATCAACCTAGAAGTTGCTTTAGCAACTTTAGGCCTTCTGTCTCTTCCGCCTAGGCTCTGGAGTAGCTGCAAGTTGTGTTCTTCCAAGTTCATCTCCACTCTCGCTTCTGAAACTAACTGCAAAGCCAACCATTCCGAGAAGTTACTTCTCAGAGAATGAGAAGTCATTGAGTGCACTATCATTTCTCGCTCTGCATCCTCTCCATCAGAAAGTGCCATAGTGTCATGGCTGCCATCTTTCGAATCATCCAAGGACAAAGCCCTTTCAAACTCTCGCCATCTGCAGCTTTAACATCTCTTCTAGAATAGGTGATGAACGGAGTGGCTGAGGAGAGAAGATGAATGTCACTGGATCCAATGGAGGCATGGAAGTGTCCTGCTGCGGTGCAATAGTTGGTGAAGTACTGGGTGCTGGAGAAGTCGAAGCTAAAGTCATGGTCATGGAAGTGATCTTCTCCTTTGATTGAGATCTTCTGTGTACTTTCAACTTCTCGGACCTTCTGCTGCTTTCTCCTCCATGCTTCCACTTGAGGGAATCTCTTGCGCCAAAGTTGTCTGTGACTTGATTCATTGATTCATCAAGGCAATATCCCTTCGTTCACAAGCAACTAGTTTGAAGTATTCACTAAAACAGCTCTAGATCTTTCTTCAATCGTGTTGCAGCCTCCTACGTTATCCTGAAGTATGGCTCTATCTCCTCCTATTTGATGGTAAGTGTCAAGTAACACATTTCCATCATCTTTAAGATCTGCAGGTATCCACGCTAGTCCAAAGTTGAACACTTGCTTTACTGATAGCCTGCTGAAATCCCTCTTTCTAACCTCGTACTCACTTTTCCACTTCATCTTGAAATCCTCCAATGAAGGCACGTGTGCATACTCCTGGGAGATCGTCTTCCTGGCTACTCCAAATGGATCAAATTTCAACCGTGCCATGAAGAACTCTTGCTCATACTCATATAACATCTGCACCTCCATCCCTCAAGCTCTATGAATGCTCTAGCAACAATAATGTCTGATAGTGATCAGAAAGAAGCCCGTGGACTTGTGTCGTTTCGACTGAAGGTCATGTATCTCCACAAGTTTCCTGCTCAGCTCCATAGCAATCCATCTATCATTCGGATATCTAGGCATCTTTATTGGTTCTCCAGAAAAGCATGTAACCCTGAGGTATGTGAAATCTGCAAACTGAATGAATAGACTGTCAATCCTGGATACGGCTTCTCATGCTTCTTTGCTTAGCCTATTTACCTTTAGGTCCTTATCTAGCCCGCAAATGAAATCAGAAGAATCCATCATTGACCACTTTGAAATCCTTCTCACACGCAAAGCACAAGAAGATATGGGTAGCACTAAAAAAATGGGGTCCTTAGAAAGAACGCCACATCTATCCAAACTTGAGAAGATGCCTTGTGAAGCTCAAGCATACACCAAGTAGGAAGTCATTTTGAAGTTGAAAGTATGCTTCACGTTCGGAGTTGCTCACCAATGTTGTCACTAATAATTTCTGACCAATTGATTATGGAATCAACCTTGTTGACTTCAATGGTCCTAATGAAAGCATACATCCATGTACGAAAAGTGTAAGCATTCGTCTCACCATTAATCTTGCATAACAATTTGACAATATCATCGACCTCCTACACCAAATTGGACTACGAAAGAGTTCTTGGGAACTTAGAAGGAGATCTAGTCTTATTCATGTATCTGTTGTTCGTTATGCTCACGCAGTCAACTCTATGCTTATCCTACCACATTGCCGACATCCCGAAGACTAATGAAAGTCACCACCTTTCGCATGGAATCTTCAAACAATAATTGATGAACTCGCATCCAATCAAATTATTGTTTTCCCTGAAGCATCTCGCACTGATCTGGATGAAGGATGGTAAGATCTAGCGCACTCCATAACAAACTCTAGCAATTGGGCTGTGTATGGAAAGGCTGCAGCTCAAATAATTCCACTGCTTTTAACCGCACGCATGAGTGAAGTCTTTCCTGCTCTGGATCTATCAATCAATTCGGAAAGAGGTTCCGGACCTAGATCTGTGTCTCCTATGTCTGCAAATTTAGAAGCGATGCATGACTCTCGTTGTGCTTTCTTTTTCATCCCTCTTTGCCATGGCTTTGTCTATCTTTGTCTGAATAATTCTTTTTCTTCTTACTTGGCCGGATTTCTTCAATACTGGTGCAGATCTGGATAATTCTTCAGATTCAGAGGATATATTCAATGTATTGGACATTGATTAGAGCTCCTTTTCTTTTGTAAAGCACCTGTAATGAATTCCTGCAATTAATTCAGACAAAGATGGCCACCGGAGCATGAATAGTGAATTTTAATGATAAAAATCTGCACTTTTCAAGCCTGCTGCCCCAAAAATTGATGTCTAATTTGTATGCAAAGAGAGCATGAATTTTTCCAACTTCACCTGAGCACCTGTAACACTTATGCAAACAATTATGCAAACACAAATCAACCTCCTTCAATGCATGCGCCAAAATTGGAAGCTTTTAGCCTTGTTTTCACCTTTGTCTGAGCAAAAATCCTCTTCAAATGGGGCACACTTTTCCTCTTGGCTGCAATTCTTTACCTGTGAATTAATTAATTCACCCTTATGGCAGCCCATGCTTATATAACCCTCATAATTCTATAATTAATAATTGTCCTTCCTATTCCTGGCAATTAATTAATTAAAAATCATGTTCTTCTCTTTAACTAGTGTGTTAAAATAGCATGTTTAAGGACAACCATCCATTAAATTAAATTAATTCAATTTAATCATCCACTCTTCACTTCACTTAAGCTTCACAGTGTGCTTTGACCATAGCCACTAAAAATAGAATTTAATTTAATCATTTAATGCTTTAAAAAGCATTATATCTTTCCCAAAAGGGGCGCACTTTTTGACATGGAGGGGCAGCCATTAAATAAATTAATTTATTTAATTTTAGACCATTTATTTGCAATTGATTTATTCCCCTTGGCTTTGTTGACTTTCTTCCATGCTTGGGCGCCTATTTTAGAAGGAGAAATAATTAATTTAATCCACTTAAAGGCTGCCTTCTTCTCTCCAAAGGGGGCGCACTTTTTTGCATAATAGAATTCTATTTTTAAGAATTTATGGCAATGGAAATTTTTACCCTGCAAGGCAGCCCGAAAATCCCATGATCCACTTAAGTGATTTGACTTTGACAATGGGATTATTTACCCTGCAAGGCAGGCAATAAAATCCCATGATTTCACTTAAGTCACTTTTCTTTTATTTCACCATGGGAATTTTTACCCTGCAAGGCGTATAATAAAGTCTCACCTCCCTGCCGCCTCTAATTTTTCCACCACAGCCTTAAGTGACTCATCTGTCATGGGAAAAAGTACCCTGCAAGGCAAGCAATAAAATCCCACCTGCCTGTTGCTTCTATTTTTCCCACTACAACTTAAATCCTTTGTTTTCCAAAAATGCACCCAACCCCGCAGGGGCTTTTCAATGCACAAGTTCACCATTTCCCACGAACTGCACCTCCGATGGTGACTTCCTCCGGGTATAACGTGCGTATATGTTTTCCAGCTGCTCCAGGCCAAGAATCGGGCTAACCCAACAAAGGAATTGGTCCAGAGAAATTTCACAGAAAATGAAACGGGACAACACAAAAACATGAAAAATTGCCAAAAGTCATAAATAAAGCCCAAAACTTATTCCTAGTTAAAACCCTTCTGGTATATAGGAATAATGATATGTTCGATCACAACAGGGTTAAAACAGAGCGCAAATTGCCTCAAACAGGGCTCAAAATAATTAAATACAAATTTCTCGCAGACAAATCCCGACGACAGAATATAACAATTTTGGGCATCTGGGTATTTGGCGAAAAAGGCTAATATGGCTCTTTGGGAATATCTTGACGCAATACAAGAACTTTCAGGCAATAAAAACACAAAACAACCCATTATTTTAAAAGTACGAAAAATTTTCGGATAGGGTAGTTTGATTTCGGGTTGAAACTGCGGGGACACCATGTTGATTTTTAGATATTAAGTTTTGTGGGTTGGATTTTGATATTTTGATTTGGGATGGGGGAATGGTTGAAATAAGGTAAGACAAAAGGATTCATGATGGGGTAGCTCATGAGATGTAAGGTGGGATGTGAATTTCTCCTATAAGTCCCAAAGTGTGGTTGGGGTATGATGAAAGGGAAGGATTGAGGGAAATTGGATAGGTTGGATAGGATAGGGATATGTTGATAGGTTAGGATTAGATGGGATGTGGGATGAGAGATAGATAGGATGAGGGATGTGGTATAGGAGAAGATGGGGGATATGGAAGATGATAAGATATGCCCTGAGCTATAGAGGAGAGGGATGGATGGATAGATGTGGTGTACCCCCAAATGTAAAGAACAATGGCCTATGGGGATGGATGGATGGGTTCAATTCGCCCTCATGTTTAGGGTAGGGTAGAAGTGAGGGTTATTTAAAATGGATGATGCCCACAATGCGGATGGTAGTAAGGTTGTCCCCAATCATGATGATGATGGTTTGAAAGGGACATGGGGAGGATTGGATAAAAGAGGAAAGGATCATCGTCTTCTCACAGATGTTCTATCTAAGGGAAAAAGGATGTGTAATGATGGATGGAAAATAACATCAATGATGAAAAAAGATGAGCTTAACGACACATGTTGTAAGGCAAGAGTCAGACTAAAATGAAAGTGTGGCCAAGCTCTAAACAATACTTGGAAACATGTAATCCCTGTGTCTTTGTTGATGAGACCAAAATATGTCTCATTATATCACCAAATAACATTTTTATTCTCTCTCTCAAAATAAAGCTTTCAAGTGAATTTAGATGTAGTTTTAATAACTGATATCATATTTAAGGTAGAATATAGGATTTATCTTATCATCTCTTTAGAAATTTATTTGCAATCTAATTGTTGTTATTTCTTGATATTTCTTCTAAAGTTGAAATGCAATAGTGTGTAGAAAATAGGTCATAAGCAACTGTACTCCAAGTTCATAGATTGCAGTTATGGAATTTCTTCATGCAGCTACGGAAATGTCCACTACGGAAATTCTTCACACAACTACGGAAATGCCCAACTACGGAAATTCTTCACACAACTACGGAAACGCCTAGCTAGTGAAAGTATTTTGGTTTGTTCCAAAATAATGTAAAGGAGCACCAAACTATTCAACCTACTCTTTGCTTCCACATCATCAACCAAGAATATAGATCCAAACATGTGGTAATCCAAGTCATGAATGCATGTGGCATTCCAAGAAGAATTCAAAGTCATGGACTTAGCACTCCTCCATTTTCTCTCCATGTTTCAAGGATGAGCAAATGGTGGAATAGTATTAGGAATGTTGAATAAGTACTCTCCCACTTTGTGTTCCTAGATTAAAGGGATGAGTTGTAGAAATATTCTCCATGATAAGTGGGTTGTAGTCAAGTTTTTTAGTATTTATTGCTTTGAATAAATCCGCCAAGAATGGGTAGTTAGTTCTTGGAGTGTGGACCAAGTAAACTAGGAGTAACGTCTATAAATACCTCTTCCATATATTTAGAAAAGGGGCATATTTTGTAAATTAGTTTTGAATCAATACAAGTGCAGTTTTAAAAGTTAATTATAGTTGCTTCAAATCCAAAGGGAAGAGAATGGCCAAAATCCACTCTTCCCCAAGGAGGAGAATTTTTCTATTATTTCTTAGCATAGTTTATTTTTATGCAAATTTATTTCAAAGTAGTTTAGTAGTTGTGTGTTTCTTTTTCATGCATGTTTAATTTCTGTATATTTTTTAGGAAGAATTATTGTTGGATAGGATTTTCCTTTCTCCTTTTGCATACAACTTTAGACACCGCCTTGGTTATAATGACACCAACTTGTCTATGAGTTGGTTAAATGACTGGTAATACAACGACCCGTCATTTTTGGCGTCATTGCCGGGGATCATGGTGTTATTAGGAGACTCAAATTTTTCTAAAAGAGTATTCTAGTGACAGTAGAATACCTCTTAGCAAGATTTGTGATAGGAGATTCTAATTCAATAACTTCTTTAGAATTTATTTTTATGCAATTTATTTTCCTGTAATTTATTTTCATGCAATTTATTTTTCTGTAATTTATTTTCAGCAATTTTCATTTTCTGCAATTTATTTTCCAGCAATTTCATTTCCGCAAATTTATTTTCTGCAAATAGATTAAATTTTATTTTTGCAATTAGATTTAGAAACTTGATGGAGATTTCCAAAAGAAACCCCTCCTCAATAAAATGGAAACACCATTTCATATTAGTCCATCAGACATGTGTTTATACAATTATTTATTCTGTTAAGAAATATTTCTATTATATTCATATTGAGAATTTCAATATGATATTGTAGATTGATAAGATTGATAAGACATATGGATGAAAATTTCATAATAGAAATATGTATTATCATCAAATAAAACTCGTACCTAGTTCTATTTCTTATATACACAAATTACAAAGAAATTTAATTACCCATGTATTTTGGTGTGATGGAATGGATACAATAGGAATTTGATGATAAGTTTTCTTAATCTTTATAAAAATTGTAACATAATATATTTCTGTAGGGTCTAAATTGATTTGGGTTTCCTATTCTGAAATATTTCTTGTTTGCATGTATTAGATTCAATACTACCTACGATGCAAGAAATGAAAAAAAAGAAAAAACTTTTTGTGCAAGTTAGCCGAGACAAAGATTTATGTGGAATATTTGTGTAAACAGATTGAGAGTTGAAGGAAAAGTTGAGTTGCTTCTGTCATGGAAGAAGGAAACGTCATGTTGAAGGAAAAAATCCATCTCTGCACCTCAAATTCCTGCAATCAAAAATGAATCTACAACAATAATGAAAGTTATTAGAACATGGTAGACAAATGCAAAAAGGTATGCATTATTCTCTCATATAACAACTCGTTTGGTTGAAAAGTTCAAGCATGCAACAAGAGAATTCTATTTTTAACTCTTACATTTAATGAAGTGAGACATTCCTTTTTACATGCAATGACTCATGTGCAGTTGTTAGAAAAAGTCAAATAACACACATTCGTATTTTATCTCTTTTATTTAATGAATTAGTCAAATTTTGTTAAGATATTCCTTGCATGTCGACTTAATTGATTTAGAAATAAATTTTACATACAAAAAGGAAATAAATTTACATGCAATGAATGCTACAGATTGCATATCTTTTAATCAATTAAGTCTCATGCAAAGAGTGCTCCTAAATTGACTCTATTTATTTAATGAGAGAGACTTGTTCTAAATTATTTTCAATAATTATTGGAGATTTAAATTTGAAGGAGCTAATTGTTACAAGCATCTATTTTTTAGATGACATAATTACTACAGGAAATTACAAAATCAACATACATGGCACATTAAAGAGGAGGTCAAAGGAAAAAGAATCATCTGATACGGAAATCGCGCATGAAAAATAGCTGCATTTTCTGATGCAAACTGCTCGCGGCTCATAAAGAAATAGATCAAACAATTTCTAGGTTTTGTTCTACATGAAATGAGATTTCCAGATCATTTTTAATCACTCATTTTCATTTAGAAATGACCAAGATATTGCAGTTTGAATGCACGCTGCTCAAAAGAAATAACATGTTGCAGACTGTTTTGATAACAATGTTTTCTGATCCAAACTACTCATACTCGTAAAGAAATCGCTCAAATGATTTCTGGGTCTTGTTCTACACGATCTAAGATTTCCAAATCATTTTGAATTTCTCATTTTTGTTGAGAAACGACCAAGATATCATATTTTGAATGCATGCTGCTAAAAAAATAACATGTTGAAGATTGTTTTTTTTTTTAATATATCTTATGATGCATGCAAGTATTCTGCTAGTACTCCTCATTTTCAGTACCTGATTCGTTCCATGCTACCCTATTTGTCTCAGTTTTTGTGAAAAAAAATATTTTCCCAACTTCTGAAAACACCAAAAATTCCTCCGATATAAGAGTCAATGTTAATCTTCTCAAAAAAATATATAAAAATAAATTTTAAAACAATGGGGAAAGTTGAAAACCAACAAATGGTTGTTTTTCCCAAATGAAAAAAATTGCACTTCAAATTCTTTATTGGATTCATATGATTGCTTCTCTTATCCCGACTTGGTTGATGAAATCATTTTTCTTGAAAAGTTCTATGTTGCGCAGTGGCCTTGACTTCATATCTATTTGTTTTTTTCAGCTGCAGATGGAAATCACGGTTATACAACATGATGAAAGCAAGGATAACTACTGAGTATGGTATGGTAACTTTTATTTTTCTATTCTTAAATTTTGTTATTTGTTGTTTTAATTACACATAGATTCACTTCTCAAAAGCATAAAAAAAAGAAATTTTTCAAGATCTACATGTGTTGATCAAGTCAAGTAACAAAGAAAATGATGCAGATGAAGTCTTTTCAGTTTACAACAATTGAGATCTATAAGTTGCTAAATTAAAATGAACAAAAAAAATAGTTTGCATGAGGGCATGCACAAAGCTAAGTGGGGGAGACTCACTCTCTTCCAAACATTTTGAAGAATGCATGAGGAAACAAAGAGTTAAGTGTGGGAAAAATATCTCTACATTATCTACGGAAAACCTCATGAGAGCATGAATAAAAAAGAAGTAAAAATTTTACTTCTAAAATCTCAGTTTGCTACTATCATGAAAAAAGGAGAAGATAATTTGAAAGATGCAGAAGTATTGACAAAATCAGATTCTACAAGAAGATCAGTAGCTTGCATGAGGGCATGCAAGAAGTTAAGTGTGGGGGAAATGATGAGACCAAAATATGTCTCATTATATCACCAAATAACATTCTTATTCTCTCTCTCAAAATAAAGCTTTCAAGTGAATTTAGATGTAGTTTTAATAATAGATATCATATTTAAGGTAGAATATAGGATTTATCTTATCATCTCTTTAGAAATCTATTTGCAATCTAATTGTTGTTATTTCTTGATATTTCTTCTAAAGTTGGAATGCAATAGTGTGTAGAAAATAGGTCATAAACAACTCGTACTCCAAGTTCGTAGATTGCAGTTATGGAAATTCTTCATGTAGCTACGGAAATACTCAGCTACGTAAATTCTTCACACTATGGAAATGCCATACTTACGGAAATTATTCACACAATACTACGGAAACGCCCAGCTAGTGAAAGTATTTTGGTTTATTCCAAAATAATGTAAAGGAGCACCGAACTATTCAATCTACTCTTTGCTTCCACGTCATCAACCAAGAATATAGATCCAAACATGTGGCAATCCAAAGTCATGAATGCATGTGACATTCCAAGAAGAATTCAAAGTCATGGACTTAGCACTCCTCCATTTTCTCTCCATGTTTCAAGGATGAGCAAATGGTGGAATAGTATTAGGAATGTTGAATAAGTACTCTCCCACTTTGTGTTCCTAGATTAAAGGGATGAGTTGTAGAAATATTCTCCACAATAAGTGGGTTTATTGTAGTCAAGTTTGTTTAGTATTTATTGCTTTGAATAAATCCGCCCAAGAATAGGTAGTTAGTTCTTGGAGTGTGGACCAAGTAAACTAGGAGTAATGTCTATAAATACCTCTTCCATATATTTAGAAAAGGGGCATATTTTGTAAATCAGTTTTGAATCAATACAAGTGCAGTTTTAAAAGTTAATTGTAGTTGCTTCAAATCCAAAGGGAAGAGAATGGCCAAAATCCGCTCTTCCCCAAGGAGGAGGATTTTTCTATTATTTATTAGCATAGTTTATTTACTATAGATTTATTTCAGTAGTTTAGTTGTTGTGTGTTTCTTTTTCATGCATGTTTAATTTCTGTATGTTTTCTTAGGAAATACTGTTGGATAAGATTTTCCTTTCTCCTTTTGCATACAACTTTAGACACCACCTTGGTTATAATGACACCAACTTGTCTATGAGTTGGTTAAATGACCTGCAATACAACGACCCGTCATCCGTGAGATCAAAGTGTGTGTGATTGTGAAGGTTAATTACCACTTGGGGTGAAAACTTAATGGATAGTGAGTGAAGACAAACTAGCCACCGTGTAGGGAATGATTGAGTCAAGTAGGTTAATGGAGGGTGGATGGAAGGTTAAGTTGTGCATTGCTCTGTTCCTAGGTGTCCATAACACCGATGGAGATACATCCGATTCTTGTCACAAAATTTATCTACTATCCAGCATTGTAGCTGTAGAGTTGTTGGAAACACCCCTAGAGAGAGTCTTGAGTTGGATTTTATTTGATATTTTTTATTTTGATATGATTTTTGCTTTTGGATTTTTTTTATATTGGGATAGCCCTGGTTTTTTGAGAGTCTTGAGTTGGAAAGATATTTTTTATTTTGATATGATTTTGCTTTTGGATTTTTTTATATTGGGATTTTTCAGAAGCACTCTTTTGAAAACTCTTAAGGGGTTAAGAATCACTAGTGGCTGATGGGGCGCTGGAGATGAGACTCGCGATGACATTGGCTACGGTGTTAAAAGATGCACACAAGGGTCTTCACCACAAGTTTATTAAGTGTGTTAAAGTGTGTGGATCTCTAGGAGGAAAATTGTGCTTGAATGTTGGAGGTAATGATAGACCAAGGTCACATGGTTGTAGTAGGTACTATTGTCATACAACATCCTGTGTGAGCAAGCTAATCTAGTGCTAAAATGGATGGATTGATAGAGGATATTAATGGATTTGATGATTAGATGCAAAGGGATGTAGATGTTGGATGGAAGGAGGATGGGTGGGAAGGAAATAACATCCATGCACATGCGATGAATTATGTGTTCAATCCATTTTTAGGTGTTTGGTATTTGTAGGGGTTAAATGATTTGTGATTGGGTTGAGTGGTTAGGATGGTAGGATCAACAAGAGGAGTGGTAGAAATGGGTTGTGATGGAGTAGTGGGAGGGACGTTGTTAGTGTTAGGTTTATATCCTAAGCCTAAACGTCTTGTATTTTGATGAAGAGAGATGGGTTCACGAATGCCTTGTTCATGGATGCCTAAGCCTTTTCCTCGATGTTTCATATTAGCGAACATATTTTTGGCTATAGGGTATGAAGTGGATGGGGAATATGATTCCATGTGGTCATCATGAGACTAGGGGGTTTTAAATTTTTCATCCGCTAAGAGGCTAGACTTAACAAAGGATGGGAGATGAGATTATAATGTGTTTTTGGTTGGTGATGGATTTTTGGATGTACGATGGGATTTGGATGACTGACGATGATTGGATGTTGAGTGGGGTTTGGATGATGGAAGATAGTTAGGGATAGGATTAGGATGGAAAGGTGGTGGATAAAGGGGTACAAGGACAAGAAGCCCTTGGTTAATGAGGTGTTGGACATAAGACCTAAATTTCTTGCAACGATTGGTCGAATGTCCATGGGTGTGATGGAAGTCACAGTAATAGTGTTCCCTATACCAAGATGGTTTGGGAAGGTTTTGATCACGTTATTTTTTTGGGAGATAGATGACCATCTTGAAAAATTTTAGATGATGGAAGATGGTGGTCAAGGATTCTCCTAAAGGAGTGAAGTGGCTTGGGTTAAATGGTTTGGAGGGAGTAGGAAGTAATGGTTTGGAGGGAGTAGGAAGTAATGGTGCAGGATTAGGTGGTTGATGAGATGTGTTGGTTGATTTGGATTTATGAGTTAGATTAGATTGTTGTGGCTTAGGAGATAAAGGGGATGGATTATGCCTGGGGGCTGAAGTGGATGGTTTGGGCTTGGAGGCCAAAGTAGATTTAGTTGATTTTGGATTGGTTGGAGTATGTGGTTTTGAGGTAGATGGTTTTGGATTAGGATTAGATTGTTTAGGATTGATATATGTAGATGAAGGGGATGGGTGTGATATGGGGGTCACATTAGAGTTGAGTGATGTTGGGGATGAAGAGAATTTGGGAGATGGGTGTGGTGAAGGAACCACATTAGATTTCTTTGATTTAGGGATGAAGTAGATGAAGGTGACATATAAGCCTCATTAGATAGGGTAGGAGATGGTATGGGGAGAGGATTGAGATTATAGCTGTTAGGTTTGGGAGTTGGTGACTTAGGAGTCATTTTAGATGTTATAGGATTGGGGATGGTAAGGATGAAGTAGAATTATAGGACGGGATAGTGTTAGGTTTAGGTGACGAAGGGGTTAAGGTATGATTAGATGTGGATGAAGATGATGAGGGTGGCATAGGAGCCACATTGGATGGTTTAGGATTGGGGATAGAAGGGGATGACGGTGACTTAGGAGTCTTGGTGGATGAGATAGTTTGGATGGGATCGGGATTAGGTGATAAAATAGGCTTAGGGGATAAATTTGATCGTGGATTAGGGGATATGGGACAATTTGGGAGAAATTACATAGATTGAATTTGGATGAAGATGAGGAGGGTGGAGAACTAAGATGGGATGTGGGGATGATAATTTTGGATGAGGTTGTTGGGGTTGTTATGGATATGTGAATGGGACTTGATGATATGTTTGACGATGATTAAAATTAGGAGTTGAGGTTATGGATGATGGTGGATTATTTGCATGAGTTTTGATGGGAGGAAGGTATAGGTCATGATGATTGATAGGGGATTTGGAGGTTGGGGTTTGGGATGGTTGTGTGGGTTTGGGATTGGTGGCTAGATCAAAGTTGTCAAAGTCAAAGTCAAAGTTGGTGAGGTGGTCAAAGTCAATGTAGTTGGCTAGTGGGGATAGTGATTTATATTGTTTGGTTCGAGGTGTGGATTGAGATGATTTGGGTTCCCTGAAGGAAAAGGTCAATGGGTGAGGGTTAGGGATCGTAGGAAGGGGAAATTGTGGATGGGTTTGGTTAGGAGGTGATGGTTTAGGAGGTGATTGGTTGATTGAAGATTTAAGATTAGATATTTGTTTGTTAATTTGTTGAATAGTTTTTAGGATGTTAGGATCGACATGGGATGGTTGATTTGGGTGAAGAGGATGGGATTGGTTGAGATAGGATGTTAAGTTTGAGATTTGTTTGTTAATGTGTTGGATGGTGTGTGGGACTTTTGGTCAAAGTGAGATGGTTGAATTTGATGGGTGGGGATGATGGGATAACTTGGTTGATGGATTTAGAAAAGAGGTAATCGTTTGGATGTTGTTTTAGAGAGGATGGGGATTGAGGATGAAGGGCCATGATTTGATAGGGTGTGTGGGGTATTAGATTTGGATTAAGATTGTTTGATTAAAGATGGTGATGGGATTAGGATTGGGATTATGTGATTAAGGATAGTTAATTATGATTATATTTGATTGATTGAAATTTTAATGTGATGGGATGATTAAAGGTGTTCACAAGCACACACAACAAGCATGCAACACATAATCTAACAGTCAAGTGGGATTACAATCAAGCTATAGCCCGCTTTTAATACCATACACCGACGATGGTGCCACAAACTAGATCTCCAATTATGTGTCAATGTGGGGTCAGCTAGCAATTGATCTTAGAGAGTACAATCTCCTTGCACTATAGCTTAATATGCAACCAAGAGGTTGCCTAGTCTAGGATGCACGAGATCACTATGGGTGTCCCCGATATACCTTGCGATACTTGAGGCCCAAGTATGTATTGTAAGGGTGTTTTTAAGGCTTGGGTGTTTGGACGTGGAATCTCCTCACTTCACGTCGCTTTTTAAAAAAGTAAGCACTTAGCCAATAATAACATTGTCTAAGAATTTGTATACCCCACTGGAACACGGGGTGTGTATTTATGCATGGAGATGAAGCCCATAGTCATGAGACCCTAGGACTATGACAAGTGTGTGGATATCACTTCCACATCATTTTCCCCTACAAAATAAAAATGGGAAGGCTAGCCGCTTTTGATCCTCAAGATCATCCTAGGATGTGAGAGGAGAGCATACACGGTTTTGCCTTTGGGATGAACAAGCAAACAAAGGAAAAAAAAAAAATGATGATAAATGCAAGAAAATGGATGCAAGATAAAATGATTAAAAATTATGTAATGGGGTCTTCAAGAGGAGGCCCTACAAAACAAAGATTAGTAGTTTTATTATAACCCCAAATGTCTTGGACTAAACGAGCTACAAAACAAAAAGGATTAGTAGTTTTAGATTGATTTTAATCTTTGGTAAGCGTAGGAAGCTGCACACAAAGTGTTAGTAGTTTGGAACAAGAAAAGATAACTTAATGTGTAGTTAAAATAACAAGATTTAGGAAAATGAAAACCATGAATAAATTATCTTCCAAAATACTAAATTAACACTTTGAATGCATAGATCTTTTCAATACCTTTCCAAGAAAAAATGGAGTTGTTTTGAGTTCGGGATCAAAAGTTATGGCTCTTGGAAGGTAGGAAAAAATAGAAAAACAAATGCACCAACACAAAATAAATGCACCAATTTATAACATATGCGCCACTTTACCTGCAAATGCACTATTCTGTATGCAAATGTGCTACTTTGTGTGCAAATGCATTGTTCTATGTGTAAATGCATTGTTCTATGTGAAAATGTGTTGTTTTGTGTGCAAATGCATTGTTTTTGTGTAAATTCATTGTTTTGTGTGCAAATGCACCTTGAAATGGATGATTGCATGAAAATTTGAAATTTCAGGGTACAAATCTCAATGAAAATTTCCCAAATTTAAATGGCTTGTTGTTAGTATGGAATGCTATAAAAAAACAATCAAAATTTTGGGGATTAAGACCCATGGTGGGCACCAAAATGTAATGCAAGAAAATATTAGTTATGAAATTTGAGAAAACAAACAAACTTTCTCTTTTAATCTAATCTTCTCAAGCAAAACCTCTAATAAAGAAATAGATGAAAAGGAGAGAGAATATAATACTTGCACTTACCTATAAGATTGCACAACTCCTCCTTTGATGTGGTGGATTTTCTCTTGGATTGCTTGTTGGATGCTTCATATTTTTGGAGACACTTGGGTAGCACCTCCCATTTGATTGTGTTTAGATTGCTTTGATGAAGGATGGTGATAGATTGATTTTACATGAATAGATTGATAGAGTGATGATTGAGGGTGAATTGATAGAGTAGATGGATTGATTGAGTGATAAAAATGGAAAAGTTTGACTATGGATTTCTAAGATGTTATAAATTGTTAAAGCTATCTCTCATGGAGGAGGAGAGCTCAATTTATAGCTTGTGGATGGGAGAATGGAGGGTAGAGATTGATCCAAGTAGGATGAGGATCAATGGTTGGAAATTCATGAGAGGATTGGAGGATTCTAGAATGGATAATTCTAGAATTTGAATTCAAATTCCATTGAGGGAAAAATCTTCTATTGAATTAAAAATTCAATGGAAGGAGAAGGTTAGAGAGGCTTCTAGATTTAGAAGCCTCTAGATTTGGAGGTGGAGAAAATGATTAGATTAGGATTAAATTAGGTTGATTAATGGTGAGGTTACATAGAAAGGCTAGGTGTAGGGATGTGTAGAGTAGGTTAGTAGGTGGGTGTAGGAATATTAAATTCCTAAAATGATGAAATGAGATTAGAAAAGGGGATGATAATAATTAATCTTGTGATTAATTATTATATAGGATAAAATGGATAAAATAATGGATAATGGGATAAATGATGAAATGGGATATTAAATGACGAAATAAATTAGAATAAAGGGATTAAATAAATGATGAAATTAATAATAATTAATCTTGTGATTAATTATTATATGGATTTAAATGATGTTGTGGGATAGATTAATTGTAATTAATCATGTCGACATTTTAGATGTCTACAACTTGAGCTTACAATCTTGCATTTGGAATCTCTTAAGCATTTCTTTGATATACTTTGTTTGTGAGATAAATATTTCTTCTTGTTTTGAAGAATTTGCAGCCCTAAGAAGAATGAAAGTTCACCTAACATTGACATTTCAAATTCCTTTTTCATTACCTCAGAGAAGCCATGTGACATGCTTTCATTGTTGCTCCCAAAAATGATGTCATCCACATAAACAAAAACAATCAACAGGTGTTCTTCTTCTTCCTTTATGTACAAATTACTATCAGCTACACCTTTTCTGAATCCTTTCTCAATCAAATACTTGTCTAACCTACTATACCATGCCCTAGGTGCTTGTTTAAGCCCATAAAGTTCCTTTTTCAGCCTGCACACATAATCCAAGTCATTAGTAAGAGAAAAACCATATGGTTGCTCAATATAAACCTCCTCATTCAAGTGCCCATTGAGAAATGTTGATTTCACATCCATTTGATATACTTTGAAACCTTTATGAGCTGCATATGCTAAGAAGAGCCTAATGGCTTCCATCCTAGCCATAGGAGCAAATGTTTCATCAAAATATACTCCTTCCACCTATGCATAACTTGTACTTTACTCACACTTTTGGGTCCTTTCTAGTTGTTTGAGCATCTTATATTTTTGGTAGTCAGCCTTTTAGGGTTAATTACAAAATTCAAGCAAGGGAATCATATAAATATAAAGTTATGTGATCATAATAAGTGACCAAGCACTAAGCATTAGCTATCACCACCTAAGGTTACATCCATCAAGGCATCTAAGAGCTCCATTGTATCCATCTAACACCATCACAAAGGAAACAAGGGCTAGTTCTTTTGCATACACTTCATATGAGGGAAGTTCATTCTATTCCATGCACACATTTACTACATTTATTTACATCTAGCTATTTTCTCGCTATCAAGTGCAACACGCACAAGAGCCACCTAGGGCACGATTCTACACACACACACACATAGAACTACATTAGGTCTAAGATGTAGTGCAATGCTCATTTGTAAGTTCACCATTGTGACAACTGAGGATAGTCCGACCCCTCATTTTGCATCTTTATTTTTAGGATTTGATGTCTATTTGAGGGTTTTGCAGGTTCATATTTCATTGCAGGTTTTTAGCAACCTCAGTGATCTTGGTGCAACCTCGAGTGACTAAAGGCGAACACCTTTCGATGCCTCAGAGGAGGTTTTCTAAGCTTTTTGTAGACCCATGCACCCAAAAATAAGACTAGCGCACCCAAAGTGCCCTTATCCCTCCCTAGGCACTTTTGATCCAGCCCAATCTCTTTAGATCTACATTTTTTTGTGTCTTTGTGTGACGCTCTTGCCATTTTGTTCACCTAGTCATCACCTCAAGTATAGTTTAAAATTAATTATGAATCGATGAGTACCTTCTTCTCCTCTTTGCACTTAGGGTTTTGTACTATATTGCTTAGTTTGTTTGGGATATTTGTTTTACTTAATTACATATTTATTTTACTATTACAATGACATCGATTAGGATCTTATTTAAATTTTAAATTAATCAAGGTTAAGTCGTGAGATTTGTCATGTATTATTAATTTATATTGATTTTTATGAATATACATACATTAATTATTTGTATCCTATCATTTGAATAGGAGGAAGAATGAGCATGGAATATGGAACATAGTGGTTTGATCGACTTCGTCCCATGCATAGCGATCCTCAACAAACCATATATTTAAAGATAGACATTCATTAAACAAGGTATGAATATAACATAAATTATATGGTTTTGGGTGGTCTTGTACCCACGTTCATTGGTTTTCTTCCTCTAAATTTACTTTACTGTAAAATTATATGGTGAAAATTTAATAAATTAGGAAAATATTCCAATGGAGAAAAGAGAAAAGTGTAACTTAGTTTGACACAGATGCCCCTGTTCTGACCAATTCTCTTCTTGTCCCTCTATCTACATGCTCGCTCTTTGTGTTTTCTTCTTCCCTTCCGTTCTCCATCTCCCCACCGATTCTTTTCTTCTTGTCTTTTTCCTCTCCATGTGTCCCCCTTTCTCTTTATCTATTACCTCTCACTATTATAAAATCATCTTGTTCAATTAACTATTCATCCCCCATTCTATTTTAGTTATATATATGTTTTATTTTATTTTTTATATATCCTCATTCGAGGTTCTCCAGTTCTTCTCCTCAATCTTACATACTCTTAGTATTTATTGCTATATTTTAATCTTTTTAAAGTGCCACATGGGCAAGTGGATTATCCACGTGGGGAGGATCTGAATTTTACTAGAGTTAATCTTTAATTTAAACTTTAGTTTTCTTTACTATGCAACATTTAATTCCTACATGCAATTTCTTGTGATCTCCTAGGTAAATGCACCGTAGTTAATAGTTTACTTCTATTTGTTTTATTTATTCAAATACATATATAGTTTTCTTTGTTGATTAAATAATTTCCAAATTTCTATTAATGAAATTATTATTCTTTTATTCGAGTTTGATTAAATATTTAATTATGAAAATCATGTAATTGGTTGATTATAAAAAGTTTTATTATCGTAACAAACAATAATGCGACCTTCAATATACTAGTCCAAACACATAAGATTAATTATTATCCTTTATATTTTTATAACATGTCATTAATATTTACATTATTAATAGCTTCATTATTTAGGAAAAGATGTTTTCGTGACCTCTAAAGGATGTAACAATGCAAGGATTTTATGAGCCAAAATACATGTATATGCTCTATTTACCGACTTACAGATTGTCCCACTTTTTGAGCACTAGCATACACAGTAACTATCTCTCTCTCTCTCTCTCTCTCTCTCTCTCTCTCTCTCTCTCTCTCTCTCTCTCAATACTCATCATGACATTTTTCTTCTCTCTCCGATGATGCCCTTTCTCATTTCTCAAGAACTCCTGCACATGCACAAACAACAATACCAAGTGCATTACATGTCCAAAATAATAAATCAAATATCTACAAACTTGAATCACATGCTATTATCTAAAATAATCCATAACCGTGGTTCAACATTTAATAACCATCTAACAATTGTTTAGTTACTGAAAATAAATTCTTTTATCCAAACATATCAAAATGTTAATCAAGCAAGACCAATCGATCAATAACATAATATCTCTATGGTGATCATAACCACTTAATCATCCAAATGTATCAAAATAATAAATGACTATTTTCGGGATGTGACATCCTTCCCTCTAAGAGGAAGCATCGTCCTATGATTATTAATGTTTAAAAGTAAGAAACTAATTAAATAAATGCGGGTATGCATTGCGGACTTCTTCATAATCCTCCCATGTGGCATTCTCTTCGTATATTGGTCCCACTTTGGACCTTGAACTATGAAACTTCCTTTTTTAAAAGCAAAGCTATATATCAAGCACCTATAGGGGCTCAACTAGATCAACTCCCGGATCCTCTACCTGTAGATATTTCTAATCAATAACATGAGACATATCAGTATGATATCTTTTAATAAAGACACATGAAAAACATTGTGAAATCGGGATAGAGCCAAAGGTAGCTCAAGTCTATATGTCATTGGATTGGCCACTTAGAGGACATCAAATGGCCCATGAGGTGCTAGTTTGGAAGACTTTCCAAACTTGATTGAACTCTTCTTTGGTCTAACTCTCAGAAAAAACTTATAACCTACCACGAACTCTCTAGGAGTTTGTTTCCTATTTGCATGATGTTTATGCATTTTTATTGCCTCAAATAAGCATTTCCTAATCAATTTTACATGTTCTTCCATGTCCCTAAGTATGTCAAGGCCTATAACCACCCTATCTTCAATATGATCCCAACTGATAGGTGTTCGACATTTTATTCCATATAGATCCTCAAAAGGGGCCATGCCCAATGTCGAATGGTGTGAGTTATTGTAGGAAAACTCAACCAATGGAAAATAATATTCCCATTTATATTGTTGATCCATATAATACATCCACGAGCGTGTATTCAAGAACATAATTTACCCTTTCTATTTGACTATCTGTCTTTGGGTGATAGGTAGTGCTTTGAAATTCAAAGTGAGTGCAAAGTTTTCCAAAACCGTAACATCATACAAGTATCTCTATCTAACATAATATATTATGGCACTCCATGCAACCTAAATATCTTCTAAATAAACCTCCTTGCCAAAATTAGTGAATCATCCTTCAAATTTCCATGAATGAAATGGGCTACTTTGGTGAGTTTATCCACAACCACCAATATAACGTCATGCTTGTTCTTGGACATTAGAAGTCCTTGAATAAAATCCATACATATGACCTTACATTTCCATTCGAGAGGTTCATGTGGGTATAACAACCGAGCTAGATGCACATGCTCAGATTTCACTTAATGACACTCCAAACATCTAGAAACAAAGTTTGCAACATCCTTTTTAATTCCTGGCCAGAAATACAATAGTTTGAGATCAGCCAACATCTTTGTCAGTCCGAGGTGACCTGAATAAGGAGCATTATGTGCCTCCTCCAATACTAGGGTCCTCAATCTATATATTTTATCGTTGAAACGTAGAATTCTATCTCTATCAAAATGATAACCCTCATATCTATGATCATGACTATCAAGTTTCAATGCATATTTTACCTTCCCATAAAAAGTATCAGCAGAAAAATTACTCAAAACCTATTTTCGAAAGTGGTCCTTACTAAGGCCATGGTTGCTATGTTTCATCTCCTAGTAAGGGCATCTAAAAACTTATTTTCCTTTCCCTTTATATAGCTTATATCAAAGTCATATTCACTCAAAAACTCCAACCAACTTCGTTAACGTGCATTCAAATTAGGTTGGGTAAATATATAATGCAATCTTGAATGATCAATATTAAGAAAAAAATCTTACGTAAAAGGTAATGCATCCACATCTACAAAACATGAACTATCGTCACAAGTTAAATATCATGTGGGGCATAATTCAACTCCCCTTGCCTAATATTTCATGACTTGTAAGCCACTACCTGATTATCTTGCATTAAAACTCCTCCAAAACCTTCACCTGATGCATCTGTAACCACTGTGAACTCACCATTAGGATATACAACTTTTAGAATTGGGGCAGTAGTCAACTTCTCCTTTAGGAGTTGAAAGGATTGTTCACACTTTTCTGTCCATAGAAACTTCTTCCCTTTCTTTTGCAATGAGGTAATAGGACTACCAATTCTAGAGAATCCCTCAACAAATTTCCTATAATAACCTACAAGTCCCATAAAAATACACACCTCGTGCACATTTTTAGGTGCTGGCCATTCCATGATTGCCTTTATCTTGGTCGGATCAACTGCAATTCCATCTGCTGATATCACATGACCCAAATAATGTACCTTCCTTTGGAAGGAACTACATTTTGACAACTTGGCATACAAATTATGTTATCTCAACCTTTGTAGAAAAATTTATAGATGATGAATGTGTTCCTCTTTTTTTCAAGAGTATATCAATATGTCATCTAGAAAAACTAGCATAAAACCATCTAGATAGTTTGGAAGACTTTCCAAACTTGATTGAACTCTTCTTGTGTCTAACTCTTAGAAAAACCTTGTCACCTACCATGAACTCTCTAGGATTTCGTTTCCTATCTGCATAATCTTTATGCATGTACATTGCCTCAAAGAAGCATTGCCTAATCAAAATTACTGTTTTCCATGTCCCTAAGCATGTAAGGGCCTATAACCACCCTATCTTCAACACAATCCCAACTGACATGTGTTTGAAATTTTCTTCCATATAGAGCCTCGAAAAGGTCATACCCAATGTCGAATGGTGTGAATTATTGTTGGAAAACTCAGCCAATGGAAAATAATTTCCCATTTATATTGTTGATCCATATAATACATCTTGAGCATGTCTTCAAGAACATGATTTACCCTTTTTATTTGACCATCCGTCTCGGGTGATAGGCGGTGTTGATATTCGGGAAGAGTGAAAAGTTTGCCAAAACCCTTGATGTCATACAAGTATCTCTATCGATATAATCTTTTTGACACTCCATGTAACATAAAGATCTTCTAAATAATCCTCTTTGCCAAACTAGAGAATCATCCTTCAAATTTCTAGGAATGAAATGGGATACTTTAGTGAGTTTATCCACAACCACCAATATAACCACATGTTTTTTCTTAGACATTGGAAGTCCTTATATGACCTATTATTTCCATTTGGGAGTTTCATGTGGGAATAACAACCCATATGGATGTACGTGCTCGGCTTTCACTTGTTGACACTCCAAACATCTAGAAACAAAATTTGCAACATCCTTTTTAATTCCTTGCCAAAAATGCAATGGATTGATATCAACCAACTTATTTTTCACTCTAGGGTGACCTAAATAAGGAGCATTGTGTGCCTCATCTAATATTAGGGTCCTCAATCCATCGAGGTCGGTATATATATTATGTTGTTGAAATGTAGAAGTCTATCTATATCAAACTGATAACCCTCATATATACGATCACAACTATTAGTTTCAATGCATATTTGACCTTCCCATAAAAAGTATCAAAAAAAAATACTCAAAATTTGTTGCACTGAAATTGGTCCTTATTGAGGCTATGGATGTTATGTGTCGTCTCCTACTAAGGGCATCCAAAATGTTAGGTTGTGGAGCCTGTTTTCATGTGTGAAAGTGTTGAAGACTATACACTAAGAGTACTGTACACTTTTCATGTATCCTCGTCGGGGTTCTGGGGTTGGGCCGGGCCTCGAGCGGGTCAGGGCGCACCCAAATTTTTTTTTTTTTAGGCGTAAAATTTTTTGGCCTCGAAAAATGCACCCGACATATCGGGAAACGTGCTTTTCTCATATGGGTGAGTTTTTTGACCCATAGGTTTATGGGACGGGTTTTGCCCATGGTTTTGATACCCACGGTTTTGTAAAACTACTTAGCGATTGTCTATTTATATGGTCTTATGCATATGATAGATGAACAAGCAAATGTATTGCGAGATGTGTTTTGAATTGCCGTGAATTACAGTAGAGTTTGTTGAGCATAGCTCCAAGCGGATCAGGTATTGTATTGAGAGAGCGGTGGCTTGTAATAAAATCTAAGCAAGTGATTCTTGGTGGGACGTAGCCCAACTTGGGTGAACCACGTTAAATACATCTCTTAGTGTTGTGTTATTTTATTTCGCAATTTTATTTGAGATCTGTAATAATTTCTGCATATTAATTTCTACTGTTGCGATTCTGTGAGGGATTATTTCACATATTTTATCCCTTATTTCCTAACAATTGGTATCAGAGCCTGGTTTGGTTTGCTGAAGTGTTGAATCACAGGGAAATTTTTTAGCTTGAGTGGGAGCTATGGTAGATGAAGGAAGATCTAGGGTTGATAAATTCAACGGGTAGAATTTGAGTCTTTGAAAGATGCGAGATGGAAGATTACCTTTATCAGAAGGATCTTTATACTCCATTGTATGAGAAGGTGAACAAACCCTCGAGTATGACAGATACGGAATGGGATTTGTTGGATCGGAAGGCACTTGGAACGATCCAGCTGAGTCTTGCATCTTCGGTATTATTTAATGTTTCAAAGGAAAAGACTACAAAAGATCTAATGGATGCATTAGGAAGTTGTATGAAAAACCCTCGCCTCTAATAAGATATTTTTAATGAAAAAGTTGTTTAATATGAAGATGTCGAGAATAGTTGATAGTGAGATCATTTAAATGATTTCAATACGGTAGTGAATATGCTAGCTTCGGTTCTGATAGAATTTGATGAAGAAGTTAGGGCTTTATTAATTTTGTGCTCTTTACGAGAGTTGGAATAGCACTGGTAATGGTGGTAAGTAACTCGGTTCAGCTAACTCGAAGTTGAAGTTTGAGGATGTTGTAGGGGTGATTCTAAGCGAGGAAATGCGAAGAAAAAGCTCTAGGGAATCTTCTACTTGAGGGGAATGCTTTGTGAGTAGAAACTAGAGGGAGACAGAAGAATAGAAAAAAGCGTGGAAAATCAAAAGATCGGGCAAGGTCAAAATCCAAGAACAAGATTGTATGTTGGAATTGTGGAAAGCACAGGCATGTAAAGAAGAAGCTGTTGGGAGCTTCGGGATAAGAAGAAACAACGGGGAAGAAAACAAGGAGGCAAATGTGGCAATGGGTAATGTATGTCGGGATGCTTTGATTCTTTCTTTGCACAATATTCTTGAATCTTGGGTTTTAGATTCGGGGCTTCTTTCCATGCTTCTCCACATAGGCATTATTTTGTTGATTATGTTGAGGAGATTTTGGACATGTTTTCTTGGTGATGATGAGCCTTGAAAGCATAGTTGGAAAAGGTTATGTTCGGAGTTAAGATGTAGAATGGGAATACTTGGCTATTGAAGGATGTCGGACATGTGCCTACATTAAGATGAAATCGATATCGGTAGGGGCGGTTGGGAAGTGATGGTTGTCTTGTGATATTTCAATGAGCAGACTCTTGGAAGGTTACTAAGGGTGCTCTTGTGGTGGCAAGAGATAAGAAGGTTGGAACCTTGTATTTAACCACTTTGATAGTACTAATGATTGTAATCTTGTGGCTTCAGATGCAGATACAACATTATGGCACTATAGGCTCGGTCATATGAGCCATAAGGGCATGAACATCATAAAGAAGAATTTTCCTGGATATACATAAACATGTTTGGATTTGTGAGAAGCTGTATATATGGGAAGCAGAAGCGAGTAAGGTTTCTCAAGGTTGGACCTACAAAGAAAGAGAGTAAGTTAGAGCTGGTGCATTCTGATGTGTGGGGACCGGCTCAGGTATCATCTCTTGGGGTTCAAGTTATTATGTTACTTTTATTGATGATGCAACAAGGAAAGTTTGGGTTTATTGTATTAGAAAAAATCGATGTATTTGAAACTTTTGTTAAATGGAAAGCCTTGGTAGAGAATGAAACAGGTCTTAAGCTAAAATGTCTTAGGTCAGATAATGGAGGGGAGTATTGCAGTAATGAATTTAATGATTATTGTTCTAAGAATGGAATCCGCGAGGTAAAAGACAATTCGGGAACTCCACAATGTGAGAATGGGGTATCGTATCGAAAGGATGAGCAGAACAATAATGGAACGTCTTAGGAGCATGAGGTTACATGCGGGGACTGCCTCTTTTTTTGGGCGAAGCGGTGAGCACAACTGTGTACTTGATAAACAGAGGACCCTCAAGTGCTTTGGATGGAGGCATACCTGAGGAGGCATGGTATGGTAAGAAAGTTGATTATTCATTTCTTAGAGTCTTTGGATGTGAAGTGTTTGTTCATATAGACAAGGATGATAGGACCAAGCTAGAGGCTAAATCAGAAAAATGTACTTTCATTGGTTATGGTGGTGATGACTTTGGGTTTAAATGTTGGAGTATTAAGGACAAGAAAATCATTCGGTCTAGGGATGTGGTCTTTAATGAGAAAGTCATGTATAAGCAACAGTTGCAGGAAAATAGGGAAGAATCCAAGAAAGAATATGCAGTGGTAGAGGATCTTCCGGATGGGAAAGTGACCCATGAATCAGTTCAGGAACCTACTCAACAGGAACCCCAAACTCCTACAGTGAGGAGGTCTTCTAGGGTAAGAAAAGAACCTGAACGGTTTTCTCCTTCTCTTTATTATTTATTACTCACTGATAGTGGAGAGCTAGAGAGCTTTGATGAAGCAATGCAGGTAGATGCCAGTAAGAAGTGGGAGCAAGCCATGGATGAGGAGCATAAGTCTCTCATGGAGAACCAGACTTGGGATTTGGTGAAGCTACCGGAAGGCAAAAGAGCATTGCAGAACAAGTGGGTGTACAGAGTTAAAGATGAAGAAGGAGGAAAGAAAAGATATAAGGCCGGTTGGTGGTCAAGGGGTTTGCACAGAAACAAGGTATAGATTTTGATGAGATTTTTTCTCCTGTAGTAAAAATGACTTCTATCAGAACTATTCTTGGAATAGTGGTAGCAGAAGACTTGCACTTAGAACAGTTAGATGTAAAGACTGCATTTCTCCATGGTGATTTGGAGGAGGAGCTATATATGCAGCAGCCAGAAGGATATGAAGTCAAAGGTAAAGAGGAGATGGTGTGCAAACTGAAGAAGAGCTTGTATGGCCTGAAACAAGCTCCACGTCAATGGTATAAGAAGTTTGATAGCTTCATGATGGAGCAAGGTTATATTAGATGTCATTCTGACCATTGTGTGTATACAAAGAAATTTGAGGATGGAAGTTATATTATCTTGTGTTTGTATGTTGATGACATGTTGGTTGTAGGTAAAAACATGCAGGAAATAAAAGTACTCAAGAAACAACTAAGTGAATCCTTTGATATGAAGGATTTGGGGGCAGCTAGACAAATCCTTGGTATGAGGATAACTCGGGATAGGAAGGAACGGAAGTTGACTTTATCTCAGGAAGAGTACATTAAGAAGGTATTAGACAGGTTTAACATGCAGGATGCTAAACCGGTTGGGACTCCTTTGGCAGGCCATTTCAAGTTATCAAAGGAGCAGTGTCCCATGACAGAGTAGGAAAGAAACCAGATGTCCAAGGTACCTTACTCATCAGCAGTTGGCAGTTTGATGTATGCTATGGTATGCACTAGGCCTGATATTGCCCATGCAGTGGGAGCTGTGAGTAGATTTATGAGTGATCCAGGTAAAGAGCATTGGCAAGCAGTAAAGTGGATCCTTCGGTATTTGAGAGGGACCATGGGGACAGTTTTGTGCTACAGTGGATCAAACACCACTTTATGTGGTTATGTAGATTCAGATATGGCTGGAGATGTAGACAGCAGGAGGAGCACGATAGGTTATATTTACTTGTAGGTGGGACAGCAAAGTGAGTGGATTTCAAGACTACGAAGCTAGTGGCTTTGTCAACCACGGAGGCTGAGTATGTTGCTGCCAAAGAGGCAAGCAAAGAGAGATGATTTGGTTACAACAATTGCTTGAGGAGTTGGGGCATAAGCGGGAGGAATGTAAGCTGCATAGTGATAGTCGAGTGTTATACACCTAGCTAAGAACTCGCTTTCCACTCCGAGGATGAAGCATATACGAGTTAAGGTACCATTTCATCGGGATAGCTTTGGAGGAAGAGAAGTTGGAGAAGATTCATACTAGTCGAGAATCCTGCAGACATGATGACCAAGGTGGTCACAAGGGAAAAACTAAAGTTGTGTTCAGCTTTGGTTGGTCTTCACGAAACTAGTGAAGGGTTGAGAAGTTTGCTCAGAGGAAAACTAGTCTCCAAGTGGGAGATTGTTAGGTTGTGGAGCCTGTTTTCATGTGTGAAAGTGTTGAAGATTGTACACTAAGAGTATTGTACACTTTTCATGTATCTTCACCGGGGTTCGGGGCTGGGCCGGGCCTTGAGTGGCGTCAGGGGCAGCCCAAATTTTTAGGCGTAAAATTTTTGGCCTCGAAAAATGCACCCGACATATCGGGAAACGTGCTTTTCTCATATGGGCGAGTTTTTTGACCCATAGGTTTATGGGACGGGTTTTGCCCATGGTTTTGATACCCACGGTTTTGTAAAACTACTTAAGCAGTTGTCTATTTATATGGTCTTATGCATATGATAGATGAACAAGCAAATGTATTGCATATGTGTTTTGAATTCGGGTGTGAATTTTGTAGAGTTTGTTGAGCATAGCTCCAAACGGATTTGGGTATTGTATTGAGAGAGCGGTGGCTTGTAATAAAATCTAAGCAAGTGATTCTTGGTGGACGTAGCCCAAATTGGGTGAACCACGTTAAATACTGTCTCTTAGTGTTGTGTTATTTTATTACGCAATTTTATTTGAGATCGTAATAATTTCTACATATTAGTTTCTCTTTTGTTGCGATTCTGTGAGGGATTATTTCGCATATTTTATCCCTTATTTCCTAACACAAAACCCGATTCTCCTTCCCTTTATATAGCTTATATCAAAGTCATATTCACTCAAAACTCCAACCAATGTCATTAAAGTGCATTCAAATTAGGTTGGGTGAATATATGCTTTAATCCTAAATTATCAGTCTTAAGAAAAAAATGCTTACCTAAAAGGTAATGCCTCCACATCTGCAAAGCATGCACTTTGTTGTTGAAACTTATAGATTATGTGGGGCATAATTCAACTCCCATTTCCTAATATTTCATGACTCGTAAGCCACTACCTAATTATCTTGCATTAAAAATCCTCCAAAGCCTTCACATGATGTATTTATAACCATGGTGAACTCACCATTAGGATATGCAACTTTCAGAATTGGGGCAATAGTCAACTTTTCCTTTAGAAGTTGAAAGGATTGTTCACACTTTTCTATCCATAGGAACTTTTTCCCTTTCTTTTGTAATGAGGTAATAGGACTACCAATTCTATATAATTCCTCAACAAAATTCCTATGATAAACTACAAGTCCCATAAAACTACGCACTTCGTGCACATTTTTAGGTTTTGGCCATTCCATGATTGCCTTTATCTTGGTCGGATCAACTGTAATTCCATTTGTTGATATCACATGACCCAAATAATGTACCTTCCTTTGGAATAAACTACATTTTGACAACTTGGCATACAACTTATGATGTCTCAACCTTTATAGAACTAGTTGCGAGATGATGAATGTGTTCCTCTTACATTTGTGAGTATATCAATATGTCATTTAGAAAAACTAGCACAAAACCATCTATATAGTATTTGAACATACTATTCATTAAATTCATGAAGGTTGTTGGTGCGTTCGTGAGTCCAAAAGGAAGAACAATAAACTCATAATGGCCATACCTAGTTCGAAAAGTTGTCTTAGGTACGCTGCGTTTTCCTTTATTCTCAATTGATGATACCCAAATCTCAAATCAATATTGGAAAACATTGTAGCTCCTCGCATTTGACCAAATAGATCATCAATGCATGGTAAAGGGTACATGTTCTTAATTGTTTCCTTATTCAACATTCTGTAATCAATGTAAAGCCTAAGGGTTCCATCCTTCTTTTTCACAAAAATAACCGGTGCTCCCCATGGCGAGACACTAGGATGGATCAATCCCTTAGTTAACATATCTTGTAATTATGAGTTTAATTCAAACAAATCTATATTGTGGTCATTCGGAAAGGTGCTTTCAATTTTGGCTTAGACCCTGGAATTAAGTCTATAGAGAAATCAAATTCCCTACGAGGAGGGAGTCCTGACAACTCTTCTAGAAATATATCACTAAAATCTCGAAGAAATGGGTAATCCTCTACTATAGGTTATCTTTCCTCACCCACATCATCAATATGAACCGCATACATCATATACCCTTACTTTGTGCCTTCTTTAACTACATGGATGCGATTTATATTAACTTAGTGGCTTTCCGAATCCCTATGAAAATATGATGCTCGTCACTTTTGTCTTGGCATGTTACTAGTTTTGCATGACAATCTACCTTAGCATGGTGTTGAAACAACCAGTTCACCCCTATAATGACATCATAGGATCCCAAGGGTGCAACATATAAGTTCACTTCATTGTAAAACCCGGTAGCTTTAATTATGTTGCGAATAGACATTGATATACTTTCTTTTCCATTTGATTGCCATATTTAACTGACCATGTTTTATCCATATAACTAGCTTTTCTAGTGATTGTACTCAAAAAAATTGGTGCAACAAAACATTCAGTAGCTCTAGTATCAATTATAATAGAAATAGAAACACCAAAAATTTTACCTGGAACCTCTGTTAGAGTGGTGAAAATTAGCTTGGTGATTGTCAACTACGGCGTGAATATGAGATTGTACATGAGGTATTTTGTGGTTTTTTGGTTATAATTGATAGCATAATGATCACCTCTACACTTATAAAATCATGTAACTGGTCCTTTCCTATGCAGAAACTTCTCTCCTATATTCCTATTCTGTCCATTTTCATTGTTCCCACTTGGTCAATTCCTCGATTATTTCCTGGATTAGTATTACCATTTTTGTTTCCTCCATTCTTTTTGGACTTATTAAAGTTATTATTGAATGGAATTTATGACTATTGACTTATTCCAACCATCGGTGCCCTATAATCCCTTTCAAAAGCATAAATCAATTGTAGCGTTTTCTCCTACTTCATCTCTTTTTCAAAATCCTTATCCTTCGTGTTCATACCATGAACATCCCCTTCTCGTTCAATACAAGAGCTCAACCCCATAAATAACTTGTAGATTCGAACTGCTCATCTTTTTTATATTGGGGCACATACTTGAGAAGTTTAATAAACTTATCCAGATATTAAGTGACTCTAAAATATCCTTGGAATAGATTCTGAAACTTTATCACTTTCTTATCAAAATACAATTTTGGTAACCATCTTTTCTTGAAAAGAGTCACAAATAACTCCCAAGTGGTATTCTCAACACTCAAATTATGTTCAACCTTTTTGTTGTTTAACTAAGCGGAATGTTTCACACTGCTCGGGTGATATGCATCCCATACTTCCTTTTTTTCCTCCGAGAAGTTTTGAAACTCAAAATACTTCTCCATTTAAATTATCCATGTTTCAGCTCCATCTCCTAATAATGCTAATGAGTACTTTGGTGGGACAATTCTTTTAAGGTCCTTAGCCAATTATATCTCAAATCTAGCCCTCTTAGGATTTTGTTCAACATCATGATCATGAGTATTTTTCATGGCATGCTCATCACCTGCTCAGTCTCATTCCCCGATTATTCCTAGAAATTGGCTCCTTATATGAATCCTTTTGCTCAAGTGCAGCAAGCCTATCTCAGTGTCAGTCAATAAGGAAAGTATTTGATCCAAACTTTCTTGTTGTTTCCTCGTAGCTTCTTCTGTGACATTTGGAATTTCTTTCATGTCAATGGTATTGTTAGCTTCACCACTTCCTGATGCTCCCCTTGTTCTTTCCATTTCAGATCTGGCCTATCATAAGAAAAGTAATTATAACCTCGAAAAACATAGTGAACACATGTAAGGTCGTAGTGTTGAACCTCACTCGATACCAAGATGTAATGTCCTCCTAATATTTTTTTGCTATTGATACCTAGGGAGAAGGCCCTAGCCTGCAAAAAAATACATGAAGTGTCAATCCATGATATACCATTTCGATGGAATCTCAAAAAAGTGTAAAGCACCTTATCGTGCATCCTACATACTTAATAAAGGGGGAGAGTTGAACTCAACCATTAAGCACCCAAACTATCTATTGTTTATCGTGTACAATACATTGTAATACTTTGTCAAAAAATATCATATTTTAAAACCCCATAGTCCCATTTACAATCGATACCAAAAATATATGCACACTAACATAGCCAAAGGTAGGAATTTCTACTCCTTACAACCACCAAGAGACACTTCAGCTATGAATTCCACCTCCGAATCATCCAAGCTTTGAGCCGAAGAAGAGAAAGGTGCCACACAACAACCAAAATTTCAGATTTTGCATCCGCTGGAAGAGAAACCCCTAGATTCACAACTGAGCCTCCTAACCTTGATCCACTACCTCCGGCCCTTGGTAAGAGCACGAATATGAAATTGAATTCTCATTAACGTCTCCTCTAGAAATGCACTCTCCTGTGGAGGATAAATTGATCGAGGAGTTAGACGGAGAATGTTGACGGCGCTCGGACCACGAGCCATATCAAAGATAATACACCTTCCAATCAAATGGTTTGGGTCCAACATCAATATTCTCATGCACTTGCAAATGTCATCATCCCGAACCTCCTCAAATTCCTTAGCCACTACCCATGCTTTCTCCATCCACCTTATGATTTCCACATTTTTATTTTGTTATCCATCTACAAGGCAAAGGATTCACCTACGCCTTCTCCTATTAGAGCACCTTTGTTTCTTACCTACTCGCCCGCCTCCGAGCCCCCAAATTCTTCATAGTGATAAGGTAGAAGGCCAACCCACAAACTATCCAAACACCGACCCAACAAAAAAGAAAACCACAAATACATTTGCTATTGAGATCCTCCCAATGAAATGAGCTTAAAATACCCTTAGCACACCTTTCACGAAGGAAGGAGCATGTTTCAGATCAAGATCATTTAGAATATATCCCATGCAATACCATAATCACTCCATTTATATTAATAAATACTTGGAAGCCTAAATACTTACTCTCCTACATGGCCTTTGACCATCCTTTCATCACTCGTGGCTAAATAGATAATGTCACCAGGGAAATTCCCTTCCCAAACTTGACGGCTTGAATGAAATTTTTCCCAAACCTTGACACCTTTGTTGGCCAAGCAATCGGCAACTTGATTCCCAAATATTTTAAGGTGGGACATTCTATTCTCAAAGAAAAAAAGATACAACAATCTAAATCTTTAGACAAATCGGTTTTAGTAACCAAGCCCTAGGATGGCTACCCTCAACAACTCCGATAATGGTTTTAGAATCTCCCCCTATCCACAACTGATGCCAAATATTATTTTTTTCCTCCAATAAATCAAAAAGGAGGGCAATTCCTTTCGCCACATTATTGGAGGAGATGCCACAATCTTTCGCCAAGGCCAACACAGATTGGAACCTAGAATCTCTGAATATGCATCGATAGCCATCTCTACCCAGATTTCCTCTTGAAGTGCCATCAAAATTTAGTTTGATCCAACCTACCTTAGGAGGCCTCCAAAAAATTTCTTTTCTTCCTTACTCCTGTTATCAAGAGAATGTCACTCCTAATATTAACCATGAAAAAACATCTAATTTTGTTTTTATACATTGATTAACATAAATCTACAAAATATCTCTTAAGTTAGGAAGAACATGTTACTAACGTTTACGTATTTCTACTTATCATACCTACACATTAACAAAGCTTACGATGTCCTATTTTTCCCACGTGTATTATAAGTTATTTTCAGCTTAAACATCAAAATAAATATTTCACTTATTGGAACAATGTATCTATGGGACAAGTTTTCTAAATTTTTTATCCTCAAATATAGATTGCAATTCAAGACAATTTTCTTCAATCACCCATTGCTTACATAAACACTTCATACAATTCAAGACAAATGAGTTGATAATTTCAAATGAATACCACCATGAATATGATCAACATTGTTTGATTGACTATTTAGTAAATTAAGATCATTTATTTACTAATTTACATTTATTTTACCAAAGTATAACAATTTACACAATTCCATTACACAAATTTGTCCACATGAGAGCATTTTTTAATTAGAGTTCCAATAAAATAGCTTTGTCCTTCATAAAATTTACACATTTTGGTCGAATACATCTTAGGGACTTATTAGTAATATATATGGTCTTCATTACTTATCTCTCAGTTCTTAAAGATTCCATCATATAGGATACAAGATCTTAAATAATTTCAACAAGGTAATCATCATCTTTCAATTATACAAGTTTATAAACTTACGTAATCTTCAACACTCTAATTTGCAAGGTTTACAATTTCACTTTTATTTATTTTATATAAAACACAAATAGAAATACTTTGATACAATGCTTACCTAATAGAAATCCAAGGCAAGTGTCGTAGAGAATCATTTGTTTGTCAATTGTAGTGAGAGAAAGAGCATCATCGAGCACTTTACCTCTAAGTGTTGATCATTGTGTCTTAGTGTTGTCATTGATGTCAAATACATTGATATAAAAGGGCGTCATATGAGTCTCCATGAGGTGTTAGTCAAGGTCAAACATGAAGGTTGATTAGTAGTTCCTAGTTTTGGTGAAGTTGTTATAGTGTCTAAGCGTGGTTTCAATCATGGTGCAAGTGCAGATGGTCATTGTATGGTTCATAATGGTTGATATGAGTTCCATCATGGTCCAAGAGGTGTGTAAATGATGTCTAAGAGTCTACATTGAGTCATCATGGTCAATTCATGGTTGAGTCAGGTCATTGTAGGCCTGTTCTTAGACCTAAAGCATGTGGTTTGGTATGGTGGTGTGATATTTGGATCAAGGAAGTCATGGTAAACCAAGGTAGGAGAATGATGATGGTGTATATGACATGTATGATAAGTTGTAGGTCTTATCTCGGATGTCGATGATGCTTCATGGTCCTTAGGAAGCAAGTTTCTTGAAAAAAGCTAAGTAAGCACGAGTAAGTCACTATGGATAGAGAGTTTCATGGCTATTTGAAAAATGAGGTGAGTTTGGTCAGTTAAAATACTTTTTCATGATGCTTTATGACAAGTTTCAAGTCTAGGTGATGAGTAGTTTTGAAGATATTTCATTTTTACTAAAATCGAGTTTGCAAGAGTGAAGATTTAAGGCAAAAGTTGACTTTCAAATGCTCTTTGTGGACTGTATGATTTTCATGGGACCCAAATGTTTTATGGGATGTTTTTACATTTATATAAGATTTTTTTCAACAATAATAAGGTGGATTGATCATCGAGGTTTTAATGAACAATCGTTAAGAAGATAAGTTACTTTGAATCCCTAACAAAACCCTCCTTCTAGAGAGACTTAAGATATTTGCATGCTATGTTATCCAGAATGTCTTAGTAAGAAATTTTGATGATGATTTTTTCTTGTAGAGGATTCCTTCACACTCGGTTTGGTGGTGGTTTGGTGTTCCAGCAATTTTGGGAAGAGAGAAAAAACCATGGTTTTGTGGGTTTTTTTAACTGTTTCAAAGTTGAGATGGAGGTTCTAGGTTAAAAACCAAATTGTTCCAAAATCATTGGGAGTTTATATAAGTATATATGAAAATTTATAGGAAATTACAAAGTGGAGAAAATGGAAGTTACATGTGCTCAAAGTGACCCTATTGATTTTGGCCTTAAGGGCTAAAAAGCTAGTCTTGTGCTTTGAAGTGTGTTTGATCATTTTACTTGTTGTTGATGCATCTAATGGTCATGGATAGTTTATTGGAACTTGATATTATGCATCTAAGCTCTCGGTTTGATATGGTGAGGTGTTTTCAGTTGAATACCTATTGGTCTAGAAATCCCTAGTTGGCTTGCTCAAGAAGGCGATTAAAACCAAGAGTGTTGGGTAAGACTTATCCATATGGAATATGCATGTTTGTTTTTAAAGATGATTTTCAGGTCTCCCGTGATGTGTTATAATTTTTGGTTGAGATTGGAAGTTGGTTTTGAGGTGTTGAAGCAAGTTTCTCTCAAGACTAATTCTCGAGTCCTATAAGCTTAAATGAGTAGTTTCAGAGATTGACTTGGTTGAAGGCCTCAAATATCAATCGGAAGATAAAGTAAGTTGTTATGGAAATTATACCTAGAGAAATTTTCAATGGTATATGGTTTGTGTATTGATGATTTTATTTGATAGTTTAACTAGACTTTATTTTGAAGACCTAGTTTTGGGGTCTTGAAGCCAGTTTGGAGCAGTTACAGAGTTTGAGTTGTTTGAAGGTCTTCCACTTGGATTTGGAAGAAAATGTGAGTTTTTCTAAACTAAACTCATATATATTTCCATTTATATATGAATCAAGTCATAATGATTAGTTTTTATATGTCAAGTTTGTCGATCTTCAGGGTGAATTTCTAGATGTTGAAGACCTAGTGGGGTTTGTTTGCTCTGTGGAGTGTTTCATGGTGGAAATGGATGTTTCATTGCTTCTTGTGATTGTTGGTGATGTTGAGGAAATGTGTATGAATTGTGTGGAGATTATTGTGTCTTGAAAAATATGGAGTATGCCTTTTGATATCATGATCCGTTCATTTGTGCTTGGAGAGCATGTTTTGAGCTTATTTGTGCATCTTGGTGCTCATTGGAGATGTATTGACCCCGCCGACCTACTTGGGTCATTTGTGTTGATTTATATGATGTTATTATTATTTTTTTGAGTTTGGATGACCTAATTACTTGGCCACGGCCGAGCTAGGGTATTTTATATTTGTGACGTGTATATAAACAAGTGTAATGATTCATTTGTGACTAGTTGTGTACATGGGGTTATGAGTGACCTAGAGGGGATTAAATAAGAGTGAAGAAGGGTTAATAACAGAGATAAGAAGATTCATGAATACCTAAAGAAGATTGAAGACCAGATGTGTAAGGAAAATTGATATATTCAGCCCATGAAGAAGAGAGATTGAGCGAGTTTGGAGAGAGCTTGTTTGGATGAGGGTTTGGTGTGTTTGGAGCTAAACTTGGATCACAATCAGTTGTGTGAGAAGCCTATCATATGTGATCACTCTTTTATTAAATCTCTTATGATGTTTAATATTCATAGGAGTCCTTTGTTGTGAGTCATATCAGAAAAGGTTTAGGGGTTGGTGCTCCTTGTGGGGTTGGTGCCTCACTAAAAAAATATTGCAAGATGTGTAATATTCTTACAAGTCCTTGCTTTTTGTAATATAAGATAAGGTTTCAGTGGGTTTTCTTCCCCTTGAGGGTTTCCCACTTAAATATGGTGTCTATGTGTTCTCTCTCTTATTGTATGCACTTGAATGTCTAATACACACATAATAAGCTCATATGGTTCATGGTTGATTGAATGAATGGTTTGAATGATGAATGCATGAAATGGAAAATAAAATGAAAGTTTTGTAGGACTGATTCACCCCCTCTCAATCTATTGTGCTTCCAACACCAACCACGAACTATATGAATCCACACACACCTCTCAAATATTGAGAGTGGCCCTACCATTCACGAGAAGGAAGATGTGGTAATCAATGAGGTGAGAGAGAGAGAGTCATATGTGTAAGTCATTACCCAATCAACTAGTAAAATTTATGGGTATGAATATTATACATCCTAAAATAATAACCACGTGATTTTAATTTTGGTAAAAATTCTATGAAATTCAGTAGGTACCCACCTAGTCCCTGAAATCCATCAAAATGCTAGAGCATGAATAATCCAAAGTGATAATTCAAGAGGGTAGCTTGTGTGTCAATCCACTACCTACCATGTGTCCCCTCTTGGCATTCATCATAAGTGATTCTATGCACTAGGTTATCTATCACCCCAGTACTATCAACCCCTAAACTTAACACATCTCGCATTCCCACTCCTTATCCCAACAATTAGCGTGCACAAAATATAATTTTCTTCAAGTTCTGATTTAGTTAAATAGATGTTAAAATCCCAAAAAAAATTGATTTTTCTAAGTGTCCCATATCACCTGTCAAATTAATGTTAAAGGGATTCTAATCTAATTGTTAATCCCATACGACATAACAACCCATGGTTAGTATGCTAGAAGTCATGTATAGTTCTCCTTTATAAGCCATGGTTAAAGGTTCATGCCTCTTCACCCAAATCATGCTTACGATTGGTTGTGTTGACTAGTTCAAATATTAATTCTTATCTATCAAAAATAATTCTCCTAAGATACAATTTGACATATATAAACATGATCTCATTATTTGTTCTATTTAAGGTTTCGTACAAGTTTAGAGCGTATATTTTTCATTCCTATATCAATGGATTTGTGTTATCCCTATTTGATTTTCATGATCATTTGTATAAGTTTATAATCATTGCTCCCTTACTTACAGATTTATCATGATTCTAAATACATCAATGAAGTATTCTGGTTCACGTAATATTCATTTTATGTTATGATTATCAATATTTATTATTTGATAGCTCCTTTCTTGGTTTAAGTATCATATTTTATATTTAATCTTCGTGTTATAGTTGTAATCCACACTTCCCATTTAGCTCCACATCATGGATATACCTCCCTTAATGAAATAATTATATTTAATTACTTTCTTCTCTTCCTCTATATAAAAAATACACAAAAAAATATGGAAAGTAATTCAGATTACAGAAAACCCCATCAAAGAATTAATTGTAACTTATATTCCGTAAACTGGGTTTGAATAAAATTTAAAGGGTTTGTAAAAAATATGTATTGAGTGAGCTATCCAAAATTCAGCTCCACCCAGTTTTCCAGATAGGAGAAATCTAGATTTGAAAATCGAGTATGGAGTGATTTTTCAGTTTGTGTCTTAATTCATTTAAATTTTATAAGATGTTATAGATCATCGGGTCAAGTCAACTTATTAGAGTTATATTTTCATGGTATGTTCTTCCGCAATTTGTGGTAAGGTTCGGTTGTGAGATCCGTCATGTATTACTAATTTTTATTGAATTTTGTATGGATATATATATATATATATATATATATATATATATATATATATATATATAATTTGTATCCTATCATGTTTGAACAGGAGGACAAACGAACATGGATTACGGAACAAAGTGGTTTGATTTGAATTCATCCCACGCATACCGATCCTCAACATACCAAATCTTTAAGGATAGACATTCATTAAACAAGGGATGAATCAAACAAAATGATATGGTTAGTCATGGGCAGAGGCTAGATATTTTGCAAGATTGGAGTGCGGATGATGTTGCTAAAGGTAAAAAGTTGAGGTTTGTGCTTAGTAACTCAGACGAAGAATAGACCCCCAAAGTCAATCTATGAAGGCATGCCCAAGTTCAAGAACCAAGATGAAGACTCTCTAGAAGGCTCCTGTCTTTGACTTTCGTTGTCTATTTATGTTTTGTCTTGGTTTTTACTCTATTTTCCCTCTATTTCGGTGTTTGTATTTTTTTGTTACTGTTGTTAGTGCTTGGAGTCAAATCCTTTTTACTCTTTTGGATGGTGGCTTTTTGTCTCTCTGTGATCTTCAATGGATATCCTTTGTAATGGCCCTTGGAGCCTATCCAACTATTATCAATCAAAAAAATACTTTAATTCAATAAAATCCATCGCATTCCTTTAAAATTAATTAAATTACTTTTAATCATGCTGAAACTATACTTATATGACCTTTAGCTAATTCAATTAAATATTTATTTGATTAAATAGTTATTTACTCACTCACATCCCCTAACTAATTAAATTAGTTATTTAAATAGAAATAAATATATTTACCTAATCATCCTCCACTTAGACTCCATTTCATTATCCTAGTCAATCCACTCCACTTCTAGAATCCTCAAAGGCGGAAGCAACAAAGTTGCATATGTAAACATCTTCCTAGATACAAACTTATTGCAACCTGAAAATTTATCACCCCACAATGGATATTCAATTCATTTGAACTTTTGCAACTTCATCCACTGCTATTTCAAGAATATGCATTCATGGCTTCATTAACAATCTTCAACTACTTCATGGCCTCTCCTTCAATTATAAATATCATTTCATATCTTCCTCTAGCTGATCCCTGGAAGCTTTGTCAATTGCAACCAACCTCTGCCAAAATTTCTATTCAACTTTGCATTCTTTGTGTCCAATTTTTCTTGTATCATTGCCACTTCTTCCTTGAGAGGTTAATTTAGAGCACCCACAATCTAACCATTCAAAGATTCTACAAGTATAATACTTCAACAATCTTATCATTGAGGTTTGCAAAGGAGAGCTTGGAGTGTCACATCCCAAAAACAGTCATTTATTATTTTGATACATTTGGAGAATTGAGTGGCGATGATCGCCATAGAGATAGTATGTTATTGATTGATTGATCTTGCTTTATTAACATTTTGATATGTTTAGATGAAAGAAATTATTTTCAAGAACAAACAATTGTTAGATGGTTATTAAATGTTGAAATACAATTATGGATTATTTTTGATAATAGCATGTCATTCACTTTATAGATATTTGATTTATTATTTTGGACATGTAATGCACTTGGTATTGTTGTTTGTGCATGTGCAAGAGTTCTCGAGAAATGAGAAAGAGCATCATCGGGGAGAGAAGAAAAGATGTTGTGATGAGGATTGCGAGAGAGAGAGAGAGAGAGAGAAACAAAGAGAGAGAGTTACCTATGTATGTTAGTGCTCGAAAACTGCTACAATCCGTAAGTTGGTAAATAGAACCTATACATTTATTTTGGCTCACAAAATCCTTGCGTCGTTCCATCCTTTAGAGTTCGCGAAAACATCTTTTCCTAAATAATGAAGTTATTAATAATATAAATATTAACGACGCATTATCGCGATATAAATGCTTTGAGAATTAATCTTTGTGTTTGGACTATTATACCGAATATCATATTATCGCTTTTTACGCTAATAAAACATTTGTAGTTAACCAATTACGAGATTTGCATAATTAAAGATTTAATCAAACTGAATAAAAGAATAATAATTTCATTAATAATTTTTTTGAAATTATTTAATCAACAAGAAAACTATATATGTATTTAAATAAATAAATAAAATAGAAGTAAACTAGGAGATAACTAGAAATTGCATGGTGGAATTAAGTGTTCGTATAATAAATAAAATTAAAGTTTAAATTAAAGATCAACTCTAGTAAAATTAAGATCCTCCCCACGTGGATAATCCACTTGCCCATGTGGAACTTTTAAAATATTCAAATATAGCAATAAATACTAAGAGTATGCAAGATTAAGGGAGAAGAATGGGGCACCTTGAATGAGGAGATATATATATAATATATATATATATATATATATATATATATATATACTAAAAATAGAATGGGGACCAATAGTTAATGGAAGAAGAGGATTTTAGAATAGTGAGATGTAATAGTTAAAGAGAAAGGGGGACACATGGAGAGGAAAAAGTACAAGAAGAAAAGAACGAGAAGGGAAGAAGAAAACATAGAGAGTAAGTATGTAGATAGTGGGAGAAGAAGAGAATCGATCGGGAGCGACACTACAATATCAAACCAGTTTCACTTTTCTCTTTTCTTTGTTGGAATATTTTTCTGATTTATTAAATTATCACCATATAATTTTATAGTAAAGTAAATTTAGGGGAAGAAAACCACGTAACGTGGGTACAAGACCTAGACCTAAAACAAAATCCCTCAATAGCACATACCTAAATAACTACCTTTAAACCTTGATCGATATTCATTGAATTTGATGTTGCTAATATTAGTTAAGAAGATTGTTTAGACCATTTGAGTTAGAAACCAATCAAACTTTAACCATTTTAATTTGTGGAGAAACCGCATACAAAATATAAAACAAAAAACCCATGTGATTTGCAACCCATATCAAAGTTGGTCGATAATGAATTCCTCGAGCCAAATTAGGCCATACGCACTTCAAACAAATTCCCAACCAAAAATGACTAGATGGAAAATAAACAACAATAAACTAAGTTAAAAAGATCATCCAGGCTTGAGACATATGCTATCTCAAAGCCATATGAAATTATGCTACCCAATTCGTTAGAAAATGTGGTGAATGAACTCATTTTTTTAGATTGTTTGATGTTCTAAAGAAATAGAAGAGGATACATGTGTTCAAAGCTTACTTTGCTAACAAATCTTGGCACCTCCATGACAAGTACTCCACTTTAATGCCTCTACATAAAAAGTGCTACAAACCAAGGAAGTGAATATATTTATGTGCTCAAAAAATGTTTAAAACATTATAGCAACTTCCAATTCCCATGTTTCAAGTTGTCGGGTAGTGTTAAAACGCCATAAAGAACTAACTTTTCTGTTTCTATGTGTTAAACAACATTAAAGCAAGCTCTCTCCAAACATTGGTGTGCACTGGATACAATATGTTATTTCAAAGTGATTGTGTTGTGATGTACATGGTAAAAAATAAATAAATATTCTAGCAACTACCAACTCCCTAGTTTCAAGTTCCCAGTGTAGTGTTAAAACATTATAACATGTAACTTTCATGTTTTTAGGTGCCAAACAACGTTAAAACAAACTCGCTCCAAACATTGGTATACATTGGATTAGATACAATATGTTATTTTTCACTATGCTTTGATGTGTATAATAAAAATCTATTGACATCCCAACCCTATTCAAACTATTATGACACCAACGGTTAAGAATACTTTGATGATCGACCCCATATACATGTCAATTGTACACTATTGAGCAACTTCTATCATGTGAGTTTTCCCATTGAAAAATACATATCAGCATTAAAGATGCACCTATTACCCTAATATTACCTATATTTACTTGTATAGTTTTATATATATATATATATATATATCGGCAATGCAAAATATCCCTTGCTCAAAGGTTTAAAAGGGCTAATACAAACTCGGAAAGCATTAGAGGTGATATTTGACTAAGCAAAACTAATTTACAGCTGTTCCCTTTTAACTTTTTCTTATGCATTTTTGCGAGAGAAAAGTGTAGACAGTCCATTTTTAACGTGGAGTTACTGTTTTCGTAACCATAAAAATCGACAAGGAATATCTATTACAAATGGCGGGCAAGGAAAATGCCGCTGACATGTGTACCCAACCCCATATATTATATAGTTACCCAAGTATTTACCACCATGAATTTAAAAATAAAACATTTAAAAATACAATTACTTTCGTTTCCGAAGTGCATATATATTTACCACCGCGGTTGACGTAACAGTTAACGATCAGAAAAAGTGCCGGCCTTGATTTTTTCAATTTTTAACAGAAAGCGGGGTGAATTTTCACGGGATGCTGTCACTTTCTTCGTTTTGATTGGCGGACTGTTTCCACGTGGAGCGCTAGATCATACCTGTCCGCTTCCGTAGTCTCCAATTTGTTAAAAAGCAAACGGTGCCGGTTTGTTTCGTGCTGCAAAATGACCGACCGCGAGAGAGGAAGTTCCGACACACAAGAAGAGAAGAGCCATTGTTGTCGCCGCCCGCCAACGAATCCATTCAATGTTTTTTCCTTGCTAGCGGTGGAATCACGGCAACCAGGGAGGGACCCACGTGAAGCAGGGGCCGGTCGCTTTCAGTCGGCGCTGCCGGCCCTCTACCAATTGCACAGGTCCCGGTCCGAGGGCATGGCCCACCATTATTAATTCCCCCTCCAGCCCGATTCTCGATGCTGGGCCCGCCCGCCCGCCCGCCTTCGGCCGGTGGGTCGCCGTCAGTGTGACCCGTGTCATATTTGAAAACAAAAGGACCGTCAAAGTTGATCCGTCACGCATTCCCGGAAAACAAATTAAGGAGGGGTTAATTTTTAAGTAGCAATGGTAATAAAGCGCGTCGCAATCAGCGGCGACGCCCGCGACGCGCAGTTGTGCCGTCCCTACTTCGAGGCGGCGCCAAACTAATTTAAAAGGAAAATGCAAAATACGAAAAAGAAAAAGGCCGTCAGTTGTTGCACAAATGACATGCAGAAATAAAACGCATGAATCATCATCATCATCGTCTTGGGGAAGAAAGCGACAGCAGACAAAGCCCAGCCGTTGGATGTGCATTCATGTATGTACCATCGCTATCGTAGCTGCCTTTTCGAAAAAGTGCCGACATACGAGGGGCCTACGCGTGGGGTTGCTGCCGCCGTAGAAAGCTCCGATTAAAAGCACATTCATATTCACATTTATTCGGCAGCCGGCGGGCCGTCTTGCCGGCGCTCCGGCCGGCTCTTACTTTATTATCTATCTATTCTATCCCTCCAGGCTGCCGCCATCTTTTTGCAGCCGCACGAGGACGCGCGCATATTTTTCCACGTTAACATGCATTTGCCCTACGCAAGCAAAAGATAAGTTAGCAAACCCCACGTAATCCTCTAAATCCCGCTCACCACGCTTTGATTTAAATGCGGGAAATTAATGACTTCCGCCTAGAAATCCGCGGGCGCCCGCCTGGGCGGTTGCTTAACGGGAAACAAACGCCAGTTCCGTGAGTTTGTGCGAACCAGTAGGTGAGTCACGATTGCTTACCGGCCACTGAATCGATTCTTATTCCTTGCCGTCAACATCAGAGTATATACACACAAAATATATGACTACTTTCTTGTTTGGAGTCCGAAAAAATGGACTACGGTTCGAATCCTTTCGCGTATACTTTCCGACTGCGCCGAGGTCGACGGTTCGAATCCTTTACGGGAATGATTAAAGCGTATACACACCAACTGCAATGAACAATTGTTTGCAGCACATCTTAAGTTAAAAGTATACCTACTTAAGTTTTTTTGAGATGTGTCTAAACTAGACAAACAGTGACAAACTCTCGTAAAACACAGAAGAACGCTCAACAACGTTCCTGGCCGAAACAACGCGCTCAAATATTTCATGTCAATCTATGCAGAATATTGAAAAATACTCGAGCACTTTAAATGTTTCATGTCAAGCAGAATATTGAAAAATGAAAGAGCTTTTGGAACAGAAACCTGCTGAAAATTTAGAGCAATAACGCTTTTGGCGAAGAATATTATCTTTCCAGTAACAGCTTTGCTTAAAAAAAAATCATTTAGTTGACTGATCCATGATATTGCGAAAAAATGAAGCCACTTTCGGAAGAAAACAGAAAAATCTCTATTGAAAATTTCGAGGAAATACAGTTGTAAAGATCGCCACAGATTTCCCAGGCTTAACGTATTCACAGAAGAAAATACAAAACTAAAGCTCGTCGAACGCACGAGAATGATTTAAAGTTTATATTACAGCCGCATAACTAATGCTGCGGCCACAGCAATCACACGATCATATTCAGATCGTGGAGCGGCCTGGCCTTTGTAAAGAAGGTAAACTGGAAAATATTGAGACCAAAACTTGGAATCTACGCATCCTCTTCAGTCGGTGCGGGAAGATTAAGGTCGAAAACTGAAACTTTCTTGGCCTCCGTGTCGACCACAGCAGAAGACGATGAATCACAGTCACTGTGAATACTCCGCGGCTCCGTCTCCGTCGGGCAGCTGACCTTGCTCAACATTAGCCACTGCTCCCTCCCATTACAGGCCCCCTCGATGTCATTCGCCGTACAAACCCTCTGCTTTTTCTCCGGGCGAGACGCAATCCCTTCGAAAAGAAGCAACTTTCCAGGAATTGATACCTCCGAGAGGCACTCGAAGGGAGTACTGAGAACAGGTCCGTTGAAGCTTTCCTGCGCCCTCACGTTGAGGCCAAGCCGCACAGGCCTCTCTTCCGTGCGTTCAAAATCGGGAGTAGAGATATTGAGGTCGAAAGCTCTATTGTCCGCCATAGGCGCAGTAGCCCTATTAACGTAAATTGGCTTCCAGGCATGAGCCGCCGCAACGGTGACGCCGCCGAAACTGCCGCTGTTACTGGTTGCGGCAGCTTCCAAATACTTGCCGCTGTAGAAGCTCCTCCAAGAAGAACAGTCCGAAGGCCCGCCAGATCGAGAAACAACGACGCTCCTGGGATTCGACCACGAATCGATGGTGCTGCTCGGGCTGGAGTTGCTCTGGTTCATATTATTACCATGAATATTATTATCCCGCGCGGTCGAGGTGAAATTGGTCTTGGCCTTGGCACCGCGCAGAGCCCTGGCCGCATTGTCGTAAGCCCTGGCGGCCTCCTCGGCGGTATCGAAGGTGCCGAGCCACACGCGGGTTTTCTTCCACGGATCACGGATCTCGGCCGCGAATCGACCCCACGGCCTCCGCCTAACACCTCTGAAATGCACCTCTTTGGCCGCCTGCCCGACGTCGTCTCTCGGAGCCATTGATGCCAGAAAACACAGAGCAGAATAACAAAGACAAGGAAAAAATACAGGAGCAGAGGAGCGGGGTTTTTGAGGGTGCGGAAACTCGAACAATGAAGGTGGACGTGAGGGAAATATTTATCATGGCAAAAGAAGTGGGGAGGTGGACGAGGTTTATAGGGAGGCCGACAGATTGTTCCGGCGGCTGCGCCGGCGGAGGGCTGCCGGCCGGGGACTTGCCGGCAGCTGGGCCTGGGGAAACTGAACGCCTGCTCTGCTCTGCTCTGCCCCGCAAGTATTGCCACCGCCGCCGGATTTGGACGGCAATCACCACACCAACGTCCGTCCCGCAACTGCGACCTTTTTACTATTATAATATTATATATTAATATCTTACGGACGGCCGGGCCTGCAGAGAGAGAGAGAGAGGGAAAAAGGTGTAGAACGCGCCGCGCTCCTGACGGCGCCGTCTGCTCCGCCGTCCGGCCGCCTGCCGCGTCCCCACTGACGTGACTGCCGAATGCCTCACGAGTCACCACCTTTTCCTCAACCTGCAAATTGCCTACTTAATCGCTTTTTCTCTAATTCATTTCGTTAGTTCGTTAAAAGGGCAGTTAGACCTTGTGTGTCTCATCTCTTTCCAACCTATGCATTCCCACCTAGCCCTAAAATTCGACGGTATGAGTTTTTTCTAATTTCATTGGCGGTTTTCGAGACTTACCTTTTTCTTTTTAAGTTCCTTATTTTAATCATTTTATAAATTGGCGGTTTTGATTTTTGATTTTTATTATTAGCCGTATATGTATCTCTTAAATAAATCTGTCTAAAATATCTCAGGAAAAATATCAGTCTGGAGGCACTTATTTAATTATGTAAAGGTGATATAAGAATATCAAAAATAAATATAATCAGTATATATAATAAATGTATCTACATGAAATGCACAAATAGATATCAATTTGCTATTGATTTGTGGCAAATAGAATAATTTAACTATGCAATTGGGTAGGTGTCAAAAATATCTACTCAAGAAAAAAAGACCTAAACATTTCTACATGACTAAGATATTACTATTTTTTGATTGACTTATCCAAGAAAAAGTAAACAAAATTATTTAAGTGTCACTTGGTCAAATTTAATGTCAAGAATAAAATTGAACAACACACTCCATTACAACCTTGTCTACCATTGTAGTAATGCCTCTCAACGCAATTATTTATGGGGAAGAGTAATGGTTAAAAATTTTGAAGGGAGGATCCTCATGAGGTAGTTTATCTTCATAGAAAAATCTTGGGTATACCATAGAATTTGGAGTTTGTTCTTCAAAGCTTAATTGAGTGGTGTAGTAGATGTTATATATCACTACTCAACAAAAAAAAGTGGAGAAGGTGTGGAATCCTTAAATGGATGAAACTACATGATGTATTCATGTGTCAATATCAATAAGTACATTTCAATGTTTTTCAATTAAACATATTAAAAATATGTGGGATAGTTATGTTGATAGATGTCCTATAATAATAGTTGGGGTTATGGGATTCGAGGTAGGTCGGGTTGAATAGTAATGTTCGTGAGTTGTTAATAAGCAATGTACAACCTTAAATTTGATGTCCATGTGATCATTAAAGGGAAAGTTTAACATTGAATTAGACATCCATTTGACCATCACTTAGAAGTTTTTTCCTTTTTTACTAGAAGAGGTCACCATGATACTCGACGTCCATTTGACCATCATGGAGCTAATTTAACTTTAAATTTGACATACATTTGACCATCACAGAGCAAGTTTCACCTTAAACTTGATGTCTATGTAACCATCATCGAGAAGTTTTTTCCGTTTGGAGAAGTAAAGGGCAATATAATAGCTATAAGATAGAGTTTGGAGCCCACTTTCTTTATTTGGAAAAAACGAGAATGGTGGAGCTAGATCGATACCAGCTTATCACCAATCAAGGAGAAAATTTGAAAGAAGATGATAAAATTGTTAATCAATTAGGTATGTGAACAATCCAAGATAAGAATCTCAATATTGGTATCTATAAATGTTTTGAGACAAATATATATAAGATATATAAATACTCTCTACAACGCAAAAATAAGAGGGCCCATCTTTCTCATTTAATGAGGTAGAGTTTTAAACTTGAATATGATACGGCCTTAATCATGGGTCATAAATTGGGAAATGGATACCCAACCTATGGCTAACATTATCTTTTATCATGTCATATCATATTTATCTATGCTCTCATATGCTTAAGTAGGTTGCCCTTGGTGCATTTCATAAAGCATAATAGGGTATATATAGGAGTTAAAGAGCAAAAGAGATTAACATCATATTGAGCACTTGAGTTTTATTGTATGGTTTGGAGGTTGCCCCATGAAGTGGCTAAGTCATTCTACTTGCATATTGTGATCATTTATCTATATTTGGTATTCTTGGTGTTATATTGTTGTTGATATTTAGATATATCTAAGTAACTTCATTACAAGTGGTATAAGCGTCTATCCGGCCGTATTTGTGTCAAAACCCTAATTGTGAAGATTCGTATACATCTACAAAATCGTGGCAATTTTTTTGCAATAGTTTAACTAAATGGTGAAATATATATAGTAAGTTTCTCCCAAAATTTCAAGATTTATGGACTTATTTTTGCAAGTTATAGCCATTTTAGGGTTTTTCATAAAATTGCTCTATAGGCGCTTATTTTGGGATTTTTTTAAGTTTCTTATATTTTAGGAAAGCTTTTTAAAAATTATCCAAGTATTGTTCTTGGTGTTTCTTTCTATTTGGTCAATAACCATACAAACCCTAAACTCTAAATTCCTACCCTAATCCTTGTATCCCAAGACCCAAACCCTACATCATGATAAAGAGATCAACTAGAGGCCAAGGGAAGGGTCAAACCACTCCAAGAATGACTCCAAATAAGGAAGATATGGATTTGGAATCTTCATCTTTTGGAGTATCAGAGGTATTTAACCAACTTTAGGAAAGGGTTAATAATATGGTGAGTAAGGAGGAATTCCACCATGATCTTAAAACACTGAAAGATAAAATGGAAGATAACCTTCAAGCACTGGGAGGTAACATTCAAGCATTGGATGGTAACCTCGACCAAGGTCTTCAATCAATGAAGAGTGAAATGCAGTTGGGGTTGGAATCAATGAGAAAGGAGATGATGAACACTCTTTCAAGCATGAAGATAGGCATGAATTCCCATTCAAGTCACATGGATTCCTCAAGCAATGCACACCTAGATGCACATCAAACCAACCAAGGAGGATCCTTTGCACAACCTAGTGGATCTTCTAGCTTAGTGGCATAAAATTATTCCAAAAGTGGAAATGCACAAGTTTAATGGGAATGATCTCGATCACTTGGATAAACCAAATAGAGATTTTTTTGATTTGCATCAAGTCCCAAGTGGGAAAAGGGTGTTAATGGCATCCTTGTATCTTGAATAAGAGTAATTCACTTGTTATCATTAGTTGTGCACTAAAAAGAAGAACATGACTCTTAATGTCATTTGGTCAGTTTTTATGGAGGAGTTGCAAACACACTATAAGTAATAGTGTGGATGAGAACTACTTTAGCCAATTGGAAAATCTATGACAAACAAATTCAAAGAGAGGATTATATTCAGCATTTCTAGAGCCTTTCATTGTGCACGGATATAATTTCCTATGACAATATGAAGGCTCTATTCCCGGTGGTATCAAGGATCACATCCAACATGACGTACAAATTTTTGATCCACTTAGTGTTTTTTATTCTATTAGCATGACACGTAGGGCAGAGGAAAAATTCTTAGTATGAAGAGGAATAACTTGACTACCATTAGATATCGTAGCACCTCAATACCATCATTCCCTCAACTTACTCGATTAACTCCACAAAAAATTGAAGAGAAATGAGTAAAAGGGCTATGTTATAGTTGTGATAGTAAATGGAGTAAAGGACATAAATATGTTGAGAAGAAATTATTCTACATTGAGGGGCCGAATGAGGAAGAAGAAGGGGATGAAGAATCTAGGGAAGAGGAAGAGGTTCCTGAGATCGTGACTGAGGAATCTCAACCAACTATATCTTGTCATGCAATTTCTGACATTAGTACCCCAAATACTCTTCGAGGTATTTGGGTCCACGAAGACACAAAGGTGAAAGTATTGATTGACTCTAGAAGTACTCAAAACTTCGTCAATCACAAGTTGGCTTTGCACTTAAATTGTTTTGTTTATCCAGCCCCAGAGTTTCAAGTTATGATGGCAGATGGTGGTAAATTTAGGTATTCGGTAAAATGTCATAAGATTAAGCTATCCATGGGAGATTACCTACTAGAAAGTCCCATGTATGCCATTTCAATAGGGGCGCAAACATTGTGTTAGGGGTCCAATGGCTTACTACATTGGAAATCATTGAGATGAATTTCTAGGAATTGTTCATGCAATTCCATTCTGAAGGGAGGAATTTTGTGTTGAGGGGTGTAGGAAAAATCTCTACATTTGGTAAGTTCTCATCAAATGCAAAATTTTCTTAAGAAGGGTTTTGATGGGTTTGTGGCACAACTATTTTCACTAGAAGCTCAACTATAAAAAATAATTATACCATCACATCTAAAAGAAATTATTAATAAGCACTTAGTCATTTTTGGGGATATTCTAAAAGGGTTATCTCCCAAAAGAGATCATGATCATATTATTCAACTAGTACTAGGAATCCAACCACCCAACATTTGACCTGATAAGTACCCTTACCTACAGAAGAGTGAGATCGAAAAGATGGTACAAAAGATGCTAGAATTAGGTATTATTTTCCATAGTCAAAATGCTTACTCTTCTCCAATAGTGGTGGTAAGAAATAAGGATGAGGGTGGCACATGTGTCTAGACTACATGGAGCTCAACAAATACACAATAAAAGATAAGTATCCTATTCATGTCATTGAAGATTTATTAGATGAATTACATGGTGTTATTTATTTTACAAAATTAGATCTTCTACCAAGTTACCATCAAATTAGAGTTTGTGATGAAGATATTTGTAAAACAACATTTTTGACACATCAAGGCCACTAAGAATTTCTAGTAATACTTGTTGGCCTTACAAATGCACCATTTACCTTCCAGTGTTTGATGAATTCAATATTTTGGCCATTTTTGCATAATTTAATCTTGGTATTCTTTGATGATATATTAATCTACAATAAGACTTGGGAGGAACATTTACATCATGTCAATAAGGTATCGGAAACTCTGGAATAACAAAACTTGTATGTCAAGCCCTTCAACTGTTCTTTTGGGGTAAGAGAGGTAGAATACTTGGGCCATATCGTGTCTCATGAATGTGTAAAAGTGAATCCTCATAATTCCTTCCATTTTGAGTCATGAAACGGTAATCCTCAGTGCCTCAAAGAACATTTTGCACACTAAAATAAACTTCAAAATGTTTTAGCCACTTATCAAGCAATTTTGCATCTACTCGCCCTTCAAAGTTCTTTATTTCCACTTTCGTTTCAACTTTAAAAGGTGTATGAGTATATTTTACCTTCTCGCTTATAATTGGTGTCTCTTCTTCACGCTCTTCCCATTCTTTCTCTTTCACTCTTTTCGATACCAAAATTCCTATCAAGTACTCAAACTACTAAGTCCATGGAATCTTGCTTAATAGAATCCATCTTTTGCAGGTCTGAGAGCTCTTCTTGTTGTCTAAACAATTTATCCATCATGGTCTCTAACATCTCGACTCTACGGACCAAGTTCTCTTCCTCCATTTGAGCTCGAATTCTCTGTTTCCACTTCTTCGTAGAAATATCTGGCTTGCAAGGTAAAACTTCTTCACCTTTGGACTCACTGTCATATAAATCACAAGAAAGAATCGAATACCACAATCCTGGATATATAATCAAATTTGATACCAAAATGATCCGTAAACTTCTACTTTAGAACTCTATGAAATCACATAATTATGTTGTTCTACTTTCAACTTTGGAAAATGACATATTGCTTGAAGATTAGAGCTTTAGTGATTGATTATCTAGTGTTATAGAAAGGAAATTACAGAGAATAGGAAAGAATTCAAACTCCAAACACCAACAATTTTATCCTAGAAACCTCTAATGGAGGAAAACCAATCGAGAAGGGAAAAACGCTCTTTCTTCCCACTTTTATTGGTCAATTATAGACAATTATAGAGTACAAGAAGTAGAAAATGGAAAAAAACAATGTTAACTCTCCCTTCCTATGCTTGCTTGCTCTGTTTCTACACCTTTCTTCTACAATTCCACTTCAGCACCGAAGATCTTGCTCACTTGCTCTCATTAAAATTAAACATTTTCTCTTTAATATCTTTGGATCTCCGAATGATGAATTCTCTTTCTCCTTGGAGCATGGATTGACTTGGTATATTCATTGTCGTGCATTTATAGGCCTTCTCATGTCCTCTCGCACCGGAGGATGTGAAAGGGCATGGAAGGGAAGAGACACAGACATCTATTCGAATTCTCAAACTGTTCCTTATTGATTTTATTTTATTTCGTCAAAAGTGTCGGGACCGCTACTTGTGTAGACCGGCAGTTATAGGACCACCGCCTTGGTGGGCAACGGTTATAGAACCACCACCTGGTTGGGTAGCAGCTTCTCCAATCGTCACTTTGCGCAAAGCAATGATTCTGTTAAAATGCCGAGTAACCTCCTTTTCCTCATTTTTCTTTATTTCTCCTTCGAAGTGCCGATAAAACCGATGAAGTGGTGTGTTTTCCGAATCCCTATGGATCACTTAAAGAGAACGTGGTAATGGCATAAAACAACATGAAGCAACAAGTCGATTAACACCGTAGTGAGAGAAGCTTTGAAGTTGGAGCCTTTATTTTTGTATGATCGCATCCATATAAGTAATTATCTTTGAAATAACAAAAGATAACAAGCTTTCACCCAAGTATTATGGCCCTCATCGAGTGTTGCAAAAAAAAGGGTAGTGTGGCATATAAACCTGGATCTTCCTCACCAACTAAAATACATCCAGTTTTCCAACGTTCTTTCTCGAAGGTCATTAGGTAGAAGGTATATTCTCGATTAGTGTTACCAAAGCTTGATGAGGAGGAACACATCATCTTGGAGCCTGAAGGAATCTTTGGACACGTAATAAGAAGTTGAGGACAAGGTTCATCACCGAGTATATGATCAAATAGAATAATTTGGACATTGAAGATGTAATATGGGAAGATGAAGCATTCAATCAACATCAACCAGAGATTATCAACATTGGGGACAATGTTGCTTTGAATGGGAGGACCATGCCATGCCTTAACCATAGGTCATATATCGGGATATGGATAATATACTTATGAATAACATAATCTCTTATCATGTAATAACATATTTATTTATGCTTTCATGTACTTAATAGGTCGCCCTTGGTACATTTCATAGCATAGTAGGGTATATATAAGAGTTAGAGAGCAGTAGATCATCATCATTATGAGCACTTGAGTCTTATTGAATGGTTTGGAGGTTTCCCCCTCAAAGTGGCTAAGTCAGTCTACTTGCATATTGTGATCATTTATCTATATTTTGGTGTTCTTTGGTGTGTTATTGTTGTTTATATTCAAATATATCTAAGTAATTTCATTATAGAATAAATGTTGTAACTATTATGTCATCTCTTTTCCCACAAAAATGAAAATTTTAATGGGTTTCCTTTTTATACAAGGCCAACTTTTTATTTATAAGATAGTGTTTTAACTTGTCTAAATCCGTAAACTATTGTGTTATCATTTTTCCCTCACCATAATGTAGATTTTGACGGCTTATTCTTTTTTATATGATAAAAAATTACAAATAAAAATAAATTAGTTATTTTTAATAATAAAAAAATATATTTTTGTTTAAAATTATATAATTTGAAATTTGAAATAATATTTAAAAATATTCTTGTTTTCTTAAAAATTATATAACTTTTTATTTATAATAATCTTTTATTCAATATTGTAAAAAAATTGGAACGAGTTTGTTCAACATTGCAATAAAATTGTAATGAGTTAGATATATAGATTTCAAGTATGGCTATTAAGAGTGAATGTTATGAGGGTAATTTAAGGATTTTTTTAAGTGAAGGATAAATATTCTAATCTTTCTAAGGTTATTATACACTTATGAATCGAGTGTATGAATAATAAATAGTACATGTTAGCATTGGCTTTGAGAGTTATAATAATAGGTATAATCAAGAATCTTTGCATTTTAATCATTGGGCGTGTTAATATTTACATGTTGATTGGCCTTTTTACATGGTATTGGATTCATAAATAAGGGGTATATGGAGCATAATCGACCTTATTTACATGGTATTGGATTCACGAATAAAGGATATAATAATCCCTTCTTCACATGTTGGCATTGGGTGCACGAATGTTAGAATCTTCAATATTTGTCTACTTTCTTTACGTGGTATCAAGAGCACAAATAAGAAGGTATAATCCACCTCCTTCACATAATACTAAGTGTGTATGAGTAAAGCGTACTCAAATTCACATAAGATTTATACCATGGTAGATGATACACACCAATTAAACTAGAACCCTTTCACTTAAAAGAATATATTAAAACAAATATATAAGTTAAAATATGTTATAAGGAGTGTGGAAGCAATGAAACCCTAAGTCAAGGCATGGTGCAATTGTGCAAGAATCTTGATGGCTAGGTGCATATACATAGGGATCTTGACGGTTGGGTAAACTCATGGCCCGACAGTGTAGACACTAAAGGTTTTTCATGGCGTCATTCACTCAAGGGTGGTATGGAAGAGTTAGGAGGTTGGGGGCATCTTTGCAACCATACAAAGATGCTACTTGATCCAATAGATTTCCTCCTTCCACCCAACCCCTATCTTGTCAAGTTTGTATATTCAGAGAAATCATACATTGTTTTGCTCTAGAGGTCAAACATGGAGTGGTAAAGGAATTCTCTCGCATCCCTTAATTATCTAATTGGAATCTATTGGTTTAATGGCTTTTGGTCGAACGCCGCAGAGCTTCATGAGTGGGTTCATTCCAACCGGTTCTCAATATGTGATATTCTTTTATGTTCTAAAAGTTTTTTCTATAATTTGGTTCCATGAGGATGAGGAGTACTAGAAAGTTTTTACAGATGGGCCTTGGTTTTGGGGAAGAGTGGGACTCTTCATTACCCCTTGGTTTATGAATTTTGACCCCTTCACTATGGTAGTCCAAAACACGCGTCAATTTAGGTTTCGCTCCCAAATTTGCCTATTCCTTTTTGGTATCATTTGGTCCTTTAGGATATTAACAATACTTTACGTAGATTTTAAAGCTAGATGAAGGGTGGTCTATGTATAATACTTCACTTATGCTTGAATATGAGTTGAGATTGACCTTAGTAAGGGTCTCCCAAATAGGTTCATTCTAAATTAGGGTCACTTCAAATGGATCCAATTCTTGGATTATGAAAATAAAACGTTCAAATGTCATTTTTGCCATCAAACATGTCATCTTCAGGAATCATGTCCTCAAGCTCAAGGGCTTCCTAAAAGAGAAAGGAGCAACCTATCAGATCTAAAAGCTAACAAGCATATGCACCTCTTGTTGTAGAAGCCAAAATGAGCAAGAATACACAAGGTTTTCACACCTTAGAGGTCAACAAAAAGAAAATTGAATTCAAAGAAGTCCAAAATGAAGATTTAAATCAGTTCCCAAAGAAGCAATGTCTGATGGGGATCTTATCTTGAGAGAGTTAGCTATTAATGAAGTTTTAGGAGGAGGAATGAAGAGAGCCCATGAATCAAAATTATGACCCCGATATAGCTCAACCCCGATTGAAATGCATAACTCAAAACTCCGAGTGATTATCGCATGACCTCCTCTTCGAGATTGGATTGCGATGTAAAAAGAAAGGAGAATGAGACCATCTCCTCATGACGACTTCGTTATCTTCTTCCATATTTCTTAATTTTCTGTCACTTTTTTGTTATTGTTGCTACTTTGAGGTGAGTTGGCATCCATTCCCACTTCATATTAATATTGTTCACCCAAAAATTGTTTGACATGCACAAGCGGCCGTCAAATTTAACCCCTGGATCGACCGTAGAATCCCAACCCAAAAATCTTGAATTTCGTGTAGAAATATCTAATTTGTGATTGGCCGCTCGGTGCCCCACTGTCCACGCTTCTTTTCTTAATAAAACCATTTATTATCGTGGTTTCCATTTCGTGCGGAAGCAAAAAGCAAAAGCAAAAGCGAGACAATTTGTGGAATGGAGAACATGTGGGTGCATCATTATTGTGTGGGCTTATCAAAATGCCGTTTCCGTTTAAAAGGAGAGAAAACGGAAACTATATAAATAATTAAATGAAAGGACGGGTACCAAACGGCCGTCTCCGCCACACGTGAGGTCAATCGAAGGTCACGCCGCGGAGCAAATCATCAGGTTTTTAAGGGAAATATATTCCATTTCCATTTTTCACCCCACCGTAAAAGAAGGGCACTAAAATAATGGCGACCACTTTTAATTGCGGGTGGAAACTTTCTATCTAACGTTTTCCGTAGGTGAGCTTTTAATTTTGGACCGATAAATGATTATGATGCATACGGCAAAGGGTCAATTCTTTTTCTGCTTTAACTTTAGCTTATGATTTTTTTGAATGAGAGAAACCAACCGGTGCCCCTAAAAAATTAGTGGGGTTAGAGGTAAGGATCTCACCACACGACCACCTTATTTTATTTATATATATATATATTTTTATTTTTCATCAACCAACCCTTTTTGAGGAGAGAGAGTGGGGTATTTACAGCTGACGTGTACTCATGGTATAAGATTGTGGGGTTTGTTAAGATTTGGAAAAGCAATGTCGGATGTTTACTTTCTTCCATTATACTCGATCCCACTCAACAATTTTTTATTTTTTATTTTATTTTTCTTGGTGAACCATTTTTCTTTTCATTGGGTTCAAACTCTGGGAGGGTGTTGTTGAGTAAGAATCATACGAATTGAAGGCCCGCCCGCCGCACGTTTGTATTGAAAATGCCTGCATTTTTTTCTATTATTGTACTCGTGAGAATACCGTACACGCGTCCTTGTTGTCGAGGAAGACCGAAAATTCGAACAAATATGTTACATTTTTTTGAGTGGGCAAGATCTTTGGATCTCTTAATTACCGCCACCTTGTCTTCATTTTAATTTGTTAATATATAATTTATTATTATATATTTGGACTCCGTGTAAGTGCTCTACTTCATGTGCGCGAATAAAGTAAAATAGCTTTGACACGTCAACATAGGGTGTGCTTTCGCATTTCCAATTTATGTTCATGTGTGCAAGCCTTGAGTCTATGCCTTTGTTAAAACCTCTCTATGATGGTGTAACCTATAAAGAGTTTACCTACCATGTAAAATGAACAAGTCAAACCTTTATGATGGCATTTATGACATGTAATTGTGTGAATTCTATTTGGGAATTTATAATAAACTCCCACAAATTTATTGTTAGACCATAATCCAACTAAGAAATGAATCAATTTGAGAATGTTATATAAAAATACAATAACATGGCCCCAAAATCTCATGAAAATTTGAATTCAAGTCAACATTTTAACATAAATATTTATAAGTATAGTTCTAATGTTCCTTCTTCAAAATTTATAAATAAGTCAAATTTTACGAATATGAATAATAATGTGGTTTCTAACTAAGAGTGGCCCTAAAAACTATTTTGAAATATGTGTAGCGTCACTTATCTTCTTGCAAACAATAAAATAAGAAAAATTCAAGAATATATCCACCAAAATATATATTGAATCATGATCCTTTTTTTTTTGTTTTGGGAAATCCCAAAACAAAATCCATACTCTGATGCTCCCAAGGTTTCTCAAGAATTGGAAATGGTTGATATAACCCTATGTTCTAACTCTTCCCCTTTGTTAATTGACACATTCTACATCTTTGCAAATATCTACTCATATTGGTAGCCATCCACCAATAGAAATATCAATCTCCCAATTGTGCCAAGGTCTTACCTATTCCAAAGTGACCTAAAATTCCTCCACAATGTTTCTCCCAGATCAAATTTTCTCTCATTGATCCTCTCAAGACACACAATTGTGTCTTTGAACATTAATCCTTCTTGTAGAAAATATTCTAGCCATGAAATGTGATCGATGCTCATTGGTTCTATGCATACATTCCATGCTTTCAGTAAAATCCTCATCTTTTGCGTAGAGCTCCTTTATCGCTTCGAATCCTACTACTCCTTACATCTTAGTTAATAAGACATGTCTCTTAGTCATTGATATGCAAATCTCATTGATTTCCCATTTTTGTGCTTAAAGACAAATGAGTTAACTTTACAAAAATTCAACCCATTTTATGTGTCTTTGATTTAATTCCCCTAGCTATCAATGAATTACATTGATTTGTGGTTCAGTATACAACACGAACTCCTTGGGAAACACATAGTGTCTTCTCTTCTTCATAGTTTGCAAAATAATATAAAAATCATGGTCATAAATTGAATTTTTTTCTTGTGTCATTCAAATTTTCACTAAAACAAGCAAAGGGCCTTCCATCTTGAGTTATCAAAGCTCCAATATCGAATCCACTCACATCACAATCAATCAAATACTTAATTCGTGAAGGGCCAACATTGGTTTGTCTATGACCTTCTCCTTCAACTTATTGAATGCATAATCTACATTTTTGTGGTCCATAGAATCTCCTTTCTATTCTTTTGTATCACCTTTTGTGATCGCTGCATAAATCTCATTAACTTCTTTAATGAACTTCTTGTGCAATATGCGAGTATGTGGAAGATTTGGGCCTTTGTGACATTCTCAGTGACGACCAATCCACTATAGCTTGTGATTTCTCGTAATCCATCTTCAACCCTTCCTGAGATATTACAAATCCCAAGTATACTAACTCTTTCTCCATGAAACTATATTTCTTCATATTCGATAGAATCTTCTCGTCTAAACGTTCGACATTCTATTCAAATTGAATAAGTGTTCTTCATGTGTTTTGTTGAAAACAAGAATATCATCCAAATAAACAATGAAAAACTTACCTAAAAAAGGCTTCAATACTTCATTCATCAACCACATGAATGTGCTTGATGCATTGGTTAACCCAAATGGAATGACCAAACAATCATATAATCCATCCCGCATTCATTTTGAAATAGGTGTTCCACTCATCTGCTTCCGTGATTCTAATTTGGTGATACCCACTCTTCGTATTAATATTTTTGAAGTACTTCACTCTACTCAAATAGTCCATTAATTCATCCATGCACAACAATGGAAATCTATATTTGATAGTAATCTTATTGATGGTTTTAGAAGTAGTGCACATTCTTCACTCTCCTCTTTTCTTTGGTGTCAATAATGTGGATATTATGCACGATCTAGATATTCTCTAATCAAAGCATGATAACTAAGCCACAATGTAAAATTTTGCCTTTTGATCTTCACGAACCCCTCCCATGGCCAACCCGCCTCCTATGAAATCATCATCCTGACCTTGAACATATTCCTAATGCATTTAGTAGACATATCTCAGTGTGTAAAGAAGTGTGATGAGATTCATGAGTTGATTCAGTGAAGTTCAGTGAAAGACTAGTCTTATTGGAAGCCTATAAAGGCCAATTTTGGCCATTTTGGAGCTTGTATACATCCTCCAAGAGAGTTCAAAAATATCTTAAGCATTCAAAGGTGGTGTTGGGAAGTCTTGAAAGTGTTGGAGGCAATTTAGGAATAATCTTCTCAACAACAAGTTTTCTAGGTGCAGGAACAAACATTTTAGTGGTGAAACCCGACTTCTTCTGGATGATTTCAGAGCTCCGTAAGGAGTTAGGGAGGCAATAAAATAATAATTGAAAGCTATAAGAATTATCTACATGATGGGAACATCCATTTTGATATGAGTTTTAAAGGTTTTGGAAAAATTCCAAACAATGCAATTGTCCTCTCTGCTCCAAAAAATGGACCTAATTTTTTAATAGAAGGAAGATTAAAGTTCTGAATGTGTTTTGGAGTCAAAATAATATAATATTTGACCCTAAAACATCATCATAAGCCTCGGGGTGAAAAATAAAGTTTCCTAGCTATTTCTGGACATCTAGTGCAAATTTGGCTTTCCATTCTTGGCCCAGTGCACTTTTCACTTACTTATGTCCCAATTGTCCCCTTAGGGACAAGGGGGACATAAGGGACACAAAAGTGCACTCTTATCCTCCTTCACAAGGCACACTTTTGTGCCCCCGTGTGTCCCATTTGTCCCGTTTGTCCCATTTTCCCCCATAATGCAAGGGGGCATGAGGGACACAAAAGTGCGCCATCAATCCCTCACCATGGGTGCACTTTTGTGTCCTAATTGTCCCAATTTTCCCCTCTACCCCGGTGGGACAAGAAAATGTGCCCCATGCAAAGTCAAGCTCTCGCCCCCACGTGACCTCACCCAACTCCGCAAGTGCTTTTCCTAGCCCCCTCATCTCATCCACCTCTCCTCCCATGTTTCCACTTATCATAATCCCGATATAAGGCACAATTATTTTTCCCAATTATCCCAATTACACTATATTTCAACCACCTTTAAAACTAGCTTCAACCCAAGTTCAAAGCATGGTTAGCAAGGTGATTTAAAAGTTCATTAAAACACTTTGCAACTCATTTATTCTCGCATAGGTTACCATTTCTTCACAAGACGTCGTTGAAACACCCTAAAAACTCCAAATTTTACCAAAGGTGCCGCCAAAATTTTCTCAGACAACCATAGCCATCGAAAATGAGATTTGCTCATATCTTTCGAATTGGGAGTATGATCACCGTGAACCTTTGGGAAGATTGCAGTTGCAAATCCATTGATGCCCTAGATTTTTTCTATAGAAAACTCGAAATCATAAACCCTCAAACCTAATTTTTTGATTTCCAATAGATTCAATAGACATAAAACAATGAAATTTGGAGCAAAAGATCCCGATGCAATACAAAACATTTTGATGGTGATTTTATTGCAACCCAAAACCGATAAGTCTAATTTATAAAAATAGCATGTGCTCTGAACAATATGTTACTAAAAATAGTAAGTTTCCCAAAGTGATGAACTCTCAACATTCAAAATATCCTGAAAAAGTAAGAAACATCAAAAAGGGTAATTTAAGAAACTTTCTAAAAATAACAATATTCGGGAAAAGGGCATCTAAAAATAGGAAGTTTCTATAATTGGTAAACCTTCATCAATCGCAACACTCGAATAAGCCGAGACGTCAAATGACTAGAACATTGAAAACTTGTTTAAAATAGTAGTCTTAGATAGGACCTGCTAAAAATAGTAAATTTTGGAATTAAGCCCATAAAATTGTGGCGGCCTCTGCTCGCTTATCTTCTTAATTTTTGTTAGGAAATAAGGGATAAAATATGCAAAACAATCCCACACAGAATCACAATAGTAGAAATCAATATGCAAAATAATATCACATATATCTGAAATAAAAGTACAAAAAATAAAAGAACACAACATAGAGACAATATTTAACATGGTTCACCCAATTTGGGCTACGTCCACCAAGAATCACTTGCTCAGATTTTATTACAAGCCACCTCTTTCTCTTAATACAATACCCATATCTATTTGGAGTTGTGCTCAACAAACTCTCTTGAATTCACACTTGAACTCACACATCTACAATGTTACATCTACCCTACCATATGCACAAAAGCACATCAATAGGAAATTGCTTAAGTAGTTTTACAATACCGTGGGTACCAAAACCATGGGCCAAAACCACCCCATAAACCTATGGGTCAAAATACCTCCCATATGAGAAGAGCACATCTCCTGAGGTATCGGGCACATTTTTTTAGGCCAATTTTTTTCTCTCAGGGGTTGTGCCCACAAACTCGACAAGAAAATTATGGAGCGTGTACAATACTTTTAGTGTATAGTCTTCAACACTTCCACACATGAAAACATGCTCCACAACATAACACTTTTTTCCATCATCATAAGGTTTTAAAGTTGTTTCATGGCCCAAATGAGAAATAAACCCCTCTAAAATCTCTCAAAGCATCATTTCTGAGGTGATCTCTGCAAAGCTCAACTTGATGCAAAGAGCTGGGATGTCGAAAAAATACCACCATGAGTGATGCTAGAAATCATCTCAGGATTCCAAATAATACATACCTCCCGAGAGTGTTTCTAAACACTTAATCAGTGTTTGGTGATGAACTCAGTGTAATTTGGATGTTGGAAACATGTGATTCATCTTTAAGTTCCATTTCCATGAGCAATAAATTGAGTGAAAGTGTCCAAGTGTTATAAGCATATTTCCACTCAATGAAATGAATTGTGAAGTGAAAAAGGGTGTCATCATGTGAAGCTCATGGAGTGATTCAAGAGTCATCATATCTTGAATCTTCCCAAATCTCTCCGAGAAGTAAGTTGAAATGAGCTAATCAAGCTATCAAGGTACTCAAAACCATCATGTGTGAAGAATCAAGAAATCATCTTTTCCCATGGGAAGCATATGAGCAAGAAGGTCTCAGTAAGTATCCCGAATCGACTTCATCCAAGTAAACCGGAGTCGGGAAGATTAAATGGGTGATCTTCATGTGAGGCACCATGTATGCAAGAATGAGAAACCATCTAAATTTCATTTGATGTCACTCACTTGGTAGTGTTCTTAAACACTCATTCAACACTTGGTAATGTGATCACCTCAAAGGAAGAAACATTGTAACCAAACCTCATTTTAGTGCAACCGAGGGCCATTGAATAAGAACCTTTGAAAAGAAAGAGGATGAAAAGAGGGAACACAAAGGTTCCCTATTCTAGAAAGTTTCATAAGAAGGTCAAATTCATCAAGACCCTATAGAGCCTCTTGAGCCATGTGAGATTGATCCATCACTACCTCCCATCCTTCATCGACATTCAAGTATGTCTTTCTCGGTGGTGGAACCTTTCAAAAGTGAGCAAAATATGATCCCTCACCAAGCTCCTGAAAGTGTTCTTGTGACTAACATCATGTCTACTCCGGAAGATCCATCCCCATCGATTTAAGAGTTACTCGTGAGTGGTTCCCGCAAGAATTAGTTAGCTATGCAAGTAAAATCAAGACTAACACCTAATAGCCTCAATACAATGCTAAAATAAAACCTATGCACCATCATGCTTAAAGCTTAAATAAGACTAATCTACCAACATCTTTGCATTAGAACATGAATAAACACCAAACTAATATGATAAGAAATTAATCTCTATCTCTATTGAATGTTAATCAATGAAATGAACCTATTTAGATCCTTAGCAATCAAAGGGTTGATTATATGTTTGAATCCCAAGGTTTCAAGAATGGAGTCTTGTCAATCCATGGCTACAAGACCATTTTACATATCTCCATATGACTTCAAACTTGGATGGATGAATGCAAGAAATGAAGATAGCTAGCTCCTCTAATGGAAGAATGCTCTAAGATGATAAAATGGCTATAGATAGGCTCTATGCTCATTTAGGTGTAAGTAGAATGGTAAGAGGAGGGATCCTTATATAGCCCAATGGATAAAAGAATCTCTACATCCCTTTACATGTGGGATAATAGCTAGGTTGAGTTAGTTGGGGGTGACTATGGTTGAAAAGGGGGTTGAGTCAACCTTAGGGGAGTTTAATTTTTCTTGTAGTGACTCATGGGGTTTGAGAGGATTTATTAATTAACCCAAGTGATTAATTAATAGGTGAGCAAGCTTTATAGAAGCTTTTTAGAAGAACAATTAGTATGATTTAGGGAATAGAAAGGTTTAGGCTAAATAAATGACGATTTATTTATCTAATAGAAGAGGAAACTTAATTAATTACGAATAATTAATTAAATTCAAGTAGAAAGGGATTTAATTAACAAAAGGTCATTAATTTTCATCTTTGTTGGATAGAAGGGTCAATTAATTAGCATAATGTAATTAATTAACGACGATAGAAAAGAAAGTGTGCTCTATTGATGATATGTTGTCAATTTTTGGGAAGTAACATAATTAGCGCAATTTAAGTATTTAAATTGCTAGAGCTAAATTATAGGTGTCTAAATTTTCCCCTCTTTGGGGTGGCGTAAGTGATGCCACTTCAAAGATAGTAGACAAGTAAAATTTTGAAGAGGTAGAAGAAAAATTAGTAGAAGTGAGAGATGCCCTCGAGTGTTGATGGGGTGATGAAAGAAGGCGATTGATGATCGAAAAGATGAGAGAAATGGATTTAATAATGGGTAGGGCGGGATGCCAGAGTGAATTAGAAGAATAATTTTGATAGGAGAATGAGCGAGAAGAAAGAGAGGAAGAAGGCCAGGGAAGAACTAGTCTTGCATCCAGTGTAGAACAACTTTCTTATCATCATTTTGCCACGGATCTATGTCATCGGTCCTTATTAAAAATATAAGCATACGAAAAAAAGTAGAATGACATGAAAAGCCATACTACAAATAATTATCCATTGTTGAAAACACCAACTCAATGCAACATACAAACAATAATGCAATACGAGAAGGAAACAAGCTCATTTAATAGGGAAATAAGTACAAACGCACATACTCAAACCAACAATGGTTAAGACGGTTGCACAAATATTTTGTTATCAAGTCGAATATCCCCAAATGTTCGTGATTAATGACAAGGGTTAAAGATGATACCCCAAGCAAGGATACATGCTAGGGGAAATGATGAACGCACACACGTGGTCTAGTGATAAAGCGTTGTGCGAAGGAAACAAAACCGGCAACAATATATGCCCGAGAATCATCGACAAGCAAGCAGACTAGCTTTGTCGATGGCCATAGATCTGATGATCCATGAGTCGTTAAATTTGTGAACATGTGAAAATACCAACAAGATATGGAATGAATACCATGCAAAAGATACAAGTTTCAACTGCTATGGGCCTATCACCAATTTTTGCAAAAAAAAATTTAATGATTTTTTAGGATTTTTGAAAAATGTTTAAATTTTTAGGATTTTTCTATTTTCCTGATTTTTTTGGAAAATTGTGATTTTTAGTAGAAGAAATAAGAAGGTAGAAGATCGTTGGGAAGTAAGAAAATTTCCCCAAGGAGAAGAAATGGGCGCTAGGTAATAAAAATATGCCCCAACGTGGTGAAAATTAGTTTAAAATGATTATTTAATAGAAATAATCATCACGATGAGATAGAAGAAGTGTTAAAAGAAACACGATGGTCCAAACATGCCCCTAGGGCATCGCGGCGGAGAAAAAGGCAAGATATATACCCCCCGAGGGGGTAAATCATCACGATCAGTTTTATTTATTACCGAGCTTTACCAAATTTTTACCGTGAGATACCACGAGCGATTATCGAGATGGCCAGGGTTCAGAGCCGCCACAAACGCTACCGACACCTTCCGAGAGTATGCCCGATATAGTGACAATGGACCATTTGTGAGTGCCCTAACCTTGCTTCGTGATTTTTAGCTTTTATAATTCCATTTATTGTTATTAGTAAGTAACATAGATGTGTACGTGTGCCCTAGGCACGTATGCAGCCAAAGGGGCACGTACACATGTTTGAAATGTGTACGCATAGGCACATATCGCTGGCATGTATGTGTGCGCGTATACATCCAAAGGTGGGTGTATATAGGGTTGGGTGAAAAATGGGTATGCCTAGGCGTGCATGAGTAGAAGTGCACGTATGTGGCAAAAGGGCCACGTATGTGCTAGGGTAGGTAGGTTATCTAGGGCACAAACGTACACATTACTATGGGCGCATATGCATGATGGAAGGCGCATACAGAGGCGGATGTGTATACACCTAAAGAGGTGCGTATATGCCCAAATGGGCGCGTATACGCCAAAGAAGGGATGAATCCCGACTTTCCAAAGTTCCATAAGAAGTATTAGTGAATGAAAAGAGGGAATTGAGATGAAAAATTAGTTAGAAGAAAATAAATAGAATTAGATAGAAGAGAATTGTAACATGTGGATTGTATTTTGTAGTTCCATTTACCATCACTTCAAATGAGGGAGTGACACAACCGACTAGCCACCATAGAGGTTGACTTCCATTCACGTGATCGATGGATGCTTGCGATCTTGTTAGATGTGACTGGATTGTCTTATGTGGCGTAGATGCCTATGATCACTTTAGATCATGGTCTCCTTACAACTTTGGCCGAGAGATGGCACTCAGAGAGCTAATGCTTCCAACTCCCGATAGGGGAGATGATTACACTTGAGGATGTCTGGTGTATATTTCGTGTTCCTATATTTGGTTATTAGTTGAGTACACTACTGATGATGAGGATATTACATGGTGTCTCATTGAGGTGTTTGGTTGCTTGGATATACCTCACCGAGGGATGATGGTTTATCTAAACTGTTGCATTAGAGCCATGTTTTCATCACATTACTTGTATATTTGATGGTGCTTGTCAGTGGCATTCTTGTCCCTGACAAGACAAGTGCTACCTTTCCGCTTGGCCTCATTGGAGTTATATTAGGGTTATTATGAGGCAAGAGATACTGTTGGGGCCGGCAATGCGTCTTTGGGACACTTCAGATTGGGACCTGCATCTGATTACATACCATGGTCAGAAGACCATGGGTCCAACACTTTTGTTATAGATCTGGTCATGGGACCATATAGCTATTGCTCACCCTATAGGTGAGTTCCAAGCTTGAGATTCAAGGGATCCATCTATTATGGGATAGGTCCCGATAGGTGGCAAAATTTGAGGACATACAAGTAGCACCTACCATTATAAGTGGGAGTTCGATGAGCTTACACATCAGATGATAGTGTGGAGGCCCTACTATTATTATCAGTGGGATGAGGATGTTGATGAGCTCAGTATAGCAATGGTAGAGCACTTTTTGATAGGCAATAGGGGCTACATTATGGAGTACTATCACGTGGACCGATGTTCCTGACAGTTTGGGTGTGTTCAAGATGTTCACAACAGAGAGATATGTGGTATGCCTGGAGGGCTTCCGAGAGATTTGACCGGGACCCCGATCTAACTAGCTAGGGCCCGTGATAGTTTTGATTAGATGGTTCGCAGCAAAGTGGCTTCCATTGAGGCATGTCAAAGATGTCGGGACCACTATTTAGTATTCTCCTTGGTATGTGATAGTGTTACAGCGTCAAATTACTATTTTGCAGGCAACATGGGCCGTAGGGGTTAGGCCACCTGCAGAGGGTGAGCAAGAGGATGTTGATGGTGGGGAGGAGGGGGAAGAGGAGGATGAGGATGAGGGAGGGTGACAGGTTGGGGGACAAGGTCCTCCACCCATACAATAATAGGTACAAAGACAATGTGTCCGGGTACGACATATTGAGATGCCCCGAGTGGGCATGGTTATAGGACTAGATGTCCCACTACAGCAGTGCCATATAAAGAGCTTCACAGTTCCTCCCGCAAGAGGAGTTCCATAATAAGGGCCACTTCCTAGCCCACGAGGGATGGTGGAGAGAAGATGATGGAGGAGATTGGAGAGGTGGGTGGAAATGGGGATAGATAGCTGCGCTTCAGTTGCAACTTCAACAAGTCATAGTTGTCCAGTTGTAGGCTACAACTGAGAGGGAACATGCCATAGTCTAGGTATAGACACTCATGAATGAGTGGGATTAGGATAGAGCATAGGCTCAAACATTGACAGCTGAGCGAGATGAGGCCAGGGCACAAGCGGCCAGGAGGTGATGGTACCACATGGTTTCAACAGATACGGAAGATGGTGGCCCAGATGTCATAGATTACGAGCACCCTACAACAGACATAGGCTCAGGTCCTCACTATTATTACAGACATGGATAGACAAGTTGCCTTATTGACACAAGCACATGTTGATGTAGGCTGGGTTACAGGAGAATGGGATGGTGCTATAGAGGCAGCCACAACAGTTGGACAGATAGATATGTTATCCAATATCATGAGAGCCAATGGGGAAGCTACCTATTACAAGGCAACTTACCTCAAGGTAGTTTTGGAGGGTCAGAGGATCACACCGTTTGAGCAGCTTGCTGTTAGTAGGTTGGGTACTAGATCCCACAGGACATCTAGATTTATTTGCTTAGTACATATAGCCGGTTGTGCTACAGAGTACAATGGCATAGCCTTCTCGCCAAAGAAGTAGATACCACCTCCACTTCCCAAATCAGAATCCCAGAAAGGCAAAGAGACATGGATGAATCTTCCTCATTGATCGTGTATTTTTTATGATGTATCTGATGTACGCCTCTTATGAAGGCTTATTTTTATCGATGGAAATTTATTTTTATTTTCGTACCTCGTGATGAAGGCTTATTTTGATCGATGCCCATGATGGCCGGTTTTCAATCCAGATGATGTACATTTTGAGACATACATGTATATTTGGACATTTTACATTGATACTTATGATGACAATGATTATTATTATGATTATTATGGACCTTTGTTATTGATTTCATGATATATTCATAGATACGATCATTTGTTATTGCATATGATGTTATTTTGATTTATTGCACATGATGATATGATGATACCAGTGCGAGGGGGATAGATTCTCGATATTTTTTTATCCTCTTGCCCCCATTTGATGATACGATATGTGATGATGAGCTTAGCATATATGTATGATGTAGAATTAGCATTTTATTTATATATGATGTATAGATGATGTTAGATGTGATGATATAAATGGAGATATGATGATGTGATAACAAAACTATGTACAAGCAATAAACAAGCACAAGAAAATGTTAACAAATCTACCAAATATACACATTAAATCAACCTAAAGCAACTATGTACCACCATGCAAACAAAACACACTCCATAGGCACCGTAGACACCTATAATTATGCCCAAGCAATTTAAATATTTAAATTACGCTAATTATCTCCTTTCTCGCAAATCAACGACATATCGTCAAAAGCGCTCGTATTCCCTCTTATTGTCGTTAATTAATTACAATACACTAATTGATTAAGTCGCCTATCCAAATAAAATCCTGATTAACGATCTTTCGTTAATTATTCACCCCTTCTATCTAGAATAATTAATTATTATTAATTAATTAGCTCTCCCTTCCATTTAACCAATAAATCAATATTTAATTGATTTAATCCCCTTCTAATAGCCTAAATCATACTAATATTCCTCTAATTAGCCTCTATAAGCTTACATCTACCTATTAGTTAATCACCTTTGATTAATTAAAGCACATCCCCCAACTCCCATGACTTGCTAATTATAAATTAAACCCTTCTAAAGTAAGGTTACCTTTTATAAAGCAACCTTATCCATTCCTAATCATGTTTTACCTTTATCCCACATGCAAAGGGATGAAGTGTTTTCTTTATCCATTGGGCTATATAAGGAGCCCTCCTTCTACCTTTATACCTACACCTAAACTCTTTGAGAAAGCAAATGCAAAGCATATAGCAAAATAGACTAAGAGCTTGCCTTTTGTTTTCTTGAGAGGTCACCATTGTTAAGAGCTAAGCTTCCTATTCTTGCATTCTTTAAGGATCAAACAAGCAATTTTTGATTGCCATTGGAGCTAAATAGGTCCATTCATTTTGTTGGTAATCTAGGAGAGTAGAGATTTTGAATAGCATGCTAGTTTTGATCTTATGTTTCAAAGTTATGATGTTTAGTATAGATCTTGTTTAGCTCTTTATCTTGATGGTGCTTAGGCTTTGTCTTAGCTAGATTATAGAACTATTTAGGTGGTAGTTCTTGCTTCATTTAATTTAGCTTAAGCAAATTACACATGCACACATTTGGCATGCCTAGTGGGACCCTTAGTCCCATGGCATTTTAGTTTAAGTTTCATTGTTTTGGCTAACTTTTGATATGCACATGTAGTAATTAATGTCCATTTTTCTTGGAATTTTTCTAATTTGATATGTGTAACTTCTTGTTCATAGCCACATTTTAATGGTGTTTTGCCATTTTAAACTAACTTGTCAAAATTTGAGATATTGTGAGTTTTCTTGTGTTTTTTGCCGTATTTTGGTTGCAGGTGTGGCGCAGGCACATTTTTAGGAGCGCAGGCACATTTTTGTGGTGCACACGCCTCTCTGGTGGCGCAGGCTGCACTGTCAAAACCTGGTTCTCTGTTTATCGACCCTGGCGCATACATGCTAACCCCGGCGCATACACCCTAACCAAGTGCAGATGCACTAACCTGGGCACAAATTTCATTTTGTACTATACCTTCACTGCATTTTAAAACTTGTCAGATCGGCGCATACACCCTAACCAGAGCGCACACTATTTTAGTGGCATGTAACACATTTTGGTGGCGTGAAATTGCATCGAAATCTGGGACTATTTTATAAAGTGGTGGGACTATTTTTAGTAGCGCACAGCGGTGCACACACTTTTCCGATAGTGCGTAGGCATTTTGTCTAATTTCCATCTATTTTTTCAAGGTGTGCATTACATTGTTTTTGGGGCACATGCCTCTCTGTGTGCAGTGCATGGTAAGCCAAAAATATGTAGAGTAGTGCATACACATTTTTGTGGCACACACGTCTCTCGAGTGGTGTAGGTGCATTGTAAATCGAAAAACATAGAGTGGCGTATACACCCTAACCGCACATGTAGATGCCAAAAAAGGGCGTAGGTGTCCTTTTGTTTTCTTGAAATTAATGTGTTGAGGTTCTAACATTCTTGCAGGTTTTATCTAATCATATACTTGTCTTTACAGGCTATTTTTACATGTTTTTACTTGATTAGATAAGCTTTGCATTGTTTCTTATAGGAATAAGATCGTATGCTCTTCCCTCGCATCCCTTGGGGTGATCTTGGGAATCATAAATGATTCTTAAGTCCTTTTGATGCTTTGAGGTTGTTAGGAATATTTGAATTGGAATTGGTTAACTTGGCGTAGTTGAATTAAAGTGTTTTTCCATTTGATATCTTTTTGGATTTTGGAAACATCACGTATGCTCTTCTCTTGCGTCCTTGGATGATCTGGAGAATCAGAAATGGTGTTTTCTCTTTTGATGGAAAACTACTAAAAATCATCATACAGGACCAAAACGCCATCGCTTGTCAAAGAACGAGAGGAATCAAAAAAAAGTCAAAAACTACTAATACAATTGTTATACAGGTTGCCAAATGGTGTTCGAGAAAACCACACCTAATTAAACAAGATAAAATGAACAACATATTCAAAACACTATATTACAGGTTTCGGAAAAGGGTATGTCCCTCTCCACTCAACTTGGAACATAACCCCTTTGGCATAACGCCTTAAGCTACAACAATGGGGGTGGTTCCAGGAACCCCAAAGTAGTCCACGCAAGAGGGAACCTTGTGGATGAAATGGGAAGTGCTCCACACTACCTATCTAACTAGTGATTCCTTTGTGAGATAGAGTTACAAGTTTTCCCTACGTGACCCTTTTAAGTACACGATGGATGCATTTACTTGCCCACTGTGCTTGAAGGGGGCAAAGTCGAGATACTCCCAAGATAGTCGGGACTATTTGGGTAAATCATCCCACTCGTGGATAATCTTTGTAACACCTAGGACGAGAGAACCACCTAGGAAAATATACTTTGGCCAGGAGCCCACTTTGACCATTCTAAAACAGTGTTGAGTTGTGAACCATCTTTGTATTGTGAAACATGTGACGACGTTACTTTCGCTTAGTTTTTACTTGCCTTAGGGTGAGGCAAAACTCTACAAAGTGAAGCCAACATTTTTCATCCCTATTTTGATTTTGCTTCCTTCACATTCTTTTGACACTTTGTTGATCAGAAGAAGGGTGACTACCTTTGTGTTACCAATCGATTGTTTTTGCCACTTTTTTGTCCATTTACGCCCATCCATGTTTGCGGCTGGGTAAGTTAAACATCTAAAGTGTGTGGAGACGTATTCATATCATTAGTGGCCATTGTGATCTTGATACCCATGTCAAGATTGTCATTGTAGTTAGGCGTGGTTCATCATCTTGAACTTCCTTAGAAGGGTTAACTTGTTTGTATCGTATCACTACAATTTTGATATTTACGTCTTGTTTCTTGTAAACTCGACATAAATATCTATATTGTAAGGTTATGCTACACACATTTTTAACTATTCCTAGCTATACTTTGAGCTCTTTAGTTTGATTCTATTATTACCTCGATTTTGAAGAGTGTTGGGTGTTACCATTTGTGCGTGTTATATCAATACCACCTTGATATCAATACCTTACTTTCTCGCAAAGTTTGGTTAACATATCTTGGTGATATTGTTGTGTCATTCATGAATTATAATTGGCACTTTTTGAGATATAGGTCTTAATCGAGTTTGAGCTCGCTCCTAGTATATCTTGTTAGGAGGTCACATTGACTTTTTGTATTTACTTACGTTTTGTTCATTCTCGTGAACTTAGCATAAGTAAGAACATCTTGTTAATTATCTTGCGATGTGAAACTACTTTTTGAGACGTAGTCTAGGAGGTACTTCATTTGATAGGTTTAGATACCAAACATTTGTGTCACTAGTGATTTATCACTCTATCACATTGGTATTCTCACATTGTTTTTCATTCATATTCTTGACAATACATCTTGCATTTCACTTAGGTGTGGTCACAAAGTTTTGAACACATTTACAACTTACCTTAGTGAAACTATCAAAAACATGGCTCCTAAAACATGATTAGGACTCAAGAAATAGACATACGAGGAACAACAAGTGCAAGCTTGGGAAGCCTCTAATAGACAAGGGTCAAACCCCTTCATTGGACATGATCTAGGACCTCTGTTTTCTATGGAAAAAGAGATAGAAGATATGGTCGATCATAGTGGAAATGAATTAGAATCCCCACACGTAGAATTCAATTTTGACCCTACTTTATTAGACGAGTTTCTTTTTAGAAATAAGGATAGAGTGCTAGCACGGGTTGTAGAATTAGGGGCCAAATTGCCCACTGAAAATGAAACAATCCCACCTGCGAATAATGCTACTGAGGAAGAATGACCCCTTATCAATATGGAGGATATTTTGACGCATGGACATGCTTCTACCTCCAACACAGGGAATGATAAAGTGGTGGGACATAGAATACCCTTTATCAAAGTGCCACGTAGAAACAAGACAGGACATGAGACTGGTGAAGAACCTCCACAATACGAGGAAGAGGAGGAACCCTTAGAAGAAGAAACCACAATTCAACAATAGATTAGTAACCTAAGCCAACAATTAGCTTTGCTAACCTCCCATGTACAAAAGGAAGCAAAAAAAATGTTCAAAATTCGAGGCCTAAGGTTAAGATCAATGAACTCCATAGAGAAAACCAAGGAGAAGACGATACAGGGTATCATCGCGTATATATCCCCGCTTCTCCCACTAGAGAACAATTGCTCACACAAGAGGTATAGTCTATGAAAGTGACACTCATGAGCCTACAAGAGAGCAATATAGGGAGCATTAGAAAGTATCAATATGAAGAATTATGCCCCTATCCTTTTGACAAGACTATGACCCTTCAACCCTTTCCTAAGAAATTTGATATGCCAAAATTTGACAAATATAAAGGGAAGGGAGATCCATGGGATCATGTCAAATATTTCTATATGGCATGTCAAGAGGTGTCTTATAGTGACAATTATCTCATCATACTTTTTCCCAAAAGTCTCGGAGGTCAAGCCTTGGAGTGGTTCACACGTTTACCTCGGGATCAATTTTCACTTGGCTAGAATTGGCAGAAAGGTTCGTGCGTCACTTCTCATACAACATAGAGAGTGATGTCACCATGGAAGATTTATGTGGCACTAAAAAAATGCCCTAATGAGACTTTCGCCAACTTCCTCCAATGGTGGAGAGGGATAGCTAGCCGCTTCCCTTGCGCTTTCCCTAAAAAAATATGGTTAGTATTTTGTTCCCAACCTAAACCCGGATATAGCTTTCCACCTCCAAATGCATTGTGTTCGCACTTTTGAGGAGGTCATCGAAAAAGGGGTTTAGATAGAGAAATCTCTCATTGCAAAGGAACCCTCAAAACCCAATCTAGAGATAATCAAAATGCTAAACCCACGGAAAAGCCAAAGGTTTTTAACAAAAACAAAAATGTGGTGGGAGATGGGATCACTGATTCCAAATGTGTACAAATGGTCCAAACCGGTCAACCTTTTAAACTGACCAAAGGACCAATTCAACCACCACCAAAGTGAAGAACGTTCACCTCTCTTAATGAACCTTTGTCGGTTATACTAAAATAATTAGATGTGGCCCACATGATGACATATCCTACGATGCAACCATTTGACAACAATGCTCCAAAACCTTCATGGTACAAGGAGCATGAATATTGTGAAATGCATCGTGTCAAGGGGCATAAGATAGAAAAATGTCTGTGACTTCATCATTATATTCAAGACCTCATTGACAATGGGGAGATAGAGGTGGACAACCCATGGAAAAACAAACACCTAATGAGAAAATGGGGATATATAAAGAGCCATTCCCAATCATGATAAATCAGAAAAGTCAAAGCGGATCGGGAGAGTCATCCCAAGGTTATAAAGTAGTGAATTACTTGTACACCAAAAAAGACAACAATCATTATGATTCACTTATTGGATGTATTCACTCTCCTACTGACCATGTCAACACCATCCGAATCAAGGGAAAGGACTGCGTTGTGGTAACAAGGCGTGCCCGCCTCGTGATTCTAGAACCTTCTCCATCAACCCCACAAACTGGTAAATATAACCTCTTAGAGAAACTTGAGAAGACATCTGCTAAGATTTGATCTTAGATCTTCTTAAGATATCCAATGTGCACAAAGACATTCTATACCAAACTCTTTAGGGGTCGGGAGTGCCATTAGAGGTCGATCCTACACATCTTCAAGCCGCAGTGGCAAACATCGTACCAAATGAACATATTGCCTTCAACCATAGGGAGATCCCTACTGAGAATCCAACACATAATCTTCCTTTATATATTGAGGTAGTTGTTACCCACAGGAAGATCAAACGGGTGCTTGTGGATAACGGATCAGGGTTGAACATCTACACACTCAAGTTGGTTAAATAGTTAGGACATACTGAGGTAGATCTTGAGTCAATATCATCACTATCACCACATATGACAACGTGGAAAGGGAGTCAGTGGGCACAATCATGTTGCCCATGGAGGTGGGTCCCACTTTCCATCAGACAAAGTTTCATGTCCTAGACTTGGAACTTCCATATAATATGCTTCTAGGCCGACCATGGATTCATGCCATGTAGGCCGTGCCATCGACGTTTCATCAATGCATTAAATTGAAGCATGAGGGACACACCATTACAATACAAGGAGATTCAGAGCCCTTCACTCACTGTAGAGATCTCAATAGCTTTGCATGAAAGGGCACATACACATGTCCCTCCACCGATATAGTTGTCCCTCTCCAATCTGAGGCCATGGAATCCTGGATAGATTCAGATTCTCTCAGTTCTTGTGCCCATGGGGCATCTACATCAACATCTCCTTTTGATTCATGGGAGATGAAAATCCTTGAATATGGCTATGGGGAATATAATGTACAACAAGCGCTCTTGGTTTTAGACCTCTCATTGTCACCCAAGACTAGAGGTCGACCCAACTATCACTTCAGAAGACCTAGAAATGAACACACTATTGGGTCATTCTTACCTGGAGGCTTGTTGGCTGAGGAAAATTGCTTAGATCCACCTACAACTTGGGTCCCAGAGGATACTCAACCATCCTGTTATCAAACCCTGAATATGAAATCTAGTAAAATGATGTACTCCATGGGCTACAAAGGCCTAGGATGTGGTAGAAATGAACAAGGACAGAGAGAGAGCCAGTGCCTCTTCCGCATTTCAAAATAGAAAGATATGACATTGGGATTCACCCTTATGGAGCACACCCCAATGATCAAGATGCTACTTGTTCTGAATGTGAGGATAGCTCTAACTATCTAGATAGTGATACAGATTCCCATTGTAGCCAATATGAGGATCTTGCCTCCACAAACCTATTCATGAACAACGTTTTCCTAACCATAACCCCTATGGAACCAACCCTTGACCTTGTTTACCCTTCCCTTGTTGAATGGGACCAACAACGTCACATGTCGCTAGATTTATTCGAGAATGACGAAGCTATCAGAGTTCATGGGCATAAGGGATACAATTCCCATTGGAGACCACAAGAAGGGTTTCTTTATTGACTTGGATACTATGCCTACTTGGTGAGGAGGCTGAGCTTCGTGGTGGTCAAAAACTTAAAGAAAAGTGAGGGAAAAAGTTCCAATGTAAAGCCTCGGCAAAAATCAAAGTCCAAGTCACACAGTGAAAACCTCTTTGAGGCATTGGCCGAAAACAAGTAAAAAAATCAAAGGACAAACAAAGTGACCACGCCAAGGATGAAAATCTCATGGAGACATCCTTGGATGAAGATCTCAACCTTCCTCCCGATCCTACGCATATGGAGGACTTATCAAAATTACTAGTTGAGGAAACCATCGATGTGAATATTGGTATAGAAGAAGACCCAAAGATAGTAAAATTGGGAGCATCACTCTTGGCTAGAGAACAAAAGACATTCACTATGTTGCTGTGAGAGTTTATAGATGTGTTGCATGGTCTTACAAAGACATGCCAGGCTTAGATCCAACTTTGGTCATGCACAACCTAGTTGTGCACGCAGACGCTAAGCCTATCAAATAAAACTCAGAAAGATGCACCCAAGAGTGGCCTTACTGGTTAAAGAAGAGTTGGAAAGATTGTTGGTGGTAGGTTCATCCGACCTATTGATTATTTTGAATGGATATCAAACATCATTCCTGTCTAGAAAAATCCTATCGGTATCCGAATCTACATGGATTTTAGAGACATTAATAAGGCTTTCCCTAAAGATGATTTTCACTGCCAAATATTGACATGATTGTTGACTCAATAACAAGGTATGAGATGCTATCTCTCATGGATGGATTTTCAAGATACAACCAAATCAAGATAGTTGAAGAAGATCAGCACAAAATGGCTTTCGACTCCTTGGGGTACCTTCTATTATCAGGTGATGCCATTTGGTCTCAAAAATGTAGGAGCTACTTATCAGTGGGTAATGACGGTAATTTTTCATGATATGATTCATGATATCATGGAGGACTATGTGGATGACATCCTTAGAAAGTCTAAGACAAGAGAAGATCACCCTATCATTTTGTGGCATATCTTTGAGCACCTACGAGTACAAGGTTAGGCTAAATCCAAAGAAGTGTGTATTCGGTGTGCTATCAAGAAAACTATTGGGCTTCATTGTATCAAGAAGAGGAATTGAGGTAGACCCTGCTAAAGTGTCTACTATTACTGAAATGCCTCCACCTAAGAATATCAAGCAACTACATGTGCAGCTTACATAGGGGAAAATCTAGGCCATTCGCCACTTCATCTCCCAGCTCGTAGATAAGTGCCACTCATTCACCCACTTGCTTAAAAAGGATGTCACCTTCATCTGGGGACCTGAGCAACAACAAGCCTTTGCTTTGCTTAAACAATACTTGGCTAATCCACTGTCCTCATGCCTCCAACTCCTGGAGAACCACTCTTGCTCTATATTTCTACTACGTAATTTTCTATTGGTGTGCTGCTCGCCCAATATGACCTTGGTCATAAGGAAAAAGTGGTGTATTATCTCAGTCACACCCTCATCACCTATGAGCTCAATTATCCTCAAATTGAAAAAGCTTGCTTGGCTGTTGTTTTTACTTTTCAAAAACTTTGCCATTATCTATTGAATACCAAAACCAAGCTAATATCCAAGGTTGACCCACTCAAGTACTTACTATCTAAACCCACCCTCACGGGTAGAATGGCTAATTGGATCATTCTACTCAAGTGAGTTTGACATAGAATTTGTACATCAGAAGTCGGTTAAAGGACAAGTACTGCTGACCAGCTAGCAGAAGCACCTTTGCAAGGCACTGAACCTTTGAATCTGGATCTTCCAGATGCCTCCTTGCTCTACATTGAAGAATATCATGTGGTAGATACATTTTGATGGGTCCTTTACATTTCATGGTTCAGGTGTAGGGGTAGTCCTTATTACTCCTTCTAGTGATCCTATACCATAGGATTTTCATGAGCTTCCCTTGCACAAACAATATTATAGAGTATGAGGCACTTATTGTAGGGATGAAGCTAGCTATCAAGTGGAACATTCATCATGTCAAGGTTGTGGGTGATTCTCAATTAATTATCAAATAGGTTAATGATGAATATAAGGTTAAGGATGACAAGCTCATACCTTACAAAAAGTTGGTCGAAACTCTAAAGGAGTACTTCATGCGCATTACATTTGAACAAATCCCAAGAGCGCAGAACAGATCGGTAGATGCTATGGCAACAATGGGTTCTATGCTTCGTATTCCACCAGGGAATAATGACATGTCCATTCTTTGTTGAAAATTTGCCAACCACGTATGACATGCCAGAATCTTGTCTGGCTTGTGATGTTGTTGGTCCTAATTCCCCATGGTATGAACCCATCTTCACTTATCTCAAGGACAACACGTTCCCTCCCGATATCTCCCATTCGAAAAGCAAATCTTGATTCACCAAATAGCCCGTTACACCCTTTTAGGAGGTACACTTTATCATCATGGCTACGATGGGAATCTATTACGTTGTCTTGATGTGATGGAGTCAATCCAAGTGATCAAAGAAGTACATGAAGGGGTGTGTGGAGCACATACAAATGGAATGGTCTTAGCTAAGAAATTGTTAAGAGTAGGCTACTATTGGCCTACCATGGAAACCGATTGTTGCAATTATGTCAAGAAATGTGTACTTTGCCAAAAGTATGGAAATTTCATCCATGCTCCATCGCAACCATTGCAACCTATCACTACCCCATGGCCATTCTCTAAATGGGGACTTGACTTGATAGGGAAACTTACTCCTACCTCATCTGATGGTCATACCCACATCATCATGGCTACGGAATACTTTACAAAATGGGTGGAGGCTGTCCCTTTAACCTATGTAACAGGAGCTCAGATTTCCAAATTTATCATGAATCATATCATTTGTCGATATGGCATTCCTACGGCCATTGTTACGGATAATGGGAAGTCATTTAAGAATAAAATGGTGAAAGGTCTTTGTCAATGGTTCCAAATCAAGGTTAAAATGGTCTACACCATATTACCCCCAAGGTAATGGATAGGCCGAAGCCACAAACAAGACTTTGGTGAGAATAATGGAGAAGATGGTCAAGCAAAACAGGTCGTAATTGGCACTTGCAAATCCACCCAGCCCTTTGGGCTTATAGAACCTCCATTCACACTCCTATGGGTGTGACACCATATTCTCTAGTATTTGGGACAGAATCTATCATCCCATTAGAAATTGAACTTCCTTCCCTGAGAATTTCTCTTAGGGACTATCTAGATAAAGATGAGGATTACCGGGTAGCAAGATTGGCTGAATTAGAGCTCCTAGATGAGAAGTGCATTCGCGCTCTTAATCACCTTCAAAGTGTATCAAAATAGAGTCTCCAGAAACTACAACAAGAGAATCATCCCTCGTTAGTTTGAGGTTGGTGATTTAGTCATGAAGGAGAATCAGTTCAACACAACACAAGAGGAACGAGAAAAGAAAGGAAGTTCGAACCACATTGGTTGGGACCCTATGTTATAGTGACCAAATACAACACAAGGGCATACAAACTTGCTCACCCCAATGGTGATGAGATCCGTGAGCCCATGAATGCCATGCATCTTAAGCGGTTCTATGCTTAAACATGGTGCAGAAAGTTCAAAAAGCAAAAAACTCAAAAACATGGTAAAATGATCAAAAATACAAAAAAATCAAAAAGAAAGAAAAGAGAAAAGGTCATCCACAAGTGAAAACCACGCAATTGTGGCACTTTGGATAAGTCCTTGGGTGAAAACTGAGTTTCGGCACCTTGGGAGGATTCATTGTTCACAAGCATCTTGCATCTGGAGGGTAGTTTTACTTGGCCTAGCCCTAGTTCTGCCTTCGAGATTCCTTGTGAGCCCAGTCTCGTCAGGCCTTGATCCGGATTTGTCTTCTTTTTATTTTTGTGAGGGCATGGTCTTTCACTATTCCCATCTTATGCTGAGGGAAATTCAATGACTTCACCTTCTTGTTCATAAGCGTGTGGCTTCTACCCTTGTATATTCCCCTTCTAACGCTGGGGGCATCCACGCTTTCTTGGTTACCTGTGCATAACTCTAGAAAACCATTAGAAAACAACAAAAACAATAGAAAATTGTTTCAAAAAATGTAAAAACAATAGAAAATTGTTTCACAAAACCTAAACAATAGAAAATTGTTTCACATAAACCTAAACAATAGAAAATTGTTTCAAAACACCAAAAACAATAGAAAATTGTTGCATGAAAACAAATCTTACAAAAACATTTACTTACATTTACATTGTCTTGTTTCTTGCTTTGCTTGTTGCTTGTATAGTTGTTTTATGTTTTTTCTTTTGGGTTGTTTGTTGCTTGGGCATACTTTGTTAGGATTCATCTTTTCTTGCTTAGATTAGATTTATTCTTGCTTGTGCATATTGAGGTGTGTTTTTGCATGCTAGTGAATCATGGTGCATTATTATGTTATTTCATTGTGTTCTTTGTTAGCATTTGATTGTGTTTATTACATGTGCATTGTTTTGTTATCACAACATCACATTACCATCATTATCATCACATCTAACATCATCTATACATCATATATCAAGAAAAGCTAAGTATACATCATACATGAATGTTAAGCTAATCATCACATATCGTATCATCAAATGGGGAAAGAGGGATCACAAATATCAAAATCTATCCCCCCACACCCTTATCATCATATCATCCCATCCACTAAGTATGGACACATCTCATAAACAAAACACATTTGATATATTCTACAAGATCACATCATCTAGAAATCAAAACACATGTGATACATCAACAAGATCATGATACATATACATATCAAATCAAATCAGAATACATCATAAACACATCTATCTATCCATGAGAAATAAATAAACAAATGTCCATCTCATATATACACATATGTCATGTCACAAATGTCCAAATCATATATGTGTGGTATATCTGTATCAAAAATGGTATACATCATGACAGTACATCATAAGGGCCTTCATCTGAGGCACACAAAAGAGTGATACATCTATAACAAAATAAAATCCTTCATCAGAGGCATGTATCAAAAACTGCTCTATATCAAAAATGCCTTCAGCTGAGGTGTACAAAAATGATACATCAAAATGTCCAATATATATATATATATATATACATATATATAAATGTATAAATGTATCAGTCAATACTCAAAAAATACATCATCGATACAATGTGCCATCAAAAAGGGGCATGCATCAGAAAGAATCAAGCCTTCATCACGAGGCATCATCAAAATAATGGTATACAAAGCTATACATCAAAATCAAGCCTTCATAAGAGGCATGTATACAAAATATATTTATACAACAAAAAGAATGTAGAGCTCAACCACAACTCTCACCCTCACCGGGACTCCCAGGTCTGTCACCTAGTCGATGAAACAATGGTGGTTGAGATGGACCTACACTAGGTGGGCCACCGAACTATCTAGATGGCCCTGTCAGCCAGTTGCTCTGGCATAGGCTGCCTAACTGATCTCATCGAATGGCCTGATCTCCATGATCTAGAACCTGTCGTACTCATCTCTGACTGTCGAGATAGTACCACTTGCTCTGGGGGAACTACCTTGAAGTAGGAAGTCCTATAAAATAAATCCTCGCCACCGAGCCTCGTAGCATCACATATCAAGTCAAGCATCTCCAGAGGTGAGGGCTGCCTAAGGGAAACATCACGCTCACCTGTCACTCTGCCTAAATTGGCCTCAGCCTATCTCAAGGAGGTAGCCTCTCGATCTCTCTCATGGTAATAGTCTGCACCTGGGCTCATGCCTGATCCCTCTATGCAAGATAGCCCTGTGACTATGTATGTACATGATCCCTCTAGGCAATGACCATTTGCACTGAGTTTGGGATTGGTGTAGGAGGCTCAATATCTGAGCCCCCTGTGTGGCCATCTCTCGTGCATCGACTCGCCATGCAAAGCACTGTCACCTCTAGGGGCCAGCCAGGCCCGAGCCTCGATCTCACTCGATAAGTAATGTGACAATATGGGTCTGGGCCTGATCATGCTCATTGTGGTCACACACACCAGCCTCGAGCCTCATCTCTCTCTGCTCTAGCCATGTCTCTCTCGGCTAAAGCCTCTGTTGTAGCTAGCTATTGTACTATGGCTATTTGTGCCACTGATGTGTGCCTGGGCTGTGCCACAAGATGGTCCTGGGGTACTCTCGATGACTGGCCCTGCTCTAGGACCCTCACTCTGGGAAACTAAACTGGTGCCTGTACTGGGCCCTGTGGCCTCGGTCCCTGTGCCTGTGAGGCACCCTGCTCATCATGCGGAATGCCATCAAATGGATCCTCTGGGTCAAGACCCACTACTCTCTCTCTCTCTCCGCTTCGAACCATGCCAGATCTCTATGGGTGGCCGAGTACCTGCTGCCCAGGCCTCCTCGGGATGGTGAGACGTCGGGGTAACACAGTGGCATACCAAGCTGCATAATATATTATCATCCTTGGGTCCCACACCTATCATGCTGGGTCCCATGCCTATGGGACCACCTATGTAAAACTCACCCTAGCTCGGGCCACTGGTATGCGAGGCCCCATGGTATGCCTCTCTGAATCTCTACGTGCATACCAAATATCTAGGGTTGTGGGACCCCCTGTACTCTGCCAAGCTGCCACTGGCACCTATCAACTCGATATAACTCTATAATGTAGCTGTGACTACCGATGATAAAGTGCTCTACTGAGCACACACTGAGCTCTGTGGCATCCTCTAGCCACTGGATATGTCTGTAAGGCCACCATATAATATCTATCTCTGGCAGCTCATCGAACTCTCACCTATATCTGAATAGGCTACCTAGGTGGCCTCATGTACATCACCACCTACTAGTACCCATGCCATGTAAGATGGCTCCTCTGGGTCTCGGACACGCAAAGTGCCCATAGGGCATCCGATCAATATGGTCCCATGACCAAATCTGTAGTAAAGAAGCTGGACCCATGGTCTTCGACATGTGGTAGGTAATCAAATGCAAGATCCCAAGTATAAGTGGGCCAGTATACACTGTCCCCAACAAGTATCTCTCGCCACTAAAAATGTCATGTACCAAAGGTAATAATCCTCTCGGGAATGACATCCCTATCTTATCAGTGAGTAAAAACCCATTGATAAGAGACATAATGTAGAGAGGCCCCCGATGTAATGTAGGGTCGAAATGCACTCATGTAAGGCTATGGTCATACCGTCATGTGGTATGTCATCTACATCAAAAAATATCACTACATGTTGCTCTAATCAGCCCTACATCAGAGTTGTACTCAATCAAGGTGCCTATGATCATCACATGTGAAGGATCCACCATACGTCCTCAAGGGTCAATCATCTCCCCTAGTAGGAAATCTGAAACACTGACTCTCGCTATGCCATCGCTTGGCTAGCAGTCAGTAGGCCATGGTCCAATGTAATAGAGGGCATCGAGACACGGGGCCTAGCCCCACCACCTCGAGAAGTATAGCCATGGCACATGCCGGTCTCACCGACGCATGCTCCCCTCTAGCTCTACTATCCGGGAGTGGCGCTCCCGTGTCTATAAAACTAGCAACCGTCTCTACAAAATATCAAATCACTCATCAGTTACTAACATTTCTTCTAAAAATCTATCTATCATTTTAGGTTAACCCAAAAATCCTAAAATTTCTTCTAAGTGTCATCTTTTTGGCATTTTTCTATCTATCCTCCACTAGCCTGGGATGCCTGCATGCACCCTTTTGGGTGTGTGCACCTCCTTTTGGTGTGTGTGCGCCTCCTTTTGGTGTGTGCATTTGTCTTTTGTCTTTGGCACTTACCCTCATTCGGGGTGCTCTGCCCTTTTGGGCATGTGCCACACATTTGGCACTTGCGCATCGCCATCGTATCTATACTGCACTTTGCGTGCATGTCCCCCAGTGTGTGTGCCCCCCTTTCATGTGTGTGTGCCCCATTTTTTCACATGTGTGCCCCTTTTAGGTGTGTGTGTGTGTGTGTGCGCACATGTGTTGTGTGTGTGTGTGTGGGTGTGTGCAACTCATGCTGCACGTGCACGCATGTGTGTGTGTGTGCGTGCGCCCCAAAGTGGCACCTGCCCCGACCCGACACCTGCACCTGCATGCATGCCGACATGACTTCCTAGCGCTAAACACTAAAATTAGGGCATTAATGACAAAAATTAATGAGCAAGGGTTGATACTCACGAAGGGGCATCGTTGTCCGTGCCGCTTGGTACCCTCAGACTGCATCTACTGCCTCACTCGGTCTCGTGTGATCACCATTGTCCTCGTCATTCTCAGAGCCTCATAGTAAAAAAATTCTATAGGGCTCGGTTAAAATGAATTGGTCATGATGATTTTACCCCCTAGGTGGGGTATATTAACCCATTTTTTCACCATTGGGAGGGCTTGGAGGCCCGTTTCGATCGTTGTTTTCTCCTCTGTTCACCGTGGAATAATTATTTTTATTAAATAATTTTTTCTCTTATTTTTCACCGTATTAGGGCATTTTTTTCTGTCTGATACCCCTTTCTTCTCCCTCGGACAATTTTATTGCTCCTAGGTGATTTTTCTTCTTATCCACACTCTCGTAAATAATTATTTTTATTAATTTTTCCACTAAACAAGGACATTTTTGTCGCTTGTTTCTTCTTTCTTCCACCTAGGGCACTTTTTGTTGCACCTAGGCCCTTCGTTCTATTTCTTCTATTTTCTTCTACTATTCACCACATTTTAGAAAACGAAAAATAAAAAAAAAAATAAAAAAAAATATATATATATGTCAAAAATCCAAAATAGGGCAATTTTTTTCACAAAATCCTAAAAAGTAAAAAACCTACAAAATGGTAACTTGCTTATTACGGCTGAAACTTGTGTCTTGCGCACATGGTATTTTCTCCATATCCTGTTGGTTTGTCTCACATCTTCCCGATTAATACGACTCGTGGATCACCGGATTCACAACCATTCACAAAGCTAGTTGCTTGCTTTCATTGTACTCTGGGGCACGTTTGTTGCCTGGTGTTGTTTCATTTGCACACAATGCTTTTCTTGGACCCCGTGTCCATTATCATTTCCCCTTGCATGTATCCTTGCTCGGGGCATCATTTTTAACCCTTTTCATCAATCATGAACTTGTGGATCTCTTCAACACTGATAACAAAACATTTGTACAACTGTCTTGACCATTGTTGGGTTGGGTATGTGCGTTCGTACTTGTTTTCCCTGTTAAATGAGCTTGTTTCCTTCTCGTATTACATTGCATTGTTGTATGTTGCATGGAGTTGGTATTTTCAGCAATGGACAATTGTTCAGTAGTATGGATTTTCATGTCATTCTACTTTTTTCGTATGCTTATATTTTTCATAAGGACCGATGACGTAGCTCTTGTGGTAATATGATGACATCAAAATTGTTCCAATACACAATGGCTAGAGGCTAAGCTCTTCTCTCCCCTCCTCATATTTCTTCTGCATCACTTTCTTCTCACCCCTAATCTTTTGTCTCACCGGGGCATCTTCCTCTTCCCATTCTTCTATCTATCTCTCACCTTTTTCGATCGTCGATCGTCTTCTTTCATCACCCCATCGACACTCGAGGGGGCATCTCTCCTCCTACTAATTTTTCTTCTATCCCTTCAAAATTTTCTTCCATCTACTATCTTTGAAGTGGTGTCACTTACGCCACCCCAAAGAGGGGAAAATGTAGACACCCTATAATTACGCCCAAGCAATTTAAATACTTAAATTGCGCTAATTATCTCCTTTCTTTCGCAAAATCGATGACATATCATCAAAAGCGCTCATATTCCCTCTTATTATCATTAATTAATTACAATATGCTAATTGATTAAGTCACCTATCCAACTAATACCCTAATTAATGATCTTTCGTTAATAAATCACCCCTTCTATCTAGACTAATTAATTATTATTAATTAATTAGCTCTCCCTTCCATTTAACCAATAAATCAATATTTAATTGATTTAATCCCCTTCTAATAGCCTAAATCATACTAATATTCCTCTAATTAGCTTCTATAAGCTTACATCTACCTATTAGTTAATCACCTTTGATTAATTAAACACACCCCAACTCCCATGACTTGCTAATTATAAATTAAACCCTTCTAAAGTAAGGTTACCTTTTATAAAGCAACCTTATCCATTCCTAATCATGTTTTACCTTTATCCCACATGTAAAGGGATGAAGTGTTTTCTTTATCCATTGGGCTATATAAGGAGCCCTCCTTCTACCTTTATACCTACACCTAAACTCTTTGAGAAAGCAAATGCAAAGCATATAGAAAAATAGACTAAGAGCTTGCCTTTTGTTTTCTTGAGAGGTCACCATTGTTAAGAGCTAAGCTTCCTATTCTTGCATTCTTTAAGGATCAAACAAGCAATTTTGATTGCCATTGGAGCTAAATAGGTCCATTCATTTTTGTTGGTAATCTAGGAGAGTAGAGATTTTGAATAGCATGCTAGTTTTGATCTTATGTTTCAAAGTTATGATGTTTAGTATAGATCTTGTTTAGCTCTTTATCTTGATGGTGCTTTTCTAAGGTTTTCCAAGCTATGTACAGGAAATCGAGAAACGTGGATGCCCCCAGCGTTAGATGGGAATATAAAAGGGCAGGTGCAATGTGTTATGTATAGGAAAGTGAAAGCGTGAAGGTACCCCAGTGGTAGATGAGTAATATACAAAGGAAATCCTTTCACAGACAAGAAAAAGGAGAATCATCCGGATCAAGGCTTGACAGGATAGGTTCACAAAGAATCTCGGATGTAGGTGTAGAACTAGCCCTAGGCTAAGTAAAAGTACCCCCTAGATGCAAGATTCTTGTGAACAACGAATCCTCCCAAGGCGCCGGAAACTAGTTTTCACCAAGGGACCTATCCAAAGTGCCATAATTGCGTGGTTTTCACATTTGGATGACTGTTTTCTCTGTCTCCTTTTTGATTTTTTTTTGTATTTTTGAATAATTTTCTATTTTTTATGTTGTTTTCACGATTTATACATGATTCTCAAGCATAGAACCACTTGAGGTACATGGAATTCATGGGTTCACGGAGCTCAACTCCATCAAGATGAGCAAACTTGTATGCTCCTGACCCATATTTGGCCATAATGACATAAGGTCCTAACCAATGAGGTTCGAACTTTCCTTTCTTCTCTCTTTCTGCCCTTGTGTTGAATTGGTTCTCTTTCATCACCAAATCTCCAACCTCAAACTGATGAGGTATGATCCTTTTGTTGTAATTCTCGTGAGACTCTATTTTGATACACCTTGAGATGGTTGAGGGTGCATATTGTTTTTCATCTAGGAGCTCTAATTTTGCGAGTCTGGCCACTCTGTAATCCTCATCCTTATCTAGGTAATCCCTAAGAGATATTCTTAGAGAAGGGAGATCAATCTCTAATGGGATGATAGATTCAGTTCCGAATACTAGGGAGTAGGGTGTCACACCCGTAGGAGTGTGAATGGAGGTCCTATAAGCCCGAGGGATGGGTGGATTTACAAATGCTAGTTGCGACTTGTCTTACTCACCATCTTCTCCATGATTTGGACCAATGTTTTGTTAGTGGCTTCTATTTGCCCATTACCTTGTGGGTAATATGGCGTGGACCACTTTAATCTTATCTAAAAGTGATGATAAATATCCTTAACCATCTTGTTCTTGAATGAATTTCGTTATCGAATAATGGCAAAGCAGGAATGCGATACCAGAAATAAGGTGATTCAAGATGAACTTCAAAATCTGAGCACCTGTAACATAAGTCAATAGAATGGCCTCCACCCACTTAGTGAAGTATTTTGTGGCCGTGATGATGTGGGTATGACCATCAAATGAGGTAGGGGTGAGCTTCCCTATTAAGTCTAATCCCCATTTAGAAAATGGCCATGGTGTTATTATTGGTTGTAAAGGTTGTGATGGTGCATGAATGAAATTTCCATACTTTTGACATAGAACACACTTTCTTACATGGTTATAACAATTTGTCTCCATAGTAGGCCAGTAATAGCCTACCCTTAACAACTTTTTTGCTAATACCATTCCGTTTGTATGAGCACCGCATACTCCTTCATGTACCTCCTTGACCGCTTGGACTGACTCTACTACATCTAGATAATGTAATGATTCCCATCATAGCCACGACGATAAAGTGTGCCTCCTAGGAGGGTGTAATGGGCTATTTGGTGGATAAGGCTTTGTTTTTCGAACGGGTAATGTTATGAGGAAAGGTACCACTTTGGAGGTAGTTAAAAATATGGGCATACCATGAGGAGTGGGGACCAACAAATTCACATGCCAGGAAATGATCCAACATGTCGTATGCAGGATGATGTAGATTTTCAACAAAAAATGGCCTATCATTGGTTTCTAGTGGAATCTGGATGATATAATCCACTGTTTCCATTGCATTCTGCAGATCAGATTTTTTCCTTGGAATTTGTTCAAAGGTGATGCACACAAAATATTCTTTTAGAGTTTCCACCAACTTTTTATATGGGATGAGTTTTTCATCCTTGACCTTGTACTCATTGTTGACTTGTTTGATAATCAATTGTGAGTTGCCAACAACTTTAAGGTGGTGGATATTCCATTTTATAGCCAACTTCATTCCAACAATGAGCGCCTCATATTCTGCAATGTTATTTGTGCAAGGAAAGCCAAGATGAAAAGCTTGTGGTATGGGGTCTCTTGAAGGAGTGATTAGCACTACACCTACCCCCGAACCATGGAAAGTAAATGATCCATCAAAATGTACTTGCCACATAACATATTATTCAATATACATTAGTGATGTGTCGTAGATCATGACTCAAAGGCTTTGTTCTGTAAATGTGCTTCGCTAGTTAGTCAGAAAACACTTGTCCTTTAACTGACTTCTAGTGTACGTACTCAATGTCAAATTCACTGAGCATAATGATCTAATCAGCCATTCTACGTGCAAGGGCAAGTTTTGACAATGAATACTTGAGTGGGTCAACCTTGGATATAAGCTTGGTTTTAGTATTCAATAGGTAATGGAAAAGTTTTTGGAAGGTAAAAACTACACCAAACAAGATTTTTCAATTTGGGGATAGTTGAGCTCATATGATATTAAAGTACGACAAAGATGGTACATTGCTTTTTCTTTTTGGCTTAGATGATACTGTGTGAGCAAAGCGCAATAGCAAATTGGGTAACATATATGTATAAAAAAGTGGCTCACTTGGAGTTGGAGGCAATAGGACTGGTGGATTGGCCAAGTATTGTTTAAGCAAAGTGTAGGCCTATTGTTTCTCGGTCCCCAAATGAAGTCAACATCTTTCTTAAGTAGATGGGTGAATGAATGACATTTTTCAGCAAGTTGCGAAATGAAGTGGCGAATGGCTTGTATCTTCCTTGTAGGTTACACAGCTTGTTTGATATTCTTGGGAGGATGCATTTCGGTAATGGTAGTAACTTTGATTGGGTCCATTTCAATCCCTCTCCTTGATACAATGAAGCCTAACATATTTCCTGATAATACCCCAAACACACATTTATTTGGATTCAATCTGACCTTATACTCCCGTAGACGTTCAAAGATATGTTACAAAACTTCAAGGGGTCTTCTCTTGTCTTGGATTTTCCTAGGATATCATCTACATAGTCCTCCATGATGTCATGCAACATATCATGGAATATTACTATCATGGCCCATTAATAGGTTGCACCGATATTTTTGAGGCCGAAGAGCATTACCTGATAACATAATGTTCCCTAAGGGGTTGTAAAGGCCATCTTATGTTGATCTTCTTATGTTATCTTGATTTGGTTGTATCCTAAAAATCCATCCATAAGAGATAACATTTCATAGCCCGTAGTTGAATTGACAATCATGTCGATATTAAGTAAAGGAAAATCATCTTTAGGACATGCCTTATTTATGTCTCAAAATTCTATTCAAATTCTGATTCAAACAGGTTTCTTTTGTACTATAAATACATTTGATATCCACTCGGAGTAGTCAATGGGTTTGACGAACCCTTCGCTAATGCTCTCTAACGCCTCTTTAACTAGAAGAGCCACTCGTGGATGCATCTTGCTTAGCTTTTATTTAATAGGTTTTTTGCGTTGGGGTGCACTAATAAGTTGTGCACTACCAAAATTGGATCTAATCCTGACATGTCTTTATAAGACCATACAAATATATCCACAAATTCTCTGAGAAGCAAGGTGAATGTCTTTTTTTCTTGTGCTGAAAATGAATCTCCCAACTTAACTATCTTTGGGTCTTCTTCTATTCGAATAGTCACATCAAAATTTTCTCTCACGAGAATTTTTAACATTTCCTCCATACGTGTAGGATCAAAAGGAAGGTTGAGATCTTCCTCCATGGGCGTCTCTACAAGATTTTCACCCTCAACATGGTCACTTCTTTCGTCCATTAATTTTTTAATTGTTGGTCAGCTAGTGCCTCAAAGAGGTTTCCACTGTGTGACTTGGACTTACGTTTTTCCGAGGCTTTTCTTTGGAACTTTTCCCTTGCTTTTTCTTAAAAAAATTTGACCATGAAGCTCAACTTCCTCACCAAAATATGCATAGGTATCTAAGTCAATGAAGAAACCTTTCTTGTGATCTCTGATAGGAATGGTATCACGTATGCCCATAAATTCTGCAATAGCCTCATCATTTTCAAAGAGGTCCAATGGCACATGACATTGTTGGTCCCAATCGACAAGGGTAGGGTATACAAGGTCAAATTTAGGATCGGTGGGGGTTATGGTAAGGATAACGGTATCCATAAAAAGGTTCTGTCATCACCAATCCGACACTATGATAATTTTTTACCGGGAACTCCTCGTGCTATGATTATTTACTAATGCACAACTTTTAGTTTGGTGGATGAAATCGGGAACACAACAACAAACATAACACAAGAATACGATAGACTATAATAAGAAAGAATGGTGACAAATTTGAAATATAAGTGTAAATTACAATATCAACATGCAATTGTTACAATCTCACCCATGAGGTACTTCAAGTGTTACTGAATTCACTTTCCTTCCAACAATAACTATGGGAGAAACTTCTCAATTACACCTCTTAATGGCTTCTTTAACACACCTTCAAAATGATGGCTTCCTTTACATACTTACTCATACAATATTTCTCACTACTTCCTTCTATGCTAAATGAGGGGGTGGCCTCTTTATTTATAGGAATTCAGGCTTATCCACCTTATCTATAAGATAGGATAGGAAATCTCTTCTCGCCAATCATATTCCATTCCTAAACTCTTTCCTTTACATGTAGGATTATCTTCTAAGATAAGATAAACCTTATCATCTCACATGGGTTCCGCCTTTTTAGACTTTTCCACAAATAAAATACACAAAATATTTATGACATCACTCTTGTCCTTATTACAAATATAATATTTCTAATTCCTAATCATGTAGACCCTACTTCTCTACTTATCCTAACTTTGACATTTTAACATTACCGACCACTTACGAAAAGTATTTACTTTTACAACATTCCTATTGTACTTTGATTGTTACCGTACTCTACATTATTGGAAGACTGATCGACGGTGCCGTTATCTTCTATTGGATGCCACTACTAATTATACTTAACAACATCATATTCCTAATACATACATTAATAAAATAGAAATTACGGAGGAAAATTTTAATGTCGACATTTTCCCCTTCCTAACTTCTACTCGTCCCTGAGTAGACTCTTATGGACATTCTCAAGTTGGTGCCGGTAAATCTTTAACTTATCATGGTTGACCCATTTTGTAATGGGAGTACCATCTAATTCCTCCAGTCGATATGTACCATTTTCATGCACAACTGCTATTTTGTAGGGCCCCATCCATTTTGGAAGAAATTTTCTACGTCTTTTTTTTTTGTATCTGGAATCATATACTAGAACCAAGTCATTCACATGAAATGGAGACCAATGGATCTTTTGAACAAAGTATTCCTTCTGCTTCATTTTTTTCTTATAGCTTGTATCCTTCGCTATTTCCCTCATTTCCTCTAGCAAATGAAGATGTACCAACCTTTCTTTTACTGAATCACTTTCATCCATCCTTTCATTTTTCATAACTCTCATAGTGGGAATATCAAACTCAATAGGAAGAACTGGATCAATGCCATAAGCCAACTGAAATGGGGAGTATCCTGTTGCTGACTTTGATGTTGCCCTATATGCCCACAATGCTGCATGAATCCTTTTATCCCACTTATGTACCTGCAAGGCTGCATCTTTTGCTAAAATTTGACACAACACAAAATTTGTTCATTCCACCTGTCCATTTGTGCTTGCCTTGTATGTTGTTGCCTTCTTGTGATTAATAGAAAACTTATTGACTAGGGCTTCTACCACCTCATTAATGAAGTGGCTTCTTTGATCATTACAATTTCTAATGGACAACCAAATCTGGGTGACAATGCGTTCATATATGAACCTTGCCAATTCATCCATGGAAACTGTTTTCAATGGCCTAGCTTCAACCCACTTGGTTAAATAACTGTGGCAACTACAATATACTTATTTTGGCATGGGGTAGTTGGAAGTGGACCTTCAATGTCTATTCCCCACTTTTCAAAGGGACTAAGTGGAAGAATAGGGCATAATGGAGTTGATGAAGTCTTACGGTTACCATGTGTTTGAAAAATATTACATGTCTTACAATAATTATAACAATCTCTAAAAAGAGTGGGCCAGTGATAACCTGCATCCAAGATCTTTCTTACTATAAGTTGTCTAGAGAAGTGTCCTCCACATGTACCATTATGAAATTCTTCTATCAGCTCCTTCTCTTGATCACGTCCAACTGCTCTCTTGTACTGTCCATTAGGTCCTATTCGAAATAATACTTCATGCAGAATAGAATATGGACGAATGGCTTGAGTAATCTTCCTTTTAATCTTTGCATTGACACCATCAGGAAACTTGAATTCATTCAGATAATTCTAAATATCTATGTATTCACTAGGGATTGTGTCAAGAGATAACAATGCCGCATCCTGGGAAATCATCATTATCGCAAGGCGAAACCTAAACCATTATAGGCTCGAGAGAGTGCATCCGCATTGACATGCTTCTTTCCTAGCCTATCTATAATATCAAATTAAAATTCTTGTAGCAAAATTATCCATCTTGCTATCCTCCCCGATGGGTTAGGCTTATTTACAATGTATTTTAGAGCTCGATGATCTGTTAACTATAAATTTCTGCCCTAGCAAGTAATTTCTAAACTTCTTTACAAAAAAATGATAAAGCTAGAGCCTCTTTTTCGATTATAATATAATTTACCTCAAGATCGCTCATTTGTCTCGCTCCCAAAGTAAACCGGATGATCATTCCCATTTTCATCCTTTTGGCTCGAGTACTTCCTAGTGCCGCATCCAAGGCATCGTATACACAATGAATGGCTTACTCCAACTGGATTCTTTAAAATAGGTGAAGACGCCAGTGGCTTCCTTCAGTTGTTCAAAAGCTTCATGCGCCTTATTTCCTAGTTCATAAGTAACATCCTTCTTCAAGAATTGGGTTAGTGGTTATGCAATCTTTGAGAAATTCTTGATGAACCTTCTATAGTAACCCACATGGCCTAAAAATGATCTCAACTTACTTCTATTCATAGGAAATGGTAACTCTTTGATTTTTGAAACTTTATCAGGATTAGTACCAATACCATCTCTAGATACAACATGCCCTAACAAAATACCTTTAGAACATCCAAAGACACACTTTGTAGGGTTTAGTGAGGCTTGTGCTTCATCTAACCTTTGAAATGTTGTCTCCATCTAGTGCAGGTGGTCCATCTTGCTCCCATAGATGCAAAAATCATCCATAAATACTCTGATGAAGTTCCCAATGTAGGGTTCAAACACCCTATTCATCAAGCACTGGAACATTTCCGGAGCATTACACAACCCAAAAGGCATAACTCTATAAGCAAATGTTCCCCAAGGAGTGGTGAACGTGGTCTTGCCTAATCTTTCTCTCGCTATATGAACTTGGTTGTATTCGCTTATATCCATCAAAGAAACTATAGCACTCGGCTAGCTACTTCGTCAAAATATGATCCGAGAATGGAAGAGGTTAATGATCCTTCTTTGTTGCCTTATTGAGCTTCCTATAATAACACAAATGCATAGCTTCCCAATCTTTTTATTGAGATCATAATGGGAGAAACCCATTCGAATTCTCCACAAGCAAATATGAATCCTACATCAAGCAACTTATCTATTTCTTCTTTTACAGTCTTAGAAAAATTAGGATTCATTCTATATGGCATTTGCTTTATGGGCTTAGCACCATCTACCAGCTCAATAGAATGTTCTACCCAACTTACTTGACGGAGTTCCTTGTAATCAAAAGTGAATATGTGTATGTACCTTCGAAAGAGCTGGAGGTAGGATTCCTTCTCACTCTCTATCACATTACCAATCTTTATTTGTTGGAGACGATCATCAATTTCTTCTTCAGATAATTTTATGGGGTCATGATTCGGTGTGACTGGAAGGATATCCATGACCGAAACATCAACCTCACTTTCTTCATCTTCGGTGTCCACTTCACTAGTACTAGAGTAATCAGAGGATTTCCAATCATCAGTTTCATCACTTGAATCCACAGGTTCTGCCTTATGATGCCGAGGGATCATGTTTATCTTCACCCTCTCTCTACCACGTCCAAGTGTCATGAAACCTTCATTCCAGTAGTTTCTTACATGAACTCTCCTTAGACATGGTCTTCCCAACAACATTGGGTACGCAACAATACCATTTTTCATCACCTGAAAGTCTACCACACATACAACACCCATAACAGATATTGCCACATTTGAAACTACACCTTTTGGTTTAGTTTTTCCTTTATTTAATGACCTTAACATAAGTGTTGAGGGGCAATCAATTTTTAAACCCAACATATTCATTACAGACTCGATCATTACATTAATTGCAGCACCTCCATCAACTAAGACATCATGAATTGAAATACCATTACATAATACCTCAGCTTGTGGAGCGTAGGGATCCGCCTCTGCCTCCAAAATAAGGACCTCAACCTCCTTCCTTCGTTGAGCATTGAGTCCACTTCAGCAGCTCCCGCCTCTTCTCAGAAGACATAGCCAAGAGTTGACCATATGTAATATTTGCAGCCTTTTGGACAGATCTTCTAAGATGGAGTATGTTCCTTGTCCCTGTGAAATTAGAAAATCCTGCACACCCAACTTTCTTCTCCTATGTTTCTTACTAGTTTCTCCTTTCATATTCTTAGGATCATTTCCATCTTGGTTATCTTTTTCTTTATTTCTTTTTGTTACAAACACATCTACTTCATTATTTATGCTCTTATCTACTACATCAAAAGAATTCATGGTGTTTTTCCTTTATCATTATCTCTTGTACTAGATGTAGAAGCTCTATCTGGACAATTATACTTATAATGACCCTTTTTATAACAACCATAACATACAACTTCAGAAATATTTCTTTTTGGACCTCTATCTCCTCCCTGAGAACTAAATTCCTTTCCTCAAGAAGATTAATAGTTAATCGGCCCATCTTCCCCGACAGATCTTCATGCTTAGTAGATGTAGTAGGAGAAAGATTTGTGCTCACCGAGAGTGGTTGTGGATTCTAGACCAAAGGTGCTGGTGTAGGCTCTACTTTAGCAACAATTTCTTTGGGCTCCTCTTCCATGCTTTCTTCTTGCCTTCTTGCAATATCCTTTGCTTGTTCAATGGTAGTTGGGAAATCATACTTCACTCGTTGTCGATCTCTAGCTTCATCCCAAGAATGAAGTGATTACAGAGGATATTATCCATGCCATTCATCAATCCATCGCCTGATCCTTCCTTCCAGATCTGGGCATCAAGCTTCCTCCTTAGCTCTAGAACACGAGCATGATAATCTCTTATCTTCTCCTTCTCTCCTTGGGCTAGCTTTGTGATCTCAATCATGAGATCTGCATATTTTTGTTCTTCACCAAATTCTTCAAGAAAACTTTAAGTTAATAAATCCCATGAGTTTTTCACATTATCACCTAGTGTTTCAAACCACCTAAGTGCTAAACCATCCAAAAAGGTAGGAAAAAATTCAGTCCATTGTTCCCTTCTTATGAGGCCATTACAAATACAAGATTGTTTAAACTCTTGAATGAAAGAGGAAGCATCTTCATTAGATTGCGCTGAAAATATAGGAATCTTCCCCATTTTCAAAAGTAACCACAAGAAAATACCATCCCACAAGTACAATCAACAAGACTTATGTGCACAAATAATTGGATCACTATAATAGAAAGTGACTTTACACCTTTCTACAAAGTAAAATAGGAATGGCCACAAGAAACTATGGTAAAACTTGACTTACTGCGGTAAAAAATGACTTTATTGTGGTAAACACTATTTACGGTAAAAATGAAGTTACTGGGGTAAACACTATTTATGGTAAAAATGAAGTTACTGTGGTAAATACTATTCACGGTAAAAGTGAATTTACCATGGTAACTCCTATGCATAGTAAAAACAAGGTTACCCTCCAAATGATTTCTGACTAAGTGAGAATATCTCTCCAGAAAATCCACCAACAAGGAATGGTCCCGGCAACGGAACCAAAATGTCATCACCAATCTGGCACTATGATAATTATTTACCGGGAAATCCTTGTGCTATGATTATTTACTAATGCACAACTTTTAGTTTGGTGGATGGAATCTAGAAACACAACAACAAACATAACACAAGAATACGATAGACTATGATAAGAAGGAATGGTGAAAAATTTGAAATATAAGTGTAAATTACAATATCAACATGAAATTGTTACAATCTCACCCATGAGGTACTTCAAGTGTTCATGAATTCACTTGCCTTCCAATAATAACTATGGGAGAAACTTCACAATTACACCTCTTAATGGTTTCCTTAAGACACCTTCAAAATGATGGCTTACTTTACACACTTACTCATACAATATTTCTCACTACTTTCTTCTATGCTAAATGAGGGGGTGGCCTCTTTATTTATAGGAATTCAAATGCTTATCCACCTTATCTCTAAGATAGGATAGGAAATATCTTCTAGCCAATCATATTCCATGCTTAAACTCTTGTCGTTACATGTAGGCTTATCTTCTAAGATAAGATAAACCTTATCATCTCACATGGGTTCCACCTTTTAGACTTTTCCACAAATAAAATACACAAAATATTTATGACATCACTCTTGTCCTTATTACAAATATAATATTTCTAATTCCTAATCATGTAGACCCTACTTCTCTACTTATCCTAACTTTGACATTTTAACATTACCGGACCACTTACGACAAATATTTACTTTTACAACATTCTTATTGTACTTTGACTGTTACCATACTCTACATTATTGGCACCGTCATCGACGACACCGTTATCTTCTATTGGATGCCACTACTAATTATACTTAACAACATCCTATTCCTAATACATACATTAATAAAATAGAAATTACGAAGGAAAATTTTAATGTCGATAGTTCATCAAGGCAAGATCCTCATATTGGCTATAATGGGAATCCATGTTGCTATCTGAATAAACAAAGCCATCCTCATGCTTAGAGTAGGTAACATCTTGATCCATGGGATGTGACCCATATGGGCGAATACCAATACCATAGTGTTTTGTTTTGAAATGTGGATGTGGGACCGATTCTCTTGCTCCTTGTTCAAATTTTCCACATCCAAGCCCTTTCTAACCCATGGAATACATCATTCTACTAGATTTGGCATATTCTAGGGTTTTGTAGTAGGTAGGTTTAGTATTCTCTGGGACCCAAGTTGTAGGTGGGTCCAACAAATTTTCTTCTGCAAGCAGTCCACCAGGTAAGAATGTCCCTATAGTACGTTCATATTTAGGTCGTTTGAAGTGATAGTTGGGTTTGCCTCTTGTTTTTGGTGACAAAGATAGATATGAAACTAGGAGATCTTGTTGCACATTATATTCTTTACAACCATACTCATGGATTTTCATCTCCCATAAATCAAAGGGAGAAGTGGACGTAGAAGCCTCATGAGCACAAGAACTTGTTATCCATATTTTCCCCCGGAAAAATATTGGATCAGTCATGACCCCGCATAGAGGGAACCAGAAAAACCACATTCAAACCTTGCAAATAGGTTACAGAGGAACTCTACAATGGAGTGGTGGGACTGCGAAAGATCAAATGACCCTATACAAGAAGAAATTCAAGAAACGACTTTGTTGAGTGAATCCATGCCTTAAATCCATTAAACAGATTATAGGCGGGCTTGGAAATGGAATAGTAGGGTCAAGGAAGGAGAAAACAATGTCGAAAGAGGCCAGAGGCTCAAAGAGAAGAAAAAAAAAAGGTTAGAAGTCTTGAGGCTTCAGATGATGATTGAACGAGCTCAAAATCAACTAAATATGGAGGAGACAACAAATGATGCCAAGTGTCCAAATGATGCATCTTCAAAGTTGAATCCAAAAAGGGAGGCTCAAACAAGTGCCAAGCCTCCACATGTCCTAGGCCCAAAACGGAGGCAGAGTCAAAGCTAAAAGTCAAAAGGTGAGCGGGGGCGGGCCTAAAAAAGGCTAAGTATAGAAGTGCTAGTGGAAGCCACCACACGTCATCTTGGTGCATCTCCAAAAGTTAGTCCAAAAGTGGAGACCCAAATGAGCGTGGGCTCACCATGTTGTTTAGGGTCTAAAAAGAAAAGGGAGGTCATTGTTGAAAAGTTCAAAGAACCTGCGGAGACTTCCACGTGTCAACCCGATGCTCCTTCAAAGGCAAATCCTGAGTGGGCTTTTAAGTGAGCACGAAGCCTCCACGCATCCAATTTCATAAAGGGATAGGGTCGGGTTGAATATTCAATGCATTCGAGACAGCGCTGGAGGGTGCCAAGTGTCAACACAATGCTAATTCAAGAGCAGAATTAAGGGAGGGTTTTCAGACAAGCACCAGGCCGCGCGCATGTCCCCAGTCAGATATATGACCCCACCGAGAAAAGGACTTAGCCAAAAACATAAGAAAATCAAGCAGGTCGCAGAAGAAGCCACATGTCAACCCGACACTCCTTATAAAAAATATATATAGAGGCTGCCCTCGAGACATGCACCACCCTCCATGTGTCCAGTTTGGGGCTCATTTTCGAACTAATTTTCCTGCTATTTTATACTGACCTGATCCAAATTTCAAATGGGCATAGCTTTTGACTCAGGGCTCGAAATCTAGCAAATATGGCACCGTTAGAAAGGTCTCGGCCCCCATCTACGCCTACGAAGATATGAAACTTTAAGTTTGGAGAAGTTAGGTGGGAGAAAAATGGAGAAATGTCTTCAGGCCATTAATGTAGGATCTATTTTTGCCCCAATAACTAGATCAGATTCAATTTGATCCACCGTTTCCCCCTCCTTTGAGGTGCCGAACTAGTAATTGATGCAGTCAAGATAGATTTGGGGTGGATATTTTGCAAGAGGCATTGATGATAGTGGTTGAAATTTGAACCAGGTTTTTCCCACTTCTCTCTCTTTCTTCTCTCTGTGTTGAATCTATAAAAGCAGGGTCGAGACTCATTGTAAAGGGTTGGACATTCTTCTATTTTGCAGGCTCCCCTTTTCCTCTAGCAAATGAATTCGTGGAGTTTCAGACCTTCCATTAGATTGCAACATGTTTTCTACCTTTTGGCCATTTTGTAAATGCATTGTATCAAATATGCAGAGTAATAATACATGTTTGTGGCTGATTTTGAACCTTTCTTGTCTTCATTGCTCTCATCTGGTCTTTCATTGCAAAACTAGTTATCTGTGCTTGATTATTGTATGCATTTTTGGTTTGTGCCTATTGGAAAAATGAATGTTCATCATTCCTTCGATGTATCACCTGGTTAGCTTAGTTTTAATTTCTTGCATTCCTTTCATCCTTGTCTCCTTGGCAAAATTAGATTAGGTTTAGGAATCAATCCTTTGCAAATTTCATGTATGCACCTAGACAAAGGAATAGGAACCAGCCTTAATCTAGAGATTTTTCCCATTTGCAAAGTCCCACACTTTTGGGGAAGACTCAATGTTATGCAAATCACATCAAATGACAAGTTTGAAACACCAAATCTGAGAGGTCATTTGGGGGTGCTATGATTTTGCACTAACAATTTTGGCATGCCCGGTGGGACACTGAGGTTAGATCTTCCATCTTTCCAAGGTATCTCATTACAAACAACAAATCATAATCCACCATACGACCACACTAACAGTTTTGGCATGCCCGGTGGGATGAAGAAGTCTCCATCTTTATTACAGTAAGATTGATGTGTACTTGCTATGATTCTAGCTTTTAAGAAGTTTAAAACTACACATCTGGTGACTCCAAAAGGGAAAAAATCCATTGGTTTCATAGTTTAAGCTTTCCAAGTTCATGAGAAGAATACAAACAAGGTCAAGAACTAGAGAAGAGGGATAGTTTTTCCACCTGCACTTGTCTCAGACTAGAAGGAGAAGGGGGAGAAGAGCCCAGAGGTCTCCATCTCCACCAAATAGAGCCTTATCAACACCTCCTCCTAGTAGGTTGTTCTTTCAATCAAGAAGGGTCCTCAAGCTAATCAGGATGGCACAACCAAATCCTTATGTCAATTTCACTTTGGTAGTAGCCCACTTGCTCTGAATGCAAAAAATCCAGTCCATCTGGTGGCAACATTAAAGAGCATCCCATATTTCACTGGAGAAAACCAGACTTCTCCCGGTGACCACGTTCAAGACATTATAAATGTCTATACAATCCATGAGATCACTGAGATGGAAATTACGGTCAAGTTGCTAGCCTCTTCACTCAAGGGTAAAGCTTCACAATGGTTCAGAGCCTAGAAGCAGGCTCTATTCAAACTTGGGACCATATGTGCAGAGCTCTTCACGACTAGTTTGGAGAAAAGGGAGATAACCTATCCTTGTTGGAGCAACTGAAAACAATCAAGAGAGCTCCAAATGAGTAATTGATGATTTCAACCTCATATTTCAATGGACCTAGGACAAGATTCCAGTGGTAAGTAAAGCCCAGAAGAAGGTGCCTTCTTATACTTTCTTAGAGATTTAAATTCTAATATTGCTTTAATGATTCAATCAATGGGAGGCACCACTCTACCTGTAGCCTATAACCTCTCTATAAGAGCTGAAAATTGTTTAATTCAGGCTGGAAAGCTTTCTCCTAGGCCCTCCATGCCTCTATACCCTGAATTAGGAAACCCAAGTACCAAGCTAAACACCCACATTAGCTCCTATACCTACTCCTAGGAATCAAAGTTTAGCTGAAGCCTCCACCTCATCCTCTAACACCTCAAAAGAGCTTCAGGAAGTTATGAAACAACTTCAAAACCTAGGGAATGAGTTAGTAACTATCAAAAGACAACAGGTCAGAGCTCTAGGCCATATCAGCCTCAAGCTCAGTATCAAGCTAGACCCCCATATCAACAAAATAGACCACCAGCTCAGTAAATCAGAGTCAAAACCAAGGACAACCTCAAGTTGGTAGACCTTTCAGGTCATATGATCCAAATACAACTTCAACATCAAGGGCATTGGTTCCAACACAGAACAACATGGCACAAGAATATGATTGGTGTTTCCCATGCAATCAACCACATAACCAATCAATGTGTTTCAATGGTGCACTAAATCAGGCATTGATGGTGAAAACCATTGGTGTGTCATAAGAACCTAGCCAAGAAGAAAATAAAGCAAGGAGCTCAACAAGAGACATCTCCAAGTGAAACTATGCTTGTCAATTGGCAAGCTGAAGACTTCTGTGGAATGAATCAGTCCCCTTCTCAAAGTGTAGCTACCAATACATGGTCCAAAAGGAGAAATATTGGAGAAGGACAACCACCAAACTCAGTTAACCCTCAATCCTCCATTACTCCACAAGGTTTTGGCACTCCAAATGCAACTCCCAACATGCAGAGCCAATCCAAGCCACCTTCCAAATCCACTTAGGCACCGGTTATAACAACCCATGTGCAAGAGAAAATGTGCCAAGGAGGGGGAAGTAGAAGGATAGCTCATTTAATATCATTGAGAAAATGAAAAGACAAGTGTGAACATTTCACTATGGGAGTCACTGCCCATTCCAGGATAGAGGGATTTGTTGTGGACTGTTATGGCTAATTGGTCAAGCTCAAATCACCCCCTAACCAACAAGAGAACGTGCTTACCAATGTAGCTCAACCTGAGGAGAAACATGGAAAACAACAAGGTAAGAACCCGAGGCCTCCTCCATTCTATGTTTCATTAATCATTGGGGAAAAACTGGTGCATAATTGCATGATTGATTTGGGGGCAAGTAGTTCTGTAATGCCCAATAAAATAGCTGATCAACTGGGTCCCCAGTATGAATTCATCTCTAGAGGGGTAGTACAATTGGATGGGACAATAGTGACAACTGTTGGAGTCATCAAGGATTTGAGCCTCACACTGCATGTCCGCCCAATGTGACTATATTGTAGAACATATCAGTCATAGACTTGCCACCACATTTTGCATTGTGTTTGTCCAGGGACTTCACTGCCAAAATTGGAGGCTATTTGTCTGCTGACTGGTCACATATGATTTTAGAACAAGGTATGGAGCTAAGGCCACAATTATATTTGAGCCCATAGTGGATTACCACATTGAGTCTTATGTGCCTAGCCCAATCAATGCAAATTTTTCAGCTTTTGATCAGGAGGACCTCCTAAACACTTGTGAAGTAGATACCAAGGTGGGGTGTATCCCAGACTTGACTCTCGATGAATGGGAAAACAAAAGACATGCTTTTGACCCCTATAAGGAGATGGAAGAATCTGAGCTAGGAGTCTATTGTCTGCATGAGGAGAATCATCCTCTTCCTGACATCATTAAGCCAAAACACAAAGATGACAATGAAGTATGGAAATTGTTCTTTGATGGCTCAAGAAGTAGGCAAGGAGCTGGAGGAGGAGCTATGATTGTGTCACCCCAAGGTATGAAATACTACTCATCTTTTCATTTCCAATTTTCCTGTTCAAACAACACACAGAATATGAGGCTTTGGTTCATGGATTGCATTGGGAAAGAAAACGAGGAATAAAGAACTTGCAAGTGTTTGGTGATAGTGAACTAGTTGCTAATCAAGTCAGAGGAAAAATGTTGTCAAGAACGACCTACTCAAGAGCTACAAGAATAGGGTATGGGATCTCATTGAGGATTTGAAGCCTTCAACATTGTGTCCATACCCAGGAAGGAGAATGAAGCTACTGATAGGCTTGTAGCAATTGGAGCAACATTTGATGTGGTTGACAGCATTAAGAGGGACAAAGGATAGCCACATATCCATGTGATTATGAGCCCAACAGTTCCAAATAACAACACATGTTGGTAGGTGTTTGAGAATGATCAGTAGATCATCAATTTCTTGCAAGAGGAAGCTGAATTATCAGCTAGGAATCAAGACAAATTAGAGAAGCAATATGGAGATCAAATAGTGCAGCTACGTACAAACAAGCTTCCCAAAGGTTTGGTGACATTGGAATCTATCTTCAATCCTAATGATTAGTTTCAAAAGAGAAGGCTAACATACAAATCAAAGGAGAAGATTCAGAGTCAATTCTAGTTGGAGAAGGAAAAACACTTCAAATTGGCAAAGTGGCCACCGAGCAAGAAAGGTATGAATTCATGCAACTTTGCCAAGAGTTTCCAGATGTATTTTCTTGGAGCTATGAAGACCTAAGAGGGTTCAATCTGAAGCTAGCACAACACACAATTGAACTAGATCCAGATGCTAAGCCCATCAGGAAAAAGCAGAGACCAGTCAATCCACACATTGAACCTCTGATGAAGAAAGAGCTAAACAAGTTGATAGAGGAAAGTATTATATTTCCAATCAAACACTCAAGTTGGGTTGCAAAATTGGTCCCAGTCAGGAAGAAGAATGGAGAGATCAGGTTGTGTGTGGACTTTCATGATCTGAACAGAGCATCACTTAAGGACCACTACCCACTCCCCTCAATGGAGTAGATTTTGCAAGTGGTGTCTGGATCAGAGAGATTCTCCCTCCTAGATGGCTACTCAGGGTATAACCAGATAATGGTGAAAGAAGATGATCAGTTCAAAATGGCTTTCACCACCAAATGGGGCACCTATGCCTACAGAAAAATGCCATTTGGATTGTCTAATGTTGGAGCCACTTTCCAAAGGGAAATGGATATGGCATTCAAAGGGTTGATCAACAAAATAGTACTGATATATCTGGATGACATCACTATGTTCTCCAAAAATGTAGCGGATCACCTTTTTCACCTAAGACAGGTATTTCAAAGATGTAGGAGATTTGGGGTATCATTGAACCCTAAAAAATGCATATTCTTGGCCCATGAGGGTAGGCTTCTAGGCCATATTGTGTCAAAGGAGGGTTTGGCAATTGACCTAGAGAGGGTTGAAGTAATAAGAGCATTTCCATTACCAAGCCATAAGAAAGCTCTTCAAAGCTTCTTAGGAAAGATTAATTTTGTTCGTAGGTTTGTTCCAGACTTTGCTTACCCTTGTCAAGCCAATAATGTTGATGTTGAAGAAGAACTTGGCATTTAGGTGGATAGCTGAAGGAAGAGCAAGATTTGAGGCCATCAAAGAAGCTATATCACAAGCCCCAACTCTTGTGAATCCAGAATTCTCTAAGGACTTCATACTATATGCCTTTGGTGGCAGTGACACAATTTCTGCAATCTTAGTACAACAGAACAAAGAGGGTACAGAGCAGCCAATTTCCTTCTTCAGCCAAGGTCTGGAAGATTATGAAGTGAGATACTCCTTCATCGAAAAGCATATCCTTGCAGTGATCAGAGGGTTAAAGAAGTTTAAACATCTGGTTTCAAACAATAAAATCCAACTGTTAGTCTCCCATGCAGGAGTTAAAGACTTCCTTCTCAAAGAAGGATATGAATGAAAAATGTGCAGGATGGATCACTCATGTCATGGAGTATGACATTGAGATCAAGGTTAATAAGCTGGTCCGTGGGAAGGGATTGTGTGAACAACTGGCCTCGAGTCAACAAGGTGAAGAAAGTGGTGAAAAGAACTTGTTTTTGTCTTGCAGAATAGTCATGAGGATAAAATGATGTGCCCACTCCTTGTTGGACTCAGAACATTATGCACTTCCTACAAACATGCCTATGCCCTCCAAAAATGAGTAAAACAAAAGGAGACACTTCAGACTACATGCCATCCCATACGTGCTTATTGATGGCATCTTGTTCAAAAGGGACATCAATGGCATTCTGTTAAGATGCATTAGGATAGATCAGATTGAGAGAGTGTTATAAGAGTTCCATGTTGGAGCAGCTGGAGGCCATTTTGCTCCATGGGTGATAGCACTCAAGATCATGAAGGCGGGTTATTATTGGCCCAGGGTGTTTAGTGACTACTATGCATGGATCAAAAAGTGCAAGAACTGTGTGTTCTTCAGAGGCAAAGAAAGGCTAGCAACACTTCCATTGCACCTAATTTCAGTTGACCAACCATTCATGTAATGGGGATTGGACTTCATTGGGGTCATCAATCCAAATTCAAGCCAAGGACACAAATGGATTCTGACAGCAATAGACTATTTCACTAAGTGGACCGAGGCAGTGGCACTCAAAGAAGCTAATGAGTCTAGCATACTAGATTTCTATGAAGGGATAGTGACCAGATTTGGAGTGCCAACCACCATTATATCAGAAAATGCATTGGCATTCATAGGTTCCAAAATCACATAATGGGCTGTTAGGAATGGAATTTACTTGAGCACTTCATCAAACTATTATCCTTAAGGTAATGGCCAAGCTGAGTCCACAAACAAGAACCTGCTAAGGATTGTTCAGAAGAACTCTTGATGAAAATCAGAGAACTTGGCACACAAAAATCAAATCAGCCTTATGGGCTGATAGGACAACACCAAGAGGTCTACATGCAGCTCTCCATTCAAACTTGTCTATGGGAAAGAGGCAAGTGTTGCCTATATCACTTGAGTTGCCAGCATTGGAACTCATGAAGCAGCTGGAGATGTCTGAGTTTGAGCCAATGGAGGCCAGGTATGTAGAACTGATGGAATTGGAAGAAACTAGAGAGCATGCACTTTGAACAATGGAGAAGGATCAGGTCTCAATCAAGAGATGCTTTGATAAGAAAGCAAAAACAAGGACTTTTCAAGGAGACCTAGTTTTGAAATGGGATGCAGATCGGGAAAAACCGGAAGGCATTCCAAGTTTGATGCCATTTGGAGTGGCCCCTACATGGTCACAAGATGTAAAAGTAGCAATGCTTTCCAATTTTCTGCATTGGATGGTGAAGAGTTGCAGATTCAGTGAATGGAATCTATCTTAAACATTGCTACTAGAAGGAAAAGTTCTCACCTTGTACATACTAGTTTAATTTCTCATTCCTCTAAGTGCTTGTGCACATTTCCTTGTTGTAGTTTAGGTTGATTTTTTCCTAAGTGCTTTGCACACTCTGCATGTTCTACTTGGAACATGTATGATTTCAAGTTTTGTACATAGTTGTGTGGTGTTGTTTTGTTGCTCTTGCATAGTCCATTTCAATGGCAGTTGGTGAAGCTCAACTCCAGTTTCAGTGGGTTTCCAAGTGGCTCGAGGATCATTTTTTAAAGTTTAGATCAGTTTTAGGTTATCACTCATGACTCCATGCCCAATGGATATAACAAGGCAACTGGTCTTTTCATCTAGCAGGAAATACCCCTGTGAGTCGCCAAATTGTTATCCATATTTTGCCCCCAAAAAATATTGGATCAGCCACGACCCCACACAGAAGGAACCAGAGAAACCACATTCAAACCTTGTAAACAAGTTGTAGAGGGACTCTACAATGGAGTGGTGGGGCCTGCGAAAGATCAAATGACCATGTACAAGAAGAAATTCAAGAAATGGCTCTGTCGAGCAAATCCGTGCCTTAAATCCATTAAAAAAATTACAGGTGGGCTTGGAAATGGAATAGCAGGGTCGGGGAAGGAGAAAATAGTGTTGAAAGAGGCCAGAGGCTCAAAGAGAAGAAATGGAAAAGGTTCAAAGTCTTCGGGCTCTAGAACAGTTCAGAATGAGCTCAAAATCAACTAAGTATGGAGGAGACAACAGACGCTGCCAAGTGTCCAAACAGCACATCTTCAAAGTTGAATCCAAAAAGGGAGGCTCAAACAAGCACCAAACCTCCATGTGTCCCAAGCCCAACATAGAGGAAGAGTCAAAGTTAAAAGTCAAAAAGGCGGGCCTAAAAAAAGGCTAAGTATAGAAGTGCTAGTGGAAGTCGCCACGCGTCAGCTTGGCGCATCTCCAAAAGTTAGTCCAAAAGTAGAGACCCAAATGAGTGTGGGCTCGCCATGTTGTCTAGGGTCCAAAAAGAAAAGGTAGGCCATTGAAAAGTCTAAAGAACTTGCAGAGGCTTACACATGTCAAGCCGATGCTCCTTCAAAGGAAAATCCTGAGCGGGATTTTAAGTGAGCGTGGAGCATCCACGCATCTAGTTTCATAAAGAGACAGGGTCGGGTTAAATAGTCAATGCATTGAGACAGGCCAGCGGAGGGTGCCAAGTGTCAGCACAACGCTAATTCAAGAGCATAATTAAGGGAGGGTTTTCATATAAGTGCTAACCCGCCGCGTGTCCCGAGTCAGATATATGACCCCGCTAAAAAAAGGACTTAGCAAAAAACATAAGGAAATCAAAAAGGTATTGGAAGAAGCCACGTGTCAACCCAACACTCCAAAAACAAAATACAAAGGCTGCCCTCAGACATGCACTAGCCCTCCACGTGTCTAGTTTCAAAAGGGGGCCTGTTTTCGAACTAGTTTTCCTACTATTTTATACGGACCCGATCCAAATTTCAAATGGGCATAGCTTTCGACTTAGGGCTCGAAATCCAGCAAATCTGGCACCATTAGAAAGGTCTCAGCCCCATCTACACCATGAAGATCTGAAACTTTAAGTTTGGAGAAGTTAGGTGGGATAAAAATGGAGAAACGTCTTCGGGCCATTAATGCAGGATCTATTTTTACCCCAACAACTAGATCGGATTCGATCTAATCCGCCGTTTCCCCCTCCTTCGAGGCGCCGAACTAGTAATTGATGTAGTCAAGACAAATTTGGGGTGGATATTTTGCAGGAGGAATTGATGATAGTGGTTGAACTTTGAACCGGTTTTTCCTACTTCTCTCTCTTTCTTCTCTCTGTGTTGAAGCTATAAAAGCAGGTTCAAGACTCATTGTAAAGGGATGGGCATTCTTCTATTTTATAGGCTCCCCTTTTCCTCTAGAAAATGAATTCATGGAGTTTCAGACCTTTTATTAGATTGCAACATGTTTTCTACCTTTTGGCCATTTTGTAAATGCATTGTATCAAATCAGTAGAGCAATAATACATGTTTGTGGCTGATTTTCGACCCTTTCTTGTCTTCATTGCTCTCATTTGGCCTTTCATTACAAAACTGGTTATCTGTGTTTGATTATTGTATGCATTTTTGGTTTGTTCCTATCAACAAAAGGAATGTTCACTATTCTTTCGGTGTATCACATGGTTAGCTTAGTTTTAATTTCTTGCATTCCTTTCATCCTTGTATCCTTGGAAAAATTAGATTAGGTTTAGGAATCAATCCTTTACAAATTTCACGTATGCACCTAGACAAAGGCATAAGAACCAACCTTAATCTGGAGATTTTTTCCATTTGCAAAGTCCCACACTTTTGGAGAAGACTCAATGTCATGTAAATCACATCAAATGAAAAGTTTGAAACACCAAATCTAAGAGGTCATTTGGGGTGTCTTTGTGATTTTGCACTAAAAAAACTTAGGAGTCTCGAATCTACTCCGTGATTCAATAGCTTCTAACTAGAGGGAATATCAATACCGGTGGAGGGACATGTATATGTACCCCTACGCATAAAGTTATTGAGATCTCTACAATGAGTGAAGGGTTATGGATCACCTTGAATGGTAACATTGTGTCCCTCATGTTTCAATTTAATACACTGATGAAATGTTGATGGTATGGCCTGCATGACATGGATCCATGGGTAGCCAAGAAGCATATTGTATGGAAGTTCCAAATCTAAGACATGAAACTTCGTGTTGTGGCAAGTAGGCCCCACTTCCATCGGTAGTGTTATTGTTTGCTGATTCTCGCTCTATGTTGTCGTAAGCGGTTATGGTGATAATGTGGGACTCTAGATCTTCCTCTGTGTGTCCCAACTATTTGATTAGTTTTAATGTGCATATATTACACTGTTTTCGAAAAGCACCCATTTTATCTTCTTGCGGGTAACAAATACCTCTATATACAGGGAAATTATGTATTTGATTTTCGTTAGGGATTTCCTTGTGGTTAAATGAGATGTGTTCAGCCGGGCAATGTTTGTCACCATGGATTGTAAATGTGAAGGGTCTAATTCCATTGGCACTCCGACCCTGGAGAGTTTTGTATAGGATGTCCTTATGTACATTTGATATTTTAAGAAGGTCCAAGATTGAAATCTTGGCTAGATGTCTTCTCAAGTTGCTCTAAGATGTTGACCGACCATCATGCGGGGTGGACGAGAAGAGGTTTTGAGATTGTGAGATGAGCACACCTTATTACCGTAGCGTAATTTTTCCCTTGATCTTAATGGTATTCACATGCTCATTAGAAGAGTGAACACATCCAATGAGTGAGTCATAATGATTGTTATCACTTTTGGTATACAAATAGTTCACGAATTTGTAACTTTGGGATGACTCTCCTAATCCGACTTCTTCCCATCTGGCTTATCATGTTTAGGGAATGGTTCTTTGAATATCCCCATATTTTCATTTGGCATATGATTTCTCTCTGGTGCATCAAATTTTATCTCTCCATTATCAATAAGATCTTGAATGAAGTGGAAAAGTCTTAGGCACTTATCTGTCTTGTGTCCCTTTACACGATGAAAATCACAATATTCATGCTCTTTATACCATGAAGGTTTAGGAGAATTTTCATCAAAGGGTTGTATTTTAGGATAAGTCACCATGTGGGTTGTATCCAATTGTTTCAAGATTACAGATAAAGAATCATTAAGAGGAGTGAACGTTCTACGCTTGGATGGTGAGTTGGATTGGCCCTTTGGTCAATTTAAAAGGTTGACCAAATTGGACCACTTGTATACATTTGGAATCCTTGATTCCTTCTCCTACCACATTCTTATTTTTTAAAAGATCTTTGGCTTGTCTGTTGGTTTGGTAGATTGATTATCCTTGGAAAATGGTTTGATTGTTCCTTTTGTAATGTGGGATTTTTCTATGTGTATGCCCTTCTCAATGACCTCTTCAAAGTTCCGAACACAATGTATTTGTAAATGAAAAGTGATGTCCAGATTTAGATTTGGTATAAATATGCTAACAAGTTACTTTTTAGGTATTGAGCAAGGGAAGCGACTAGCTAGCCCCCACCATATTTGTAGAAAACTTGTGAAGGTTTCATTTGGATGTTGTTTAGTGTTACACAACTCTGCCATGGTTATGTCACTTTCCATGTTGTATGAGAAATGTCACACAAATATCTATGCTAGTTCAAAGCTACGTGAGGATAGGCCCATGAGGTAAGCGAGTAAACCATTCCAAGGATTGTCCTCCTAGACTTTTCGGAAAGAGTCATATGAGGTAGTTGTTATTGTAGGCCATTTCTTAGCATGCCATGTAAAAATATTTCAGATGATCGTGTGGATCACCTTTCCCTGTCAAATTTGGGCATGTCAAATTTCTTAGAAAAGGGTTGAAGAAACATAGCCTTATCAAATGGATGGGGACATAACTCTTCGTATTGATATCTTTTGTTATTTCCCCATTATTTTCTTGAAGGCTTGTGAGTGTTTCTTTCATCGATTGTAGTTCTTGTGAAAGAAGTTGTTCTTTAGTGGGGGAAGATGGCATATACACATGACTATATTTTGACATTCCTCCCTCTTGGTTTTCTATGTGAAGTTCACTATTTTTGTCCTTAGGTTTCTCTCGATGTATATTTTTATTTGTTACTTTTTGTACATGAGATTCCATTAAAGTTAATTATCGACTAAGGTTCTTAATTTATTGTGGTATAGTGATTTCTTCCTCATGAAGTTCTTCATCATCTTCATTGCATGGGAGTTATTACACATTTTCATGTTCTATTCGTACTCTACATGGCATCTTAATGAATGCTAATTTATAACCCACCATGTTGTTGTTTTCTACATTTGATGTTGAAGCGAGTCCATGTGCTAAAATGTTTTCCATGTTAACGAGAGGTGGTTCTTCCTCATCAGCCTCATTTGTGGGTGGAATAGTTTCATTTTCTATTGGCATTCTAGCACCTAATTCCACTACTCTCGCAAGTAATCTAACTTTTTTTATAAAAATGAATTCATCTAATAGGGCGGGGTCAAAGTCAAACTCTGCACGTGGTGATATTTCTTCATCACCACTATGATATATCATCTCTTCTATTTCCTTTTTACGGAAAATAGAGGTCCTAAATCATGACCAATAAAGGGATTTTACCCTTGTTTGTTTGATGTTTCCCATGCTTATTTTTCAATGACTTGTCTTCTAGCTCCTAATCTTGTTTTGGGGGCCATGATGTGTGAGAACTTCACTAAGGTGTTTTGAATTTGTTCAAAAGGTATTGATCAAACCTAAGTGGAAGTTTACAAATGTCAAAGAATGTCAATGGTTCAAATAATGATGAATGTCAAAGAATCAATGTGTCAAAGTGATTGTCTTAAAAGAATAAGTCAAAAGTGACAAACAAGATACAATCACTCAATGCTCATTTTCAAACCAATCAATCAAAATGTCATACTTCCTAAGTTTTTTTCAAATGGTAGTTGGTGTTTAAGATGGTTAACAAAATTTCACCACTTATGTCAAGTTCAAATAAATGAACAAGGCGTAAGTAATAACAAGAAGTTAATACAATCCTCAAAAAAGTATACTAAAAGTGAGCTTGAATCCAATCAAGACCTATATCTCAAAAATTGATAGTTACGATTGTGAACGACACAACAATACCACTAAGATATGTTAACCAATCTTTTAGAAAAGTAAGGTATTAATATCAAAATGATATTGATATAACGTGCACAAATGGTAACACTCAACACTTTTCAAAATCGAGGTAATGTTTGAAAACAAACTAATGCTAGAGTATACCAAGGAATTGTTAGAATGTGCGTAGCGTAATGTTACAATCTAGACACTTAGGCCAAGTTTGCAAGAAACAAGATGTAAGTATCAAAATTATTTTGATACAATACAAGCAAGCTAATAGTTTGAAGGCGAATCAATATGATGAATCACGTGTAACTATGATTGACAATCTTGACCTAGGTATCAAGATAAAAAGGCTACCAATGATATGAAAACATCTCCATGCACTTTAGACATTTAACAACTCACCGCAAACATGGATGAAAGTAAACAGACACAAAAGTGGAAAATAAAATCAATTAGCACCACAAGGGTATTCACTCTTCTCCTAATCAATAAAGTGTCAAAAGAAAGTGAAAGAAGTAGATCAATTGGTGTTTAAGAGAGTTTGGCATCACTTGGCAGAGTTTCGCCTTGCCTTAGAGCGAGTGAAAAATAAATAATAGTAATGCTTCACAATATCCATGCTTTGAATGATGCGCTGTTTGAACTTTAATGGAATATCCTCTTGTTCGACAAACACGATTTCGATTCTGAGAAATTTCTCCCTTTATGATGGCTCTCAACTCAAATTGGTTTTGATATGGTCAAAGTTGGCTCCTAGATAAGATGGTTTCCTAGGTGGTTCACTAAACTAGGTGTCACAAGTTATCCGAGAAGTGAGCTCAGCTTGTGTAGAGTATACCAAGGAATTATTAGAATGTGCGCAGTATAATGTTACAATCTAGACACTTAGGCCAAGTTTGCAAGAAACACGGCGTAAGTATCAAAATTTTTGTGATACAATACAAGCACGATAATAGTTTGAAGGAGAATCAAGATGATGAATCATGCCTAACTATGATTTACAATATTGACCTAGGTATCAAGATCAAACAAGCTACCAATGATATGAAAACAACTCCACGTACTTTAGACATTTAACAACTCAGCCGCAAACATGGATACACATAAACAAACACAAAATTGGTGAATACGATCAATTAGGAACACAAGGGTACTCACTCTTCTCCGATCAGTGATCAACAAAGTGTTAAAAGAAAGTGAAAGAGGCAGATCAATTGGTGTTGAAGAGAGTTTGGCATCACTTCGGTAGAGTTTTACCTCACCTTAGAGCGATTGAAAACCTAAACAAAATTAATGCTTCGTAATCTCCATGTTGAATGCTTTGCGCCATTTGAACTCTAATGGACTCTCCTCTTGTTCGACAAACAAGATTTTGATTCCGAGAAATTTCTCCCTTTATGATGGCTCTCAACTCAAATTGGTTTTGATATGGTCAAAGTTGGCTCTGGATAAGATAGCTTCCAAGGTGGTTCACTAAAGTAGGTGTCACAAGTTATCTAGAAGCGAGCTTAGTTTACCAAGGTTTCCTAAGGAGTATCCCGACTTTACTTTACCCCCTTCAAGCACAGTGGGCAATAAATGCATCCATCATGTAATGTCATTGTGGTCGTGATACAGATAACTTTGACACTAAATTTCACGTGTATCACTAGTCAAGTAGGTAGTCCAGAGCACTTCCCATTTCATCCACAAGGTTATCTCTTGCGTGGACTAATTTGGGGTTCCTAGGACCACCCCGATTGTTGTAGCTTAAGTCTTATGCCAAAGGGGTTAGGTCCTAGTTAAGCGAATGAGGTGTGCCCTTATCAAAACTTGCAAATACAGTCTTTTGATTGTGGTGTGTTTGAACACCGTTTGGAAAACCGCACGAAAAATGTAGTAGCTTGAGTTTTGTTTTGTCTCGATCCTTTGTTCTTCAACAAGAATTTAGGTCTTGCACGATGGATTTAGTAGTTTTCCATACAAATAAAAAGGATGAACACCATTTTTGATTCTCAAGATCGTCTTAGGATGAGAGATAAGAGCATACACGATGAAAAATCCAACTAAGAAATCAAGAATGGAAAATGCATGATTTAAACACACTTTTTTTTCATTTTAACCAAACTTGACATTCTTTTCAACATTTTTCAAGGCAAAGAGATATAGAAATCATTTCTGATTCCCAAGATCACCTAGAAGGTGTGAGGGAAGAGCATACATGACTCCAATCTCATGATTAAGCATGCAATGTTCATTTAACCCTTTAACAAATCAAATTAAGTTAGCAAAAACATGTAAATAAACCCTACAAAATAGAAGTTAATCTTCAATAAAATGCTCAACTTTTAGAGTGAAAAAAAAAAACTGAACTGGCGTGATGTGTACACTCAACTTTGGGTGTGTACGCTACCTTAGGATGTGTACGCCCCTCTATGGAAACTGACAATGAGCTAATGGGTACACGACCAAAGAGTTATGTATGCTAGCATTTGGATGTATACGCCCCACATACGAAAGGTCAAAGAAACAACACTAGCAGATATGAATGCTCAGGTGTAGGTGTGTACGCCAGGGTTTAAACACATACACTAGCGTAGTAAAGCCCAAAACTCGAGAAGATAGAAATTCATGTACGCAGTAATGAGATGTATACGTTGGACTTTGGACATGTACGCCCATAGAGTCAAAATGGGTCAAATAAAATCTCTACCAGATGGGTATGCCGGAGTATGAATGTGTATGATCGGGGTTAGCAAAGTATGCACCAATAGACAGAGAAACATAAAAACACAGAGGGCAAGATATCATGTACACTGGCAGAATGATGCATACGCTAGACTCTAGACACATACACTAGCATTTGGATGTGTACACCCAGGTTTGGACGTGTATGCACCTTTGTCATTTTTGTGTACGCATGTACCTGGAAGTGACGTCAAAACATAGAAAATGACGTAATCGATCTCAAAAAGCTCAAATTTTTGGATAGTTAGCTCAAAATTAACAAGAACCCATCTAAATTAGATCTATAAGCAAGACTCAACACATGTAAAGTTAGAAAAAATCATAAGAAATTCAACATTAATTCACACATGTGCATATCAAGGGTTAGCCAAAAATTGAAATAACAAACAAAATTTGAACCACAATGCTAAGGGACTAAGGTTCAAGTCCCATCGGGCGTGCCAAATGTGTGCAAGAATTAATTAACTATGCAAGTAAAATCAAGATGAATACCTAATAGCCTCAATAAAATGCTAAACTAAAATCTATGCACCATCATGCTCAGAGCTTAAACAAAACTAATCTACCAACATATTTGCATTAGAACATGAATAAACACTAAACTAATACGCTAAGTAATTAATATCTATCTCTATTGAATGCTAATCAATGAAATGAACCTATTTAGATCCTTAACAATCAAAGGGTTGATTGTATGTTTGAATCCCAAGGTTTCAAGAATGGATTCTTGTCAATCCATGGCTACAAGACCATTTGACATCTCTCCATATGACTTCAAACTTGGATGGATGAATGCAAGAAATGAAGATAATTAGCTCCTCTAACGGAAGAATGCTCTAAGGTTATAAAATGACTATAGTATAGGCTTTATGCTCATTTAGGTGTATGTAGAATGGTAAGAGGAGGGATCTTTATATATCCAAATGGATAAAAGAATCTCTACATCCCTTTACATGAGGGATAATAGCTAAGTTGAATTAGTTGGGGGTGACTATGGTTGAAAAGGGGTTGAGTCAACCTTAGGGGAGTTTAATTTGTCCTGTAGTGACTCACGGGGTTTAAGAGGATTTATTTATTAACCCAAGTGATTAATTAATAGGTGAACAAGCTTTATAGAAGAAAAATTAGTATGATTTAGGGAATAGAAAAGGTTTAGGCTAAATAAATGACGATTTATTTATCTAATAGAAGAGGAAACTTAATTAATTATGAATAATTAATTAAATTCCGATAGAAAAAATGGGTTTAATTAATGGAATGTCATTAATTTTCATCTTTTCTAGATAGAAGGGTTAATTAATTAGCGTAATGTAATTAATTAACAATGATAGAAGAGAAAGTGTGCTATATTGACAATATGTCATCAATTTGTGGGAAGTAGTATAATTAGCGTAATTTAAGTATTTAAATTTCTGGAGTTAAATTATAGGTGTCTACAAAGTGAACCAAGAATGACACAACAAGCTGCAATGCATGACTTGAGGCCATCACACTAATCATGAAGACTAAATGAGGTAGAAAGGAACATGTAACTTCTCGATTTTTCAGTGGAATTTTCGTTGATTAGTATGTAGAGGTTTCTTGACCGAGAATTATAAAACATGTAGAGGAAATGGTTCGGAGGACTATGAGTTGACCCACATATCTTTGGGTCAAGATACACATGAAGGTGATGCTCATTTATTCAAGAAATATGCTACATGTATGCTTGCTCGAGACTAAGAACAAAAATGAACAATCAAGCAATTAGAGGAGCATGTGATAACTCTCACTTGCCTACATTCAACCTTTCTTGGAGCTTAATATAGTGCCTCCTCCTCCTATGGAAGATATTTATCTAATTAGTAGTTTCGACCCCAAGATGATCAAGAAGGTGCAAGAGCATATAATATAAGGGAAGGCTAGTGACAAATGGATTGAGAAGATTCTTGAAAAAGGAAAGGATTTTCTCCTAGAGGTTCTCTCTCTATTCAAGTATGTCCTTTCCACCATTTCAAAAGTGAAGAAAACAAGGGAAGAGATTGAAAAAGAGAAGATCCATTGGGATGAGGTGTTCCCACTTGTGTCCGAGATGAGTTTCCTCAACTCCCACACTCTCGTGAGTAGGAATGTGTTCACATATGTTGTTGAGAACTTGTCCCTAGTTTGGATCCACATTATGAATGCTAGATATGACATGATAAAAGATGTCATCTCTAAACTTGAATCTAGTGAAAAAAATTCCTTCAAGATTTTGGATGATGTCAATAATTGTGTTCAGGAACTTGGATCCCTTCCACTCATTGAGAATTCATCATCGGAGGAAATCATCGAGTTCTTTCCAAGAGTTAGTCAAAAAGGAGGAAAGTGATCCTCTCTCCTTCAATGAGGATACTTTGGAGTCCCTTTCCAACATCAGAGGCTCTATTTCTAACATTGCAAGAGATCACAAGGAATGGTTTAATCAGTGCAAGGCTATTAATGATGTTCCCAAGACATGGATCAAAATGTTGAACGACATATGTAATTGAGAAGAAGAAAAGATAACACATGTGGCAGTTCGGTTAAGTAGAGAATTCAAAGGCCAGGAAATCTCCCTCATGGATCATGAATAGATAGTTCTTCATCAACTAAACCATCATCTTCATTAGATTATTCAACCCTTTTCTCCCTATCTCTCTCCATATTCTAATTTTCCATTAAGAATGTATTTTTTTCTATTTCATCTTATTCACTTAAGTGACCTCCAACATTAACATTGTAAGAGTCCTTTTTCACTAATAAGAAAAATACTCACCTCTTAGGAATATGAAAGGTCACAAGTGATGGGGATAGGTGAAAATTCACATGGGGGAGATGAAAGGACATATTTGTAATGCTATAAATCGAAATGGCTTCTCCATTCCAAAGGCACGGAAATTGTTGATTGATTATATGTTTTGAGATTTACAACTTCTACATCAAGCAATAAAGGTTGCATTTCTTCTATTTTATATGCTTGTGTTCCTATATTATATATATATATCTCTTCTCAAAATTGTAAACATGGTAATCTTGTAAAACCAAGAAAGGTGTCTATGCCTTTGATGAATGAATCAATATAATTATGTGTCTATGATTTGTTGGTCTTATCATTATTAGCATTTTTGTGTTCTTCTAATTGAATGTGGACCTACTCTAGTTGATGTATGTGAATTTTGTAAGCCTACTCACAACATTAACCCTCTATCTCTCCATTTCCCTAACTCCCCTTTACCTCTCCTCACTGCAAATTCCTCCCTTGTACTTTGTACAAGCACTTTGCCACAAGTTTAGTGGAGTATTCCTATGTGATCCTCAACCTAACAACCACCCCATAAATTTAGGTAGTTTACATTCAATAATGAGAGCCTCCCCATACACAAGAAGTATGGGATTATCCTCAGTGAACGTTGGTGGAAACAAATAATTTTCAACATGACAAATTATTTCACCAACACAACCATTCTTCAAAAAAATATTGTACTTGCTTCATTATCTCTTCATTCCCCATAGGTGTTAACCTATATGTAAGCTGTGACGACAAAAATCAACACGTGAACTTCTTCGCTCCCGAACTCTCGAGGTTGTCTTTGAGACAACCGATGTAGAATGAATGTGAATGTGAGTGTGGTGATGGAGATCAAGCTAATTGGGAAATCTTATATCTTTAGCACACAATGTCGGGAACTTTGAGTCCAAGGCAAAGAATGCCCTTATAACTTGAAGTGGTGTGATGGCTCGGTATGAGATAATAGCCGCTCGGAGACTCCGATCAATGTTGAGATCTACTGAGATTTTTTGGTTGGTTGTTGAACACGCGGAAAATGACCTACAAGCACCTCGTATAGATTTCTAGACAAGGTCATGGAAGTAAGAATGAGAGGCATGATGGAGCCACATGTATTTATGGGCGATTTTCTGGTCTAGTCCATAAAGTCTTAGCTTGATCGGTTACTATGTTTAGTAAGGAAAGTTGTGTAATAATATCTTGTGGAAGTGGTAAAGATATGAATACTAATCTACGCAAACTAGTGTTAATGTCTAACTAACTAGCGAACCGTTGGGTTGTGGGACCTGAGGATCATAACCAAAGACTTATGGAGGATGTGGCCCTTGAATGGTCATGCACGTAATCAAACCCTGTTGCCAAGAGTAGTCCAATAGTCATAGGATTGATTAGCATAAATATTTAGCGTATTGAGTTGTTTTATTTTCTTAATAAAAGTTGTGGGTGTGCGTAAGAATGTCAAACGTAAACTGGTATCAATGTCAATTATCAATTTTGTCCCATTGGGTTGTGGGACCAAGGGATCACAACTGTATGTCTTTTCCTGTTGTGGACCATTGATGGTCATACAGAATGAAATAAAATTATTTTTGATAAGAAAAATAATTACTGAAGGAAATCTAATCTATGTTTTTAAAGATTTCACAATATTTCGAATCGAGTAATAAAAAGGAAACTAATCTATCAAAGGAAATATTTTTGTTCTTTTCTAATTTTTGAGCAATGCGTTCTAATCTAGTAAATAAACTAAATACATGTAATCATTCGGATGTAGCTGGTTACTTGTGCAATTGTGTGAATCTAATATAAAACAAATAACCTAATCTAATCAAAACCCTTCAAACCCTACCTCAGAGGTGAAGAACAAATCATGACCTTGAAAGGGGATATTGTTCCCCACAACTTCCCTGGTAATGTTAAAGAGGCAAACTTACTAATGATTTGATCTACTTGTGATTGACTAATTTATTGAAATGAATGATTTTCTACTCTATTTGATATGAATGATTTTATACTCTATTTGATATGTGATTGAAACTAGTGATTTGAAATTGACAATTCAACAAACAAGGAAAACAAACACACAATTCCAACCTGGAAAAGCAAGAGCTTTGGCAAATATGGTTGTGTCTGTATCTATCCCCTTAGTATGTTCCTTTCTTTCTCGAGTGTTCATGTGAGTCCAAGGGATTGGGAATGCAAGAAAAAAACAAGAGGATGGTGCTTGAGTAATGGAAGCTTGATGGCAGTTCGGATGCAATGCAAGTAGAAGAGAGATAACACAAGAGATCAGAGCTTGGCTATGCAATTCCTAGCAAGATCATAGCAACAATACAATGCAAGATACACAAAAATTCTCAGGCCTTTTTCTTGAATACAAGCATGGAATATATAGGAATGGAGGATGGGAGGTGCCTTCAAGCTCAAGGCAAGAAGGAGCAGTTCTAACTAATTAAATATATTTAAAAATAGGAGGAAGGAGAACCAAGCAATCAAAGCTAATTTTAGACAATTTGGCTCACAAATGCATGCAAAAAGAGAAATTAAGTGAACCGTCGCATGCTAAAACTTGCATGTGATCTGGAAAAAGCGAGCAGGATCTCTTCCTACGCGGGGTGGTGGTTTTAGGACCGCCGCCCTGTTTTGGGTGGCGGTTTCAGAACCATTACCCAAGTAGGGCGATGGTCTTGGAACTAAAGGCCAAAACATGCACAGAAAGAGGTAGGAAGCTGGAAAAGGTGTGGGAAGGCTAATCAAAGACGTCTAGGCAACAAATATACACTAAGAATGGAATTTGGAGCTCGAACACCTTCTTGAAAGGACCGGAATCATTGTTTGGGACTATTGTAACCATTTTTTTGACAATGTAGCACATGAAATTTTGGGTGCGTATAGTAACCTTACTTGGTAAACTATCCATTGGTATCAAATCCATATGATGACTGATATTGCATGTAGGTGGTAAACTATTTGGATTATCCTTCAAATTTACAAAATCACCTAACATCTCTCTCATGTTTTATGGGATCTTTTTTTTTTTTTTTTTGTGGATTTTCCTTCCCTATTTTTTTGTGTGAGCTTCCTCCATAGATTTTAGCCTAATCAACTTAGTTCATCTTGAATAAAAATATGTGACCCATCAACATACCTTGAGATCTAATCCATGTCATCCTCCACATGTCCAACTCTAATGTTGAGTGATAGAACTCATCATTTTACTTCTTCACACTCTTACTTATGACACAAATTATGTGGCTGATTGAACAAATGGGACTAGTAATTTTCAAAAATGAACTCGAGTATTCAATATTTTCACCATTCAATCCCACTTCTTAAGCTTATCTTTGCCTCTTTGAACTCTCTCTCCTCGTACATCATCCCACCATAACTATACATGTCCCTTCAACTTGGTACTCATAAATCTCACCTTCTTGTTATCTTCTATACCTTCATACTCAAAGTATTTCTTCATTTCTATGATCCAATCAATAAATTCTTATGGGTCTAATTTCCTAGTACAACATGAAACTTATATTTGTGGCTTCCCAATCCTTTGATTGCACATAAGAATATATCCTCTTGATAATATACATACTCTATTATAGCTTCTTGATTTACGGGATCTCTCACCTCACTTTCATATTCTTTAATGGAAACTCCTTTATGTTATGTGGTTTCCATAACCTCCAAACAAGATTGCATTCCTTTAATCAAATCAAACAAGTCTTCAAATTTTGGTGCTCTATTAACTCTTTAGGCCATCTTTCTCTCACAATATTTGAATAATAAGATTTGTGACCTTACACATTCTACCAGAAAATCAAGGTGAAAAATCTCAAAATCACTCACACAACCCAAATTGACGTCTATGTAAATATCTTTAATGAGACTTAAAAGTCCTTTCTTTGATACCAAATTGATGCGATCACGATCAAGGTTCCCAAATGAAGGGATGCCTTGTAACATAACCACTTGTCGAGTTAAAACTCAATGAAGAAAGATCTCGTGTGCAACTATAAAAAAATATACAACAAATTTTATCTATTAGTTAGAAGGGAGATCACAAACTTGGGGAAAATGGATCAACAATTCAATTATAGTCTTATAAAAAGATTATAAAAGAACTTTTCTAAGATTTTTAGTCATAGACCTATCCTAAGCTTACATACTCTATAAAGATTCCGTAAAACCACACCCTTGAGGACAGATGCTCAATTCCCTAAATTAGAATTTAATCTATATTTATTCCTCCTATGTTTGCAACTCTCTTCTACTTATAGAATTCTCAATGATCTAGTGAGAGAAAAATATTGCTTCAGTAGAAAAAGGCTCCTTCGAAAATATTTCTAGGTCATTGTTATCATGAAAAAGTAGCACCCTAGGATTTTCTTGTTATATATCCCTACTTTTTGCTAACATGGGATGATCTCACAAGTGTGGGACTTGCAAAGTGAGATCAACCTCTAGAGAAGGTTGGTTCCTCTACCTATTCCTAATGCTAAAACTACTCCTAAAGAAGGAAATGCATCTATCTAATCCTATTTTAACAATCCAAGGGACTAGGGGAAGAGAGAGATGCATAAAAAGGGAAATTCTAAGAAAAGAGAGGTGATAACACCAAGAAAAGGGTGAAGACACTCTAATGAGGGAAAAGGGAGAAGGGAGAGGTAAAATATGAGTGACACATATCCAAAAAAACATTTTACCTTCTATTTTCTATGAGACACAAACAAATGAACCTGTAAAGGAGAAATACATGCACAAAATACAACAAGAATGGAGAGGTAAGGAAATGCAAAAAACATAAGTCATGGTTGAGAAACACCACAAAAAAGAGATTTTATTGCTTTCAAAGTATGCACAAACCATTACATGTGAAGAAGAAGGAACAAAAATCATTTCCAAGCTCAAATGGAGGTCTATAACTCATAAGCTGCTCAGGAATAATTTTGACATAGTTCCCTTTACATTTTAGAACATCCTCCTCCAAATGAGAGATTTTTACATTATATATCAAAATGGGAGAAAGAGAGGAGGGAAAAGAGAGGGAACTCATATTTTCACCTTCAACCACCAACAAGATGCATTGAATGCCTAAAAATAGGCATGGGTACCTTGTCAAGGCCATTTCCCCATGATACTTTGCTTGTAGGAGAAGGAATGGGCACCATACCTCATCAAACTTGGTGGTTGAGCTACTTGGATATTTTCCTCTAATGACATAATTTATTTCCCATTTTTCAAATACTTAACATATCCTAATTTAAGAAATCCAATTTACGTGGTGTAACACATGTTGATATCTTTCCAAAAAGTCTAATTTTGTGAAAATTGGAGTTACAAGGAAAACGTTATGGCCATTTGAAGTTCAAGGTGTCATACTTCAATAAATGCAAGTGGTTGAGCTATGAAAGCATACCTCTGTCGGGTTTGTGACCATGAAAAACACCCTTGGAAACCCAACACAAGGGAATCGAGTTTAGGGGATCGGAATGCAAGTGGCAAAATACATGAAATTGGATCGTAATGTTCTCGATGTAGAAGAATCTTGAAAACCCAAAATATTGGAGACTATCGGAAGTTTGACCTTGATTTGCACTTTTTGACCTCCAAAATACAAGGGTAGAAATTGGGACTTGAAAAGCAACCTCAAACTCTTAAAATGGCCTTTGGCGAGAAGTTGACCCTTGCAATGCACATTGGGAAACCCAAAATACACACGTTGGAAGTCGACCACCCTTTTGCAATTTATCGGGTTTCAGGTTTGTAATCAAGTTGTAATTTGCATGTAAATCGCAATTTGAAACTTGAAACCCAAAATATATGATTTTCTTTGTATTTCAGGAATTGAAGTTTGATTTGCAATTTGAAAATCAAAACCTGAAACCCAAAATGCACTGGGAAGGTCAAGTTTTGGGTATCGGGTTTCACGTTGCAATTTACATGCAAATTGTAACTTGATTCCTGAAATCCAAAATCTGAAATTTGAAATACACTAAATCCTTTATATTTCAGGTTTTGGGGTTTGAGGAGAAATTTACATGTAAGGTACATTTTGATTGTTGAAACCCAAAATCTGAAATACAAGGGAAATTTTTAACACTCATGATTTTTTTCAAGATTTATCAAAATTGATTTTCTAAAGAGAATAAGGAGCATGGAACATGTGGAGGTACACGAAGAGCTTGAAAACCCAAGACTTAAAAACGAATTCCTCAAATTACTGAATCAATTGTAAATTTTTCCTAAGATGAGAAATAAATATGCAATTGCTAAAATAGCCCTCAGGGTTATTTTATACAACAATCACCTCTCATTGCCATTGATCACCTCCATAAGTTCCCCACGGTTGGATCGATCTTAGTCAAATTAGTTAGTTAGTCCTAAGCCAATATAGATAAATCAAGAACCACATGTATCATATGATAATTGTATCATTGTTGATAGGTGATTATATGACACATATCTCATCATTGAAGTGAATGGGAGTGGTCTCGCATGAATGCAATATTTCACAACATTGGTAGTCTTCAATAGTTTTTGCGTGCATCGAACATTAGGAAAACTTGTGTGGTATTCATAGTATTATGTGGCTTTATACACACTTTCAAGGGATTCTTAGTATTGGGAAAATTGGGTAAGTTTCCTCATAATTCATAGTGTTGTGTGGCTTGGGTAAGCTTGTGCAGAATGAATAATATTGCACAACTTTGGACAATGCTTCCATAAGAACGAATAAGGAAAAGAGTCTTTATGTGGATTTCTTAGGAGTAACACAATATTGTGAAAATATTTAGTTTCTAATTAAAAATGTTTTTGGTTGATGTAGGAGTTATCATGAACCCAAATTATCATTCATCACCTTATGAGCTCCATTCACTTTGACTACATAGTACTTGTACCCCAATTTCAAAGTTAGGTTCCATATATCTTCAAATTTGGATTGCTTTGATTGATCGCATCATCTCATGCTTATTTCCTTATCCTAGAATTTTTTCTCACCATTTACTCGGGAACGAGCTTTACAATCATTTCCTTGGCTCCTCAACCTTATCGAGCTCATGTTTTCTCTACATGATTTTGGGTGCTACCACTTGGGGCTTATTTCAATTTCATCATTTTAACATTGCAATCTCTTTCATTTTTTCACAGTACCTCCGACATATAGCTCATCTCAACATTTTCAAAATCATCCACACTCATTTCAAATCTCATTGTCACATCTCAACCTTGTTTAACTCATCGATCTTGTGGTATACCTCAAGGGATACTTCTCATCTCACTCTATCATATAAAACTCAACTTCTCCATAAATTCCATTGAACTCATACTCAGTTCTCTTCACACATTGGCTCCTCAAACATGTTCGTAGTAAAAACATCTCATCATCATAATTGGTGTATTGGATGGGAAATTACTCTATTGCATTGTATGTGCAATGGTAAAAATCATGGATTGCTTGGAGTCACTTGAGCATGCATGTATTTATCTTTTCCTTCACATTTTTCATTAGAGTCACTCTATCATTATTACCTTTCCTTCGAGTGTTATCTATTAGGTTTATGATGTTATCACATATTAAACTCATTTCAGTCATATACTCAATGCAATTCAAGGCTCTCTTGGTTCACTTGATGACTTCGAGCATTTTTAAATGTTTGATCATGTTTCTAGTTTGCCACCCAACATCACTCACCCCCATTCACAACTATTTCAGCTTGAATCCTCCAAATTTCCTTGCTCCCCTAACATGTAAATATGTGGATGATGACCGTATGTGTAACATAAAATTAATATGGGTGTGTGGGTTAGATCTCATTGAGTCGCGAGGCTAGTATGTCACATTTTTCGGTTTATAAATTTTTCAAGCTTATGTTTTAATAATTTGTTGTCTCATATCTCATTTATTTAGACTCATCATGTGTTCCTCACAAGACATGTTTCAAACTATGTCAATCTCACCTACACACCACTTACGCTCCACTCTACTCGGGATGAACATTCATAAGTATCCACTACCTTCTACACATTTTTTTGCCTCATGTCAACGTTGTAGTTCCTCATCCTACTGTACTCATTTTTTTCTTTTCACTTCTTACATTTTAACCATTTTCCTTGAAAATCAATGCAATTAAAAAAACTCATACACCCTACACGGCCCCACCCATCTCCCCACCTCCTAGCTCACCTAAACAAGTCACCCATGTAACTCATTGAGTTCCTCATGACTCCCACCAAACTCACATGTCCCCGCCCTAACCTAACTACCTATTACCCAACTCGGTCTTTGTCATGACCAAGTTGACCCTCGCACTTCCAACATAACGCAGCAACCTCATCCTACCCAAGTAGCTATAATGAATCAACCCTAACTCCATACCCCTTCCCTACCTCAAGCACAACTTTCCCAATAACTCATCTCGTAAGAGTTGTTTGCATGACTCACCGCGTTACCCGCTTCCTCTGCGAATGACATCCCCTATCTACCCCTTATCCCTGCCTAAGATCTCTACTCGCCCTCACCGAACCCATCCCACTTCTCAAGCCCTAACCCAAACAAATCCTCTCCACGTTGGTGAGCCCCCATCTAACCTTAACCTTATGATGTAGCCTCCTCTGCATCCCATCTCACCGAGCGCAAGCATGACTTGGACTACCCCAACTCGACACCCTTCCCCCAACTCAACTCACCCTAATCACACTCCCTCCCATACAAGATCACCCCCATCTTGGCCACAATCATAAATAAACTCGATTGACCTTCACACGATGCTTCACCTCGCCTCACTGCACATTCCTTCCCCACCCTTCCCTACCGAGTCACACACTCAACTCGGTCGACACACCTTTTCCCTCCCCGAGATCTCCCTTATCCCTGGTGAGTCACTTGCATGACCCACCACATTCCCCATCCCCGACCTAACAACTATCGACCTCGACCTACCGTAAGTTATCCTCCTAGCTTGGTCACACTTGCAACCGAGCTCACTCCTTCTAAGCTCCTCATCTTCCCTCCCTTAACTCGACTTTCCCGACCTATTATGATTGATCCCCACACTTCCTGACTTTCCTACCCAACTTAGTCACCACAACGTCCAAGGAAACCACTAGCTTAACCGCCCTAACCAACTTAGCCTCGACTCTCCCTCACTTCATTTGCTCGACTCACCCTATGTAACCAAACCCATCGAGTCACACGTAGCAACTTGGCCATTCCTCCAACTCGCCTAGCTCAACAAGATCATCAACCCGACTCACTAATCTTCCAAATTGTACCACTTGCTCCTGACCCTTCTACAACTCATCCCGCTCACCTCCACCTTACCCAACTCACCGTATAGGTCACCACCTCACCTATGCTACGTCATTCATCAAATTTCCTACCAAGACCATTAATCATCCACCTCAATTAACCAACTTGAAATGACTTCTTAACTCTTTCATGCACTCTTTTACATACCCTTGCACATGACTAGGGTAACCTTGTCACCATTTTCAATCAAGATTCCTTTGTCATGGATCATTTTATCTCATCTTCAAGCGCCACTTTTTTCCCTCGTCACGATGCGGTAAACTGTAGTTCGAAAAGCTGTCACTTGAGGGGAGAATCAAGCACAACCCTTCTCATCCGATTATATGATAACAAATGAAAAATCATAAAATCACCAACTCTATAGTCTCTACCTTACGAAATCAACCTATTAACTGTTCATAGACTTTGGTCAAGTGGCCCATCGATTGCATTTCTAGGTTCTTGTCTATCCAGTCAACCATCTAAGCCCGCGTGTCACACCCCACAATTAAATGGTTTTGCTATCACTATTATAGATGGTTAATGAATTTATTAATTATAAAAGTGGATTTAATAACTATATGTATGTTAATATACATGCAAATATGTGTGTGTGTGTGTGTGTGTGTGTGTGTGTGTGTGTGTGTGTGTGTGTCATAAAACATATACACATACATATATAAATGCATATATAAGCACATATGTATATATGTGCAATTTTTATGTTGTATGATTATTTTTTTAATAATTAAACTTTTGGATTTCATTATTGTGTGACATTGATTTTTGGATTTATTAGATTAACACTTTTCAGGTTATCATTGTTACATGATAATGATTTGAATTAACTTCATTACTTTGGTTGCAAGTGTTGTCGTTATTTGGAAAATGTATATATGTAAATGTCATAATTGTGAGGTAGAACCTCCTCGACATTGAGAGCCATGGTCATGGACCATTGACGAGGTAATAAGTGAAATATTATTGATTATTGGTTTATAATGTGTGCATTGTATACTAAATTGCAAGGTTTTTTTTTTTTTTTTTATGTTTAAGTTATATTTAAAATGGTCATAGACCGAGGGAGCAAATAAAGTTGGTATTGTTAAGGTGTATTGGTCTTAGACCATAATGCAATGATTATTGTTTATTTGCTTTGATAATGGTCTTGGACCATGAGGAGATTAAAGTGTTTTAATTTATTGTTAATAAAACAATGGTCATTGACCATATGACCTTGTAAAGGAATGGATAAGGTTTAAAAAGTTTAATGATTAAATTGGTCTTAGACCATACATTGCATGTAAGTGGTAAGTTGAACACCATACAGATTACTTGGAGTGTTTAAAGAAAATGGAGGGAAAGTTAAGAGGAATACCGTTATTAATGGCATTTAATGAAGAATGCACACTTTTTGGGGAAAGTAGAAGCTTGATAAGCAAGCCAAGGCACACATCCATTCTTCCCATACACATATTTGCTTTTGTGGTTATTTTTTCTCTACATGGAAGATTGAAGGAGAAAATTAAGGGTGTTTGTTGTGGTAGTTGCATACAAAATTATAAAGCTATATTTAATGGTGAGATGTGTTTATCATGTCCGTTTTGGTCTTGGAGATTTTGGGAAGCTTGGCTAGAAAGATGAGTTACAGGATAATAGAAAAGAGGAAAAGAAATAAAGGAAAAATCACTTCCATGTGTGAGTTGTTTTACCTGCACTATTGTTTTTTTAGTATGATATTAGTGAATACGTTTGAGTTTCCTTAGCTGTTTAAAATCTGGACTGTTATCTTATCTTATTATGAAAATTTGGAAATAAAATGGTAGGAAATTGCAGCTAAGAAATGGGTCTTTGTGTATGAAGTTAAATCTGATTTTTTGGTTATTTTATCATTTTGGGTTTGTTGTTTTTTAATGGAGTTTTAAAGGAAAATGTTTCCATTTACCACTCGATTTGAGCCTGCTAAATTCGACTTGGAAATGGGTATTTTTCTTGAGTTTGATTCAAATACTTCCCATCTCTGAAAATGCATTTTGGGTCATTTTTAAACTTTTATTTTGAAGAAAATTTTAAAGGAAATTTGTCTGCAATATTACATTAAAATAATGCTTTAGATTTTGTTTAATAACTCGATTTGAGCTTCTTTGGTATTATAATGATTTTGGGATTTTTGCTTGTGTTTGAATGGTTATAAATATGTGGTTTCTCATCAATTTTCAGTATGAGATCTTGTAAAAATCGGTAAAATAATTCAATATATTATGGGTTTTCTAGGAAAAATAAATTTGTAGACTTTTGACATTTTTGGATTTTGGGTTTGTGTCTTTATGGAAAAATATGGATTCATATAGTTGTAAAAGATTATAATAGTCCATTTTTTCAATTACTCTTGTTTAGATATGAACAATATTAATGATATCCTTGCTAATATTAATATTGACCGAACCACTTCCTATTTGGTCCGAAATCTTGAAATAAGATAACCCAATACGAGCTTAGTTGTGTAAACTAATAACAAACTTTTTAGCTCATCTTTGTTGATTTAAAAACATGTTTTTATTGATTTTAGAGCACACCTGGAGCTAGGTTATTTTAAATTCTTGATTCTATGTCCTCCTTGGTTTGTAAACACGATGTGCTAGTGGTTCTTGAATAAAATTGACTGTTTATAAACACTTAGTTCATCCTTAATAGGAATAAACTGATTATTGGTTTGATCCATTGAGAAATGGATGGTTAGTTAGATGGTTGACATTCACTTATCATGATTGTTTGACTTCTTTATTTGAAGCAATGATTTTGTTCTTACCATCATGATTGTTTTGACCTTTTGTTGGAGTGAGATAACAGTGTAACAGCTTGGAAATTTAGGATTATGAGCATAACATGATTTTGCTTCATCTCCTTAACAATGAAGTGTTAGTTTGATTTACCTATATTGAATGTTGAACATTAAAGAAGGTTATTCTATTGATTTTATTCTTATGATATGATATTAGGAAATAGATTATTGTTTGATCATGGTGTTAATAAATTTTATTACAGTTGTTCAGACAATTTTTAAAAATGTATTTATTTGTTGATAACTAGTATGTTGAGAGATAACTTCATTTGAATTATCATTCTATGTAAACAATGATATATAAACGTAATTAAAGAATTACAAAGTTTGTAAGTTATTAGTTAAGTAAATCTTAACATACTCATTTATTTCTATTAAACACAACAAGATTATGAGTTAAGATAACTCATGTCAGTTCATAGAATTGACCATGTATACATTTATCTCTCCTATAGTGTGCATGACAAGAGTGATATTGTGAAGTGAATAACTAGATTGTATACGCATGATTTATTCATGTATTATTGTTTAAAAATCATCAAGGATTATTGAATTTAATTGTAATGCAAAATTATTATTTTTCAAAGTTGATTGAAGGCATTTGCCTATTTGTACTATTCTAAAAAATTGTATGTAATCATTTCAAAAATAAGGATCTATCCTTATAAAGTTTAAATAGAATTTCTTGTTGTTTCATATCACATTTTGTGATTTATAAAGGTGTTTTAATGTTGTTTTTACAATAATGTTAGAAGCACAATGCACCTTTGAGAGGGGTGGGGGCTGAATGAGTCATACAATGATTTTTACTTCATTTATCAAACCATACATTCATCAATTAAGTTGTCCATACATAACCATGTGTGCTTATTAAGATATTCAACATTCAATCACAACAACATAAAGAAAGATGCACAACACATAAACACCATATGTAAGTGGGAAACCATCACGGGAAGAAAAACCATTGAAACTATTCTTATATTATAAAAATCAAAGAGATTTAGTGAAGCACCAACTTCACAAGGAGCATTAACCCCTAGTTTAGTAGAGCACCAACCCTACAAGGATCACCAACCCCTAATTTAGTGAAACATCCACTCCACAAGGAGGATACAAAACCCTAAGATGACTAATCACCAACTCAGCCACATAATGATGATGATCTAATAGTTTTTTTCTACCACAATTGATGGAGATCTCTAATTCATCTCACAACTTCATCTTCAAACCCTCATTCACATAACTCACTCTATCTTCTTCTTTCTCAACTTGTCCTAGCTCTAAAATTTTCACACATGATCTCAATCAGTCTTCAACTTGTAACAACCTTCCTCAACCTTTAAATAATGCATTCAAACCATTTATACTCTCACATATGTGTCACACTTTTCCTTGCAAGAGCACTAGTTCAAAAATGAATTCAAACTTTTCTTTTATATGTTTTTCTTCTTCCAAAAACAAGAGAGGTCAATCCTATATCTTTATCTCAACCAATATAACTTAAAATCATCCCAAAAAAATCATAAAAACGTTCACATATGACGCATATAGGTCATCCATGCCGAAAACCACTCAACTTGCACCAAACAAGCTCAAAATCTCATCACTAGAATGAGTAAAATCCACTAACACAAAAAATATAATTAGTAAAGCTCCAAAATTCATCACACGTGTAATATAGCATAAAAACCATTTATGGTTGTTAATTATCTTGTAACAATCAAATAATTCATAACACAAGCCAAAAGGCTCATATCCTTCATTAAGCATCTGTTTCTAGCACCCTGTCTTCACCTTTGGGCCTTAAGACTAGCCAATATAGACTAAAATATGGAGTGTAACCACTCTCTGGAATACACAATATTTTTAGAAAAAATACATGCATGTTATACCTCATGAAACATCCATATTATCAAACCACAACAACTTTCCTCTTCACCAAATCATGTTGCCTATAAAGTAGTTTTACAAATATGACTAATTTGCATCTTTTATGTTACTTACAAGACCTCCAAAGGAATTTAATAGGAAAAAAATTCATCCCTATTCACTTTCTAGGTGATAACAAGCAGCGACACATCCATCTCATGCTTATTTCACTTCATTCTCTCGCCTTGAGCAAACCTGTCTTAAAAACCAAACATCCTTATTTATCAAACACTAACCTAGAAAAACCATGAAATAAACTCACCAAGACACAAGAAATATAACACTAGAAATCCCTCTCAATCCTCTTTCTAGGACATATTACAACTCCTTTCAACTCTAAGTGGAAGTTCTTCAATCAAGCCAATCTGTGCACACTAATTCTTAAGCCTTTTAGAATTCAAGAGCCGGCCTTGAAGTCAATGTGCTCCATCACATAAAAATTCAATTCCACACTTTAAAAAATTAGGGAATATACTTATATATGATGTATAAGAAGTTATAAATCTTCACTAAGCAAGAACAACTCGAAACATCATCTCACCTCATAGAGATACTTAACACCTTACTAGAACAAACATCTTCCAGATTTGACCCTTAGAGAAATGCTCATAGCTTCTTTATACCTCATAAAAATGCAACTTTGATATACCAATGTAAATATATTTGAACAAATATCAAAACAAAACTTGAATGGAGTCCTAACTCCTCATGTAGCTCCTGTAATTCCACTTTTAGTGAAAGTTGCTCCAAATTGCCCCAAAAATTAGTCTTCATAAATAGGGCACATTTTTCCCTTTTTCACCTCAACCATGATTTGAAAATATGATGGAAATGTATAACAACTCATGGGATAAAAATAATGTCAATTTATTCTTCAACTTCTTTGGAGAACTTTTCCTTAAACTAGACTTATTTAGAAACAAGCCATTTTAGGTGGGACCCACATACAATCACATGCTCTAATCCACAATTTTGGAAATCTAGAGGATTCCTATACAACATATAATCATCAATTTCTAAAAACTAATCAAAACTAGGATGATAAAATTAATTTTCTCTAGGTCACTTTTAGATAGGGTTTTGCTAGGGTTTTAAACCAACTTACCTTCTTAACATTCGTTCATAAAAATGTGATGATCAAACCACCTCATTATTTTTTAAAAGTCTTTATAACTAACCTAAAATGATATGCCAAAGATATCAGGCCCCCATGTAGATCATGCAATCCACAAAAAGCATCAAAAGGTCCACTTTTGCTTTAAATCTTCACTCTAGAAAACCTACTTTTGCCAAAACCGAAGTATCGGCAATTCCTTATTTAGAATATATTTTAATTTCTCACCTAATAGCTCAAATATCTTTTAATTTCTCCATCAAATCTCATTTACCCATGATATCTAGCTTGTTCTCACATGTTTACTTCCCAAGACCTGAAACACTATCAAACCTATGAGTTATAACCTGAAACTCATCATAAACTTCTGTGTACACTATCACTTTGTTGATACCATGCTCCAAAAATAACGATTGGGTCCAAATATCATACCTCCATCTCATTATGCATGCTCTAGGGATAGGAATAGGCCTAGAATGACTGACTCAACCATGACACCTCATGAACTGACCTTGTTGACCTCATACAAACCCATATACACCTATGACACATCATACCAACCATGTTTAACCTCATGAAAACATTCAAATCACTTGTGAGGACTCAAACCATGACTTAGCTCACTAGACCATGCACTAGGACCTCATAGAACTCACCAAATCCTAACACTACCAATCAACCTTCATGTTTCACACTGAATGACACCTCATGGAGACTCATACAACACCATGACACCCTTTTCCATCAATGACAACAGAAACACACAATGGCCAACAATCCTCCTCTTTGTCTTTGATGACAACCACCTTCAGAAACATTGATGACAACCATATGACAAACACACATACATGACCTTATTTCCATGTTTCTGATGCTTCTCTCCCCTTTTGACATCTATGAAAAGGATATAATTCCCACTAGACATGGAAAATGACAACAATGAAAAACATAACTTAGTTGAATCAGAAAGCTCCCCTTGGGACTGAAATCTCTCTCATTTGACTTCAACAACAACATATGAAGATATTTTGGACCTGATATGAGCCTCAAAAAAATCCCCCTTGAACATGTGTTCTCCATATTTGGGCTTCAATCATGTTTTACATCATTTTCTAGGTCTAAATCATGCTTAAGAACACAAAATCTGCCTTCATCTCTGTCTTGATTGTCTTTAGTTCCACAGTCCCCAAGTCTCATTCTTAGTCAATTTTATTCTAACTCTCCAAGATATAGACTCATCTCAAGCATGCAAACTAATCTCCAAATTCTCCCTAGGTTTGAGGCACCCTACTCTAGTAGAAAGTACAATTTTGGACTCTTACCTTGATTATATGCCTTGTAGTAGGTTCAACCACTATGTCATAGTCCCGAATCATGTTTTCAAAGTGAATTCAATCTTCTTTTCTTTCTTTGTAAGTAGATGATGTTACTTAGGTCACTTCACTTACTTTCCTTGCAACACACACTCATTATTCTGCCTTATTAACATCTTTCATTCTTGTTTCATGGTCAAGGAGGACTCTCCTTGCTTTGATAACATTTCTCAATCCTATAGAGATCTATTACCATCCATCATAGTCCTCTAAATCGTAGAAGCAACCCCTTGTTTATTCATAGTACCTCATTTATTACTATTCTTAAAACAATATTATCTTCAAATACCTTGCTTGATCCTCTTCCTTTGAATTTTGCAAGATATTTAGATGGGCCTTAAATGCATTCTATTCCTCAAACTATCTTGTCTTAGATTAGTAACCCCGATCTTCAATTGATTCTCATTTTTTTAGTTCTTCACATACCCTATTCTTTGATTTATCATCAAGAAATGATACTTAAACAACCATACCTTGGTTTAAAGTATCTTGTTAAAAATTGTGATCTATACCTATAAAGCCTTGTAATTTCTATTATCTTGTCATCTACTAGTCAAATACCTTATTTCAAGTTGAAATATCAACGAATAGTATTGTAGCTGGTTATTTTATAACTTCTTAGTCATGAAGATCTTCATACCAACCGAAAGACAATTCTCTTGGTCTTTAAGTCTTCTAGTGTCACTAGACTCGTGATGCACAACAAATGGCCTCAAACAACCTCACAGAAGGTTTACATAGTGCACATAATTTTCAAGGACTTAATAATTCATCATATCAAATTATCCTTCACACATGGATATCATTAAGATACTTTACATCTTGTTTAAACATTGGTTAGTTGTCAACTCTTCAACATGCACTCAGTCCTATATACTAGCCCATGTGATAGTCCTTTAGTTTAAAATAGATATTCATTCACCTATAAACACATATTTCTATATTTTTTTGCACTACGTGTGTCAACATTAATCACGCCTCCGATGTTTACCGATACTTGAGCATCTTCATGAACAAGGTCTCTTTACATTCTTTGCAATGATACAAGACACATACTTGAACTTTAACCTTTCATGTTTCTCGGTTGGTATACTATGACTTGGATCAACTTATTGGTACAATATACAACCATATCTCTATCACCACCCTATATGCTCAAGATCTTCTTAATGACCTAGCCTTTAAACTTTGATGACTTCATGCAAAGTCAACTGCCATGTTTTGGTACTTTTTCTACCCGATCAAGGAGATATTTAGGCTCCTTTTGCATTGATGGATCAGTGATACCTTTCCTTAGGATACCTCTTCATAAATTGAACCAATAACATACTTGCTCAAACATCATGTTGGTACTCTATTCTATGAGGCCTATCATCCTTCATTTTGATCTCTAAAAATAGGCTTAGATGAATAATCTTACCCTCACTTTTTCTATAACTCACCATTTAGATATACGAATCCTTGTAGAATCCTTTTTCACCTTCTACTCATGCTTAATTACAACACACATGATTTTAAGAAGAGTGCTTATACTGTAGCCACTCAAATCCGATTTTGACAATTTATATAATGCTTTATCCTTTTATGTACTCATATTGTGATATCCAAGCAAATTTGATACTTTGGGCATTCTCCACATACCGTGAGTAACTATACAAACCAAATTTTTCCTTCTTAGAAGCTTGATCACTTACTTTTACCGAATTGAACTTCTCATAAATTCTCTCGATGTCCATATTGAAGTATATACAAGAGCACTTCATTCTAGAGATAGTATTCATTCTGTCTCGGATCCTAAGACTCTACCTTAGACTCAAAAGAAGTACAAACTTAGCTCCCCTTGAGAGTAAGCATCCTATGATGAACACTCAAACAACTTGACCATTTGGCACAATCATTGTTCACAATTTATGACCTTGATCATCATATATGGACTTGACTTGATATCTAGATATATCAATAAACATATTACTATCTAGACTTCATAAAAATATTCTTTCGTGACTCAAGATCAAATCAATACAAAATTTCATAACTCAGAGACATAAACATACCGACACAAACCTCTAAGAAACAAATATTTTGGTTCTTCATACCTCGAGACACTTGTTTCTCCATGAAATGCACTTCTTCTTTGTGAAACACTAATACAACTCCTATAGCATACAATCCATTAATTACACATGATAATGACCTTTAAGAATTATGAATTACTTTATAGAACTTTGATGCTTGTATACGAGATCCAACAAATTGTTCACCAATATTTTGAATCTTTTGTGACCATAATTCTCTCAACAAAAACCCCGAGAATGAATCTTTGACCTATAACCGTAGCTTCAATCACTTTGACTACAACTTCATAGATATACAAGGTCTTAGACATAAACTTCATACTTCCAATGCATCATAGACTTCTTCATTAGGATTTAAAAGGGCTGACCAAGCCCTAGTAGTCTTGATAAATGACATCATAGAATAGAGTACTTGACTACACAAAGACATAATACATTTGGACCTTATACCCGATAGTATCTTGATACACAATAAAATCGAACCTTTGGCCCATAACACGAGAAACAAACATCATACTACATGACCTTTGATTAACACATGACCTTTAAGGGTTGACATGGTCTTTGACACCCATAACATAGAACGTGAGAAATATAACATAGGCCTTTCTTGATGAAAAAAAACTTTACCTTACTACATACCAAACAAATAATTTCTTACCATAATATTGCAATACAAAATTAGATCATTGATCAAAAGGATTTGATTGACCATATAACCTTCAATTTTCACTAAATCTTTATACTAAGCTCAACATATAGACCTCACACCATGATGAGAGTAGACGTAATAAACTCATTAAAAGATATGAATTTTAGATACATTCCCACATAACCTCTTGATCATTTACCAAAACTAGACTCATAATTTTGAATCTCTATGTCAATGTAGACTTTACTCGTGATATTAAACTTGGAGCACATGGGAAAACAAACTCTTTTGAGACCTAACATATCAAACACATATCAGAACAAAGACTTAAGAACTCATGAAGAGATTACTTCACATACCTTATGCCTCTTGAAGTATCAAAAATCCTAGCTCCTTCAATTTTTCATGTCTTTTCAAGCAACAAGGCACATATGATCTTCCTCAACCAATGCAAACATACTTCCTTAACCTGACTTGGGCTTGAGAAACTTATCTTCCATCATAATGGAACTAGAGCCCTCTTTCAAAAATCTCAATGATCATAATTCATGGAATGTAATTCATATTGATATTCAAATTTCTTGAACTATTTGACTTGAACAACATCCTTCTTGACCATAGGAGTAGACCTGACCATCACATCTTCATTCTTAGGACTGATTTTCTCCTTAAAATATTTCTTTTCTTGCCCTTTGAATGTTTGAAACCTACTATTGAATCTTGAAGATTCACCTTGGTAACAAAACTAGCAATGTGTCCCTATTTATGACATTTGAAACAAAATCCCATTATTATTTCCTCTTGGTTCAAGAAAACTTAGGTTCTAACTACAATCCTTAGCTCTATGACCATACTCACAACATGAATAACATTTACCTTTGAAGAAGCCTACACCATTCTTAGGAGAACTTCTTTTACAATCTCTATCTCTCTGACCAAAATCATGACAAATATAAAATTAATCATTAAATGAAAACCACACCTCATAACATTAGGTTGTCTCAGTGAAGTTATAACTTCTCAAATCAGACTTCTTAGTCACTTTCTCATCATATTTAGTACTCGGTCTAGCTACACCAACATTCTTCACACGTTCTCATTTAAACCCTAGGCATGATTTGTCACTAGCCATAATTTGGATCTCCAAGATCCCCTCAAGAGTTTGAAAATTCTTCTCTAACTTCCCATACATATTCAACCTATTAGAATCATCTTCTAAATCAGATTCCAAAGATTTCAACCTCTCTTCATACTTGGAACAGATGCCTTCTTTTTTGTTTAGGGCTTTAGACACACTTTCAACCTATGGATCCAAAATATTTATGGCTTTCTCATGATATTTCTCCATATCACTCATTTTTCTTGCAATCCAAATACCAAGGAATCAACAATCTCATACTTTCTCCTCCAAAGATCAGCTGACTTACCAATTTATGCTTCTAGGATCTCCTTCAAGTTGTTGGACTTGCTTCACAAGGACCTACTTTGATACAAATTGTTGGAAGAATAATGTACTGAGAGGGGGTGAATAAGTCCTACAATTATTTTTACTTCATTTACCAAATCATACATTCATCAATTAATTTTTCCATACATCATACATAACCGTGTGTGCTTATTAAGTCATTCAACATTCAATCACAACAAATAAAGCAAAATGCACAACACATAAACACCATATGTAAGTGAGAAACCCTCATGGGGAAGAAAACCCACTAAAACTCTACTTATATTACACAAAGAAAAGAGATTTAGTTAAGCACCAACTTCACAAGGAGCACCAACCCTTAGTTTAGTAGAACACCAACCCTACAAGGAGCACCAACCTCTAATTTTGTGAAACACTCACTGTAAAAAAGGAGGATAAAACCCCTAATATGAATAAGCACCAACTCAAACACTTGATGATGATAATATCAAAAAAAAATCTTCCACAACTAATGGAGATCTCTAATTCAGCTTAACAACTTCATATTTAAACCCTCATTCACAAACTCACTCTATCTTCTTCTTTCTCAACTTGTCTTGGCCATAAACACTTGCAAAAATGCTCTAAATAATTATTAAACCTATAAAAACATTCCTCAGCCTTCAAATAGTGCATTCAAACAAGTTACACTCTCACATATGGGTCACACTTTTCCCTCAAAGAGCACTAGTTTAAAAATGAACTCAAACTTTACTTTTATATGCTTTTGTTATGTTTATGGAGCCTATTTTCATGTTAGAGTGTGGTACACCTTCTATGTGTTACACTCGGGTATTTTTACGGCGGTCCCACTCGCCGGTGAGCGGTCGGGGGTGAAGCCCCCAATCGAAGGGGGTTCGGGGGTGAAGCCCCCGAAGCAAATTTTCATGGGTGGTTTATTAACCCATGGGTAATGAGTAACCGTTATGGGCTGTTTTTGGGCCCATGGTTTTTCGGTACCCATTGTTTTGTAAAACCACCTCTTCGGCTACCCATAGGTTTATGGGACGGTTTTGTTTTTTTCCGTTGTTTGATACCCTCGGTTTTGTAAAACTGCTTAGCAGTTGTCTATTTATATGGTCTTATACATGTGATAGATAGAAGCAAATGTATTACGATGTGTTTTGAATTTGGGTGTGAATTTGAGAGTTTGTTGAGCATAGCTCCAAACGGATCGGGGTATTGTATTGAGAGAGTGGAGGCTTGTAATAAAATCGAGCAAATGATTCTTGGTGGACGTAGCCCAAATTGGGTGAACCACGTTAAATCTTGTCTCTCTGTGTTGTGTTATTTATTCTACACTTTTATTTGAGATTTGTAATATTTTCTGCATATTAGTTTCTACTATTGTGATTCTGTAAGGGATTATTCCGCATATTTTATCTCTTATTTCCTAACAATTGGTATCAGAGCCTGGTTTGGTTTGCTGAAGTGTTGAATCGCAGGGAAATTTTTATCTTGAGTGGGAGCTATGGCAGATGATGGAAGATCTAGGGTTGATAAATTCAACGGGTAGAATTTCAGTCTTTAGAAGATGTAGATGGAAGATTACCTTTATCAGAAGGATCTTTATACTCTGTTTTCTGAGAAGGTGAACAAACCCTCAAGTATGATAGATACGGAATGGGATTTGTTGGATCGAAAGGCACTTGGAATGATCCGGCTATGTCTTGCATCTTTGGTATTATTTAATGTTTCAAAGGAAAAGACTACAAAAGATCTAATGGATGCATTAGGGAAGTTGTATGAAAAACCCTCTGCCTCTAACAAGATATTTTTAATGAAAAAGTTGTTTAATATGAAGATGTCTGAGAATAGTTCAGTAGCAGATCATTTAAATGATTTCAATATGGTTGTGAATATGCTAGCTTCAGTTACAATAGAATTTGATGAAGAAGTTAGGGCTTTATTAATTTTGTGCTCTTTACTTGAAAGTTGGAATAGCCTGGTAATGGCGGTAAGCAACTCGGTTCCAACTAACTTGAAGTTGAAGTTTGAGGATGTTGTAGGGGTGATTCTAAGTGAGGAAATGTGAAGAAAAAAGCTGGGGAATATTCTACTTTAGGGAATGCTTTGACAGTGGAAACTAGAGGGAGACAGAAGAATAGAGGAAACCGTGGAAAATCGAAAGATTGGGCAAGGTCAAAATCCAAGAGCAAGATTGTATGTTGGAACTGTGGAAAGTCTGGGCATGCAAAGAAGGATTGTTGGGAGCTTCGGGACAAGAAGAAACAACAGGAAGAAAACAAAGAGGAAAATGTGGCATCTGGGTAATGTATGTCGGGATGCTTTGATTCTTTCTTTGCATAATATTACTGAATCTTGGGTTTTAGATTCAAGGGCTTCTTTTCATGCTACTCCACATAGGCATTATTTTGTTGATTATGTTCAAGGGGATTTTGGGCATATTTTTCTTGGTGATGATGAGCCTTGCAATATAGTTGGAAAAGGTTATGTTCAAGTTAAGATGCAGAATGGGAATACATGGTTATTGAAGGATGTCAGACATGTGCCTACATTAAGGAGAAATTTGATATCGGCGAGGCAATTGGGAAGTGATGGTTGTACTGTGATATTTACAACTAACTCTTGGAAGGTTACCAAGGGTGCTCTTGTGGTGGCAAGAGGTAAGAAGGTTGGAACCTTGTATTTAACCACTGATAGTACTAATGATTGTAATCTTGTGGCTTCAGATGTAGATACAACATTATGGCACTATAGGCTCGGTCATATGAGCCATAAGGGCATGAACATCATAAAGAATAATTTTCTTGGATATACAGAAACAAGTTTGGATTTATGTGAGAACTGCATATATGGGAAATAGAAGCGAGTAAGGTTTCTCAAGGTTGGACCTACAAAGAAAGAGAGTACATTAGAGTGGTACATTTCGATACGTGTGTGGGGCCACTGTATCATCTCTTGGGGGTTCAAGTTATTATGTTACTTTTATTGATGATGCAACAAGGAAAGTTTGGGTTTATTGTATTAGTAACAAATCGATGTATTTGACACTTTTGTTAAATGGAAAGCCTTGGTAGAGAATGAAATAGGTCTTAAGGTAAAATGTCTCAGTCGATAATGGAGGGAGTATTGCAGAGCAATGAATTTAATGATTACTATTCTAAGAATGGAATCCATGGCAGTAAAAGATGGTTCCGGGAACTCCACAGTAGAATGGGTTATCGAAAGGATGAATAGAACAATAATGGAACGTGCTAGGAGTATGAGGTTACATGCGGGGATCGCTTCTTTCTTTTTGGGCAGGAGCGGTGAGCACAGCTGTGTACTTGATAAATAGAGGACCCTCAAGTGCCTTGGATGGAGGCATACCTGAGGAGGCATGGTATGGTAAGAAAGTTGATTATTCATTTCTTAGAGTCTTTGGATGTGAGGTGTTTGTTCATATAGACACGGATGATAGGACCAAGCTAGAGGCTAAATCAGAAAAATGTACTTTCATTGGTTATGATGGTGATGACTTTGGATTTAAATGTTGGATTATTAAGGACAAGAAAATCATTCGGTCTAGGGATGTGGTCTTTAATGAGAAATTCATGTATAAAAAAGCGATTGCAGGAAAATAGGGAAGAATCCAAGAAAGAATATGCAAAGTGGTAGAGGATCTTAGGATGGGAAAGTGACCCATGAATCGGTTCAGAACCTACTCAACATGAACCCCAAACTCCTACAAAGTGAGGAGGTCTTCTAGGGCAAGAAAATAACGTGAACGTTTTTCTCCTTCTCTTTATTATTTATTACTCACTGATAGTGGAGAGCCAGAGAGCTTTGATGAAGCAATGCAGGTAGATGCTAGTAAGAAGTGGGAGCAAGCCATGGATGAGGAGCATAAGTCTCTCATGGAGAACCAGACTTGGGATTTGGTAAAGCTACCGGAAGGCAAAAGAGCATTGCAGAACAAGTGGGTGTACAGAGTTAAAGACGAAGAAGGAGGAAAGAAAAGTTATAAGGCTCAGTTGGTGGTCAAGGGGTTTACACAGAAACAAGGTATAGATTTTGATGAGATATTTTCTCCTATAGTAAAAATGACTTCTATTAAAATTGTTCTTAGAATAGTGGCAATGAAGACTTGCACTTAGAACAGTTAGATGTAAAGACTGCATTTCTCCATGGTGATTTGGAGGAGGAACTATATATGCAGCAACTAGAGGGCTATGAGGTCAAAGGTAAAGAGGAGATGGTGTGTAAACTGAAGAAGAGCTTGTATGGCTTGAAACAAGCTCCACGTCAATGGTATAAGAAGTTTGATAGCTTCATGATGGAGCAAGGTTATATTAGATGTCATTCTGACCATTGCATGTATACAAAGAAATTTGAGGATGGAAGTTATATTATCCTGTGTTTATATGTTGATGACATGTTGGTTGCAGGTAAAAACATGCAGGAAATAAAAGTACTCAAGAAACAACTAAGTGAATCATTTTATATGAAGGATTTGGGGGCAGCCAGACAAATCCTTGGTATGAGGATAACTCGGGATAGGAAGGAACAAAAGTTGAATTTATCTTAGGAAGAGTACATTAAGAAGGTATTGGACAGTTTTAACATGTAGGATACTAAACCGGTTGGGACTCCTTTAGCAGGATATTTTAAGTTATCAAAGGAGCAATGTCTCAAGACAAAGCAGAAAGAAACCAGATCCTTACTCATCGGTAGTTGGCGTTTGATGTATGTTATGGTGTACACTAGGCCGATATTGCCCATGCAAAGGAGAGCTGTGAGTAGATTTATGAGTGATCCAGGTAAAGAGCATTGGCAAGCAGTAAAGTGGATACTTCGATATTTAAGAGGGACCATGGGGACAGTTTTGTGCTATAATGGATCAGACACCACTTTACGTGGTTATGTAGATTCAGACATGGCTGGAGATGTAGACAGCAGGAGGAGCACGACAGGTTATATTTATATTGTAGGTGGGACAACAGAGAAGCTGGATTTCACAACTACAGAAAGTGGTGGCTTTGTCAACCACGGAGGTTGAGTATGTTGCTGCCACAGAGGCAAGCAAAGAGATGATTTGGTTACAACAATTACTTGAGGAGTTAGGGCATAAGTAGGAGGAATGTAAGCTGCATAGTGATAGTCAGAGTGCTATACACCTAGCTAAGAAATATGCTTTCCACTCCAGGATGAAGCATATACAGTTGAGATATCACTTCATCAGGACAACTTTGGAGGAAGATAAGTTGAAGTTGGAGAAGATTCATACCAGTCAGAATCTGTAGACATGATGACCAAGGTGGTCACAAGGGATAAACTAAAGCTATGTTCAGCTTTGGTTGGCCTTCACAGATGACAGTGAAGGGTTGAGAAGCTTGCTCAATGGAAATTAGTCTCCAAGTGGGAGATTGTTATGTTTGTGGAGCCTATTTTCATGTCAGAGTGTGGTACACCTTCTATGTGTTACACTTGGGTATTTTTACGGTGGTCCCGCTCAGCTGGTGAGCAAGTCAGGGGGGTTCGAGGGCGAAGCCCCCAAAGCAAATTTTCATGGGTGGTTTATTAACCCATGGGTAATGGGTAACCGTTATGGGATATTTTTGGGCCCATGGTTTTTGGTACCCATTGTTTTGTAAAACCACCTCTTCGGCTACCCATAGGTTTATGGGACGGTTTTGTTTTTGCCGTTGTTTGATACCCATGGTTTTGTAAAAATACTTAAGCAGTTGTCTATTTATATGGTCTTATGCATATGATAGATAGAAGCAAATGTATTGTAGATGTGTTTTGAATTCGGGTGTGAATTCAGTAGAGTTTGTTGAGCATAGCTCCAAACGGATCGGGGTATTATATTGAGAGAGTGGAGGCTTGTAATAAAATCGAGCAAGTGATTCTTGGTGGACGTAGCCCAAATTGGGTGACCCACGTTAAATATTGTTTCTCTATGTTGTGTTATTTATTCTACACTTTTATTTGAGATCTGTAATATTTTTACATATTAGTTTCTTGTTGTGATTACGTAAGGGATTATTCGCATATTTTATCTCTTATTTCATAACAACTTTTCTTCCAAACATAAGAGAGGTCAGTATTATACCTTTATATCAAATAATAAAGATTAAAATAATACAAAAAAATCATAAAAATGTTCACATATTACCCATATAGGTCGGTCATGCCCAAAACCACTCAACTTGCACAAAACAAACTCAAAACCCCATCACTAGGATGAGTAAAATCCACTAACACAAAAACCATGATTATTCAAGCTAAAAATTCATCACACATGTGTAATATATCATAAAAAATAATCCATGGTCGTTAATTATCTTGGACCAATCAAATAATTCATAACACAAGCCAAAAGATTCATATCCTTCACTAAACAGTTGTTTCTAGCACCCTGTCTTCACCTTTAGGCCTCAAGACCACCAAATATCAACTAAAATATGGCATGTAACCACTATATGGAATCCTCATGACCTATAGAACACATCCATGTATGTTATACATCATGAAACATCCATATTTTCAAACTAAAACAACTTTCCTCTTCACTAAATCATACTACCAGAAAGTAGTTTTACAAATCCAATTGGTTTTCATCCTTACTATTACTTCCATGACATCCAAAGGACTTAAATAGAAACAAAAGTTGTCCCTATTCACTTTCTAGGTGATAGAAAGCATTAACTCATGCATCACGTGCCTCATTCACTTCATTCTTTTAGCTTGAGCATACTGTCACGAAAACCAAACGTTCTTATTTCTCACAAAATGGCCTAGAAGATGAATAAAATCAACTCACCAAGACAAAAGAAATACACCATTGGAATTCCCTCTAAATAATCTTTATAGAACATATTAAAAATCCTTTAAACTCTAAGTGGAATGCCTTCGATCAATCTAATCTCTACAAACTACTTCTTAAGACTTATAGGACTCAAGAAATGACCTTAAGCTAAACATGGTTCATTACACCAAAAATTACTTCCACACTTAAAAAAACATAGAACACACTTATACATGATGTATAAGCACTTAGAAACCTTAACTAAGAAAGAAAAACTCATAAACATCATCTCACCTCATAGAGATACTTAACACCTTGCTAAAGAAAACATATTCCATATTTGACCCTTAAATAAATGCTCATCACTTCTTTATACCTCATCAAAAATGCAATTTTGATATATGAATGGAAATATATCTAAACCAGGATCAAAACCAAACTTTAATGGATTCCTAACTCCTCATGTAGCTCTTGCAACTCCACTTTTAGTGAAAGCTACTCCAAGCTGCCCCAAAAACTAGCCTTCATAAATAGGGAATTTTTTTCCATTTTTCACCTCAACCATGATATGAAAATATCATGGAAATGTATAAAAACTCAAGGGATAAAAACAATGTCAATTTATTCTTCAACTTCTTTGGATAACTTTTCCTTAAACTAGACTTCTTTATAAACAAGTTATTTTAGGTGGGACCCACATACAATCACATGCTCTAATTCAACTTTCTAGAAATCTAGAGGATTCCTCTACAACATCCAATCATAACTTTTTCAAAACCAATAAAAATGGGCTATTACAAGTAATTTTCTTTAGGTCACTTTTAGCTAGGGTTTCAAACAAACTTACCTTCTTAACGGTCATTCATAAAAATGTGACGATCAAACCACCTCTTTTATTTTCAAAATCATCAAAAATGACTTAAAATGATATTCTAATGAGCTCAATTCCCCATGCTAAGCATACATGTTAGGAAATAATGGATAAAATATGCGAGAATAATACCTCATAGAATCGTAATAGTAGAAACTAATATGCAGAAAATATTACAGATCTCAAATAAAATTACAAAATAAAATAACACAACACAAAGAGACAAGTATTTAACGTGGTTCACCCAATTTTGGCTATGTCCACCAAGAATCACTTGCTCATATTTTATTACTAGCCATCACTCTCTCAATACTGATACCCGATTCTATTTGGAGCTATACTCAACAAACTCTACATAATTCACACCCGAATTCAAAACACATATGCAATGTTACATACTTCTACCATATACATAAAACCATATAAGTAGAACAAGCGCTTAAGTAGTTTTACAAAACTTTGGGTATCAAATCCATGGGCAAAAATTTGTCCCATGAACCTATGGGTCAAAAATCCCGCCCATATGAGAAGAGCACGTTTCCCGATATATCATGCATGTTTTAAGGTCAATTTTTTTTTAGGGGCCCTCAAGCTACAGGGCGGCCCGGCCCGACCTTGAACCCCAGTGAAACAACTATGGAAAGTGTACAGTACTCTTAGCGTACAATCTTCAACACGTTCTCACATGAAAACAGGCTCCATAACCTAAAAATCTCCCACTTGGAGACTAGTTTCCTCTGAGCAAGATTCTCAACCCTTCACTAGTTTCCGTGAAGACCAACCAAATTTGAACACAACTTCATTTTTTTCCCTTGTGACCACCCTGGTCATCATGTTTGTAGGATTCGACTAGTATGAATCTTCTACGACTTCAACTTCTCTTCCACCAAAGTCATCTGATGAAATGGTACCTTAAGCTTGTATATGTTTTGTCCTAGAGTGGAAAGCAGAGTTCTTAGTTAGGTGTATAGCACTCTGACTATCACTATGCAACTTTCCTTCCTCTTGCTTATGCCCCAAATCCTCAAGAAATTATTGTAACCAAATCAATTATTTTCTTTCCTCACGTGGTAGCAACATACTTAGCCTCTGTGGTTGACAAAGCCATCACACGTAGTCATGAAATCTATCTCATTGTTGTACCACCTACGGTGTAAACATAACCTATCGTGCTCCTCTGCTATCTACATAACCACACAAAGTGGTGTTTGATCCACTATAGCACAAAACTATCCCCATGGTCCCTCTCAAATACCAAAGGATCCACTTTACTGCCTGCCAATGATCTTTACCTAGATCACTCATAAATCTAGTCACTGCTCCCACTGCATGGGCAATATAAAGCCTAGTGCACACCATGGCATACATCAAACTGCCAACCGCTGATGAGTAAGGTACCTTGGACATCTGGTTTCTCTCCTGCTCTGTCTTGGGACACTGCTCCTTTGATAACTTGAAATGGCTTGCCAAAGGAGTCCCAACCAGTTTAACATCCTACATATTAAACCTCTCTAAGACCTTCTTAATGTACTCTTCCTGAGATAAAGTTAGCTTTCGTTCCTTCCTATCCCAAGATATCCTCATACCAAGGATTTGTTTGGTTACCCCCAAATCCTTCATAGCAAAGGATTCACTTAGCTGCTTCTTGAGTACTTTTATTTCTTGCATGTTTTTACCTGCAACCAACATGTCATCCACATACAGACATAGGATAATATAACTTCCATCCTCAAATTTCTTTGTATACATGCAATGGTCAAAATAACATCTAATATAACCTTTCTCCATCATGAAGCTATCAAATTTCTTATACCATTGACGTGGAGTTTTTTTCAAGCCATATAAGCTCTTCTTCAGTTTACACACCATATCCTCTTTACCTTTGACCCCATAGCCCTCTGGTTGCTACATATATAGTTCCTCCTCCAAATCACCATGGAGAAATGTAGTTTTTACATCAAGTTGCTCTAAGTGCAAGTCTTATGCTGCAACTATTCCAAGAACAGTTCTAATAGAAGTCATTTTTACTATAGGAGAAAATATCTCATCAAAATCTATACCTTTTTTCTATGCAAACCCCTTGACCACCAACCTGTGAGCCTCAGTATCTTTTCTTGCCTCATTCTTCCTCTTTGACTCAAAACACCCACTTGTTCTATAATGCTCTTTTGCCTTTGGGTAGCTTCACCAAATCCCATATCGGTTCTCCATGAGAGCCACGATGCTCCTCATCCATGGCTTGCTCCCACTTCTTCTTGACATCTACCGCATTGCTTCATCAAAGCTCTACGGCTCTCTACTATCGGTGAGTAATAAATAATAAAGAGAAGGAGAAAAATGTTCAGGTTATCTTCTTACCATGGAAGACCTCCTCAATATAGGAGTTTGGGGTTCTGTTGAGGAGGTTCCTAAACTGATTCATGTGTCACTTTTCCATCGAGAAGATCCTCTACGGCTACATATTCTTTCTTGGATTCTTACCTTTTTCCTGCATGACTACTACTTATACATGACTTTCTCATTAAAGACCACATCCCTAGATCAAATGATTTTCTTGTCTTTAATACTCCAACATTTATATCCAAAGTCATCACCACCAAAACCAATGAAAGTAAATTTGTCCGATTTAGCCTCTAGATTGGTCTTATCATCCCTGCCTATATGAACAAACGCCTCACATCCAAAGACTCTAAGAAATGAATAATCATCTTTCTTACCATACCAAGCATCCTCGGGTATGCCTCCATCAAAGGCACTTGAAGGTCCTCTATTTATCAAGTACACGGTTGTGCTCACCGCTTCTACCCCAAAGAAAGAGGCACTCATCTTTGTAATAGCGTACGTACCCAAAATTGTAAGGTATTGTACTGCCAAAACAATGTAACAGGTGCCCCAATGATGATACAGGTCTCCTCGCAAGGTGTTCGAGATCCGAAAAATATCTCAAGTGTGCGTTAACATCCCGCATGCCCCGCTTAGCCCCCACGTGCTTTGTTTTTCCCTTTTCCCCTCTTTTCTTGGCATTTTCTCTTTAGTGACGAAACCGCCGCCTGCCTGGGTAGTGGTCTCGTGACCACCGCCCTGAATAGGACGGCAGCCAGAATGCTTGCACCCCTGCTTAGGGCGGCGGTCCTTTACGTGTTTTCCAGAAAGCTCTTTTAACATGACTCATGTAATTTCAACGTTTTACCAGCTTTCTTTCACCGCCATAAACTTGCATTTATGATTCTGGTTCCCTGGAGTAGTGTTTTGCCATTGTTTATAGTTTAAGAGTTCTATTTGGTTTTTACCTTGGATAAATGCAAATGCTATAAATAGTTGGCTTGTGCTCAAGCAAATGGCCCATCAAATTTGCCTCTGACTTCTCTTTGTAATAGATTTAATTTTCATTTTGCTTAGAATGCTTAGTTTCTTTCATTGCATGCTTAGTTAGCATTATTTTATTGTTAGTAAGCCACATATCCATCTTGTGCAATTGCTGCTGTTATTTCATCCAATCCATTGGAATAAGATAGTCTGTTTATCAATAGGAAGCCATTAAAGTTGGAGGTTTTGTTCTTATAACAGGATAGTTTCAGGTTCTGGACGTTTCATGTTGCATGACTCGCAATAAATCCCGCTAGGAATTACATAAGCCAAGCTCGTACTCTTGCGTTATCCCTCTCCTACTTGCATTATATTGATCGTATCTTCAGCTACCTTTTTCCCAATATCTACTTCTGTTGATGCTAGCATTACACGCTTTTCTGGATCCACGTGAACATGAAGGAACGAGGAGATCACGCTGAGGGGACAAAATCACACACACCATCAGATTCGCCACTGTTCTGTAGAATCTAGGTTCTAGCTTTCAAAGTTCTAGTTAGAAACATATCAAATAAAGTAGCCAATCACTTTATTTTAGTCAATTTTACTTTCGATATTGCTAGGGAAGCTGTGGGGATTGATAGTTTATGAGAGACTATGATTCATTCCTCACTTCTGAGGTAGGATCGAGAGTCTTGCAAATAGATTAGATTAGTTATTTCATTGTTTAGAATAGATCTACAAATTGCACAGACAAATAGCTATACTCGGTTATCTTGTTTGTTTTAAATTGTTATCTTAGCTATCAATTTCTAGATGTATTAAATTAGTTGCTAAATTCATTCGAATAGTTCATCAGAAAATACAAAAATAGAGAAATCATATATGCTATAGATATATTTCACGTAGTTAAATTCACTTTATTGCAGTTTGTTTACATTATTGCTTTTGTATGACAATCACTGGACCTAGGGAGCCCAGAGAATACGTATTCGAGCCAATCATGCCTCAACCCAATCTCATCATAGCAATTGTTGACATAGACCAGAATCTTAGAATCCAAGTCTTCCAAACAATAACAGACTTACAACAGATCAGTTCCCAGTTGAGCGGGTTAAACATAGAAGACGACCAAGCGCACACGTTTTGGTCAAATCAACCAAACTACATATTACCCTAGGTAAAATCCATATGATTGTAGAAGGGCTTGAAAGAGAGCAAACGTTCGGTTGTGATCCTTTGGTCCCACAACCAGACGCAGGAGACATTCTCACAGACATAGATACTAGCCTAAGAATTCAGGTTGCAAGAACGCTGTGAGGTACTCTGAGAAGATCGCACAACTATTAATTTTGAATATAGAGGCTGAGAAAGCATATGATTATTGGATACTAGGGATTAGGGATTGAATTCACACATGACCATAGTAGGACCACAACAACTACGAGTCTACGGTTGCGATCCACAAATCCTGCAACCCAACAAATCCGTAAGTACATCAGACATAGACACTGGCCTACGCACACTAGTATTCAGATCTACCCCACTTCCACCTATCATCATCGAACAGTTATCCTTGCTAAACACAGCAGCTAACAAAGCTAAGGAGTTCTGGACTAGGCTAGAGAATCATCCATAGAGTCAACTATATTTACCATCCACCATATGACCTTATCTGGAGACATACACGAAACTATCCCAGGTCATTTTCCACGTATTCCACAACCCATAGATCGAATCACGCCAGAGCTCGATATTGATTGGAGCCTTCGAGCAGTCATCCTTGCGATCGATCTATCACACCAGTTCAGAGTTAGGAGGGCCTTCTTTGCCTTAGATTCGCAAGTTCCACTAGTGCGTATTGAAGACATTAGATTGCCTAACTAGTTTGTCTGCATCCCATACATATTCCATCCCCACCGGCTGTCTCGGCATGACCTCGGGAGGTCGGGTGCGAGGAAGAGTTACTTGTAGATTCCCACGCTCGCTTGTCACTTTTCCATCGTACAAAATTGGTGAACCCGACGTGAAAGTTCCTACTTTCTAAATCTGGAATCTTATTCTTACTTGTGTTGTCAAAGTGTTTTACTTTTGTCTTCTCCGTCTCATCGGCCTTCACATCAGCTTCACCAACAAAATTGGTGAACCCAACGTGAACCATTTTACTTTTTTCTGGAGTCGATTTAAACTAGTTCTTTCAAATTAAACAATTCTTTCATCTTTACTTCCTCATTAGCTTTCACCATCACCTTCGGTCCTTCCCATTATTCTATGGTTATTCATATACCCCGAATATGTCGGGATTCGATGCATATGGCAGGCCCCTCTTGGGCCTTGAGGCATACTATGCCCAACAAAATAGGCAATCATCACCCTCACTCTCAGTATGGGGTGACAACTACTCAGCTAACCAATTGTCAACACAAACTCCAAGGATCAGATATATCTCATCTTTTCAAACTGAGGAGTCGATCAGCTCGCTCAACGCAACAAAAAGCATCCTTGAGGCTCGAATAACATGACGTTCACTGAAGAATCTGGTTCATCTCCTCAAGTGCTGCTTAGACCACAAATTAGTAGACAATCAGACTCATACCGAGGTTTAGACGATGAACATTCGGTACGTTATGCCAGGAACAACCAACATTCTCGAAGTATGTACCCACCTATAGGAGGTTTACAAACACAACCCGAGGTCTCTTTTCAAGAAAATACCTCCATGCCACTACATATAGGAAATGCCCTCGGGGAAACTTGGCAGGGAAATGATCAGTTCATAGCAGGATATCACATGCCTATACAACACCATGATATACAACAAACGCCACTACGGCAAAACACCGTGACTTCACCAAATGAAGTCATTTCAACATTAGTAGAAAAAGTGAGAGGGTTAGAACTTGCTCAAGCAAATCACCATTCTCAATTCATACAAATAGGAAATTCTAATCCTCCTAGCTAAGTAGACCTCCTCACAGGAGTAGGCACGTTAGGCATGACTCCTCAGTATTCACAACAAACGCCAACTAGACCCACCATCTCTAACGTTGTTCCTCCCGGTCTAGTACAAAACAATCCATTCCTGGACAATACCCCGTCATACTTAAACATGTACTCCAAATCACCACAAGGGGATATGTTCTCCTCTCCGACATGTTTTCTCAAACACAGGTGTTTCCTTATGCCCCTACCAACATATACGCTACGCCATATCAACAACCCATTCCACCTCCGCTCCCTCAGCAAGCACCATCAATGGTCGAAACCTATGCGATAGGGACTTATTCAGAATATTTGAAAGAACCCTTAGATTTCACCATACGAAGCGTCATGCTTCCAAGACCTCTTCCCGACTTGCCCAAATACAAAGGTGAGGGAGATCCAAACGCACATATCAAAGCTTATGCTACAGCCATTCGAGAACTACTCCCATGGGATGGGGTTGTTGCTAAGATATTCCCAAAAACCTTGGAAGGCATCACTCTTGATTGGTATTATAGAATACCTGAGGCTTCCATCCATTCGTTCAAGTAGCTCGTGTTAGAATTCATCAAGGCCTTTGACATGAACAAATTATTAAGGATAGGAATCAGGGAATTCTTACACATCAAGCAAGAACACAACGAATCTATCACCCATTTCATCCAAAGGTGGCGTATAGTTCTTTATTCTTCGGCAAGTGCTCCAAACATGGATCAAATGGAACTATGTGATTTATTCCTTCATTCTCTTAGCAGAGAAGTGAAGGAAGAAGTCCAGAAGTTCCCATTAAGAACTTACGATGAAGTACTTGAGAGTGCTCTTCGAATAGATCAAGCGGCAATTGATAGTGGTCACAAAACATATGGAGCAAATGGGAGGTTAGTCACCTCCAACCAGAACACTACAACTTATCCTACTACCACAAACGTCAATCAAGGACCTAAAATCCTTAATAAAAATCGGGGTGTAACAACAGATGGAGTAACCGACCAGCCTAAGAAGGTAAATGTTGTCAATACTCCATCACAAATAAACAACCAACGAAACAAAAACTTTACCCCGACAATCAATACAGTGGATTTTAACCATCCACAACAACAACAACAACAAGCGAAATCCCACACAGGGTCCGAGCCAAAATTCAACTAGATACCAAAACCAGAATTCAAACCAAAGACAACAAATGCAAAATTTTAATAGACAACGGTTTGATCAAAATTTTGGGCCACAATACGCACCAAACCAACAAACTAGGAATTACAATCCTAATTCGTATTGTGGTTTCCACAAAATTCGGGGCCATGACACTAGAACATGCCGTGATTACAATAAATTCATGCAACGCTTGCCAGATGAACAAAGACAACTTTTCATGGATATGTTCTTGGCAGATCCTACGTCACCAACATCAAATACCTTTTTAGGGGCAGTTTCCCCTCAAAATGCACCCCTCAAGATCTTCAATGATCCGCTCCCAAATCACAATAATAACGAGTTAAATCCAAGTGGGAAGAACAAGAGCGTAATGACAGGAAACAATGATCATGAAGCTTTAACTTTGCTAAATCCATTAGTTGCCCAACTAGGAGTCACCACGGCCTAAGGTAGTCGGTTTAGTGGAGTTAGACATTTGAACTACCCATCGAAGTTGTAACAAGAACACGAGAGTATTTCTCTCAGCCAAGTCCAAGCCACCTACCGGAGACGGATAAACTCCAACAAATAGTAGCAAAGCCTGTGGGTGCCTATGATTTAATTAATGACCTAACAAAAACCTTCTCGCACATTTCATTTTTAGACTTACTAAAGAACTCTCCTGCCCATAGGGCTGCTCTTTTAGAAGCATTAGGTTTAGGCCATTTAATTAACATCACTCCACCTCCTGAAACACAGGTAAATCATATAGACTTTGATGTTCATCCTCCAGGGGCAGGCGGATAGGGATGTCAAATTCATATTCGAGATAAACAAAATGCCAACAGATGCGTTGAGATCACACGCCGAGGTGATCCAGCCTTACATTTGCAAGTATGGGTTTATAAAAACTATGTAAAGCGTGCAATGATAGACAATGGGGCAGCGGTTAACATAGTCCCCTTCTCTTTCCTTCAAAAGCTAGGGTATGGAGAAACCAATTGTTCCATGACTCGAAATACATTGAGAGGCTATGATAGCCTTAAAGCCACCTCATTGGAACTATAATATTACCGGTCACCTTAGGACCCAAAACCATCTTGACTGATTTTTATATTATAGATCGGGAAACTAACTATAATATGATCCTCAACTCGACCATGGATATACCGCATGAAGGCAATCCCTTCTACACTATTTCAAGAAGTAAGGTTTTTACACTTAGGAAAGATATTTGTAGCCAAAGGTGATCCAAAACCATTCGATGTACACCTAGCTGACTTAAAGAAAAGACCAGGCGTGCACTCGGAGTTTGAACTCCCAACAAACCAACTTAATAAACCTACCGATGCAAAACCAGAGGAAAAGTTGGTTCCTACAACGGATCTTGAGACTATGAGTCTAGTCAAGGCAACCCCAACCCCAAAGATGAGGCTAACACTGTAGAAACAGTATCATTAGGAACTACTGCAAAAATCGTTGAATTAATAGAACAAGATCTACCAATGTTCTTACCATTTGATTCTGTAGGCATGGGATATTCCCTAGGTGTCGGTTCTCTCCCAGCAGTAGATCTCTGCATGGTAGAGGTAGAAGATGTTAACACAACAAATATCCCAACATCTATACTCCCAGCTAAATATTGGACTCTCCATTTTGATGGGGCTAGATGTCATTATGGAGCTGGGGCAGGTATAATCCTTACTTCTCCCGAGGGGAAAGTCCTACCATTTTCCTTTAAACTAAATTTCGAATGCACAAACAACGGCGCTGAGTACGAAGCCCTCCTCCTTGGCCTCATCTTAGCTAAGAGAATCGGTGTTGATAACATCAGAGTCTTAGGAGACTCACAATTGGTAGCAAACCAAGTCTCTGAGATATATGAAACCAAAGCCGAGCACTTACAGCTTTACAAAACAACTGTGTTGAATTTAAGCAAGGAGTTTGACTTCATATCTATTGAATTAATCCCGCGAGAACACAATCTTCTCGCCGATTCTATAGCAACCTCAAAGCATCACGTTTTACTCCAAACTAGTAAGTTAGAGGATACCTGTTTCATTGTATACCTTCGTGATGAACCATTGATAAAAACAATGACAAATTCTCTTTTAAATGGAAATGAAAACAAATCTTCTATCCTAGACCACATTGATAGTGATATGGCCACTCTGAATTACTTAAACACCTATGCGGCATTACATCTCTCCTATCATATGATAGATTTGTCCTTAATCCCACATTCGTCTTCCTACTTTGCGGAAATCCCATGATGGAGCTTCCCTCGCAAATGGAGCCTAGCATAAATACAGTAGAAAATGGGGATGATTTGGACTTACCTCCAGCCCCGCCTTAGTTTGAAGAAGGTAATGCCTCTTTAATCGAAGAAACAATTGATGTTAACATCGGAATGGAAGATGAACCAAGGATATTGAAACTAAGATCCTTGTTAACCCCAGAAGAAGTAGAAATACACACTTGGATCCTCAAAGAACATCAAGGCGTTTGCATTTAATTATAAGAAAATGATAGGGGTTTCACCCCACATTGTGGTGCAGAACCTCGTCACTAAATCAGATGCAAAGCCGGTCAAACAAAAGTCGAGACCGATGAAACCCAAAGTAGCTCTCATGGTAAAAGATGAGGTAATGAAACTCCTCCAAGTAGGATTCATCAAACCAGTTGATTACTCTCAATGGGTATCTAATATCATTCCCATTCTCAAAAAAATGGAAAGATACGCATCTGCATAGATTTCCAAGACATTAACAAAGCATGTCCTAAGGACAACTTCCCATTACCATCCATAGATGTCATTGTTGATGCAACAACTGGATTTGAACTTTTGTCTCTCATGGATGGATTCTCGGGATATAATCAAATCAGAATATCTGAACAAGATCAAGCTAAAACCACGTTTATAACTCCTTGGGGAACTTATTGCTATGTTGTTATGCCATTTGGTCTCAAGAACGCTGGTGCTACATACCAGCGAGCTATGACATATATATTTCACGATCTAATTCATAAAATCATGGAATCCTACGTAGATGACTTGTTGGCTAAGGCCAAGAAGCGTTGTGACCATCCGGAAGTACTCGCATCATTCTTTCACGTCTGATAGAATACGGAGTCACGCTAAATCCAGAAAAATGCGTCTTTGGTGTAACAGGAGGGAAGCTCCTAGGTTACATCATATCGTCATGAGGGATAGATGTTGACCCAACCAAAATTTGGGCTGTCCTCGAAATGGTCCCACCTTCGAATGAATCTGGAATCAGGTCATTTCTCAGAAAACTTGGTGCAATCCGGAGATTCATCCCAGACTTAAGCTTTGCCATCCATCCAATCAACAATCTACTCAAGAAAGATTATAGTATTGATTGGACCAAAGACTGCAATGAAGCTTTTGATGCAGTTAAGCATTTCCTGTTATCACCACCTACGCTAATGCCACCTAAGCTAGATCGCCCGTTAATTTTATACTCGCAAGCTACCAATGTCTCGCTAGCTTTGTATGCTGGCTCAAGAAGACGATGACAAGAGAGAACGTGTGATTTATTTCATTAGCCGAACATTGCTCGACTATGAAACACGTTATACACAGGCAGAACAAGAATGCCTTGCCATAGTCTTTGCAACCAAACACTTAAGACATTATATGCTAAATCAAGAAACAAGGGTCATGGTAAAAACAGACCATTTACAAACTTTTCTCACGCAAGGGTCCTTGTCTAAGAAGGCTGGATGTTTTATAACCTTAATGGGAGAATTCAAATTAACATTTGTAAATCAAAAATCCGTTAAGGGACAAATCATCACGGATTGGTTAGCTGATAACCCATTAGATGGAGGTGATCTAGTAGATCTGGATTTTCCAAATGAGTGCGTATACTACATTGAAGCAGACCTCCTATCTCTGAGTGTCCCTGGTACACTAATATCATTAATTATATCATGGACCATACATATCCAGAAGGGGCTACACTGCAACACAGAAGGTGGTTACACATTATCGTAGCAAAATACATCATTATAGAGCAAGTGCTCTATCGGAAAGCGTTCGATGGAATGCTTCTAAGATGTGTCGACACAGAAGAATCCAAGAAGATTCTCCATGAATCTCATAGTGGAATGTGTGGAGGCCACTTCGGTGGCCATGCCACCGCTCGTAAAATACATCGAATAGGCTATTTCTGGCCCACTCTAGAACACAATGCGGTAGAGTTTTGTACGCAAGTGTCACAAGTGCCAAGAATTCTCCCATGAGATCCACATGTCGGCACAAACTCTACAACCAATCATGACTCCATGACCCTTTTCTACATGGGGCCTAGATTTAATAGGGAAATTCTCTCCCTCATCTGGCTGACGGCCATAATTTCATAATCACGGCCACCAAATATTTTACCAAGTGGATAGAGGCTATGCCCCTTACTATCGTATCGGGTTCGTAATCACCAAGTTCATTTTGAACCAAATCATTTGCAGGTATGGTATCCCGCAAATCATTATCTCAGATAATGGAAATTCTTTTAAGAATGAAAAATTTCACGAATTGTGCAATAAATTTAAAATAAGCCATCATACTGACCTCCTTGTATACCCTCAAGCCAATGGACAGGCTGAGGTGACAAATAAAACACTAAAAGTCATTCTCCTTAAAACGGTGAAAGAAAACAAACGAGATTGGCACTTGAAGTTATATCCGGCCTTATGGGCCCACCGAACCTCAATAAGAACACCAACGGGAGAAACTCCTTTCTCACTAGTATTCAGGGCAGAGGCAGTTCTCCCACTTGAGGTTGAAATACCCAGTCTCCGTATTTCATTACAAGGGATTCTGGATGAAGACGCTTACAGAGAAGCACGTCTCTCCCAACTAGAAAGCCTAGATGAAGCTAGGTTAGATGCTAAACAACGACACAGAGCCTATGCTGACCGGATGTGCCGGCAGTATAACAAGAAAGTCTATGAACGCGACATATATGAAGGTGATCTAGTTCTAAGGCTAGACAGCTGGATCGACAAGAAGACCGGCGAAGGAAGGAAGTTCGGCCTAAATGGTTGGGCCCATACCGAGTCATGAAGGACTATGGAAATGGTGCATACCTCTTATGTACGCTGGAAGGTGAGGAATTTGGCGAAACAGTCAATTCCCTACACCTCAAGCGGTTCTACGCGTAAGCAACTAGCACTATTTATAATTACATTTACATTGCATCTTCATATAGATTAAGATCATTTTGTCCGCTTGTTTCGTACACAAATTGTGATCAAGGAATTTTGTTCTCAAAGCAATTCATTACAAACTCATGATGTTGTTGGCATAAACACTCTAATCATATTTCTCCATTTCCATGATAACATCAAATTATCTCAAAATCATTTATCAAATAAAGCTAGATATGACAAAGTCTTAACGGTAACCATGCCAAGATCTGCGGGTTTATTCTCACTTTTGGTTTCTTCTTAGGATAGGTGTCTTGCCTATGGTCTATTCTAGAAGCTTCATGGTGTCACATCTATCCCATATGTATATCTCTTTGGAAATAAGCACATACTGACATTTTACTCAAGTAAACAAGTCAAATATTGATCAAACAGAAAATTTTAATTTTACACATTTCCTTGCCCCACCAACCTTTGGTGATGAGCTTGCGTCTCTTACTAGTGACGTAGGGTTGGGAAAGGATGGAAATTCCCTTACTCGCCTATGCTTTTCCCACGGTGATAAACCCACGCTTCTTACTAGTAGCATGGGGCAAAGTGTAGGGGGTCCTCTTGACAAACAAATGCAAAAGGTCATAAGCAAACAATTCAAATCTCGAAGTCTTTGAGTCAAAAACAAATGAATCAGATGTCCAAAATTCCAAAAGAGTTCAAAATCCTAAAAACCCAGATTTTGTCTACCATGTGGCCATCTAAGGATCTAAGTCTGGATAAACCACAAAGCAAGTTGCATCCAAAACTATGAAGTCACTCGAGTGGAGTGGGCTTGTGGTATCCTAATTTGGTTCCGCCAAAGCTTTGTCTATCTTTCATCAATATCATTTCAACACATTTCATGACTTGTGCCCTTTCCAACTCTCGGTGATGAGCCCTCGCATCTTACTAGTTGCGTGGAGTTGGGGGTAGGGGCAAGTCTATCTGCTCATCATATCAGTTTATCTTCACCACTTTGCCAAAACAAATATGAAGTATCCAAAATTGCTTACAGAAACTGAGATTCAAAATCACATTGTATCTACATTATCATATATCAGCATCATGAAATACAAAAGGAAAATAAACATTTGCATCATTTGTTCTCCATTGCATACATTCCAAAAAAAGCATGCATACATACATCGTAATCTACGTGAGGAAACTAGAAAATAAGCAGAGCCATAAATGCCAAAGGTTTGATCCAAAAATTATATATATATATGATCAACGTTTCTGTACAATGCCATCATGCACTAAGCATGGTCAAAACACTCAAAGAGCCGGGATATACAAAAGAATGTATCATACAAAATCTAGGAGAGCCAATTGGCTTCTCAATCCCTACGAGACCCCTCTGAAGGCACACGCCACGCCTAGGACTGCTGCGCGCCGGCGCTCACGAGTGCACAGAGGGCTCAAGATCCCGAGGGCAGCCGCAGTCTCACCACAAGAATGGCTCCTCATCAAGTGCTCGGCCGTCCTATACCCCGCTAGCTCCGTGTGGAGAGTCGATACCATCCTGGCCACATGCCAGACTGGGGAAAAGACGTCAGTGTGTCTACCAGCTGCTGAGGGCTCCCCAACATCTACAGAACAGCTCGGCACGGGTCCTCTCCATGGGGATCATCAGGGTATCGGTGCATACCCTACGAATCAAGTCCCGCCACTCATCGGCAGTCTCTGCAAAACAAAGGAGAAAACAAATTAGAAACCAAACAAGAGATTAGAAATACAAGATAAATAAAAGGAGAGATAGTAACTAAGGAGATCCTAACTAAAAACAAACATTAAAAGGAGAGAGGGTAACTTACTCGGATCACCAGGCCTCCAGGATGGATCTATAGGATCAGCACTCACGCAGATGTCGCCGCGGCCCGGCGGGGCTACTCCTATGACTGGAGCAATGTAGCGCCCGCAACGGACTCATCCTCCCCACCATGGCCCTAGGAGAGTGGCTCCTCTGAAACCAGAGTCACTCTCTCTGCACTCTACTCGGCCCTCTCTGCTGCATAATATCCTGAGTGTCATGCCACTCAGGATCACTGTCCTCCTCGGTCTCCTTCTCTGTCTCTCCCCCTGTAAACTCCTCAGAATCAGAGTCTACTTCAATGGGTCATCACTGCTATGGGTAAGACCCGTAGCAATCTGAAGCAAGGGTGCCTGAGGTGCACCAGCTCTCCCTCTGGCACGTACTACCCTCTTGGCCGCAATGGGAACGCCAGGAGTAACCACTATCCAACCCTGGCCTCTAGGCCCCCCTCTGGCCTCTCGGACTGATTTGTATACTGGTGCTACTAGGGGAAGCATGCCCATATAGGGTAGGCCAAACTGCTGAGGAACTCGGCCAAAGGGGTGCATCTCCACTTGCCCCACTCTGTCAATAAGCTGCCCTGTGGTGGAGTAGGAGATCAAAGTAAGAGCCTCCTCGCCCCATATACCTGCCATAGTCTGATATGGTGTGGCCTCCATGTCGGCAGTAGTCAAAGAAGCAACTGGCTGATGAGGTGCTCGGAGCACCGACATATCTGTCCATCTGGCTGCCCTCATAGCTCGGGATCTGCCACCTCTACACCTCTGCCGTAGGGGATGAAGTGCTCATAGACCCAACTCATGACTAGGGTCGGGTGGCTCAAGGACTGCCCCTGTAAACAGACTACCCTGTATAAATCATGGTAGGTGGTCCCAAGTATGTCTCTGCTCCAGGCATATATCCGGCCATGTCCCTCTATCTGTGCAATAATAGGGGACCAACAATATAACAATGTATCTCCTCCCTTGTCCCCGATCAGTCTCGAGGCAAGGATCCCCATGATAGCCTGGCGAAGTAAGGGGATGGGAAAACTAGGAATGGATCAAACTCTAACCCCCTTCTTCGACCCCGTGGAGATGACTGCATCTCCCATATAGGAAGCCCACTGTGCTATCTAGGCCCGCGAACCTGTTGTCTCAAGGGTGAGACGTCTCCCAATAATCGGGACCCCCAGAATGCGGTAGACATCCTCTAGAGTAATGGTCCGCTCATCAACGAACCCTGAAATTGTAAGGTGTTCCGATCAGCATCCCAATATGAGAACAAGCCACAAATAATGTGACCTGGAAGGAGCAACATGGGGCACACGTTAGATGCGCAGAGATACCCCTTTGAAGAGTATCCTCCTCATCCTATGAGAGGGCATCTAACACTCCCTGGGGGCAGGCCACACTCCCTCTCTCGGCTCCTGGGATATACTCCTCTCTCACCCGCATACACCCAAAAATGACAAAACAAGACCATTTTAACTAAAACAAGGCCTACCTAGTAGCGCCCCCTAGATGGACCTTTTAACACTAACATTTTCAAAAATTACCCCCTCACGACAAAGATTTTAGCATTTCAAAATTAAGGGGGTAAAAAGGATAAATTGAAGAAAACTAACCTGTGATCTCATGGGTCGATGTTCCGCTTGCGGAGGCATGATCACTATCCCATCACGGACGTTTTGACTCTACTCACGCAAGAAACCGTCATCATGGGTTCCAGAGCTCAAAATCAATCAAATCAACTCGCGCAAATGAATAGGAAAATGGGCCCACTTTCATATATATATAGCACACGATCGCGTTTTAAATGCCTTTTCACAAGTTTGGAGCGCCGGGGAGGTAAGTTCTTATCCCCACACAAATGGTACATTCTCATTTCCTATTATTTTAGCGTTTATTTTCCAAACTATTGTGTCTATCTGCACTTGAGTTCTCTTTTCGTTTTGCAGGTAGCAGGAATTTTGGACGGCGTCATTTCAACACACGGATGTCAGGTATAACTTCTAACTTCCCATTTCGGGACCACCATACTCGGACCCACCATTTTATGCCTCTTCATGGCTAAAACGCTTCTCCGAGGGGGCAATATGTACGTACCCAAAATTGTAAGGTACTGTACTGCCGAAACAATGTAACAGGTGCCCCAATGATGATACAGGTCTCCTCGCAAGGTGTTCGGGATCCGGAAAAGATCTCCAAGTGTGCGTTAACATCCTGCATGCCCCGCTTAGCCCCGTGTGCTTTTTTTTTCCCTTTTCCCCTCTTTTCTTGGTGTTTTGCTCTTGATTCTGAAACCGCCGCCCGCCCGGCGGTGGTCTAAGTGACCCCGCCCTGAATAGGGCGGCGATCCTGTAACCGCCACCCTGCTCAGGGCGGCGGTCCTTTACGTGTTTTCCAGAAAGCTCTTTTAACACGACTCACGTAATTTCAATGTTTTACCAGCTTTCTTTCACCGCCATAAGCTTGCATTTATGATTATGGTTCCCTGGAATAGTGTTTTGCCATTGTTTATAGTTTAAGAGTTCTATTTGGTTTTTACCTTGGGTAAATGCAAATGCTATAAATAGTTGGCTTGTGCTCAAGCAAATGGCCCCTCAAATTTTCTCTTGATTTCTCTTTGCAATAGATTTAATTTTCATTTTGCTTAGAATGCTTAGTTTCTTTCATTGCATGCTTAGCATTATTTTACTTGTTAGTAAGCCACATATCCATCTTGTGCAAGTGCTACTGTTATTTCATCCAATACATTGGAATAAGATAGTCTGTTTATCAATAGGAAGCCATTAAAGTTGGAGGTTTTGTTCTTATAACAAGATAGTTTCGGAGTTACGGACGTTTCATGCTGCATGAATCGCAATAAATCCCGCTAGGAATTGCATAAGCCAAGCTCTGTACTCTTGCGCTATCCCTCTCCTACTCACATTGTATTCAGTCTGTATCTTGAGCTACCTTTGTCCCAATATCTACTTATGTTGATGCTAGCATTACACGCTTTTCTGGATCCACATGAACATGAAGGAACGAGGAGATCACATTGAGGGGACAAGATCACACACACCATCAGATTCGCCACTGTTCTGTAGAATCTAGGTTCTAGCTTTCAAAGTTCTAGTTAGAAACATATCAAATAAAGTAGCCAATCACTTTATTTTAGTCAATTCTACTCTCGATATTACCAGGGAAGCTGTGGGGATTGATAGTTTCTGAGAGACTATGATTCATTCCTCACTTCTGAGGTAGGATCGAGAGTCTTGCAAATAGATTAGATCAGTTATTTCATTGTTTAGAATAGATCTACAAATTGCACAGAAAAATAGCTATACTCAGTTATTTTGTTTGTTTTAAATTGTTATTTTAGCTATCAATTTCTAGATGTATTAAATTAGTTGTTAAATTCATTCGAATAGTTCATCAGAAAATACAAAATAGAGAAAATCATATATGCTATAGATATATTTCACGTAGTTAAATTCACTTTATTGCAGTTTGTTTACATTATTGCTTTTGTATGACAATCACGGGACCTAGGGAGCCCAGAGAATATGTATTCGAGCCAATCGTGCCTCAACCCAATCTCATCACAGCAATAGTTGACATAGACCAGAATCTTAGAATCCAAGTCTTCCAAACAACAACAAACTTACAATGATCGGTTCTACCAGTGAGTGGATTAAACATAGAAGACGACCAAGCACACACGTTTTGGTCAAATCAACCAAACTACATATTACCCTAGGTAAAATCCATATGACTGTAGAAGGGCTTGAAAGAGAGAAAACGTTTAGTTATGATCCTTTGGTCCCACAAATGACGCAGGAGACATTCTCACAGACATAGATACTAGCCTAAGAATTCAGGTTGCAAGAACGCCTGTGAGGTACTCTGAGAAGATCGCACAACTATTAATTTTGAATATAGAGGCTGAGAAAGCATATGATTATTGGATACTAGGGATCAGGGACTGAATTCATACATGACCATAGCAGGACCACAACAACCAAGAGTCTACGGTTGTGATCCACAAATCCCACAACCCAACAAATCCATAAGTACATCGATATAGACACCGACCTACACACATTAGTATTCAGATCTACCCCACTTCCACCTATCATCATCGAACATTTATCCTTGCTAAACACAGTAGCTAACAAAGCTAAGGAGTTCTAGACTAGGCCAGAGAATCATCCATAGATTCAACTATATTTACCATCCACCATATGACCTTATCTAGAGACATACACGAAACTATCCCAGGTCATTTTCCACGCATTCCATATCCCATAGATCGAATCACGTCAGAGCTCGATATTGATTGGAGCCTTCGAGCAGTCATCCTTGCCGATCGATCTATCACACCAGTTTAGGTTAGTAGGGCATTCTTTGCCTTAGATTCGCAAGTTCCACTAGTGCGTATTGAAGACATTAGATTGCCTAACTAGTTTGTCTGCATCCCATACATATTCCTTCCCCACCGGCTGTCTCGGCACGACCTTGAGAGGTCGGATGTGAGGAAGAGTTACTTGTAGATTCCCACACTTGCTTGTCACTTTTCCATCATACAAGTAACCTCATGCTCTAGCATGTTCCATTATTGTTCTGTTCATCCTTTCGACACCCCATTCTGTTGTAGAGTTCTGGAACGTCTTTTGCCTACCGATTCCATTCTTAGAACAGTTAAATCATCAAATTCATTTCGGAATACTCCTCTCTATTATCCGACACGATACATTTTAGCTTAAGACCTATTTCATTCTCTACCAAGGCTTTCCATTTAAAATAAGTGTCAAATACATCAGATTTGTTTCTAATACAATAAACCTAAACTTTCCTTGTTACATCATCAATAAAAGTAACATAATAACTTGAACCCCCAAGAGATGATACCTGAGACGACCACCACACATCAGAGTGCACCAACTCTAACTTAATCTCTTTCTTTGTAGGTCCAACCTTGAGAAACCTTACTCACTTTTTTTTCCCATATATGCAGTCCTCACAAAACTCTAAACCTATTTCGTATATATGGGAAAATACTTCTTTATGATCTCCATGCCCTTATGGCTCATATGACCGAGCCTATAGTGCCACAATGTTGTATCTACTTCTAAAGCCACAAGATTACAAACATTAGTGCTATAAGTGGTTAAATACAAGGTTCCAACCTTTTTACCTCTTGCCACCACAAGAGCACCCTTGGTAACTTTCCAAGATTCCCTGTAAAAATCACAAGACAACCCTCACTTCCCAACTGCCCTGCCGATATCAAATTTTGTCTTAATGTAGGCACATATCGACATCCTTCAATATCCAAGTATTATCATTCTACATCTTAACCTGAACAAAACCTTTTCCAACTATACTGCAAGGCTCATCATCACTAAGAAAAACATGCCCAAAATCTCCTTGAACATAATCAACAAAATAATGCCTATGTGGAGTAACATGGAAAGAATCCCTTGAATCTAAAACCCAAGATTCGGTAATATTGTGCAAAAAGAAAGAATCAAAGCATCCGACATACATCACCCGTTGCCACATTTTCCTCCTTGTTTTCTTCATGTTGTTTCTTCTTGTCCCAAAGCTCCCAACATCCTTCTTTACATGCCCATAATTTCCACAATGCCATCATACTATCTTGTTTTTGGATTTTGACCTTGCCGATTCTTTGATTTTCTATGACTTCATCTATTCTTCTATCTCCCTCTAGTTTCCACTTTGTCAAGCATTTCTGAAGTAGAAGATTCACCGAGATTTTCTTCGCATTTCCTCACTTAGAATCACCCCCTACAACATCCTCAAACTTCAACTTTGAGTTAGTTGGAACCGAGTTGCTTACCGTAATTACCAGGCTATTCCAACTCTCAGGTAAAGAGCACAGAAATAATAAAGCCCTAACTTCTTCATCAAATTCTATTGTAACTGAAGCTAGCATATTTACAACCGTATTAAAATCATTTAAATGATCTACTATTGAACCATTATCGACATCTTCGTATTAAACAACTTTTTCATTAAAAATATCTTATTATAAAGAGGGTTTTTCATACAACTTCCTAATGCATCCATCAATTCTTTTGTAGTCTTTTCCTTTGGAACATTAAATAATACCGAAGATGTAAGACACAACCAGATTGTCCCAAGTGCCTTTTTGTCCAATAAATCTCATTCCACATCCGTCATGCTCGAGGGTTTGTTTACCTTCTCAGACAGAGAGGAATATAAAGATCCTTCGATAAAAGTAATATTCCATCCGCATCTTCCAAAGACTAAAATTTTACCCGTTGAATTTATCAACCCTAGATCTTCCATCATCTGCCATAGCTCCTACTCAAGATAAAACTTTCCCTGTGATTCAAAACTTCAGCAAACCAAACTAGGATCGATACCAATTCTTAGGAAATAAGGAATAAAATATGTCGAATAATCCCTCACGGACTGCATACAGTAGAAACTAATATGAGAAAATATTACAGATCTCAAATAAAATTACAAAATAAAATAACACAACACAAAGAGACAATATTTAACATGGTTCACCCAATTTGGGCTAAATCCACAAGAATCACTTGCTTAGATTTTATTACCAGCCATCACTCTCTCAATACAATACACATATTTTTTTGGAGCTATGCTCAACAAACTCTACAAAATTCACACTTCAAAACATAATCTGTAATGTTACATAATCCTACCATATGCATAAAACCATATAAGTAGACAACTACTTAAGCAGTTTTACAAAACCATGGGTATCAAAGCCATGGGCAAAAATTGTCCCATAAACCTATGGGTCAAAAATCCTGCCCATATGAGAAGAGCACGTTTCCTGATATATCAAGCACATTTTAAGGCTATTTTTTTTTTGTGGCTGCCGCTCCTAAACCCTGCCCTGGGGCCCGGCCCAACCCAAACCTCGGTGAGACAACTGTGGAAAGTGTACATTACTCTTAGTGTACAATCTTCAACACTTTCTCACATGAAAACATGCTCCACAACCTAACAATACAATCCACAATGAGCATCAGAAGGTCCACTTTTACTTTAAATCTTCACCTTTGTCGAAAACTTGATTTTGTCAAAATTGAAGTATCTCGCAATTCTTTTTTAGAATGACCTAAAACTTGTCATGAAACGTCATTAAAACATCCTATAATTGAAGATACTCACCTCATATCTTTGAAACTCTCCATCTAATCTCATTTACAGATACAATCTAACTTGTTCTCACTTGTTTCCTTCTCAAGGACCTTGAAACACTATTAAACCTCTTATTCCTAACTTTAAACTCATCATACACTTCAAGTGCACTACCACCATGTTGCTACCATACTCCAACAAGACTTATTAGGTCAAAATTTCATACCTCCATCTCTATGTGCATGCTCTAAGACTAGGAACAGGTTTGGCATGACCTCGACTAACCATGACACCTCATGAAATGGCGTTGCTGACATTATGCAAACTCATATACACCCATGAAACATCATACCAATCATGCATGACCTCACGAAAACATTAAAATCACTTGGGAGGAATCAAACCGTGACTTATCTCACTAGACCATGCACTAAGACCTCATAGATCTCACCAAATCCCAACACTACTAATCAACCTTCATATTTGACACTAAATGACACCTCATGGAGACTCATACAACACCATGAAACTCTTTTCCATAAATGAACTTGACATCAATGACAACACAAACATGCAATGTCCGACAAAAATGTATATTAAATTTATTGATAATATGATATGCAAGTATATATGTTCTATTGTTTCATTTTGAATGAGAAATTATGTTTATAATAAACATAGTATGAGATGGAAATACAATATGATGAAACCATGTTAAATCACTATTGTACCTTATTAAATTGAAAGTGATTAAGTTTTGTTTTTAACAATGAGTGTATAAATATAAGTTGTTAATATTTTTTAAGTAATTATAGTCACAAAATCACGCATTTTAGATATTATTTAGTCCCGGTCTCATACTACTATTCATATGGTTTTTAAGTGAATAAAGTACTAATTAAACCATGTCCTTTGGCCATTTTACTTTGATTTATGTCATTTGTGTCGACCTTTAGCACATACTTTCCCAAAGTATGATTTTTTCATTTGACGTCAATTTACTCTATATTTGGGGCATCTAGCCCAATACTAGGGTGTCCCGGGCACCACGATCCCATTCGGGGTACCCTTATCCTTTCTACACTTTCCCGCCACTTTTTGGGCACTTTCTGACCGTTTGAACTTCTCATATTTTTAGTGGTCAACCTTTTTGGGGTTAATTATGAAATTAGAACAAGAGAACCATATAAATATAAAGTTATGAGACCATAATGAGGTACTAAGCACTAAGCACTACTATCATCACCTAAGGTTCCATCCATTAAAGGCTCTATTTGCATGCATCTAGCTCCATCATAAGGCACAAGGTTGGTTCCTCGCATCACACTACATAGGAAGGAAGTGTATTCTATTCCATCCCCATTTTATTGCATTTCTACACATAGTTATTGCTCGTTACTTTCACAAAGTGCGACTAGCACAAGAGCACTTAGGGCATGATTGCAAACACAAACACATAGAACTACATCAGATCTAATATGTAGTTCAATGCTTTGTTAGTAAGTCCACCATTATGGCAACTAATGTCAATATAACCCCTTCATATGCATCTTTATTTTTTAGGGGTTTGATGCTTGTCTTGGGGTCTTACAGGTATCTTCTTCATCACCGATTACCGAGTTAAATACAACCAAGTACATTGAAGCTAGTGTGACATGGAGAGAAGGAAGGAAACCATCAAGTGATACCTCATAGGAAGGTTACAAATATTTTTCACAAACCATGGCAACCATATTTTAGACTAGGTCACCCATAGGTGCCCATGTACTATCCAGGGTCTCGTGCCACTCAAATTGCCCAGACCTACACTTTTTGGACTTCAACAAAGTCATTTACTCTTCATGTTTCTCCAGCCATCTCGTGACATGAGTCCATCAAGCTCATTGAATCAACTAAGATCTTTCTTAACCCCTCTTACACATTAGGGTTTACATTTCTACTTTCTTAGTTGTTTGGGTCATTTTCTTTATACATTTATCTATTATTTACTGTTGTCCTTAATGTTAGATTAACTATAGAATTAGATAAAATTCCAAATTTTAGTTAATCATTTTGGTGAACCCGATGTATCCAACCCTTTCTTTTGATCATGTCTTCACCTTATCAAGTCATGACTCAATCATCTTATCCTACTTTTGTGCCTACTAAGGTTTCTGGTATAGTTACTACCGCTACTAATTTTATGCGTGTGCATACTCAACATCCTCCCCGCTTTGTTATGCCTAGGGCTGATCCATATATTAATGTAGTTACTACTCATTGTACTCATCTTAATCCTCCTATGGCTCCACCCACTTCTATCCCTCCACCCATTGCTTCAACAACTCCTCCTACTACTTCTAAGGGCTATGACATCATTAAACAACTTAAAAATACACCCGCTAATATTTCTCTTTACGACTTATTACGTAATGCACCAGATTTTCATAACAAGCTAGAAGTTGTCCTTCCTGCTATTCATATCGAAAGTGATAACTTTGAGGTGGCCTTTGCACATCTCATAAAATCTCTTTGCAATTTTCCACATGTCATCTCTTTCACTAACGACGACCTATCACCTTCTTCTAAAATTAATCCATTTGTGCCTTTTTCATTACTTCCATGGTTACGACCACTTGTATTAAATGGGTACTTATTGATAATGGATCAACCATCAACTTATGTGCTTATTATCTTCTCAAGCAATTGGGTATTAGTGATACTCTTATTTCTAGGAATTCTACTGTCATCCGAGGCTATGACTCTACCACTCGTACATGCTTAGGAACTATTTCATTACATATCTAGGTTGGGCCCAAGACTATTCTTACTGATTTCTATGTTATATATGCCTCATTTCAATTCAATCTCTTGTTAGGTAGACCTTGGATTCACGTAATGCAAGTAGTTCCATCTACTATTCACCAATGTGTCAAATTTTTACATGATGGCTATGAACATACTATTACCATAGATCCAGAGCCATTCAAATATTATCGCATAGACCCTATTATTGCTATGCCCATTCCACCTTTGCAACGTATTCCATATAGTAGCCTTGACACATATGACATTGGTCAATCTAGCACTTCACAATCTTCTTCTGCCACTACAAATACTCGTAATTTCTACTCATACCATGACTATTATTTCACCTACGGTATCACCTCCTATCAACATTCCTTCCTCACCTATCACGGAACCTTCTATAGCTCCGCCTTCTGCACCACCTACCAATATACTTGATAAAGCTACACAACATGAGGATGTTAACACTAATGATTCTGAGGACTCTGATGACAAATTTGACGCTATCGAACTAATTGATGAAGCATTAGGCCAACTAAATTTCACACCAGTTGATGTAGATGATTCTTACTTCGAGGACACATTTGTGGTGATGGCCCAAGAAAATATAAGTTCAAAATTCCCCCTTCTACTAACATTATGGTACTTTATCATGGATCTATTCATGCCTTAGACATTGTTTCATCTTCTATTGCATCGTCAGCATTGCCACCTCCTCCTTTCATGTGCACATTGTTCATTAACAAATCCTTTTGGCATCACATCCCAGTCGACTGCACTTGTTCAGATACTATTTGCACACATGAGGGCTTGGTTAGGATTGGTATGACACTCAATCACATCTTACCACATCCTCATTCACCACATATTTATCATGGCTATTTTCACATTACAGCCGCCTATGGCTTACGTGTTTTTCATTTGATAATCTTTGTTGCACGTACCCCTCGTGATTCTCCACTCACACTTGGGGCAATCTTGGCTTAACTATATTGGTGGTACTTTAGACACAAACCATAATTCACTCACATTCCCTATGCCATTTGGAAATATTTCTATTACTAATGACTCATTTCCTAATTACACTCGAATATTTCTCGTTGGCATGCACATGGCTGTCCACCAATACCATTCACTGATGAAGAATATGCAATGAGTGTATACACATTACACCACAATGGATCTTTGTATGACCTACCTCATTCTATTTCTCACCAGGTTTTGATGTTGCTCCAATAGGTTTTGACCATGACAACGATGATCTCCTTGATAGTGGTACATAGTCACACTCCCCACCACACACTTGGGGGGCATGCCATCAAATACACATTCTCCCCGCCACATCTTATCTTGAGCACGTCTATCATCTTTGCATTGTCACACATCACTCTCATAGCATATGTACACTCATCTACGTATTAGCATCGACCACTACCCGATGACACACTCTTGTGCTTCGGTTCACACTTATTGTTGAGGGCCTACTACACATGAACCCCACACATTGCACACTAGGTTGCTTCACACATTTTGCATCATATGTCTTACACCTTACATCATACACTCTACATTTAGTCTATATCATTTTGACATTTGCATCTACACATCATACATCATACTAGTCGTCATTATACATGTATCACACTCTTAGGGTCTACATTATATGCTTCTCATCTTACATACCATGCACCTTACACTTTTAGTCTACATACACATCTTGCATTGTGCATTCATACATCATACATTGTCTACACACCATATTAGTATTTATCATACATGTGTCACACTCTTATTGTCTACGAGTCTAGCATTACATCCTACTCATTTTGCATACTACATAGTGCACATCTCACACCATTAGGTTATCTACTCATCTTTAATTTCATACTATACATCACATATTTATGCATTTACACATCATATGGTTGTCTACTCATCACACATACTACATTGTCTTCTACGTTGCACTCACTACCCTATGACACACTTTAGTTCCTCGGTCCATACTCAACTACCGAGGGTTTACAAATCAAATGGACCTTATCATACTTACACGTTCATCATTCGATCTTCTATCATGAAAAATTTATAGGTTTGTGACATACATTATAGGCTAAATGGTCACCTATTCCGTCATCTTGTAGTGGAATACAATTTACGCTACATCACCACTCCATCTATTCATGTTGTAGCGATATACATTTTAGGCTACATCATCACTATTTCGATCATATTATTGTGATATACACTTCAGTTATAAGGGCCACGTACACATCATTTCTAGGTCACACTTCATCAACACACATACACATTCATCATAGCGCATTAGACACAACACACACTCCGAACATTTCCCAATGACACACTCTCATTTGTGGTTTGTTCTAGACTGCTGAGGGGGCATTCTAAATTAACCTCACTACATACACTTCCATTCACTCAGGGGGCACATGGATCCTATCATCCATCTTGCATTCCATTCCATCCATCCACAACATATTGCATATCTTGGTTGCTTTTACTCTTGCTTGCATTTGCTTATACATGTTCGTCTTATTACACATGTTAGATAGGCTTCTTGTATGTCATTATCTATACCATACACACATGTGCGTTCACATATTTTTCTAGTTGTGATCACAGATATATGTATCTTACATGTAGCATGGATGCTCGCCTTTTACCACTCCTACAATGGTCGTTGGGGTCATCCACATTCGTCTCTTCTAGGTGTTATTGTTTCATTTTGTACTTAGCACTTTTCATTACTTGCTTATACATGCTTTTGACATATTGGTTATCTTTCTAACATGCTAATGAGTGCTTCATGTGTAACATTTTTTTGCAGGATTACTTGCTTCCATGGCTATCTATTTGTTTGTCTACTATTGCTTGTCTATTATTTGCTCTTGTATGTGGGAATTGCCCTTTGTTTGGTGTGTACACTTGTTTGTTATATGTAGCCATTATGGCCTTGAGTGTCTTGTGACATCATGAGTGGTGTCCCATGTTTTCAACTTGCTTTGGCGGTCTATATTTCTTTCTTGTGTGTTTTCTTGCATTCTAGCTTACACACTTTGTTTTCATATCGTACATTTGTATTTTACATACATACATGTTCGTATTAACTCTTGTTTCTAACCACTTGTTTTTGTGTGCCTTGGTTTCTACTAAGCACATTCCCTTCCCCCTACAGGGCACAATTTATATGGTTGGTCCAGTTTTGGGGCCACATTCTCCTATCAGTTTCATCGCATGCGCCCAAAAAGGGGGCATCGGTTGGGTTTTACATACTACAAAACACTTCTACACTGGTTCAGTTCAATTCAGTTTCCACCCTTGGCATTGTGGGTTATACAATGAGTGGGTTCAGACCAATATACGAACCCCGTACATAGCAACTTTTATAGGACATGGTTGTCCTTAACATTCCGGGGAACAAATACAGGTTATAGGACACAACAGATTTCCTCTTTACACTACTTCAGCTAGTGGCATCAGATCACCCAAAAACTAGGAAGTACAGAGATCTCTTCACACAAATTCGGGAAGTAGTTACAAGTTGGAGAATAATGTAGCTTTCTCCCTACACTTCTTCGGCCAGGGTGACATGAGATCACCCAAAACTTGCATAGTATAGGATATCCTTTATACACTCTTTCTCTCATCATGATCAGGTGCACATGTTCCTTTTACATTTTCATTTCCATTACATTATTTTTACTATATACATGTGTCTTTACATGCATTTTTGACATATATACATGCGTATTTGACTACTTGATCATCTTCTCCTTGTAGGTATGATTGTATGATAAGCAAGTAGTAAATAAAAACACTTTGCGACAACACACACCTCATACTAACCCTACAGTACACCACACACATCAAAACCTACACATGTGTTTCTACCCTAGGTTCACTCTCACCACTTTTTTGCACTTTTGCATATTTAGTTTACACGCTCCACTATTTTTCATTCCATACTTTTTCTAGTCCATCAACACGCTTTCTACATCACTCTATATAGACATCATGTACGTATCTCTATCTACTTTATGTTACCAAGTGTTCCGATCACCAACAAAAAGTGGGGGAAAATGTAGTCACAAAATAACACACTTTAGACATTATTTAGTCCCGGTCTCATACTACTATTCATATGGTTTTTGAGTGAAGAAAGTACTAATTAACCCATGTCCTTTAGCCATTTTACTTTGATTTCTATCATCACTACCGACCTTCAACACATACTTTCCCAGTTTATTTTTGTCATTTGACGTTATTTTACCTTTGACTAGGGTGTCCAACCCAATACTAGGCCGCCCAAGCACCTTGCTCCCATTCGGGGCTCCTTATCATTTATACACTTTCCCACCAATTTCGACCGTTTGATCTTCTTATCTTTTTAGTGGTCACCTTTTTAGGGTTAATTACAAAATTAGAACAAGAGAACCATATAAATATAAAGTTATGAGACCATAATGAGGGACCAAGCACTAAACACTACTATCATCACCTAAGGTTTCATCCATCAAAGGCTCCATTTACATCCATCTAGCTCCATCACAAGGCACAAGGCTGGTTCATCTACATCACACTGCATTGGATGGAAGTTAATTATATTCCATCCACCATTTTATTACATTTATACACATAGTTATTGCTTGCTACTTTCACAAAGTGTGGTGACACAAGAGCACCCATGATTGCACGCGCAAGCACATAGAACTATGTTAGGTCCGAGATGTAGTGTAGTGCTCAGTTAGTAAGTCCACAATTGTGGTAGTTGAGGTCATCGACCCCTTTATATACATATTTAGTTTTTAGGGGTTTGATGCTTATCTTAGGGTCTTGCAGGTTTCTTCTTCATCATTGATTACCAGTGACATACAACCGAGTACAACGAAGCTAGTGTGACGGGAAGAGAAGGAAGGAAATCATCAAGCGACACCTCGGAGGAAGATTACAGAGTTTTTTCACAAACCGGGACACCCATATCTCGAGACTAGGGTACCCATAGGCACCCTTGTACCTATCCAGTGTCCCGGTCCACTCGATTGCCCAAATCTTTACTTCGACACAATCGTTTACTCTTCCTATTTCTCCACCATCTCGTGATACAGATCCAACAAGCTTGTTGAATAACCTAAGCTCTTTCTTAACCTCTCTTACACATTAGGGTTTACATTTCTACTTTCTTAGTTCTTTGTTGTCGCCAAATCACTGCACCCTCCGAATGGCCAGGATGTGAATAGGACGTTCGGTGTGATTGGGACACATGGGATCACCTCTCAAGCTGTGGGACTTGGGCTCGAGGTGAACCTCCGGAGAAGGCCGGCTTCCTCTTCCTAAACTAAGTGTTGTACTACTCCTAGTGTAACAAAAACGATTATCTAGTCCTATGCTAACATTTTCATGGGGTTTTAGGGAAAGAGTTTTACAGAAATGAAACTATACTAGGGATGGTGATGCACCGAATAAAGGGTGTCTTCAGATTTAGGAAGGGTTAATTTGAAGAGGGTGTGTGCACCACAGGTCAACTTCACCTACTGCAACTTAGAGAGGGTACAGGATACCACAGGCTAAGAGACACGCGTTCCTTTTGTTAAACTTTATCAGACCGAGAAATATACCAGTTTCCCAGTGAAGAAGGATGAACTCAAGAAGGGTGAACAGACACCACAACTCAACTGCATGCAATACTTCACCACTCGATAAGCACAGAACTCCAAGAACCTGCAATAGAAACTTAAACTTGCACAGTGTACCTGCAAGTATGAGAAAGGCACAAAGAAGCATAGAAGGATGAAAGGACCGAGATTAGTCACAAAACACACACTTTTATTGCTTCAATAACATGCACAATGCATCATACATTCAGAAGAGGCAATATTTGCCATTACAGTCTTGAAGAGGAGGCTTGAAAGTTCTCTCAACACACAAGAACAACTTGTAGAAGAGAGAGGATTCTTGAAAAGTATACACTCGCCTGAGATATCTAACTGTCCAACTTGTCTGAACTGTTGGAACCCTTTGAAATGAGCTTCCAACTTACATTTATAGAATAATATGTGAGAAAGAAGAGGAAATGGTCATAATTACATTCCTAAATTGAAGGCCCATGATGTATTTATTGCAGTTAGTTGAACTACCTGAGAAGGTTCCATCATGGGTCATTAATTGCCTGATGACCAAGTCTTCTCAATTAATTAAAAGAATATTTAAATAAAATATTTAAATAATAATAATAAATATTATTATTAAAATATTTAAATAAAAATATTAATTTAATTAACATAATGTCGGGACCCCCCCGTTGACCCGTTTGACTTGAAGAGGAGGGGGGTCCATGTGGATAGAATCTGCACATAGCCAAACTCGATGAGCTTCGAATCCTCTAACTCGGTGTTGCACTCGATTTTGACCCCGCACCAACTCTTTCCTCGCCTTGGCAATCGGGCCCTTTTGCATCGAGTCCTCCGAATGGTGGACTATCAAACTTGATTCTTATCATTTCGCTCTCGTTAACTCGAAACCATTTATGCATTCCTCGTTCAAACTTCATGAAACATCACCACGAGCTCCCAACTGATTCGACCTGGCTTTGTTTTGCATATCAACCCGAGCACCCGGTCTCAACTCGGACTCTCACATGTCTATGTACCGAGCTCATATTTACCATCCTGCACATCTGATTTCCTTACTCCCTGAACAACAATGGGTCTATGCTCATTGGTTATAAACTCAAGCACTAGCTCATGCATTGAGCTCTTCTTTGATTCGGTCGATCTCTTGAGCTATTCTGTGCTTTGTATCTGCGGGAAATATCAAGATTTGTTCGATCATGTTCACATTTTCACGCCTCTAAGAATGGTTTTACCACAATGCTCACGGTTCTTCCTTATCATATAACACTTGTAGTAAGAATGTTTAGCTTTGCCATAATAAGCACAATTTGTACCTTCCAAACGATGAGAAAATGCCATTATTAATAAAGACCTAATGCTGCCATGATGATGACACAGTCTCATGCCCATAACATGTCTGATAGACACCCTAAGACTGATTTTTTGGCCAAAGAGCCCCTTGGTATTTTGGCAGTGCACCCGGAAATCTCAGCTCCAATCGACAATTATGCTACTATTGGAACCTATGGCATAGGTAGCCGTGAGCTATACAATATACTCATTTTTTTCAGAAACTAAAAAGATCTTTTATGTTACAATTTGCAACACGTGAAATAAGCTCTTCAAAAAATACATTGAACAACTGGGGCAGCCAAGAGGACCTTGGAAAAAATGTACAGTAACAACTATATGAATTCTTCCTTAGTCGTGGATCAAAGCTAATAAGCCGATAAAACCGGCTCGAAACTACAGTATAATCGTCCATTGTTAAAAACGAGCTTCTCTGAACCTGGTAAAAGAATATTTTATTGTCTGATTGAACGCACATAATGGAAAGGTATAAATATTGCCTCTGCTCTCGGATTTTCTCGAAGAGACCATTTACGAGTAACAAGGATGTAGCAGGCAAAACGGCTGACCGGGTATCTTCAGAGTTGACCTTCGCATTCAATTCGTTTCTAGGGGAAAACAATGCCGAGCAATATGAATCGTTTCGCTCTGCACGTAATAAACCTTCATCTCCTGGTTCATGGAAATTCTATGAAGCCTCGAACAGCGTGACTCCAATCCATCGTGCATGGCAGTGAATATTTGTTTTCTGCAACTGTGCGTGGGAGCTTCTCGCGACCACCGAATGCTATGCGTGGATGCGGAATGTGTAAAACCTCCTTCAAACAACCTTCTGTTTACAAAACGGCCGACCAGACAACCACGTTTAATCCGATTAAACACTTCAACTGCTTCATTCCACGTTTTCCAACTTACCTTGCGTGTGACTCGCCCAAAGACTCGGACCACGTTTAAACGGCTTGTGCGGAAATCTCATGACGGATTGCCATTGTAATATTTCCGCTTGGCAATTGATCCGATTTCTCCCCTACGTGGAGGTTTGATCATGGTTTGCCAAACCAATATTTCCACGCTTGGCAGTTTGACCGGATTTCTCCCCTTTTTTGGCAGTTTGATCCAATTTCTCCCCTACGCGGAGTGAACAGCATGGCTCTCCATCCCGAAATTTCCACTGGCGGTGCTGCTCCTTATTTCCCACGTCCGGAATCGCCAAATTACTTCACGGGCCCCGGCCTTAGCTTTGCCACGCAACCTTGGCAAGATAGTAAAATATTTCCCATTTGCATAATTACTACTACTCACCGCCATGATCGTGCTCCCGATTTTTCCTCCCCGCCGAGTTTTGATTCATCGATTTGAGGATAACATTAACTCTCACCGCAAACATTTAAGTGTAGTCTTGTAAGGTGTGATAATTTCAACAGTAATCATTTATGCCCGCCAACTTAGTGACTTGTTGAAGATGCTCATATAATTGCAAAGCAAATTGTGCCTCATGAATATTCTCGATATGAAACAGCTTATACCTCTATGAGATCCGCTTCCATGAACTACATCGTAAAACGAGTAAGATCTCGATAGAGAATTTTTGTAATAAATTTCCTCAGGTTTCCTGGTAACACTCTCACTGTCACTTAATCGATTTTCATAAAAATATCTTGAAGGAAAATCCCGAATTTGAGGATGCATTCGATGCTGATCAGATAAATACATAGTTGGATGACCCGCTTGTTGGAAGCGCTCAAAAAGGCTTCTGCTATACTGCAACATGTCAACTGCCTGTGCACCAAATGCTTGGCCGAGGAAGGTCTGAACACCATTATAATTCACAGCTCTTTTTAAGATGTCGGTTTGACTCAATTTTACATTGGTATTCGATGGTGCTTATACTTTCTTCCTGGGTTGATAGAAGTCCTTCCATTATGTAATTACAAACCCGAGATTCAATGATGTTGAACCTCCCATATCTGCATAATTTCATATCATCTCGGTCAAACAAGATAATTCTCCCAAGTGGTTGGTCGAGCACTGTCTCAATGGATTAAACCTGGCATCATGTTGACTTTGACTCTCCCTGACTTGGCCTTCAGAGCTTTTTGCATCGATCTCCACCGAGATCCTTGTACAGTTCCTTTCATTCGTCAATTTTCAACGAGCTATATTTTGCATTAACAAGACCATCGTCGAGCTCTTACAACTGAGAGTCTCCACTGAGATGATTTCTGAGATGACTATCAATTTGACACCGGGTTCTTTATCAACTCGACCCTGAACTCTTCACTGAGTCGAGATCAACTGGGTGCCTTTCGATGCTAGGTGATCTCTTCATATGCAATTTAGGAATTATTTTTTAATTATTGCATCTCGATAATAACCGAAGGTGGGTTCCTGGGACTATTATTTTATTTTGAACGTGATAGACCCGTTGTCCAATCTTCCTGTGTGCAAAATCGATAACATTTTCGCGACCTCTCGGGGATGATTGCACGCTAAGCATGATTCCAAAGAGCCTTAAGTCATCCATTGGGCATGGAGTCTATGTTGGAATCTTGAAAGTAGTATGATTTTCTTTGACACATCCCGAAATCTCCTTGAGTATTGTTGATATCCTGGATCTCCCTGGAATGCTAAGCATGAAGTATACTGAATCTGTTGAACGCTTGACATCCATGGAACACTGCAAAAAATTTAATGAAGCAGATTTTGAACTGTTATGGAAACCTTGAACCTTCTTCTCCTTGACACCTTCCAATGATGAAACAAAGTGCAGAACGACACAAAACACAACAACAAGGAAAGCAAAACAACAACACACAACAATGTGCATAAGCACTTGGAGGAAAACACCTAATTTAACTGTACAGGGGGTGGAACGCTTCTCAAAAACAAGCTTTGAGATGTATCCCATTCACATGAATGGGCAGTTCTTCTCCATTGAGCCTAGATAGATGAAATGAATTTGCCTCTTTGCAACTTGTGATGATGTATGGTCCACTCCAGAGAGCGTCAAACTTGGCATGCTTGCCTGGTTTGGCCCTGTCTTCATCCCATTTGAGAACTAAATCTCCCTCTTGAAAATGTCTGTCGGATGCCTTCTTGTCAAAAGATTTCTTAACTTGAGCCTGATGCTGCTCCAAAGTTTTCATAGCCTTGTCTCGTACTTCCTCTAACTCCATGAGTTCAAGAAACTCTTATCGCGAGGATCACTCTCTATAACTTCAAGTTGATGAGCTAACTCCAAAGAAGGTAACTCCAATGAGAGTGGGAGTTTTGCCTCTCTTCCATATACAAGAACAAAAGGAGAATTTCCGATGGCCCTTTTAGGTGTGATTCGATCTGCCCATAAGGCGGTCTTAAGCTGTGTATGCCAAGTCCTCTTGTTAGTCTCCATCAGGCGCTTAATAATCCTTATGAGGTTTTTGTTGCTAGACTCACCAATCCGTTTCTCATGGATAGTAATTGGATGAAGTTTTGAGGTATACCCCATTTTTAACAGCCCATTCACTCGCCATACCAAGAAAAGCTAGCGTTGTTCGAAATGATTGTAAATGGAACACCAAACCTCGTCATTATACCCTCCAAAAATCTAGAATCGCTTTTCATTGTTTCTCTTTTAATGCTACCGCCTCTGTCCATCGAGTAAAATAGTCTGTTGCGGTAAGGACCCACTTATGTCCGTCACTGGATGGAGGATTAATCATTCCGATGAAGTCCAACCCCCATTGAACAAAGGGTTGATCCACTTGAACTGGATGCAGTGGAAGAGCTGCCAGCTTCTGCTTACCTGTGAAAAAGGCACATTCCTTGCATTTCCTTACCCAGAGATGGGCATCCTTGAATAAATCCGGCCAATAGTAGCCGGCTCGCATGATCTTGGTAGCTGTTGTTCGTGCAGAATAATGTCCTCCAGATAGGCCATTATGAAATTCTTCTAGTATCTTACTTACCTGTTCCGGTCCTATGCACCGAAGGAGAACACCGTTCAAATCTTTTCGAAAGAGAATGCTATCTACCAAAACATATGGGATAGATTGAAGACGGAAAGTTCGTCTTTGGTTTTTATCCATGTTTGTTGGGTATGCTCCTGAGAAGATGAAATTCTTCATTTTGGATAACCAGTCAGCTTGATAAACATCCTCATCAGTATTTAGGAGTGTCACGTCCTCATTACCTTTTGATTCCATGTCTGCAGCAAGTTGCTCACATAAACCCTTACCTCTGACAAGTTTAGTGACTTTGATATGCACGTCATACTCCATTACCTTCGTGATCCATCCAGCACGCTTTTCGTTCATTTCTTTGTTCAACAAAAACTCCTTGACACCTGGATGAGACACCATCAGATGAATCTTGTTGTTGGACAACATGTGCTTGAATTTCTTCAAAGCTCGAATAACCGCAAAGACTTGCTTTTCAATGAATGAGTATTTGAACTCGTAGTCTTTGAGGGATTCGATCAAGAAAGCGATTGGTTGCTCCATCAAAGTTGTCGCTTTGTTGGGTGAGGATCCCTGAAATGCTCTCTTGACCTGCAAAAGCATAAAGGATAAAATCTTTGTCAAACCTGGGGTTCACAAGCGTGGGAGCTTGGGAAATGGCTGTTTTGATGGCTTCGAAGCTTTCTCGCCCTTCCTTTGTCCATGAGAATGGCATGTTTTTCCTTAGCATGGATGTCAGTGGTTTAGCCAATGTCGCAAATTGAGGGATGAATCTCCGCACAAAATTTATGGTTCCCAAAAAGCTCTGGAGGCCCTTCTTGTGACTTGGGAGAGATAAGGACATAATCGAATGAATCCTGGCTAGATCGATTGATAATCCTTCTGCTGAAACAACATGCCCCAACAATTTTCCCTCGTGCACTGCGAAAATACATTTCTTGGGGTTAAGTGAAACCCCAAATTCCCTACACCTTTGGAAAACTTTCTTTAGATGTGTGATGTGATCTTCTGCATGCTTAGAGTATACAGTTATATCATCAAGGTAAACCAAAATAATATCGTTGATCAGTCCCTTAAATGCCATGTCCATGGCTCTTTGGAAAGTAGCCCTGCGTTGGACAATCCGAATGGCATTTTATCAGTAGGCATATGTGCCCCACTGGTAGTGAAAGCCGTTTTGAATTGGTCGGATTCTTGGACTAAGATTTGATTGAACTCGAATATCCATCGAGCAAAGAAAATCTTTGAGCCCCGCCACCGCTTCAAGGATCTGCTCCATCGAGGGAAGAGGATAATGATCTTTTAATGACGCACGATTCAAATCCCTGAAATCTACGCATAACCGGATCTCTCCATTCTTCTTCCTCACGGGCACCAAATTGGCTACCCATGAGGAATGCTTGATGGGAAAAATTATACAGCCTCGATGAGCTTGGTTAGCTCCTTTCTCATTAGTGGCTCAATTTTGGGATTAATTGGTCTCTGTTTCTGACGAACTGGCTTAGCATTAGGATCCAGTTCGATGGTATGTTGCGCAAGACCTGGATCAAAACCACGCAGATCTTTATAGCTCCATGCAAAGATGTCATGATACTCTTGACAAAGTTTGATGAAAGCTTCTTTCTCCTCAGAAGTACACACTTTTCCGATCTTGAGAAATTTTTCATTTGATACTTCGACTTCCTCAAAATATTCTTCTTTGACCACCATGTTAGGGCTTTGTCTTTTGGCTTGGTCATCTGAATTGAAAATGGATTCCAAAGTGACTAAACCTTTTGGTAACTTGTTGCTTTTCAATTGAATAATTTGTTCACCATATGACTCTTGTAACTTATCTTGATTTTTTCAAAGAAACTCCGCCTCTTCTTGTAGGAAGAGGACAATTTGGTTGTCACTATCGAACACTTGCCAACTACTCACATTATCGTGGATCGCTGGTCGAACCACCATTTTAACAAATTTCGCTGCCCTTCTTTCATGATATCAATCGGTATGTTGTATTGTGAACCAATTGAAGCAAGCCTATCTCGCATCTTGATTTTGATCTCTAGGGATTGCATGGATCCCAAAAGCTTCAAATCTTCAATTAGGTCCTGACTCGGTTCTTGTATGATCTTAAAAGATCATTTTTGGATGCACTACGTGCTGAAACTTGATGAACAACTAACTCACTATCTCCAAAAAAAAGTGGCCTTGATTCCCTTCCTTTGGGCTAGCTGAATTTCTTGCACAAGAGCCTCGTATTCAGCAACATTGTTAGTGCAATCGAATCGCAACCGAAAGATGAGAAGTACTTATCTCCTCTGGAGAAATTAACATAACACCAGCACCGGATCCATTCTTACTTCTTGAGCCATCGAAGAACAATTGCCATAGTCCTTTAGAATCATTTGGTGTTTTGACAAGTTGTGGTATGATCGTATCTTCTTCATGGATACAGTAGGTACCTAATCCTGTTTCTTCCAAGACCAGCAAACCAGCTTCTTCTTCTGCCAATACATCGGCGTAGGGATCGTACTGATGATCTCTACTTGCTTCATCTAGCAGAGTATCAGGGACTTCCTCAACAAGGGTGGTTGGTTCATGATCGGCACCTTCCTCTTCTGGATCACCGATGGTGTAATTTCCATTTATGGGATTAGAAGTGTAGGGTTCTACATGATTATGGCAGATTGGTTCTGCCCTTATAGTTACTTTGGTTCCATATCGAGTCCTGAGAATCATATGCGACCAATCGGCTGATAGGTAACCACCCATCTTGGCGGTGAAATCCCGTGATAGGCAGATGGCAAAGAGGGGAGGGAGATCAATGACTGATATATCTTGGGTGAATGACAAGCTTGGGCATGCGTGGATGGTAAGTTGAAGTCCTTTGATAACCCCAACAGTCTTAACAGCTGTGCCATCTAGTGAACAACCCTCTCAGAATCGGGCGCATATTGTATGCCTAGTACATCCGCAATTTGTTTAGGCATGAGCTACGGCACCGTAATCGATCATACAATTATGTACTGTGGTCGCCAATGATCGGGAAATGTAGAATGGTGGTGGTTTGTTTGCCGTAGGAATGATTTTCCTTCCGGTTGACACAAATTTGTAGCATTTGTCACCCATGGCTTGGTGATCCGTTGGTTTTACTAAAAATGCTCGTGAGCTTCTCGCAAGGTTTCTTTGAGAAGGAATCGAGAGTGCATCCCACATGGTAACGCTTAGATTGGTTTTCTTCATTTGTTCTACTATGCTGAAGGGAATCGCTCCAACTTTGATGAAACCTTTTTGGGCATTGGGGTCCTCCTTTGGAAAATGTTTGTTGGGTACCGTGATGCCTGGAGAACCATCTTTCCTCGCGGTGTGGCTAGTCGATGTTTCTGGTGATTTCTTTCCCTCATTTCTATCAACCGCCATTTGTAATCCATGTTGAGAAGTGGATGCTAGATCAGATTCGGGAGCTTGAGGCTCCATTGCTCTCTTTTTGGAACGAGTGTTTGCTGCCACTGATGAAGAATCTATATTCAACCCACAAAAATCTTCTGCTTGCCGCTTTAGTAAAGTGGATTCTTCAGTGCCCGTGGTTGATCCGCTTCTTCGTAGATGAATTATTTGTTAACTCAAGGGGAAGATACACTTTGAACCATAAGGGCTTGGCTAAGAACCCCATTGGGACAAAGATTTTGATTGTGAGGTTGAGAGCAAGGATAGCACCATTCGTAGTCTTGAACTAGATTATTCTGAACAGGTACTATAGCTCTAGATGAGCTAGCTGCAAGAGGGTTCTGAAAGTTCAAGGGCCTGATATTTGCAACTTGACTTGTAGTTTGATTTCGAGGCTGATTGTTTCTTGAAAAGGAGGACTAGAGTTAGCCCGACATCGCTGATTTTGTGGCTGATATGGACGATTGTATTGAAATTGTTGCCTTTTGAGTGCAACAAGCTCATTTCCAAAATTTTGCAAAGAGTGATTTGACTTCAAATAGTCATTTCAAGAGGAGGGGGAAGATTGAGGTGGTTGCTTGGAGTCCATTGGAATAGGAGCAATGATAGGTGATGATTCGTAAGATCCGGAGAAAAGGGCATTGGTGGTCGTGGAGCTATCTTTCCACTTGAATCAAAGAATTTCTCGCACTTATGGCAACTTCGTAAGCATCAGAAGTGTAGTCCCTCCCATAGATCGGATCATAATCGCTACATCGCTATTCAAGGCTCGCAAATAGTACAAGAATGCATTATGTGCAGAAGGTTTTACGAGCGCCGGAATCCTATTCCAAGTCCTGTGGAATCGGAAGTTGAAATCACTCATGTATTCTTGGGAAGCTCTCTTTATGGTAGTAAGTTGTTCCAAAAGTGATAGGTGATCACTTTTGTCTTCAAATTGTTTACATAGCTTTTCTCCCAACTCGTCCCAAGTGGTTATAGTGCCAACACCTAGCCCGCGAAACCATTGAAGCGCTTTTCCCTTAAAAGAGGTAGCAAGAAGTCTAACTGCAACGTTGTCTTCGGTGATATTATGTACTGCACATATGCTGGCTACATCAAAGATATGCTCCACTGGAGTAACGTGAGTTTCCCCCGTGTAGAAGGGTAAACTTTTGAGTGCCGCAACAGGTATCGGATCACGTTGAGCCAACATAAGAGGACCGCTTGCATTGAAAGGGGGAAAACTTGGTTCCTCGCCATAAGAACGAAAGGTTGATTGTTCCCGGTGGAGGAAATCTTCCGTAAGGAGGAGTTGAATGACCCCTACTAGGTAAATCTGCAACTGGGGATGTGGAAATGCCTCTTCTTCTTCTCTTTGGAGGAGATAAGGAAAGTTCGGTATGCTGATAATTTCCTTTCTTTGAAGAAGCTCTTTGTGAATTCTTCGCATAAGTTATCGACCGAGATTTGGAATCCGAGATATGGAGTCGCTGTGTACTTTGACTGTGTAAGTGAGAAGAGAAGTACCAACTCGTCCCACTCGGCGTGCCAAAATCACTGTGTGTGGTCGCACGGTGGCTTAAGATTTACTGTTTGATAATGAGACACCTCTGAAAGATGAAACTCTAACTGTGATGTCCCACCGGGCGTGCCAAAAACTGTTGTGTGTGGTCGCACGGTGGCTTAAGATTTACTGTTTGATAATGAGACACCTCTGAAAGATGAAACTCTAACTGTGATGTCCCACCGGGCGTGCCAAAAACTGTTGTCGCCAAATCACTGCACCCTCCGAATGGCCAGGATGTGAATAGGACGTTCGGTGTGATTGGGACACATGGGATCACCTCTCAAGCTGTGGGACTTGGGCTCGAGGTGAACCTCCGGAGAAGGCCGGCTTCCTCTTCCTAAACTAAGTGCGGTACTACTCCTAGTGTAACAAAAACGATTATCTAGTCCTATGCTAACATTTTCATGGGGTTTTAGGGAAAGAGTTTTACAGAAATGAAACTATACTAGGGATGGTGATGCACCGAATGAAGGGTGTCTTCAGATTCAGGAAGGGTTAATTTGAAGAGGGTGTGTGCACCACAGGTCAACTTCACCTACTGCAACTTAGAGAGGGTACAAGATACCACAGGCTAAGAGACACGCGTTCCTTTTGTTAAACTTTATCAGACCGAGAAATATACCAGTTTCCCAGTGAAGAAGGATGAACTCAAGAAGGGTGAACAGACACCACAACTCAACTGCATGCAATACTTCACCACTCGATAAACACGTAACTCCAAGAACTCGCAATAGAAACTTAAACTCGCACAAAGTTGTACCGCAAGTATGAGAAAGGCACAAAGAAGCATGAAGGATGAAAGGACCGAGATTAGTCACAAAACACACACTTTTATTGCTTCAATAACATGCACAATGCATCATACATTCGTAAGAGGCAATATTTGCCATTACATGGGTCTTCAAGAGGAGGCTTGAAAGTTCTCTCAACACACAAGAACAACTTGTGAAGAGAGAGGATTCTTGAAAAGTATACACTCGCCCGAGATATCTAACTGTCAACTTGTCCGAATCTGTTGGAACCCTTTGAAATGAGCTTCCAACTTACATTTATAGAATAATATGTGAGAAAGAAGAGGAAATGGTCATAATTACATTCCTAAATCAAGGCCCATGATGTATTTATTGCAGCTTAGTCAACTACCCGAGAAGGTTCCATCATGGGTCATTAATTGCTCGATGACCAAGTCTTCTCAATTAATTAAAAGAATATTTAAATAAAATATTTAAATAATAATAATAAATATTATTATTAAAATATTTAAATAAAAATATTAATTTAATTAACATAATGTCGGGACCCCCGTTGACCCGCTTGACTTGAAGAGGAGGGGGTCCATGTGGATAGAATCGCACATAGCCAAATTTGATGAGCTTCAATCCTCTAACTCTCAGTATTGCACTCGATTTTGACCCCGCACCAACTCTTTCCTCGCCTTGGCAATCGGGCCCTTTTGCATTGAGTCCTCCGAATGGTGGACTATCAAACTTGATTCTTATCATTTCGCTCTCGTTAACTCGAAACCATTTATGCATTCCTCGCTCAAACTTCATGAAACATCACCACGAGCTCCCAACCGATTCGACTCGGCTTTGTTTTGCATATCAACCCGAGCACCCGGTCTCAACTCGGACTCTCACATGTCTATGTACCGAGCTCATATTTACCATCCTGCACATCTGATTTCCTTACTCCCTGAACAACAATGGGTCTATGCTCATTGGTTATAAACTCAAGCACTAGCTCATGCATTGAGCTCTTCTTTGATCTGGCCGATCTCTTGAGCTATTCTGTGCTTTGTATCTGCGGGAAATATCAAGATTTGTTCGATCATGTTCACATTTTCACGCCTCTAAGAATGGTTTTACCACAATGCTCACGGTTCTTCCTTATCATATAACACTTGTAGTAAGAATGTTTAGCTTTGCCATAATAAGCACAATTTGTACCTTCCAAACGATGAGAAAATGCCATTATTAATAAAGACCTAATGCTGCCATGATGATGACACAGTCTCATGCCCATAACATGTCTGATAGACACCCTAAGACTGATTTTTTGGCCAAAGAGCCCCTTGGTATTTTGGCAGTGCACCCGGAAATCTCAGCTCCAATCGACAATTATGCTACTATTGGAACCTATGGCATAGGTAGCCGTGAGCTATACAATATACTCATTTTTTCAGAAACTAAAAAGATCCTTCATGTTACAATTTGCAACACATAAAAGGAGTCCTTCAAAAAATACATTGAACAGCTGGGGCAGCCAAGAGGACCTTGGAAAAAATGTACAGTAACAACTATATGAATTCTTCCTTAGTCGTGGATCAAAGCTAATAAGCCGATAAAACCGGCTCGAAACTACAGTATAATCGTCCATTGTTAAAAACGAGCTTCTCTGAACCTGGTAAAAGAATATTTTATTGTCTGATTGAACGCACATAATGGAAAGGTATAAATATTGCCTCTGCTCTCGGATTTTCTCGAAGAGACCATTTACGAGTAACAAGGATGTAGCAGGCAAAACGGCTGACGGGTATCTTCAGAGTTGACCTTCGCATTCAATTCGCTTCTGGGGAAAACAATGCCGAGCAATATGAATCGTTTCGCTCTGCACGTAATAAACCTTCATCTCCTGGTTCATGGAAATTCTATGAAGCCTCGAACAGCGTGACTCCAATCCATCGTGCATGGCAGTGAATATTTGTTTTCTGCAACTGTGCGTGGGAGCTTCTCGCGACCACCGAATGCTATGCGTGGATGCGGAATGTGTAAAACCTCCTTCAAACAACCTTCTGTTTACAAAACGGCCGACCAGACAACCACGTTTAATCCGATTAAACACTTCAACTGCTTCATTCCACGTTTTCCAACTTACCTTGCGTGTGACTCGCCCAAAGACTCGGACCACGTTTAAACGGCCTGTGCGGAAATCTCATGACGGATTGCCATTGTAATATTTCCGCTTGGCAATTGATCCGATTTCTCCCCTACGTGGAGGTTTGATCATGGTTTGCCAAACCAATATTTCCACGCTTGGCAGTTTGACCGGATTTCTCCCCTTTTTTGGCAGTTTGATCCAATTTCTCCCCTACGCGGAGTGAACAGCATGGCTCTCCATCCCGAAATTTCCACTTGGCGGTGCTGCTCCTTATTTCCCACGTCCGGAATCGGCCAAATTACTTCACGGGCCCCGGCCTTAGCTTTGCCACGCAACCTTGGCAAGATAGTAAAATATTTCCCATTTGCGGGATTACCTACTCAGTCTGCCATGATCGTGCTCCCGATTTTTCCTCCTGCCGAGTTTTGATTCATCAGATTTGAGGATAACATTAACTCTCACTGCAAACATTTAAGCTGTAGCTTGTAAGGTGTGATAATTTCAACAGAATCATTTATGCCTGCCAACTTAGTGACTTGTTGAAGATGCTCATATAATTGCAAAGCAAATTGTGCCTCATGAATATTCCGATATGAAAAAGCTTATACCTCTATGAGATCCGCTTCCATGAACTACATCGTAAAACGAGTAAGATCTCGATAGAGAATTTTTGTAATAAATTTCCTCAGGTTTCCTGGTAACACTCTCACTGTCACTTAATCGATTTTCATAAAAATATCTTGAAGGAAAATCCCGAATTTGAGGATGCATTCGATGCTGATCAGATAAATACATAGTTGGATGACCCGCTTGTTGGAAGCGCTCAAAAAGGCTTCTGCTATACTGCAACATGTCAACTGCCTGTGCACCAAATGCTTGGCCGAGGAAGGTCTGAACACCATTATAATTCACAGCTCTTTTTAAGATGTCGGTTTGACTCAATTTTACATTGGTATTCGATGGTGCTTATACTTTCTTCCTGGGTTGATAGAAGTCCTTCCATTATGTAATTACAAACCCGAGATTCAATGATGTTGAACCTCCCATATCTGCATAATTTCATATCATCTCGGTCAAACAAGATAATTCTCCCAAGTGGTTTGGTCGAGCACCGTCTCAATGGATTAAACACGGCATCATGTTGACTTTGACTCTCCCTGACTTGGCCTTCAGAGCTTTTGCATCGATCTCCACCGAGATCCTTGTACAGTTCCTTTCATTCGTCAATTTTCAACGAGCTATATTTTGCATTAACAAGACCATCGTCGAGCTCTTACAACTGAGAGTCTCCACTGAGATGATTTCTGAGATGACTATCAATTTGACACCGGGTTCTTTATCAACTCGACCCTGAACTCTTCACTGAGTCGAGATCAACTGGGTGCCTTTCGATGCTAGGTGATCTCTTCATATGCAATTTAGGAATTATTTTTTAATTATTGCATCTCGATAATAACCGAAGGTGGGTTCCTGGGACTATTATTTTATTTTGAACGTGATAGGAAATTCCACATTTTAATTAATTAGTAATATAACTAATTTTATAGTTTCATTATGGATGAAACAAAGGTGTCATTAATGATCATAGTACATTATGGAAAAATAGTATAACATAAACTACATTATATTAATAATGTACCTTACAACATAAGTTATTTAATTCATTCAAAATATGATCAAATGAGATTAAGTGAACCTTTCAAAAAGAATAGTAAACTTATGATATTAATACCTATACCAATTTGGAGTGATTAGATCATTTAAATATGAGATATAGTTAAATTAAACTATTTTGAACGACAACATTAAGTTACAATAAATTGATAAAAGGTACCAATATATGACAGTAACTTAAAAAGTTACTATAAACCTCTATTGTGAAAGGATAATGTGTAATGATACCTAATATCATATCGTGATGACGTACCCAGTAATAACTAAAACATATTGTTATTAAAGTAAATGAAGTGTGGGCATCAGGCACGCTGTCTATTTTGATAAAACCCTAACTACACTTAATGATGAAATTCATTACGTGGTCACTATCTTTCCCATAGGGATCCTAATATGGGATCAATAGTGTACTCTCGAATAGAATGGCAAGTCCTAGTTCCTACTTCTTCAAAACAGAAATTAAATTTCTTAAACAACGGAATTGAGATCCAGATAACTAAGTAGATATGGTTGTGCGGTGACGAAGACAAGTTTCATTGACTTGTGTGTGGTCATGAAACTAAGCTTGCATTTCTTGCTTGAAAACTTGGCCAAGTAGTGTAGCTAGCTGATTACATTGTTTGTTCACCATACCCGTAATCTGTAGTGTCAGATACCAGATGGATTATAACTTGTCTATTTTTCAAAGTTGACACTTAGGAGTTACACATAGTTCTCAAGACTTGTTAAAAGGGTTTAACCAAAAGTATACAAGTTATACTCACTCGGTTAGAGTGATGATAAGGGGATCATGTAGATCTAATTGACCCTTATAACTACACATGGTTATCATTTGTTATCAGATGGATTGTAAACATTTAATTATGTTGGATTTTAATTGTACTGCAAGTTGGAAATCATTAAAGGCATTAATTGTGATTAAGGGGTTTGTTTTTTTAAAAATCCCTTAATTTGGATGAAGTATAACATGAGTGTTACAATGTGAATGCGGAAACTACCATCACGGGGTTAGATGACCCTCATCTCATCGTCACCTTTTATGATGTATCTTGCACCTTTCTACAACACACAACCCAAAAGGGACAAAATGTAGACACTAGAAAATGCACCTTACGCATAAGGTCCCTTATTCAAAAACACAAAAACATTTTAAACACAAAAAAATAGAAACTCCCATAAAATGGAGCTAAAAGACAACTCACCACTCATTTACTAACCCTCACCCACTCACATTTAATTTTATCCCATCCCACCTACCCATGTGCATACCCAATGCACTATGGACCCTAACATTGCACCCATGTGTTTCCCACTCCCCTATGTACTCCAAATCTATAAAAAACCCTCATCCCCTCATTCCAACCCCTAGCTCTTAGTGCACAAAGAATATACTTGATTTATCTTTCTCTCTTGCTCACATATCTTGGTTTTGTAGATTTTGAAGAAGGAAAGGCAAAGTACAAAGGATAGATCTAATTTGTTGCAACACTATTCTAGTGACATTTCAACACATATTGGATTTATAATTACAATTGTCTTGCGATCTTTGTGTGATTCTCAAAAAAAGGCAACTATGATTGTTCTCGCGATCTCGAGTAAGGTATACTTGTCATTTCATTACTATTTTTTGATTTTACATCAATAAATTTTCTTTTATATCCTTAAAAGGGTTAGGGATCTAATCGAGGTAGGTCCCCTAACCACAAAAATAACTAACATTTTTCAAGTGTGTTTTGTGTGTAGGTTTAGATTTATATCTGAAGAGTTTTACCCACTTTATTCAATGAAAGAAACCATAATTTCCCTCTCTTTACAATGACATCATAAGCCCATTCTATTTTAGTAGCATTGATTTGGTTGTTATTATTTGACTAATCCATCTTATAGGTGATCCAAATATAGGCATACATGGCATACAATTACATTGTCCCTATTAGTAAATGGCCTTAAATTAATACAAAAGATTCATAATTTATTGTTTCAAGCTCTTTCATAATGATTCCTATTGTCCTTCTTCCGAAAAGTAAAATTGTGTGTTTTTTATTACAATAAGATCATGAAAACAATTTCACCAACACTCATGCCATGTTAAACCTCATGTCTTGAAACTCTTTAGTCCATGAACATGTTACTCAAATGCAACCTTAATCATAACACATTTTTTATTCACTAAACCTTATCATTATAAATCTATATATTCTTCACTAACCAAAAGTCCTAGGTGTAAACTTAATGAAAGACCATCATGTACACAATCGACTATAAGATGTTCAAAGATCAACTTGTACAATTTCTTACTTTCATTTTGTGCATCTTATGTACAATTGCCCCTTCACAAAGATCATATTTCTAACATTTTTTAATTTCATATTTTAATTTATTTAATCGAAGACTAATAATGCCAATTTTTTTCAATAATTTTGAATAGGTTGAAGGGTCTCTAACAATTGCAAAAGATTATTACATCTCCTTCAAGAACATATGCAATAATTGTATATTTTTCATTGAACAATAAAACAACATATTGCAACAATCGCCAACAAGAATGTGCATATTCTTATTTCAAATGCCTATTGTGCAATATAAAAGCATAGACAACACTACACTACAACGTGTTGCTAAAAATAAAGAATTAGTTGAACTTATGCCTTCACTAAGTACAATAACACATGCCCAATACCTAGAAGGAAAATAAGATATTGTAGAATTGATATCAAATTTATCATTGCATGGTACATTCACAATCGACAAAAGCAATATCATTAGAGAAAGCATCGCAACAACTCAAGAAGGTATAATATCATGAATATGATTCCTTACACATTATCATTTACTAATATCAAGACCATATTTTGATATCCACATATGTTGTTTTTCGTAAGCATTACAACTTAGTTTCTTTCCCAAGAAAGTAATTATGCATCCTCAAGCCAAACTATGTCAGCTCCTTCATTTTAAGGTGAAAAATTCATTTTACTCATTTCCATGCTACAACTCCATCATTTGCATACAAATTAAACACTTTTCCTAGTACTTGAAAAATACATGTTCAATGCAGATATGGAAGACCATCTTTTGATAACAACCAATACACCAAGTTGTAAGAAATAGACATTGTTATTATGAAAAACATTAGTAGACAATTCTAGAAAAATAATGTGTACATATTTGTGAATTCCCTCTATGAAATTGAAAATAACTTTTTCTTGTTGTAGCAATATGTAATATAATCACAATCAATCCAATTGCACATTTCCTATTCGAAAATGAAACATTTTACACTTATGTTATAGATACAATCTCTCTCTCCTCTCTCACCCCCAATGTGATGTGCTTATTTTCACAAAGGATTTTTAATACATGTATTCTATTGTAAATTAAAGAAGATTGGTACCAAGCATGTTCAAGCTATTATAAGATAGTATTATTACAATAGGTAGTATTTATATTGATTCAAAGATATAGATGCCTATTTTGGAATTGTGTAAATTTACTATTAATAGTAATGGATGATTATTTAGGAGCATCCTTGTCAATGATATAGTCATAGCATGTATCCTATATATAACATGCTATATAAATAACTACAAGAGAGAATACTATTTAAACAATATTATTCAAGAAAACCTCTATTGAAAAATAAGTAGCACCTTTCAAACAATATTAAGCAATTGAATAGAAAAATTATCGTTCTCTACCGCAAAAAAATAATATTCATTATGAGGATACCAATTATAAGATAAAAAACACAAATGCATAACTTGATACAAATTACCTTATCATAAGAAAATTAGTTATGTCATGGGAGATAGTTTCAAATGTGTAGCTTTCACAATACGTTATTTCCTTATACATTCACTTTTTTCTAGTGTATCTCAATTCAAATTTTCATCACTAAGGTTGACTTCATTTTTCACTAGGTTATCTACTACCGCATTCCAACACATATTTACCTACAAAACTTGGATTATATTAAGTTTCCCATTGATTTCATTACCTATTTTGTTTTGTATAAGGTGGAGGATTATTAATTGTCCACCCTAATTTTAACAATTCATTAATCATTATTAAACTTCTTATCAAAGTCATAATAAAATTTGATCAATTGACACATGTTGAAAGAAGATACTTTGATCACAAATGAGTCCCTTTTCCAAAATAATGTATGACTTAGTTGTAATACCAATCTCTTCAATCTCTCCCACTATCCTCTTTGTTGGCTCTAGAATTTTTTTCTTCTTATTTGGATGTGTGAAGAGAAGGCAGAGGATGAATAAATTATATTATAAGTAGTTGTATTCACTAAGAACGAGCGTAATCAAGGTCAACAAATATGAAATAGGAGAGATCCTACAACAACCCAAGTGATGTCAAATAACAAAGATAAGTGACCGAACCACCATGATCTCCCACCTAATTGAATGTAGTTAGCAAGAATATCATAAAGCTACTTAAAACTACAAAAATATTACACAAAAATAGATGATAAAGATGAATTCAGAGTTATATCAAAGAGGACTCTAGGAATGTGCATAATAAACACATGTCTCACATAGGTAGTACAACAAAGTTTAGTTGAAAACAAAATGCTTTGTAACTACAAATTATACATGTGCATGTAATTACCAAATTTAGATTCTAATGATTTGAGAGAATACACTTCTATCTCAAATGATATCTTCCTTTATAATTACTATAATTACTATAATTACTATCTCATTCATGTCTCAATAAAACAAACATGGATACTCTCCCAGATCATTATTATGATATAATTTAAATACTTATAGTAATTCCTTCTCCAAACATCTGAAAGAAAACTAAAATGAACACCTACACACTAGACTACCAAAGGGACAAACGATCTAGAACAAAAATAGAAAAATTAGTAGATGATTATCGCTCTTCATAAGTTTTCCAACAATACTAGTTTTATATGATTTGGATCTCCCATTCAAAATTTATAGCCATTTGAAGCTGTTTAACATAGTTGATGGCCACATGTCCATTAAATTTAATGTCAAAGTTGATTCTACCACGTGTTAGACTCTCATTGTTGACCATATTAAATGGCCTCCGCATGTGTTAAAGTGACATGTCCACATTCTAATGTTCTCGGGTTCTCAAGAGATCATTGACCACTTATCCTTCAAGATATCAGGATCTCATGATTTTTATACCACCTTGAGATTTTGAGATCTCCATATCCCCATGCCTTAGCCAATTTGTGCTTCCGATCCAAACTCCAACACCACATAATTCCTTCATTGGTCGATATGGCCTAATTGTTGGCATGTAGATGATGAGTTATCATTGATGTAAGATGAGCATTGATGACAAAACAGATGAAGGAAATCAAGAGGAAGATTAGAATGAATCGACAAATAAAGACAGGGCATGGCATGAGAACACCTAGTTGAGACTTAGCTTCTTGAGTAGCTAGTGACTAGCACATGAAGGATTATGATGTGATTCTATGTCAAGATGATATATTAGATAGTCTATTAGATGTATGATGAGTAAATACAATCAGAAAAATGAATACAAAGGTGCATGATTTGAATGAGTAAGACTAGCTCAATCCAATACACCTAATCCCTAGACCAAGTTAGCAAAATGACCTAAAATGGTGGATTTAAGGAATAAGGCTAATAGAGAATCATGGAAAAGGCATGAGAAACATGAATAGGGCATGTTAAGGAAGGTACATGATGAAAATAGGGCATGATCATGAAGTACGAGGTGAAACTAGCACAACTAGGCCTAGTTCTAAGACCTAATATAATCATGAGTTGAAGAATGGAGAAAAAAGTTGAGGATAGCAAGAGAAAGAATGGTTTGAGTGTTTTGGCATAGTAGAGAGTATACGAGAAGATGTTTCAAACCATCCTTTATCTGGTTGAGCAAGTTCAAGGCATTTTGGATGCATGCACATGAGAACAAGATATGTAAACATGAGAAAATCAGGTAGGTCATGAAGGTACATACATATTTAAGAGAAAGTGAGAATTTGGAAATGTAATAGATGTTCTTATAGTTTGTTAGACCAAATTTCATGAAAAAATGAAGACGTTTTTTCAAGTTATGTGATTTTTGGCTCTACAAGTTCATAAAACGACCATTTCAGCTCGTAGGAAGTTTTGAAGTGATCATTAGAAAATGAAACTTAAGCATGGTGACTCAATATTTTCAAAAACGTTGGGGCATAGAACCTAGTCCAATTTACAAGTGGAATGAGAAAGAACGATGACCCGATCTTTATGAATGATGGTTAAGCAGTTAAACTACTCCAAACCCTACCTCTAGAGTGATGGAGAAAACTCAAGTGTTTGGTCATGAAATGAAATTGGTGAACTAAAGTGATGATTTGGGAATGAAGAGGACTCTCTCTACTTCATTTTGGTGGTGGTTTCACTCTTTAGTTCAGTTGGTAAAGTGCTCAAATAGCCCCTGTTTTTACAAGAATTTACCGTAAAGTTTGTATAAAAGCTTCATGTTTGAAAGTTTGGTGTGGAAGAAATATTGGGATGTACCAAAACTTCTCATGAAAATAAAAAAGGTTATTACAATACAAAATTTTCATGAACAAGGTCAATTTAGTTTTCCTACTGTTAAAGGAGTAAATAAGCAAAAACCAATCATGGTGTTTGAGAGAGACCTGATGTGAATGTTTGTTGTGGAGTCCCAATATGAACATGGAAGGTTAATAGAGGTCTAATGTGACTTGTTAAAGCACATATTTTGATATAATGAAGTTTTTTAAAATCCTAGTTCAAATGATCAAATAAGGCCTAAAACTACCTCATTAGGACAGTCAAGTAGCTCTAAGAAATGAGCATGCAAACATATTTCTCTCCTCATAACTTATGAAAGTGAGTACTTGAAGTTGAATTACATGTCCCATGTGAAGTTTTCCAAGCACTAATTCATAATGACAGTGATATTTTGTAAGGTGAAATCCTATTGAACAATACTTGGTTTTTGGTGATTTGAAACACATTTTGATATGCCTTAGAAAAGCAAGGTTATTCAAGTTATAATCTGTGAAATTATGCAATATTTTTATATGATGAAATGAGTAAGGATATTATATTTTTATAAAGGTAATTTTGGAGCCATGAACAAGTTTTTAGTACATGCAATCAACTCACTCTATCAAAAGCTGGTTTTTCGAGCATGCAAACCCTCGAGAGACCCCGATCAAATTTACATTACATAGATAAGATGAAATTGTTAGTGCTACTCCAAGCCCATGGTGTTGTTATATACCTCTTGAAGATTTATTCCTCCCGAATACATTTCATGACATGAGTTTTGAATCTCCTCATACACCACAATTGAAGACTGTTTTGTAAAGCTTATAGACCTAACTATGCATGAAAAGCTCTAATGGAGGATAGAGGTTGAAATGGGAAGTTAAAAAGCGTGTAAAGGATTTGAAGAGCTAGATGAAGGTTATTGTAACATTCACAACTCATAATGACATCAATTACATGGCCTAGAATAGCTAGAAGACAAAGATAACTCACCAAAGAAGAGGACACACCGACATAACAATTATAAATCGATGTCGAGGTCGGTTTTTGGAATCTTATTAGTTACAACATGAGGGTAGTGATTTGAGGAAAGTATTTTATTGCCTAATAGGTTTATGGAGTTTCTTGATAGGTCATGAAGGATCTGCATATGTAAATCGACATGCTTGTAAAAGTGATGATGATAATGTGAAAGTTTTGATGATGTCATCTAGAGACTTCCATTCAAATTAAAAAAGCTAGGAGTTGAAGGGATAAAAATTTGAAGATTTAGAGGATTTCATTATCATGTATTAGAGCACCTTAGAGTTTATGAAAATGAGGAATTGATGACCATGTTTCAAAAGTGAATATAAGGACATGAAAAATAAGGTGGATAAAGGGGAGTATGAAATGCCTTCATTATGTAAATTTTTGTAAAGCAGGATGTATGCATGAAAAATTAGGTGTTTGAGGGTGTCATCCAAGGTGAGAAGCATGAAAAAATGTGCATGTTAAATAGGCTTTGAGAAATGCACTTGTACGATCATGATGTGATGAGAAGAGAGGTGAAGAGTGAAGAGATAAGATCTGATTTAGAGATCACAATTTGTTGTGTTAGACAACCAAATGAGGGTGATCAAACCTTGTAAGAATTCTAAGTTGTTGCTTAGAAAATATGGAGTTGAAGCTTCCTTGTAAGTTGTATCTTGTAGAAGGTCAAGTAGGAGCTTGAATGAATTTTTGGGAGTTGGAGCTTCCATACAAGTAGAATATTTCTAAAGGTCAAGTAGTATCTTGGCTAAATTTTGGAGTTGTAGCTTCAAGTTGAGTGGATTCTCAACAAATGAAATCCTTGTAATATTTATAGGACAATTTTTCCACACTAGTGCATTGATTTCAAAGTGGTTTTTTCTCCCTTTAATGGTTTCCCACATTAAACCTTGTGTTCATGTGTGTTTGCTTACTACTTGCTCATGTTTGAATGTCACTAATCTGTAATGGTTAATGGTGATCAAAATTTAATAGATTACTGAGTTTATGAAGAGTTTTAAATTTTTTGAGAAGCACTGATTCACCCCTCCCTCTCAGTTCTTGTGTTTTCCAACAATTGGTATCAGAGCTAGGTCCTCTTGGAACAAGTTTGAAAACTTGGAGGATATATTTGATGCACAAGCATGGGTAAATTAGTAGAACGAGTTCTTGAAAGGAAGTTTGAAATTTTTGAGTACGTGATAAATGGTTTGAAAAATGAAATAAAGTGTATGGAAGTTGATCATGGTCAAGCCCTCAACGAGTTGGAATCTCTTGTTGAAAATGTGTCAAAACGAACATGAAGAAAAATTGATAACCTGAAGGCTAAGTGAGAAGAATAAAATAATAGATCGAAGATGTATGGAAAGTTAGAGAAGAGCTCAGAAGTTCTTGATGGAATACTAGAGAGTAAATGTGACAAGACACGACTAAGCTTCAAAGGAGGGCCTATGGAAAATTATGAATATGACAAGGTAGGTTCAAGGAGACAAAAAACCATGAAGGAAGCCAAGGAGACAAGACTAAGAAGGTCAATCCCAGTCAGGAAACCAAATGCATCCGGTATGAAAGAACCTTTAATAGCTATTACTTTTCTTGTCATAATTTTGGTCATAGAGCTAAGGAATGTAGGAAGTATGTCATAAATGACCATCCTTGGAGGGATAACAGAGATGAGAAAGAAAGGAATATAGTATGCTTAAATTTCAAGAGAAGGGTCATACTACTAAGTATTGTCTCTATGAATCATATAGTCAAATTTGGAGAAATGAAGGTACTAGAGGCAAGAATTATGTTGTGTGTTTCAAATATCATAGAATTGACATTTTGCAAGGAAATTTTATCAAAACCAACCTCCTATGCACATAAAAAGTGTTCAAGCATTCAAAGGGAAAGTTAAGAAGGTATACAAAATGAAGACAAATCTTATGAATGAGTCTAAATCAATCATACCTAAGATAGTCACTACAAAGAAGGTTGTTGAACATAAAAGTAAGGTCAAGGAAGCCAATTATAGGTTTGAAGAAGAAAATAATAACAAGAAGGCAACATGTGAAGATGGTAGAGATGAGAAGTAATCATAAAAATTCATGGGAGAGTCCTACTTAAGCAAGATATCATAAGATGTTGAAAAATCCAAGAAGAAACAAGACAAGCCTAATGCAAGCCATGAAGAATTTTTGCCCCTAGCTATGGTAGAATAGGTGTATGAGATGCACCATGTATGTTATGTCAGAAATTTAATTAGAATAAGAAGACATAGGAGATGAAGTCATCACACCTAAAAGTGTGTGTAAGAAGATATAGAAGGCTTCAAAATAAAAGAGAGAGAAGATTGAGACATCAAGTTCCTTTGATGATTATCTACTATTTTTGGGGTCTTACAAGAATGACGAGGCTTTTAGAAGGCATATAGTACTTGAAAGAATCATGGCGTGTTCTTGAAGGTTAGTTACCATCACTAGGTGTTGATTAAAGACTTCTCATGTTACACATGTATGGTTAGTCAAAAGGTATGTGATTCTATAAAATCTGAATTTTATTAAGAATCTAAGAGTACAACAATGTAATAAATGAAATATACTGAAATGTAAATGCTAAGTAATTTATTTAGTAATTTAAAATGAAATAAAATGAAAGGGGAAGGTACTTACCTGAATTGAACTTACCTCGCAGTGATCTAGGACTGAACAAAGTGATGAAATAACAGAGTAGAGTGTCACAACGATCTTTAGAAAATAGTAGTAGAGGCAGATCTGGCTAGACTAGGGTGCCTAGAGAGGGATAAGGGCTCTGTGGGCACCTTGGTCTATGAAACAACTTGAAATCTGATCCTGATATGGTCGTTAGGTATTCATAGTACTTTGTCTTTGGTTGGGTGAATGTCACACTTGCTTCGTTGATGTCGCCACAAACTTGCAATGAAGAATCACCTGCAAAACCCCATACAAAGCATCAAAACCTAAAAAGAAAGATGCAAATGAAGGGGTCGAACCATCCTCAACTGCCAAATGGATGGACTTATGACTGAGTGTTGCACTACATCTCAGACCCAATGTAGTTCTATGTGCTTGTGTGTGCAATAATGTGCCTAGGTTTCCCTAGCGCCAATGATGCAGAGATATCGGGCAATAGCTAGATAAAATGTAAAATGGTGGATGGAATAGAATGAATACTCCCCTTCCTATGTAGTGTGTGATGTAAAATAGTGCCCAAATGCAATCCCTTGCTCTATGTAGATAGCTAGCCCTTGATATTAATAGTCTGCCCATAAGGTAGTATGTATGTTGTGTTTATATAGGGATATATTGTTCAAATTTCAACACTAATGAACCGACATGTTGACTAACACCTAGGGAGATAAGATGGAAAACCATAAATACCAACCTCAAATTTTTAAGACAAAACCAAGTGTGATGGGGACTAGGATGTCTAGAAATCGGGACAGTGGCGCTCTAGGTGCCCTAATCCCTATCTAGGCGCCCTAGTCAAAGACTACCGATTATATCGAGTGATTACCGACATATAAGACTCCTTGAGACCTGATTAATTGTGTAAGTGAATGAAAAATGTGTGATACAAACAACGACGAAGAACAACAAGACAGACGACTAGACAATGAAATGGGTCATCAGTGAATACTTTTCTTACACAATATCCATTAATAAAACAACATACTTGGTGGTATAATAATAGTAGTAAGTGCGTGATTTTTTTACTACAATATGTTTCCTCAATCCCTTTCTTAAGGTATATATGCAAGTTTGATTTGTGTAAGGTTCTTGAAGGTCATGGTTGTCAATCCAAGTAAAGAACAATTTTTCCATACTTTTGTATAACTTTTCAAGGTCTCAGTATAGATTTTTAGAGGTCTTTCTTGATTTTCCAAACAAAGGGAAGAGTGTGTTTTTGTCATTAAGTATGTGTTACCATATGTAGCTAATGTTGTGAAAGAGTCATCTGTTGTAGTGTGCATAGAAGTTGTGAGAGGTCCTCAAGAGGGTATGTATAAGGTTGTAGTAGCCATCAAGGAGAAAGTATTTAGGGTATGACTGATAACAAGGACCAAGTGTCTAACCATATGTGAATAAGGTGTTTTGAATGTGCCTTGTACTTTGTAAGGTATTCAAGTTCAGCCCAACATGAAAAAAGTAAATGCTATTAAGGGATCGGTGAACAAAGATGAAATTCAACTCAAGGAATTTATGTGATCTTCAAGCCATCAAATCTTGTCATGTCTAGTGAAGAAGAGAGAATACAGTCACAAAGACAAAATAAAGCTCAACAAAAATTGTGAAATGTCTTCAAACACTGTAATGCAAGAAAGAAAAATACATCATTTCATAAATTCATCTACTGAGCTCCATAAAGTCTTGTTCGCACTCAACTATGCTTGCTTCATCAAAAATTTGTGCATGAGGTTTCAAGTAGTTATGGATTAGTAAAAGTTTGGTTTCTTAGTAAAATCATCACATCTTGAAAATAAATTTACAGAGGTCTTAAAAATATGTATGTCTAAGTGATCTAACAGATTGCTTGAGTTAAATCATCATAGAACCGTGTTCACGGTTTGTGGCTGATGTCCGAGTAGAAATTTGAAGGATAATCATCAATCTCATGAAAGGAGAAAAGATATATGTGTACCTCAATTCATCAATGTGAGGTTCTAGCCATTGACAAACACTCTAGAGGTCCAAATTAGGGAAGTAAGTTAAGAACCAACAAACAACTTTAGAGTACCTTGCTCCAAGTGTTAGAGATTGAAGAAATGATCTTATCCTGACAAAAAGGTTCAATATGATCCTATTATCAGTGCTAAGAGAGGAAAAGATACATATAAGAATGTATTTTAAGCTTTAAGATGTTGAAGGGTTGATCTCAATCTTGTCACTAACTAAAACTATGTAGACCGCCATGTGCATGGTGAGAAATGCAAACAAAGCTTAAGAAGATAGTGAACCAAGAACAAAAAGTGCACTAAAGGAGTGATAGGAAGTGAATGTGATGAGTGCAAGATATTGAGGTAATGATATTGAGGAGAAATAAAGAGAAAACCAAATCAAAACTTAGAAAATGAGGAAAACATAGTTAGAAAACATTTAGTGCTAAAAGGAGAACTAGAAGACTAAAAGGCAAAATATGTAAAAATGTCAAAATAAGATGAATGTGGGGTGTGAAGACCTTGAAAACCTCTTTCACATGTGTGAATGAGGTGATTGAAGGAGCTTATAAGGATGAAACTAGTAAGAAATTGCAAAACCCTAGAAAGTGGATTCAAACCCTAGGAGACCTTAAAGAAGACCTAGTGAAAGAAGGAGGTTGTTGAAAAGAGAGTTGTCTTATGAGTTGAAGGATGAGAATTGGCATAAGAGAGAATGCCAAAAAGGGTATCTAGAACAATGTTTGGTTTTGCTCACAAAAATTTACTTTGCTCTCAACTACAAGGTTTATCTTTGTGTAGGGCTAATTAGGATTCCTTATTTGAAATAAAAAAGTAAGAAGAAGATACAAATTCACCGACACGGAATAAGCTCCTAAAGCTTTGAAATCTTCTAAAAGAGAGAAAAGGGTACTTAGAAAATTTACCAGTAAATTTTAATGGTATATATTTTCTTGAATACCTCAAAATTTGTCATTTACAAGGGCCAGTAGCAAATTGATAGGTCTATAAAGAAAGTATGTGAAAATGATGACTTGAGACTTGGGGAAATGGTTGATCATGTTTGACTAAGGGAATTAAGTAGATTAAAAGCATCTTGAGCCTTTAGCATAAGCTTCGAGAGAATTTTTGTTTTGAGTATCAAAAAAAATCAAGCTTCTTAGAACATAGTTGAATTGGCATAAAACCGGTGTTTTTGAAGGATCTTTAGCATTGTCTCAAGAAATATTTCGGGCGTTTAGGAGGAAGAATGTGACTTGATGGAAAGATGCAATTTTGTTGAAAAGATAATCAAACTCTAAGGTGTTTCATTTAAAACTTGGTCATGATGCTAAAACAGAGTTGTAATGTCATGAAACACCTAATTATAGTTTGTGCACAATGAATCATGATGATGTGCTCAAAGTATTAGATTAAAGGAATCTTAGAGAGACTATCAACCTTAATAAATGACACTAAAAAGGTTACATGAAAATTAAGAGTGAATAAGCACACAATATTAGGGCACTAAAGGTTGTTGGCACTCTAAAATTATATGCTACATGTCCGAGAACAATGTGTGAGGTAGGGGAAACTGATCATAATGCTCAAGTAAGTGGTTTTAAGCTTTAAGGGAGCTAGAATGAGTATCATCCTTGAGAAGAGAAGCCAAGTGTGCAAAGAGGGACAGGTATGAATAAAGATTGCAAAGTGTCAGTTCATTATAAGTTGTTAACTCCAAAACAAGGACCTACATGCCCGATAAGACCTCATAATGAATAGAGAGCTGAGATTGATCCTTGTTTAAGCATTTTAGGTGTTAAGGAGGCTAGATAAAAAAGTGATTAGTGAAGTGTGTGCAGTACTTTGACAAGGGGAGCAAGGCATGTGATCAAGTGAGTCACTATCACATACAAAGGAGGCTATAAACACCTAGAAGGCAACTCAGGGTAAAGGTGATGAGGTTGGCTCATCAACAAGACATGAGATCCTAATTATCAGATAGCAGATATAGGAGAATAGTACGGCATCGAGAGGAAGCTATAATGGTTTTTTCATGTGATATATATGCTCTTATAACAAGGTACAGTTAGACTCTTTTGCTCTTAAATATTGCCTATAATCAACATATGGAAGAATTAAGCCTAGATTTGAGTTTCCTTAGCTGAGAAAGGTATATTCATGAGTCAAGAGGAATTTTTCACTCAAAGATTAGATATTTGGGATGCGTATGTGCTTTAAATGCATCTATCCAAGGGGACCCATATTGATTTAAGTACAATGGTGAAGACAAAAATAGGGTCAAGAAAGAAGAAACAAGGTAGTGATCTTGGAGTGATGAGTTTGGATTATGTTTTTAACCAAGAAGGGTTCCAAACAAGTGAAGAAGAAGACCATGAGCTAAAAGCATGCACTTTGTCATTAATTTAAAAAGGGGGAGAAGAACCAAGAGGTTTTCCATCAATGACAAAGGGGGATATTGTTGGCATGTGGATGATGAGTTGTCATTGATGTAAAAGGAACATTAATGACAAAGAAGGATGAAGGAAAACAAAAGGAAGCTTGGAATGAATGTGACAAGGCATGACATGAGAACACCTAGTTGAGACTTATCTTTTTGAGTGGGCACAAGAATGATGGTGATGCGATTACATGTCAATATGATATCTTATATGGTCTAGAAGATGTATGATGAGGAAATACATTCAAGTAAAATGGATACAAAGGTGCATGAGTTGAATGAGTAATACTAGCTCATCCAAAGAGGCCTATTTCCTAGACCAAGTCAACAAGATGACCTGAAATGGTGGATTGAAGGCATGAGGCTGATAGAGAATCATGGTAGAGGCATGAGGAACGTGAATAGGTCATGTTAAAGAAGGTACATGATGAAAACATGGCATGATAATGAACTATGAAGTGAAACTAACACAACTAGGTCTAGTTCTAAGACCTAGTATAAGCATGAGTTGAAGAATGAAGCAAGACAAGATGAAGCATGGTGGAAGCTTGATTTTAGTGTTGTGGCATAATAAAGAATATGTGGAAGACATGCTAGACCATCCTTTATCTAGTTGAGGAAATGTCAAGGCATTTTGGAGGAATGCACATGAGAACAAGCCATGTAAGAATGAGAAAATCAGGTAGGTCATGAAGGTACATAAATATTTAAGAGAAAGTGAGAATTTGGGAAGGTACTAGAGGTTGTTCTAGTGTTGTAGACCAAATTTCATGAAAAAATGAAGAAGAGTTTTCAAGTTATGTGATTTTTGGCTCGATCGAGTTTGCAAAATGACCATTTCTAACTCATAAGGTAGTTTGAAGTGCTCATTGGAAGATGAAACTTGTGCATGGTGACCCAATATTTTCACCAAAGTTAGGGTAGGGAACCTAGTCCAATTTGCAAATGGAATGAGAAAGAATGATGGCTTGAGCTTTATGAACGATGGCTAAGAAGTTAAACTGGTCCAAACCCTCCCACAACCCTACCTCTAGAGCGATGGAGAAAAAATAAAGTGTTTGGTCATGAAATGAAGTTTGTGAGCTAAAGTGATGATTTGGGCATGAAGAGGACTCTCTCTACTTCATTTTGGTGGTGATTTCACTCTTCAAGGTTAGCTAGTAAGGTGCTCAAATAGCCGTGTTTTTAAGTAAGTTTCATGTACAATCTTGTATAGAAGGCTTCATGTTTGAAAGTTTAGTGTGGGAGAAAGCTTGGGATGTCCCCCAACTGCTCATAAAAATAAAAATATATGTACAATACAAAATTTTGATGAACAAGGTCAATCTAGTTGGCCTACCGCTAAAGGAGTAAAGAAGTAAAAACTAGTCATGGTGTTTGAGAGAGACCTGATGTGAATGCTTGTTGTGGAGGCCCAATATGAACATGGAAGGTTGCTAGAGGTCCAATGTGACTTGTTGAAGCACATATTTTGATATGATGAAGTGTTTTAAGGTCCTAGTTCAAATGATCAAATCAGGCCTAAAACTGTCTCATTAGGACAGTCAAGTAGCTCTAAGAAATGAGCATGCAAACATGTTTCTCTCCTCATAAAATATGAAAGTGAGTACTTGAATTTTAAGTACAGTCCCATGAACTGATCCGAACCCCGGTTCATCATGAAAGTGGGATTTTGTGTTGTGAAAGCCTATTGAACAAGACTAGTTTTTGGTGCTCTAATACCGAGTTTGGTCTCGCTTTCTAAAAAAGCAATATTATTCAAGTCATAATATTTGAAATGATGAAATACTTTGATTTGATAAGTTGAGTGAGGATCTTAGATTTCTAGAAAGGTGACTTTGGAGCCATGAACAATTTTTTAATACATGTAATCAACTCACTCTGTCAACATTGGTTTTCTGAGCATGCAAACCCTTGAGAGACCTTGATCAAATCTGCATTACATGGATAACATGAAGTTTCTAGTGCTACTCCAAGCCCATTGTGTTGTTGTAGACCTCTTGAAGATTTATTTATCCTAAATACATTGCATGATATGAGTTTTGTATGCTCCTCATACACCCAAGTTGAAGACTATTATGTAAAGCTTATAGACCTAACTATGCATGAGAAGCTCTAATGGAATATTGAGGTTGAAATGGGAAGTTGTAAAGCATGTAAAGGATTTGAAGAGCCGATGAAGGGTCTTGTAACGCTCACAAATCATAATAGCATCAATTACACATGTCCTGGAATAGATATAAGTCAAATAGAACTTACCAAAGAAGAGGACACAATGACATGATAGTTATAAATAAGATGCCGAGGCCAATATTTGGAATCTTATCAGTTAGAATGGGAGGGCAAACGAGTGAGGAAGGTATTTCAGTACCTAATACATACATGAAGTTTCTTGACATATCATGAATGATATGCATATGTAATCGACATGCCCGCAAAAGTTATGATGACAATGTGACAATTTTGATGATGTCATCAAGACATTTGTATTCGCCTTCAAAAGGCCAAGAGTTGAAGGGATCAGAAATGAAGAGTCGAAGGATGTCATTCTCACATATTAGAGTGCCTTATAGTGTATGAAAATTAGGATTTTATGACCATGTTGTAAAAGTGAATATAAGGACATGAAAAATAAGGTGGATAAAGGGGAGTATGGCATTCCTTCATGACTGTAAATTTTTGTGGCGAGATGTACTCATGAAAAAGTAGGTGTTTGAGGGTGTCATCTAAGGTGAGAGGCATGACAAAATGTGTATGTGAAAGAGGCTTTGAGTAATGTACTTGTAGGAGCATGAAGTGATGAGAAGAGAGGTGAATTATGAGAGGTGAAGAGTGAAGAGATAAGATTTGATTTAGAGATCACAGTTTGTTGTGTTAGACAACCAAAAGAGGGTGATCAAACCCCATAAGAAGTTTAAGTTGTTGCTTAGAAAAGAGGGAGTTGAAGCTTCCTTGTAATTTATAGCTGTAGAAGGTCAAGTAGGATCTTGACTGAATCTTTGGGATTTAGAGCTTCCATGCAAGTAGAAGCTTGCTAAAGGTCAAGTAGTATCTTAGCTAAATTTTGGAGTTAGAGCTTCAAGCTAAGTGGGTGCTCAACAAATGAAATCTTTGTAATCTTTATAGGATAATTTGTCTCCACTAGTGCATTGATTTCAGTGGGTTTTTCTCCCTTTAAGGGTTTCCCACATTAAACCTTGTGTTCATGTGTGTTTGCTTACTACTTGCTCATGTTTGAATGTCATTAGTCTCTCATGGTTAATGGTGATCAAGATTGAATAGCTTACTGAGTTTATGAAGAGTTTTCAAAGTTTTGAGAAGCACCGATTCACTCCTCCCCTCTCAATTCTTGTATTTTCCAACACTAATGACGACCTTTCATGTCCTCAGTGTTTCACACCTCTCGCACTTGAACCACCTAACCATGCGACCAATCATAAGACTTTGGTCTTCTCATACTTTAAAGACTCTACAAAGCTTTCAAGACCTTATGATTTTGAACCCCTCGAGCCATGAAATGTTGTCATTGGTCCATGTGGACCGATCATGACATTTCGCGATCTTGAGCCTTCACTTTGCTCCTCAATGCATCAAGAACTTATTAACCTCTTTTCTTTCAAGATCTCGGGATCTATGGATTTCTTTACCACATTGAGATATCATGATCTCCCTATCTCCATTCTTTACCCAATTTCGGATTTGAGCCCAACGTTTGAGACCATGGAACCCTGTCATTGGCCCATGTGGCCCAATGATAGCCTTTCCTATTTTTGAGCCTTTTGTACCTAAAGCTTTATGCTTTAGAATCCCCAGAAATTGATCATTTGTCATCATTATTCCAAGTGGACCATTAACAACATTTCATCATCTCATACGCTATTCAATAGTCTTTGGATCGAGTTCAAGGGATGTGTCCACATCCTTATGGTCTCAGTTCTCAAATTCGTAGGTTCTTGTTGACCACTTTTCCTTTGAGATCTCGTGGATTTTGGGATTTCTTTACCCCTCATGATGTTAGGATCTCTCTATCCCTATTCCCTAGCTAATCCTCGCTCGCACTTGAACCTATGACACCACGAAACATTGTCATTGGTTGATGTGGCTCAATGATGACATTTTTATCCTCGGGCCTTTTGTACCTCGGCACTCGAACCACCTAACCATGCAACCAATCACAGCCTTTTGGATTCTTGAAGTTTTTGAACTTTGTGAATTTTTTTGGGACTCGATGATTTCAAACCCCCACACCACGAACTATCGGCATTGGTCCAATGGACAAACCACAACATTCTGTGATCTCGTGGCTTCTTCACTTCTCCCTTCAATTCTTTATACATTTTCAATTTTGCACAAAAAAATTAAGTCATTATGCCTTTCACTCCACCTAAATAAGTTGACCACTCCGGTTATAACCTCGACTAAACTCTTCCTCCTTGCGAGTATGGGACTAATCCCTTCATAAAAATCACAAACATACGCCATGTGTCTCTCTGTTGTGACCCAATTAAAATTTATGCCCAAGATCCTTAATAAAATTGAAACATGAACGTCTTTTACCGTCCTCATCCCAAAACATATGATTTTCACTAACTTTCGCACCCGATTCAACTTAGAGCGAAACAATTTTAACACCAATCGGGACCCAAAACCTCTTGTTAATCATCGCCAATAGCTTTGAAACTTTAAAATTTAATCATAAGCCTCCAAAATAGAGTATCCCATTTTGAACTATTACAAAATTGCATTTTGAAAAACCGTGTAATATCTACACATCATTATCTTTTGCAATGTAAAAAGGAAGGTACTCTTACTACAATGTAACCCTTGTTTATAAAAGTTCAACGTGCACAAAAATTTCAACCACTACTAGTATGTGGGAGGTCGAAGTTGACATGAACCATGGGGTCTTGAACATCCGAGGAGCATGCCATGATAAAATATCAACTATAGGGTGTTTATAATTCAAATTAATTTGGAATGAACAATAAACACATTAGAGCGTGAATTATGACATTCCAAAATAGTTTAATTTCTTGAGTGATAATAGTTGGCTCTTATTTGCATAACATTACCTAGTGTAAAACATGAGAATCTAGAATCTTTATTTCATACAAATGCATTATCCCTTTGGATAAAGAGTCGGACTTTGACTATGTTCACAAGAGACCTCTTTCACATAGTCTGTATTTATTGAAAACACACACGCACACGCGCGCGCACACGCACACACACAAATACACAAGGAAATAGGGAAAAATAAAACAAAATAAAGCATAAAAGGGAGACAAAAAATACGTACACATAATGACATGAGAATGGTAAGGGTTATGTAAACCCATTGATAGGTTCATATAAGTATATGCATTTGCACAATAGTGGACTATGCTCATGTATTTGGCCGACATCAAATAGGGTTGATGAAAAATATGTGACATAATAAAATTTACCTTACCAAGCACATGAATGAAATCTTGTAGGAAAAGGATGGAAATTACAATCTCTTTCAAAACCAAAAGGGGAACAATAATTCTCATGAGCCAAATGGTTGCCTTTCTATATGTTAAAAAAATGCACTTTTTGTAGCATCAACACTCTATGACAAGCTCTTAACTTTTCTTACGTGTCTATTCAATAATGAACTTGTGTACATATCTATTAACAATGTTCTCATGTTTGCAAATTCTTCGTTCTTCAAAGAAGATCTCCAAGAAGGCCTTCAATTGCTTAAATGTTATTTTCTTCAACAATGTGTAGGTTATGGCAATTGAGATTCCATTGCATTCTAAACGCAAACTTAAAATGAGGCCTTCAATGAATATCTCTTAATGAGTAAGAATATAGAAAAAAATATTTGTTCATGGACTTGATTGTTCTTCGCCACATCTTCAAGTAAGAACACACAACTTTGTTTTGCCTACACATATTTTCAATGCCCGATCATCTCCGGATCATTTGTAAAAGGAAAAACATATGATTTATTGCAAGAGAATCCTCCATCAATAGCTTCTAAGAACAATTCTAGAACAAAGACTTCATGGTATGGAAAATATTCAAGAACCTCTTCTAAAAAGTCAAGGTTCGCTTGCATGATTTTCAGCAATTCAAGACCCCCATACTTATTTTGTGTGGATTCTGCAAGTTACATGACCTCATGGTTGAGAGTGGGGTTTTATTGTCCATTAACAATCATTAGTAGCTTTAGTAGAAATTCCAATTTAAGCATTATCATTTCTTCATCTCCATACTTCATGAATACTTCTATAGGGAAGAAAAGGAAGGGTAAAATGTTGAATGTTGTATTGAGACAATGATCATTTGTGAGCTCGCCTTCTTCTATAATTTCTCTAAGAATTTCGAACATTATCATATTTTGGTGGTATACATGCCACCATTTTTTTCTCATCTTTGTACCTTTCATCTAGCCAAGGGTAAACTTGTTGAATTAGAAAATCTCTTTCGATTCATTTTCCAAAGATGGTGTGCTTTTCATTAAACTCAATGGTGAAGACTTATATTTATAGGAATGAGTGCAAGTGACAAAACTATGGTCACCGAGGTTCACTTTCAAACCCTACGATAAAACATTGCATCTCTAAGAAATACTACCTTTTCTTCATGTGGAATGTTCCTCAAAAGATCTCCAATAACAACAAGTGAAGACGTAGGTTCCATTGTTAGATCTATAACACCCTAAGTTTGATCATCTTCTTCATATAGGAATATTTCTATTCATTATCACTAAGTTCACAATGTAGGTGGTACATTTCAATAGTCTCCCTATCTTGTGGCTAAATCAGTGGTCTCTCAAAAACAAACTTGTTCACTCAAGACTTTAAGATTTAAACGGTGGAGATGAGGTCATTATTTCTTCTCATTTGAAGAAATGTAGTGACTCATCCTCCAATTCTCGGAAATATGATTGATTTTTTTAAATCAATTTAATCCCTCTTGAAAGACAAGTACTACGTATCCATTAATGCTTGTAGTTGATTCCGCCTCATAACCTTGTTATGGGCTTGATGTAAATGCATCATTAATCACTCACTAATTCATTAATTTACAACATACTTTAGCACTAGATATTATCTTTTTTTTATTGAGATAATAATTTAGCGATGATAATCTTTTCATACTAATATAGTACTAATTTAGTTAATTCGTTCTTTTCATTTATTCTCCCAGCTAGATCCATATCAAGTCTTACCTAATGATATTTATGCTTTAGTTCTTCTATAAGGGTCATATCCTTTAATCACTTGAATCCAATATCAATAACATTGCAGGATATAAATTCCCCAACAATACCCAATTATAATTTACAATAATAACTCCATCTAATTAATTCACTATTTATCTTATGATAGTGCTATATGAATGTGATGCAAGATAACTCAAGAAACTAGGTCAATTAGATCTCTTAGGTCTTTTCCTTTTGAACTTGTTAAGACTATCCTCAAATCCTAATAGCCCTTTCGGAGTACAAAACTTGTAGCTCAATTTTTTTATAAAGAATTACAAGAAACTAAAAATATTTATGAATACTGTTTTGGAAGTTCTTGCTATGCTCAAATTTTTAGGTCTCAAGATTTGATCTATCCCTCCCATTCGCTACTCATATTTTTGGAATTAGGTCTTCTATCAATTTCTACAGGCTTAATACCAAACCTGGACCCTATGCCTATTTGGAGAAATTTCTAGAAACAAAACCTCCAAAACATATGAGTATACCTTGTTAAGGAATTTTCTACAAATTTTTACCTCTTCAAATTAAATTTAAAGGTTTTGAACATTGTGTTTACCCTAAACCCTAAAGGGGTTTTGTGCCGATCCGAGAGGAAGGAAAAGCTTCTAAAATCAATTCTTCTTATCTCCAAACACTATAAAGGCACATGTAGGTCCTGCTTTTTTCCTTGTGAAACTTCTCGAGCAATAAGAGATTAATGAAAACAAGAGAAACTTTGAAATTCACACAAAAACTCACTTGTTTAGGTGAGAAACAAGGTTCTTGACAGTTCTTTGGAGATTTCTAACAAGATATAAGAAAAAAAAAGCATTTTCCACTTCCAAACATTCATAAGCTTCATGATACAATGCGCTCACAACATTATACCACAGTTTGTCACGTAAAAGAAGAAATACCTTTTAACATGCTAAGTTACACACAAAGACATAACATAGTTCAAGCAATCAATGAGCCAATATACCAAAGCAGAGTTCCTTCAATATTTCATGAGAATCTCTATATCACATCTTTCCTCACCTATTACAAGTGTTCAAACACAAAATACATTCTACTCAATGTAAATATATGCATTCCACAAGATTTGCACGGAAAATCAATCTTTTATTTTGTCTATATTCAAAACAGAGTCATATGTCTTACTTTTCAAATGCTTTCGAGATAAATTTCTCCTCTATCGGTTGCTCCTTCATGGAAAAAAACCTTTGTAACTAACTCCCCTCCTCGAGTTTTCTTTCCTTTTTCTCTTATCACCTTTTCCATAACTATTTTGATGATTTGAGATAGTCTTACAACTTAGATGAAAATGAGTAATGATTATTTTTATAACTCCCATACTAATTTCCACTCATAGAGACATAAAATGACATGACAATATGTTTACACCATTTATTCAAGACAACCATACCCCTAACACCTACTTCACAAGCAAAAACTTTCCCAACACAAGTTTAAAAATTCAAATTTTAAATTTGGGTGGGAAAATGAAAACTTTAGCTAAATTCAAAATCTAGAACACCTATAAACCTAGCAAAGCTTCCTAAGCCCTTATACCACACCCCTAGGATGGACAACCAAAAATTTGTCAATCTAACTTCTTCATGTTGATGCTCCTCCATCAATATGATTATTGGAATTAGCTTCTTTTAATCTTGAACCATTGATCTAAGTTACAAGTTATGAGAGCATTCTTTAGTGCCTACCACCAAGCTCCTAACTCATTTACAACTTCCATAACAAAAGTATGAATAAACTATCATTCCAATGAGTTAAGTATTTCCTTCCTACATATGTAAATTAGAAGAAGCTCCGTCATAGACAATATTGATCTTATCATGATTTAGTTAGGGTCTTGCCCAAAATTTTACTCATCTTCCTATTTGAATATTTAAACAATATTCTCTAATAATAATCCCATAAAATTACACAAATTATACCAAAAGTATCCAAGTGTATAGAATTAAACATTATAAGTCTTCCTTTTGTAATGATACATTCACATTGATAAAAATGAATCAATTTATATCTAAGGTTGTTACTATGCATACAATGCATAACCAATATCATAAACAACTTGTTTTATATCATTTCATTGAACTCAAGTCCGGAAGGAGTTATAATTGCCATAACTACTTATATTCGTAATAACATTTGGATTATTGATTCTTTGGAGGAAGAAGAGCACCAATTATAATAATATAAGTCTCTTTCTCATTAGCCGAGTCTTTCTTAATGCACTCCTTCAACTTCTAATCTGTCATCATATAAGAGAAGGTCAAGCTGCAATTGCTATAATTAACGAATTATTGGCTTAATATTTATATTTCTTGTTCCTAACAGCCCAAGGTCTTTCCTTAAAGAGTATATAAGGTTTATTACAACCTATACTAGACTTTGCAAAGACAACAAATTCATTTTTTCCTCATTAGAGTTATAAATTATGGGAGCAACGTTGTGCCCAAAGATTACAATTCCCAACCTATCATCAATGTCTTACTACTTGTTCAAGAGTTAATCCAACTCCATTAAATTAATATCTTCATGATATGAACAATTCATATATTCATAACCGTTCCAACTCATTAGTATCTACATCAAGTATCTTGCTTATCAAATTCAAGTTGCTTAATCAAATATATATAGTTTCCCATACTTGTCCCAATTATATAAAGGTTAACATACTATCCCGAACATAACCATCTCAACTTGTAGATAACTATTGTGAATCATTCTTATTGCTACGAAACACAATAGTCATATGGTTTTGCTTCTCATCATGGAGGCTTAAGTAATTCCTTACAAGATTTGCCTTATAGTCTTAATAGTCTTTTACATTTTACACATACTTGTAGTCAAATGATAGAAACAACTTCCAGGATATAATTCCACATTCCAAAGTTCAAGCATCTATTTCATGCTATAGGAAGGTTCTATTATACTTCCCTAAGGAGACCTTTGTCCCGTAATGGTTGTTTGTAAGCCAAACAAAAGTCTTACTTACCCAATTAAGTATATAGACTCATGGTCATAAAATCAACATTATCTATAATAAGACAATACAAACTTGGCGAAATTATAGTGTACTATTTCAAGGAATAATTCAATGCACTCAAATCGGGTCCATAACGAAGTGAAAAGATATAAACTAAGGACCCCACATTGGTTCAATGAATTAAAGATTTAAACCCTACAAGCTTTTTCTTGTAATTATTAGTTTCAATCAAGTGTATAGAACAAAAAATGGTTGATTTGACAATGGGAGTCTAACAATAACAAGGCAATGCAATAATTTCCTAGCCATCCCATAATGGGAGAAAACCATCATACAATGAGCTGAGGGTATATCAGAAGCCCCAAATAAAATACCTTGTATACATGCCTTAATTCTGAAACTATGTTTACAACTGTCCCCTAAATGGATTGTCCACAAATCATTACCAAACTGTTTCAAAGAATCTATAACAAGTTATAACAACACATAATTTTCGCAACAAGTAATTCCTTATTATATTACTATTCAATTTAGGAAAGTACAATAATAAGAGTAAGAGCATTTCCTTTCTAAAATTTCATAGCTTTCCTTTAACCTTCTTTCACTGTGACAAGAAGACATTCTTTAAGGAAAAGAAACATTCATCACATGTACCAACATTATATTTTTGGTTAGTTCAAAGAGTTGGTATCCTTCCTATAAACTTGCATAAACTCTTATATGCAAAGCATCCAATAGAATAAAGAGAGAGAGAGAGAGAGAGAGAGAGAGAGAGAGAGAGCATCATTTCATATTCACTTCATTTCATTCCAATGACGTCATGGCCAAACATATACAAGAAGCAGAGAGTATATTTTTCATATTCATTTCATTTTATTCAAGTGAGTTCATGACCAACAAATTTAAGGAGAGAGGGAGAGAGAGACATCAATAACCAATGGAAAATAGCAGAATATGTCATTCACTCCAACGAGACAACCTTAATCATGTCCAATAAAATGAATTCAAGACAAGAAGGAGTATATTTTCCACCAAATTTATTCCATACATATGAAACCAAAAAAACAATCATTCACAAATAGATACAAAAAGTCGAAAAATCAGATTACACATCGGTGACATTTAATTTAATGCATACAAGGAACACTTTTAATCACGAGTTTCCATTCTTATCAAAGGCAATGTTGGACTATCAACCGTTCATGGAAATAACCCAAATTCAATTAAGTTCAATAACTTTTATGAGTCTGAACTTTATGTCTTTTCCAAATTTTCAACTTCTAACAAGTCAAAACAATTAGCCTATAACATCAAGGAGTGATAAAAAAACCGAAATCAAATAATTTGATTACCTCCAACAATAGTTGCATTTCTTTATGCCCTTTCCGGGCTTTGACAGGAAAATTTATCAACCTTCTTTCCAATATAGTTCCACTTTCAAAAGAAGATGTATTCACAATAAATGAAAAAAAAAGAACCTCATAAACATAAGTCCTAAAGACCATATCTAATCAACAAGATATTTCAACTTGCAACATGCTATTATGATGATCCCAGAGTTATTTATTCATAACCGAAGGGTAAACCATTGTTCCATATTCCCTGTACTTCCAAGAACAAGAAAAACAATGTTAACCATGACTTAGTTACTAGTTGCAAACTATGTTGTATCGAGTTCAACCGCATCTATAATCGAGCGAAATAAGAGAACTTAAAGAATTTAATACAAGATATTTTTTTGTAAATAGTGACTAAATCAATCTGGTTGTTATAGCTCAACAAAAGATAAAAAAAATTGAACAATTCAACATGTAGGAGAGAAATATAATCACCGAATCAACAGTAGCCACGCCCAACTAAACAAAGAAAACTTAATGATTTCAAAACATGTAATGCCTCCGTTTTTCTTTAAAAAAATAAATAAATAATAAATAATAAAATAAAATAAAAGGATTCAAATTTTAAGAGAAAATTAAAAAAAGCCCGTGATTTTTGTTGTGGGCGCGGTTTAGGGCGGATTGGGGTTTCTTCCCATCGTTTTGGCTGTGTAGAGAGGGAGAGTGCATCAGCCACCGCCATGGAGGGAGGAAGCTCCAGATCTGCTCTGCGCACCCACCAGGGGTTGGAGAAGGCATGATGGAGGACGTTTTGGCTGTTGGGGCAGCCATGAAAACCTAGTTTTGTAGCATCCTTCCAGCCTGTGCAAAAAGAAAAGAGTTCTGAGACAAGTTTTGGGACTCCCACGCATTTTCCATGTCTGTCTTAAAGAAAAACATGCCCAGACCTGCGTGGACGCCTAGCAAAGCAAGAGACAGGAATGTTGTCAGGTTTTGTTGTTTGCAAATGCATTGGGGGGGATGCAGCTGTTTGTTTTGACCCAAATGAAAAAAACGGGACAGCTTCTCATGGAATATGTTTTTTTCAAACAGAAGGTATGGTTTTCCTCAAGAGACAGTCACGCAGTTCCATGTGTACAAAAAACATGTCTCCAAATGTGACAAGTTTACATCACAAGATATCCCAAAATCCCTATGCACAAAATGGGTCTGTTAAGAAGGCATTGAGCTGTTTGATAAAAAGTCTCAAAGAAATGTTGTCTCATGGAATGCCATGATGGCAGCATATGCACAAAATGGATGTGTAGCAAAGGGACTGAGATGTGTTTGGCAGAATGCCTCAAAAGATGTGGTCTTCTGGAACATACCCTGACCATGTAAGCTTCATTTTTGTTTAACTGGCTTTCAGCCATGCATGTTCAGTGCATGAGGGTTGTAAATACTTCGTTGGCATGAGTGCCTCTTGTAGAATCATGCCAAAAATTAATTATTATGTTGCTGGTTTTGATGAGCACATGAGAATGTGCAAAATGTGGAGGCATGCTTAAGGCATGTGAAGTGTTTGACTAAACGCCTTCAAAGATCTTGGTCTAATGGTTGCAAGATTTGAGGCTACGCACAAAAGGAGGAAGATCTCATCCTATCCAAACAACAACAATAAGAAACCCTTTGATCATGCTCAGCAAGTGGTGGGTCAAATCCAGAAGACATGTATGTTAAATGGTGGAGCTTGGGACGCTCGTGGTCTAGTTGATTTAATTGCAAGCAAGAGATCGAACCCAAGCCTGCGGCTTCGACCGACTTTGTTCTCCAGGCATGGTTCTTCTTCCCTTACCTCTCATAATTCTCGTGTTTTAGTTCTCTTTTGCAACTAATTTAGAATTTTAAATTATTAGGATTTTTTTAAATACAGTTAAATGTCCCTTCAACTCATTGCAAAACAATAAAGTGTCGTGTCGCAACTCTCGAAGTCTTTTTAACTTGTCTACTTTAAACCATGAACTATCACCCTCGCCGAGATGATCTAGAAAACTCTTACCCTTTTTTTTTTCGCTCCAATATCGTTCTATCGACTGCATTTAATTTGACTCCCCATTGATAAAGTTGACCTTCTCTTGGTTTTAAATAGTTAAATTTTGCAATCTTCGGAGACTCACCAAATACCCCTGCGACTCTAGAAACGAGATGTGAAGTTTCATTCGTGTACCTTGGTATACGAGGAGTCACCTTGATTTTTCGTTTTACTCGAAACGATCATATGACATCCTTTTGACGCCCTTATAGGAGCCCTGTTACACCGGTTTACAACAGTAGAGAGCTATTAAAACTAGAAAGTTGGCTTTCATTTGGAACCACCAATTTAAACCTAGAAAGAGAAATCACGTTCCGTCTTCACAAACCTCTAGCGTTTATACTAGACAAATGCATGGAACATCCAACATAGGAAGGAGCACCTTTCGGGATAGTTTGACGAAGCCGTTTAGTAGGCCTCCGGTCGCAGTTTGACGAGGTCAAACTGGTCTAATTTTGTCTTGTCACTCCAGAAAACTTGTCGCCGTTTGAACATGGTTTTCTAGTTCTCAGTCCCGTTGACTCTGATGAATTCTCTTTATATAGAAAAACTAGTAGAGATGTCTCGTTGCGTGCTTCTCCATCTAACGTCGATTATGGACGCGGTTTTACGGGCCCTCGAGTTAACTTTTGGCATTTTTCAACCTGGATGAACTCTAACCGGTTGCCTGCAGAACTAACGCACAAACGCAAACCGTTCGTTCATTTTCAATTCCGTCGGTTCTTTATGAATTCTGGTATATCGGGGACATGTAGAAAGTTAATTATGATGTGCGTGATCATCGGAAGATAACCTTTGGAAGCAATTTCTTAGCCTCTGATCCCTTTTTGTACATTTTGCGGTAACTAGTGAGAAAATGTAAAAGTAGAAAGTTGCGGACCCTCGTAGGGTTGCCAAATCACCCTGGAAACTTTTAACACACGTAGATAACTGTTTAAAACACTATAATGAAACTTGTGTGTATTGGAACTTTTGACAAAATGATGTTTTCTCTCTCTTCCTTTCTCTTTCTCTCTCCTGGGTTTATAAAATGTAGAAAAATGAAATGCAATGAATACATGTTTCTAGACTTTTTATTTCGATTGGCAAATTGTAATTATTGTCTGATGTAAATGGGAAACTGAAAAATGACAATTATGATTGATTAGGGTGGATGCCATGCCAGTAATTATCACTGATATCATGCTCACGTGGGTTTTGCAGGATGGATGAATGACGACGAAAAAGGCGATGTGTAATTTAATTATTATTATTGAAATTTTTACAGGTCATTGTAAAATGAATAACTGTATAGTGTAGTCTCTTGTTACTGAAAAGTTATATTTGAAATTGTTAATATGTATGAGATGCTAGTTTTAGGGATATCTTAGGAAATGTGCATCTATTTCACCGGTTCAATTTGATTCTTAGTTGTGTATGGCAAAAGAAAGATTTGATATATATATAGTAAATGAAATCGAAGTTAATACATTGTAGTACCTTCTCAGTATTTAATAAATGATTAAATTAATTATTGGGTTACCTTCTTACATTGCAGACACATTAAAGAGTTTTAATGGGAACACTCAACCCTAATAAAATATTCGTGCTAACTTGCCCGCATGTGTGATTCTTTTGTTTTACCATATAAGAAATTAAACCGTAGAACGACCTTAAACTTTGCACTCGATGCGACCTCCTAGGTTAGGTAAATAAAACCCCTAGTTGGAGTTACCGTCATAGTCATTAGGTTTAACGACATTGTCGTGAACCCATATTTTAGGAATGTTATGGTCCAACTTTATCCAAAGTATGCGGTTTCCTTCTAGTTTTGGTAATCACGAGAAGAATGTACTCTCTTCAGGTCCGACACCAGGCTGAGTGGTGAAGACCGCCTTGAAAGTCACCTTATGAGTCCTTGTTAGAAGGAATGACTAAGCGGTGTAACCTTCCCATCTGTGGAGTGGGTAGAGATATTACTCCCTTGTATCCTATTTGATTTCCGAGCCTTACAAAATTTGATCTAGAAATTAACTTCATCAGTGAATGGAATCCCTGTTGGATCCAAACAACCTAAATGAAGGTCGTGATATAGTTGTTCTATGTCTTGCATTCTCGTTAGTGAACCCTTTGTCCCTCGTAGATAAATGTCTTGTCTTGGGCTTGTGAAAATTTAGTGCCTTGATCTTTCACGAAAGGATTATAGGGTAAATACATTTTAACCTTAATCACACCTATAATAGAGATTGAAGCCTTGGGGGAAACTGGAATTAAGCTTAACCATGTGCTTCTTTAATGTGTCAGACAAGTGCTTTCGTATCTCTTTTGTTTTGAGACGATGCTAAGAACGAGACCTTAGTGCGATATAAGAACATATCATATAATGTTGCACACGAGAATGGAGATTAGGACTAAGGTCAATCTTGGAGTCCTCATAACTTAATTAAACTTTTTCATGCGTTGTAAAGAATATGAATTGTCAAATGGTGTGATCAAACTTCGAGAAAACAAAGGATGTATATATATATATAATTCAAATTTGGAATTCAGCAAGTTATTGTACTATAATGATAATGGTAGGGAAATAACTATTCCGTGATCGATGGATGTTCTTGGGGAAAAAGCTATTTCAATCTATGTCTTCCTTAATTCCAAGATTTCATCCTGACATCACGTTAGGTTCACTTGTGTAACAAGGTTAAATTCTAAACTTTGAATAAGCGTTTTGGGAAGCCTAATCTTAACATAAGAATGGGAGAGTTAGAATTTTGTATAAAATCTGAAATATGGAAAATACTTATGTAAGTTATGAAGATCTGTCATAAGGGTAAAGAGCAAATTAAATGGTTGAACAATAAGTGAACTGTGAAACGAATTTTCAGAACATGTAGGTGGAAAAAGGGAGAAAATCATGCTTACCTAATAAGGATCTTGGAAAGTTAGCCGTAACTAAAATACATTTAAAGTAATGATATGTCGTGGGTTCGCCGTTCCTAAAGTCACGTTTCTTGTGGTTGGGTCTTTGCTAGTATTCGTTCGTTGGGAAAAGTGTGGTATCGACATGTCGATGTCGTCTGCATGTGTCTATGTGAGTCGATGACTTATGTGATTGTCGCATGTGTGTCGAGTTCTGTACTTGGAGCCCTTACTGTGTTGTGTGTCGTGAGCAATGTAAGTAAAAAAAAATTATCCTGGTATTTTTTGTTGTTTTTGGGTGTGTAAAATGTGGGCACTACAAAACATGTAAGAGAGAAAATATAAGTAACAAATCAACTAGAAAACTCAACTAAGAAAAATTCAAAAACTTCAAAACATAAGAGATAAATTCCATGCATCTATAGTCACCAAATCAACCGATAGCTATAAATCAACTAAGTGCGAAAAATTCAAATGTAAGAAAGATTCCACGTGTATCACAACCCCCAATCAACTCGGTAGACTAAAGAAAAAGGTAGGAATAATAGACATTGTAAAATCATAACACAATGATTTTACTTTTGTCCAAAAAAATAGGATAATAGTAGGTAAACACCTATCCTTGAAATCGACAAAGTACCGAGGCATGAAACCATCTATCGTCATGTGTGAAATCATAAGACATGAAATAATCCATTATCTATGTGGGTAATCCCGGGCGTGAATAATCTCATCAATTGACTAATCACGAGGGAAGACCTCGAGTCCATATTAAGTCAACCTCAATCCCCCTTATGTACTCCGTCTCTGTGTGAACCATTGCATAGGCCATCAATCCCTAATATGGGCCACCTCTTAGTTCTATTACACATCTCTTATGTATTCTCATCTCTACCTACAACATCATCCATCAATTGCCCAAACATTATTCAAAGTGTAGACACAAGAAAATGCACCTTATGCATAAGGTCGCTAAACTTCTTAGAAAACATAAAAACATTATAAAACACAAAATTACCAAAAAAATCAAATAACACCACAAATTGGAGAAGACACATCATCACCCATTAACCTAACCCTCACCCACTCAAATTTAAATTTTCCCCATGACACCTACCCATGTGCATGCCCAATGAACTATGAACCCTATCTTTGCACCCATGTGTGTCTCATTCCTCTATGCACTCCAAATCTATAAATGCACTCTCACCCCCTTATTCCACCTACCTAGGCTCTTAGTGTGCAAAAGACTATACTTGAGTTTTCTTGCTCTATTGTTTGTGTATATCAGTTTTGTAGGTTTTGAAGAAAGAAAGGTGAAACACGAATATATCTTGCTTGTATAGCACTTGTTTTAGCGACATTTCAACACATGTACGAATCACAACTGTGATTGACTTGTGATCTCCATGTGATTCTCAATGAAACACAACTGTGATTGTCTTGTGATCTGAGTTAGGTATACTTGTCATTTCATTTATTGTTTTGTCATTTTACATCAATAAAATGTCTTTTATCTCCTTAAAAGGGTTAGGGATCGATCGAGGTAGGTCCCCTAACCACCAAAAATAACTAACATTTTTCAAGTGTGCTTGTGTGTAGGTTTAGATTCAGATCAAGAGTTTTTTCCACTTTATTCAATGAAAGAAACCATAATTGTCCCTCTCTTATCAATGGTAGCATAAGTTTATTCTATTTTAGTAGCATTGATTTGGTTGTTATTATTTGACTAATCCATCTTGCAAGTGATCCAAATCTAGGCATACATTTTGGTGACCACGGTGGGACCATTTTGGTTGTGGGTAATTCTTTTTGTTTTCTGAATCTAACATTGCTTTGTTTAGGGTTTTAATTTGTCTTTTCAGTTTGTTTTTGTTCTCCCTAACGTTTCTATTACAAATCTAACACTTGATTTTGCAGATCTGCCCAAAATCCAAAAATTAAAAAAACATTCATGTTGCAGGTGGCCGCCATCGCTTGATTGGGTTGCAATTTCGACACAAAAATCATAAAATCGTTGCGAGGTAGTCGAATATGTGATTGTGTTGTGACTTTATTTCTGCAAAAAACATAAAAAAAAAACACATTTATTTTTATTAAAGGAATGAACCGGGAATGAACCACACATTTTATTGTAAATTTCGATAAGAGTAATTACCCATCCGCATAACTATGGGAAGTGCATGGGCCTAAACCAATAAACCCATTGTGAGGAGCACCACATGAACCCCAAATTAGTTGGCATATTGAGGGAACATGCCAATGAAATGGGTAGCCCTACCTACATGAATAGTACACACGCGAGGTTAGAGCTAAGGTTATCCTTAGTGACGGCCCCAGTTTGATTGATTGAACAGAGTAAAATTCAGCTTGGTTAATCAAGGGGGTAAAGTAAAGCTAACGACTAGAAATTTTTCTAGTGTATCGCGCTTGTGTGGGTAACTCGTGGTATTTAAGGAGATAACCTTTCATATAAAGCCAACATATCGACTCTCTTTATTCCACTTTGAGAAAAACAAACATCATAACTCGGTTTCTAAGTAGCACCTACGATTGTTTTTGTTCTTCACAAGAATCTTCTCATACTTTCATATTTGTTTCGACATCCATTATGAGCTTTGATTTTCCCTGTGCTCGATCGCAATTGCCACTAACTCTGCAATTTTCTAGTCTTACCATCTTGCTAATTTGTTCCACTCATGTTTCAAAGTCCTAGTCATTGTCATTTCCCATGGCTTCTAGTCATTTTCATGTTCATTCACACCCTAATTTGCTTCATCAACACCTTCTTGACCGCATTGTTAAGCTTGAGTCCCAACATTTGGGGGGACTTCCACCCACACCTACTTATCATTTTGTTTTGCAACAAGCCTATCCACCCAATGGTACCGTGTCATCCCTATCCACCGCATTTCAAATTACCCAATTTTGATAAATTTGATGACACCAAGGACCCCAACACCACTTGCATCTTTCCACTACGCATGCCATCTTATCCAATATGATGATGCAATCCTTCTACGTGTTTTCCCACGTTCACTCATTGGCCACGCATTTGATTGATACTAACCCCTTCCGCAACATAGCCTTTAGATTTTCACACATCTTGCGGACACCTTTTTATCTCATTTCTCCATCCATATTGCTCCCAAAGCCACGTTTGTTGACCTTCACATGCTTCACCAATTCCATAACGAACCCATTATTGACTTTATCGCACATTGGAGTGCTCTTGTTCACCGCCTTTCATTCCCCCTCCCACAATCTAAGCTCATTGACCTCTTTTCAAAAAGTTGTGTCCCTCACATCTCACATCATTTACAAATTCATCCATTACACACATTTGATGAGGTTGTGCACATGGCACAATGCCTCGAGGATGTCCATCTTGGTTGTCCTCCTTCCTCGTCGCTTGTTTCCATTCCTCCACCACCTACCACACCATTACAACCCCACATTCACAATGTCATCCAAACATAACTTCTTCACACTTCATCACCCACTACACCCACATCTTTGCATTCATTATGTTCCCCTATGGATCACCATAACTTCATCCGAACTCCTCACAAATTCACTCTATTGACTAAATCACTTTCTTCTATTCTCCAAAAGTTTCTTGACGTTGATCTCATCATTCTCCCTCCTAAACCACACTCTTCATTTGGCATTCCTCCCGGGACATGTGCGCTTACCATCATCTTGACGGTCACTCCACCAACTCGTGTCCCCAACTCCATGATATCATTCAAGACCTTCTCGATAAGGGGGGCATTATCGTTGAACCACCATTTCCTCCACCTTCATCTACTTATACCCATCCAATTACTTTACACGATCCTATTTCCACTTCTTCTCCATGTGTCGTGTCTCACTCATCCAATCCCTCATTCCCCACTACATCACAATTATCATGCACAATGTCTCATTATCTAAATAAAAACTTCCCCATCCACTCCATTCCATGTTTCCACCTTGGACTCAACACCATTATGCTCACCTAATCACTCATTATCCTTGTATCCATCCCCGCTATCATGTACTTCCACTATGGTCGTGGTTTTACCCTTGTCCTTTTCGGGGTTTTCCACATTGTCACCACATTTATATAATTCTCCATCATCATGTGATTTTATCACACCCATCACTTCCCATCCTTCACTTGCTCCAAGCATTTCCACTCCACTTCTCACACACCCCACTCTTGCACCTACCTTGAGTTCTTCATCATTCATCGCTTCATCTATCTTAGACTTGTCCTCCACAAACATCTCAATTACTTCATCACCACTCATCCAAGCACCATTATTACTTACATCACATTCGTTACATCCTCCATCGTCTATTACGATCGTTTACGCTCCTCAAAGCATCTATCCCCCATCATACATATCTACATGTTCTTTCATCTCTTCCTCGTAAGCCACATCCATGTGCTCCCGATTCTTCACCTAATTTGCAACTTTCTTTCACATCCCCATTATTACTTTCATCACCACTTGTTCGGACACCATTTTTATTATCCACTCCTCCTTTTGAGTTCACATCATCAATCACACCCACAAGCGCATTTGTTTTTATGCATGAGCCTCACAAGTCTTCTCCACCTTCCATTTATATCTACTCCAAAGCATTTTGCATGGTCCTTATATTCCACTTCTCTTCATCGTGGTCGGCTTCGAAATACACCCCGATTCTCCACACAAACACAAACACAAACACCCACTTTCACACAACTAAGCATTTTTCAAAATCCAAAAAAATCAATATATTCCACAAATTGCAATAAACAACGGTTGCCAATGGATGTTCTTCCGCCTTTTCTTTGTTAATATTTCATTCCAATTCTCCATTCACTGCTACACATTTCATTTATAGTTCGTTCACATTCCATGTTTGGTTTGTTTCACAACTTTTGGTGAACACTTTGATCATCTTGTTGTCACACGTTTTGTGAGTCAATAGTCTCTACTACAGTTGCTTGAACTTGGTCTCTCCTTACTTGGTGAATTAAGAATGATTTGTCCTCTTTGAGATCCACGCACACTTACACACTTAACAAATTGTCTTAAAGACCCTAGGGCATTCTTTGTTGATGTTTGCCAATGTCATCTCCGCAATCACTTCCACTCCCTCCACTAAGTCACTCGTGGTTCTAAACCCCTTGACAAACCGAGAGAGCTGAATATCATGTGAAAAACAAATCAAAACAATCAAAATAAAGAAAAAGTCAAAATTCAAAAGCAAAAAAAGAAAAGCAATATCAAACACTCTCTCTCAGGGGTCTTTCCAGTATCTCTATCGGGGCTATGGACGTCCTGGTTGGCAATAGAGCAATGTTGCGACTAGAATCAAATGTATCTTTCTCAAGGCTATAGACGCTTGGGGTGATAGAGCAACACACAACTTACAATTACCCTTCATTTCATTACTTAAAATTTTCTTGTTTTTGATCACACCTACACGTTGGCTTGTGTTTTCACTCATTGTCTCACATGTCTTCACTTCAAGCAATCAATTCACTCTCAAGTGCACACACAAGATCTCAATGAGTCACAGGGCTAGTATGTCACCTTGTGCGGTTTAGACCTTGTTCAAGCTCCCATTTTAGCTCACTTGTCTCATGTCTCGTGTCTTTGGGCTCATCATATGTTAACCATCACTTTATTTTCAAATTCGCTTTCCTACATCTACATACCTCTCACACTACATTGTTGCAACCATGTCATTTTTTTATGCTTACGCTCCATTCCCGTTTACGTTGCACATTTGTAGGAATTTTCACACCCTTTACCTTATCATTATGTGTTTCTTCATTTGCATGGTATCATCTTTTCTTCTCCGTCTTTTGTATTTTCACCATTTTTCATTTCCACCCCAAAAAAATTCAAAAAAAAAAACATACAAACCCACCCCTTCATTCAAACATTTTTCATTTTGTATTTTTATGCTTATGGTCCATTCCGATTTACGTTGCACATTTGTGGGAATTTTCACACCCTTTACCTTATCATTATGTTTTTTCTTCATTTGCATGCTATCATCTTTTCTTCTCCCGTCTTTAGTATTTTCACCATTTTTCATTTCCACCCCAAAAATATTTTATAAAAAAACACACAAACCCACCCCTCTTCCCACTCCATCTCGGTCGTGCCGAGCTCCTCACCCCCAACTCGCCTCGACGAGTCACTCCAACGACCCACGAGTTATTCTCACCACACACTCTCGGATTTACCTAGCTCTCCCCCCCCCATGCACTACATTCCCCCAACTCATCCCCAGTAAGTTGCGTTCCCTACTTGCCCCACCTAACCTAGCAATCCTCGCGCTACCCTACACACCCATCACACCCCATACCCCGGCAAGCAGTTGCTCCTGCGACTCACCACGCATCACCTACTCACACCGCCACACTCGCAATGGTGGCCCTTCCCAACCGACATCCTCAACTCCCCTTCCACTTGGCTCACCAGGAGCCCATCTCCCCCGTCCAACTCCGCCCCGGCGAGTCGCCCGTGTGACTTGCCACCTAGCCTACCTAGCCAGTGAGCCCCCCATGCTTCCACCTAACACACCCACCCCCAACTCGGTCTCGGTCATGACCAAGCTTCTCTCCACACCCCCGCACCTTCCTGGCCTCGCCACGTCACCCCTACGACTCGGCCCCAACCCATTCCCCTCGCTTCCCCCTCCCCCAAGCTCGCCTCACAAGCTCCTCACTCTCTGTGTGTTGTCCTACAACCTACCTCGAACTACTCTGTCTTCCCCATACCTCGTCATTTTCTCACCTCTCCCAACACCCTTACTCCACAATTACGACATGTTCGCTAAGTTGTTAGCGCGACTCGGTCGACCTCCCCCCCTTACATATCACTTGATCCGCCTCTCCATGCCAAGTTGTTACAACGACTGACGACTCTGCCTTGTTTCATCTACCAACTCAAGACCCATCTTGCCCACCCAACTCGCCTAACCAACTCGCCTTCTAGCTCATCCAACCAAATCGCTACCCAACACTCTACCAAGCTCGCCCATCTTGCCCAGCCCAACTCACCTAACCAACTCGCCTTCTAGCTCATCCAACCAAATCGCTACCCAACACTCTACCAAGCTCGCCCATCTAGCTCACTCTCACTTGTGTCGTTTGCTCCCAACCCTCCTATAACTCGTCCAACTCACCGCCTCGCTCGACTCACTCCCAACTTGCCTCTACCTCACCCATCTCACCACGTGGCTCGTCGCTCCCTCACTCGCATGCGTCACTCGTCTCTCGACTCGCCCACCAAGCTCGTTTGTCATCAATCTTTCATCCATTAGCTCTACATATTCACATCATGACTTCCCAATACTTACATGCACTATTGTATATGCACATCCTCACTTTTTCACATGCACATGACTGGGGCAACATTGGCCTCGTTCTCACTTTCGCTATGCACGCCTTTTACCAAGATCAATTTCTCTTATCTTCAATCACCACTTTTCGTCCCCACATCACGCTGGGGAAACCTACGACTCCAAAAAATGTTGCTTGAGGGGGGAACCACACATAACCCTTCTCGTTTGATTCTATGACAACCAATCAACATCCATCAATCAACTGACTCTATAGTCTCTACCTTGCGAAATCAACCTATCAAACCCTTCATAGACTCCAGCTTAAATGGACCTTAGATCGCATTTCCGTGTCCCTGTCTATCTAATCAACCATCTAAGCTCACGACTACGAAAACCACCGTTATAGGGTTAGGTGACCCCCATCTCATTTTTCAAGTTTTGCGTTGCATCTTGCTTGTTACAACACATAACCCAAAAATGGGAAAAATGTAAACACAGAAAATACACCTTGTGCATAAGGTCCCTTATTCGAAAACACAAAAACACCAAAAATCAAATAACTCCACAAAATGGAGCTAAAAGACACATCACCACTCATTTACTAACCCTCACCCACTCACATTTAATTATGTCCCATCACACCTACCCATGTGCATGCCCAATGCACTATGGACCCTATCTTTGCACCCATGTGTGTCTCATTCCCCTATGCACTCCAAATCTATAAAAGCACCCTCACCCCCTCATTCCAACCACTAGATCTTAGTGCACAAAGACTATACTTGAGTTTTCTTTCTCTATTGCTCACATATCTCGGTTTTGTAGGTTTTGAAGAAGGAAAGTGAAACATAAAGGATAGATCTTGCTTGCTGCAACACTGTTTTAGCAACATTTCAACACAAGAGGGAATCAAAACTACGATTGGCTTAAGATTTCCATGCGATTCAAATGAAAGAATTGTGATTGTCCTACAATCTGAGTCAAGTATACTTGTCATTTCATTTATTGTTTTGTCATTTTACATCAATAAAATGTATTTTATCTCCTTAAAAGGGTTAGGGATTTGACCGAGGTAGGTCCCCTAACCACCAAAAACAACTAACATTTTTCAAGTGTGCTTGTGTGTAGGTTTAGATTCAAATCGAAGAATTTTACCCACTTTATTCAATGAAAGAAACCACAATTATCCCTCTCTTATCAATGGCAACATAAGCCCATTTTATTTTAGTAGCATTGATTTGGTTGTTATTATTTGACTAATCCATCTTGCAAGTGATCCAAATCTAGGCATACACAAACAAGAAGTAGAACTTAAGTTATCATAATTCTCGTAATCGTCCCATACCCGACTACAAAAATAATGGTCACCAATTTTCAAAACTAGGTTTCTTACAATAACATCGTTCGGACTAGAAGCAAAAATCGAGTAATAGTGTTACTTGCAATCATCCCATACCGATCAAAGATGCCATTATTACAAGGGCTCTAAACCCCCAATTTTTTGCCACATTAGAATAAAAACAAACTAGGTACATGATACTAGCAATTACGATCCCGTAGATGTCATAAAACATCTATGAACATTATCATTGCATGGATCCTAAACTATTCACAACTGCGGAATCTATATTGTTCCGTAAATAACATCATGCATATGATTATAGTCACATGTATTATCTCAAACTAGGTGTAGCATTCTAGAAATAACGATTCTCGTCACTGTCTCATGCCAACTATGAGACTCGTGATTTTCAAAATCCTAGATTCAATTTGATACGATTAATCTCAAAGAGTTAAGCAAATGAAGTAGTTAGTAGATTCATTAGGCCAAGCATCGCAACACCTTGCTTTGATACCAAATGTAGCACCCCATCCTTCAATTCCGGATATTCGATTATTATTTTTTAAACAATTTAATCCCTACTGAGGAAGACATGTACTACTTATCCGTTCATGCCCGCTTTTGATCCCGCCTCATAACCTTGTTATGGGCTTGATGTAAATACATCATTAAGCGCTCACTAATTCGTTAATACATCATTAACTACTCACTAATTCATTAATGTAAAATCCATGTACATAAGCACTAGATATTATCTTTTTGTTTTATTGACATAAAAATTTAGCAATGATAATATTTTCATGCTAATTTAGTTAATTTGTTCTTTTCATTTATTCTCACAACTAGATCCATATCGAGTCTTACCTAATGATATTTATGTTTTAGTTCTTCTATAAGGGCCATATCCTTTAATCACTAAATCTAATATCAATAACATTGCAAGATATAAACTCCCCATCGATAGTCAATTATAATTTTCAATAATAACTCCACCTAATTAATTCATGGTTTATCTTAAGATGGTACTATATGCATGATTATTGAAATTGGCTTATTTTAATCTTGAACCATTGATCTAAGTTACAAGTTATGAGAGCATTCTTTAGTGCCTACCACCAAGATCCTAAGTCATTTACAACATTCTTTAGTGCCTATCACCAAGATCCTAAGTCATTTACACTTCCATAACGAAAAATGAATAAAGTATCATGCCAATGAGTCAAGCATTTCCTTCATATGTAAATCAGAAGAAACTCCTTTAAGCTCCTTCATAGACAATATTGATCTTGTCATGATTTAGTTAGGGTTCTACCCATAATTTTACTCATCTGCCTATTTGAATATTTAAACAATATTCTCTTAGATAATAATCCCATAACAATTACACAACTGATACCAAAAGTAGTATTCAAGTGTATAGACTTAAACATTATAAGTCTTTCTTTCATAAAGATATATTCACATTGATAAAAATGAATCAATTTATATCTAAGGTTGTCACTATGCATACAATGCATAACCAATATAATAAACAACTTGTTTTATATCATTTCATTGAACTCAAGTCCAAAAGGAGTTATAATAGCCATAACTACTTAGATTCCTAATAACCTTTGGGTTATTAATTTGTTGTAGCAAGGAGAGCACCAATTACAACAAGATAAGTCTCTTTCTCATTAGCTAGTCTTTCTTAATGCACTCCTTCAAAATCTGATCTGTCATCATATAAGAGTTCAACCACAATTACTATAATTAACGAATTATTGGCTTGATACTTATATTTCTTCTTATCTCTATGTTGTTTGCGAACTCTGCAGTTGGTATCGAGCTTGGTTGTATCGGATACCAACCGGAGTTTGCAAACAACATAGAGATAAGAAGACAAACTGTATATAACTAATATTCATTCATCCATCTAGAAGGCGTGTTGAAGCTGAAACTTCAAATTTACCCTAGATAGAGAATTCAAGAACTCTGAACTCTAGACAGACCTAAAGACTTAAGACTTGCATAAGCCTCTCCAACTTCCGATGTAGTGAATGAAACTTTCACTTCCTTTTATAGGAAGAAAGTAGTTTTTCACGGATAACTGGAAACCGAAAACCTTTAACTTGGGTGGCCAAAAGATTCGAAAAAAGGCAAAGTTATGCATTTATAAAAGTATAGATCTACCATGCTTATGATAATGACAAAAAGGCAACAGGCCTGCCCCTATAGCCAACACAAGTTGTTATCATGCTTGACAACCTAACATGTGAATAAAATACTTTTATGGACTGAAAGAGAGTTGTGTTTCTTCATCACTATTAGATTAGCTAGGAGATTCTCCTCTTTGGCAAAATAAAGATCTTGTGTTGTGTTCATGTTGATGAAAGCATATGGTTAGATTTTACAAAATATACTTCTTTTACATACCAAGGAATTTTACAATTAAGTAGAATATTTATGGCGATGTCAAGATGCATTTGGAGGAGAGGATGATCAAAAATCTTTGTAGGGAGATATCTGGAGAGAAAATACTTGAAATGATTAGCAATGTATCCTTGATCTCTGCTCTCTACTGGCCCTATTCCAAATGTTTGTCTGCAATGGATGTCCTTTAGGCCACATTCGAGAAAATTCAAACCTCCATAGAGTTTTTGGTCGTGGGACTAGTTGTCTTAGATGAATTCCTTCTATAGGAATATCATCTGCAGTGGCTCAACATATCTAGAATGTCTCCATTTCCATTTTAAAGTGTAGAATACCATAGGTTCTTGGAGAGAATGGTAATTTTCTGTTGGTATTTCTGGGTCTATGAATATGGTTGCCACCTCAATCATGGAGTAAGCAAAAACAAAAATAATATCTTGGGACATGAGAAGATGTTGTGCCTCATAAGACATTTGATTATCATTTTGCTTTAGCACATTTATGGATCTCTGGTGATTTGCACAAGACCAAATAGGGCCAACAAACTCATGAATAACATGAGTAATATTAACAAATTTTGATTGATTTAATTCCTACTTGCAAAATCTGCAAGAGCATTTTGCTTACCTTTAATGTGTTGGACTTCAAACTCATAATTATCAAACCACATTCCCCATCTTTGAAGTTTGTTGAAGGCAATCTTATCTGAGGGATCTCCTTTGTTTAGTTTGGCCATAAAATCCTTTAAATCAGTTTGAGAATGAATTTCTCAGATTGGACAAAGAACATGAAAGCTTTAATGGCTTTCTTGGCAAGCAAGGATTTCCTTGTGTGCAGAATGATACTTTAATTCTGAACCATGAAATGCACCAGAAGCATATCTGCAATTTTTTTCATTACCATTGTCTTGTCTTTCTTTTAAAACAACCCCCAATATTCATTACTGGCATCAGATTCAATAATTTTTAACCCATTTCTGGAAGAGTCATAAGGGAAAATTTAATACATGTTGCTTAATCCTTTGGACAGCCACAGTCATTTCTGAGGACCATACAGGTGGCTTTTTCTGGAGTCTTTTGTTCAGAAGAATTCTATCTGCAACAATATTCTTATAAAAACCAACAACATAATTAACACATCCTAGAAATCTTTGCAATTGTGTTAGATCTTGAATTTGATCTGGAAATGTTTGAATTTTGGACACTATATGTTCTTGAATTTGGATGTCTCCATTTGTGATAACTAAACCAAGAAAATTTATGGAATCTTTGAATACTTCCATCTTGGAGATAGAGAGACATAAACCATTACTGAAAACAACATCATAGAACTTAGTGAGATGTTCTATGTGATCTTTGGGTGATTTTGAGTAGATGAGAATGTCATCTATATAAATTATGCAAAATTCTGAGAGAGAACCAAATATTTTGTTCATTACCTTCGGAAGATAGAAGGTGTTGTTTTTAACCCAAAGGGCAAGACTTTCCACTCATATTAGCCTCCTGGTACCACAAAAGCATTTTTGTATCGATCTTCTGGATGAAGAAATATTTGCCAAAAACCACTCTTAAGATCAAACTTACTGTAAACCTTTGATGTTTTTAATCTTGAATAAATCATCTTTGGTAGGATAGGATGTTGAACTGCTTGGATGTATTTATTGAGTGGCTTATAATCCACTACTAATCTTTTCTTGCCACGTTGTTGTTCACTTCTTTTGTTTACATAGAAAGTAGCACAAGCCCAGGGAGAATTAGATTCTTGTATGAATCCTCCTTGCAATAGTTTTCTTATTTTTGCTTCACACTCAACATGATCTTTAGGATTCATGCCTTTGTGATGAGCTTTGAACTTGGGAAGTATTTCTTTACCATCTTTTTTTTTTAGGACAAATCTATTTTACAAAAATGTTGCTTTCGATGGATGAAAGCATGTGGATTTTCATAACATAATTTTGTCCTAATTTTTTGAGTAATATCATTGATATTACTTTGACATAGGGCAATTGACTTATGGATCCATTCAAGTATTTCCTTTCTTCTCAGGCTTAGTGGACAAAGGGATGATTGTCCTATAGGTATACTTTCTGGGAATCTGGACTGAGGAGTTGAATAGTGATATACTATCTTTTGTGAGACTGAATGTTCCACAATCTAGTAATGCATCCATTCCTATTAAACAATCATAAGACTGCATCTCATGCTGGTAAAATCTAATGGTTCTTTGGTAGCCAACTATGCTTATAGGGACATATGCCAAGAAGTGAGATACAACTTGTTTATTATCAAAAGTAATTTTTAGACAAGTTTGTTCCCAACAATCTTGGGAATGGCTTTGGCTCTTAGCAAACTGATGTCTGCTCCGTGTATCTATCATTGCATCTAAAGAGTATTGTCTTATATTTGGGATGCAGAAAGTGATAGATATAAAAGGATTTTGGGCACTTTTAAGAGTGCTTACCTCGAATTGGTTCTTCTTCATCTGGAGTTTGAATGAACTGCATATACGCTTGTTCCAACATTTCTTGAGATTCTTCAAGATTTTCTTTATCTTGTTCATCTTCTTCAACCAATTGTTTGAATTCTCTTGAGGCATTAGATATGACCTTTTGAAGAAAAGTCATTTGTCTATCGCCATTGTTTCTAGAAACATGTGGAGCGGATTCAATCTTTTTAGGTTGTTTCTCTAGTTCAGAAGTTGTTTCCTCGGGAAAAGGAAAGGGAAGTGCCTTTCTCTCCTACCACATCCTCTTTGGAATCTTGGTGAGCATGACCTCCTCTAAATTGTCTTGTTCTAGGAGGAGTTTTTGTATTGCTTTGAAGTTTTCAAATTCTTCTTCTTCTTTTTGTTGGTGTTGATGCTTAAGAAGATTGAGATGTTCTTCCTCCTTTTGTTTTTGTTCAAGCTCAAGATTTAATTGGGCTTGATGCTTGAGTTGAAGGGTAGTCATCTGTTGATACAGATATGTCTTTCTTGTTGTGTCCCATGGAGGACATATATCATATGCTTTGGGCTTCATCAAGCTGATGAGCGAGTAATTCTGAATTTGGAGGAATAAAAGGATGAGGAAAACTTGATAACATATTTACATGAGTAAACAATGTAGAGAGTCATACCCTGAATTTGGAGGAATAAAAGGATGAGGAAACTTGATAACATATTTACATGAGTACAACAAGGTAGAGAGTCATACCCTGAATCAATGTTGTCAGATTTTGTACTAGAATCAACATCCTTAATTAGATTAATCTTCTTGGTCTTCATCATCAAAACTATACAAGATGTCTGAGCTTTCATAGTCGGATCCAGAAGTGAAGTAAAAAAACTTTTCATCAATATGGTTTTCTTTGAAAAAATTAACCTTTGCTTTTCCTTTAGTAGTGTCCTTTTGGGACACTTATTAGCATAGTGATCACCTTTACAAATAAAGAAAACGAGCTTCTTTCTTTTGTTTCCCTAATATTTTTTGAAAACCTTTTTCTTTTTCTAGCAGGGGAAGAATACCTGAAAGATTTGTATTTTCGCCATGCATCCTTCCCTTTTTTGAATGAAAAACACTTGAACATGGTTTCTCTTGTGTTTAGCCACAAATTTGGAGGATTTGCAGCCAAAAGGATCATTATCTTGTAACTGACAGAACTTGACACCTAGTGCCTTTTGAGCTTTGGCGGCTTCTTTCTGTCAACCTTTTCTTGGCACAAGCGAGCATTAGTATCATTAATAACTTGATTAATGGCTCCAAAACTGAGAAGTTCAACAGGCTTGTGTTGAAGATATTTCTTGTATTCAATAGCAAAGAAAGATGGAAATGATTCAATATACCTAATTTTCATAGTAGGGTCATTGATCCTACCAGAATTATAATATAGATTCTACATATAGCATTGGTACTATTTGACTTGTGTCATATCACAAATTCGACTTTTAAGAATAAAGATGTATTTTTGAACTTATCATTTTCAAGAGTACCAAGAAATTCATTGATCAAGGCGGCAGTGAGTCCTGTAGTACCTAGTTGCAGAATATCATTCGATTGGACAGAGAGTCCCACCATTCTTTAACAATACCAACGAATCCATTTGCAATAGCCTCGATCGTATCATGTGGATTCTTATGCCATTGAGTTATTTGAGTATTTGACCAAGCAATCATCCCATGTACCATTTCTTTTATTTGTGTTGGATTATTGCACTCTACTTTATACCAACTAGGTTGGAGAGTTTGGGTGTGCATAATATTGTGCAAAGGTTCAACAAAATGAGAAGCTTCACCAGGAGTGTATATGCTTTTGGCATCTTCAATGTTAGCTTAGCCATGGAGATGTTTTTAGATGAAGAAGGTAGGCTTGGCTTAGACTCATTAACCTTTTTAACTACATCAGACCAAGATATTTTTAGACCAATCAGGGACTTCTGGTTCTTTTGGCTTGGTAAAAGAATGGATGTCTTCAAGCTTATCAAACATGTCTGGGATAAGATCAACAAACTGTTGGAACTTTTTCAATATTATTATATTGATCATAAGACTGTTGATGAAGGATTTGGATCTAGTTAGCAAGATGCTTATGACATGTAGAAAGTTTAGATCTGATTTCCTTCCTTGTATCCTCAATAATTTTTACTATAGGATTGGTATTTTCTACAATACTTTTGAAATTTCTAGGGGTAGATTAGGAAGATCTGCGATAGGATGAACTATATTTTCAACATTAGAAACAATTTTTTAATAGGTTGAACAATGGATTCAATCGAAGTAGTAACTTTTTGAATAGTAGTTTGAAGATCATCAACTTTATGATTAAGCATTGAGATACTAGGCTTTGAGCTCACCTTTGTTATAAAGCTCCATTGCCTTGAGAGTCTTTTCGATCTCTAGGAGGGTTTCTTCATGCTTCTTTGAGGTTGCATGAACAACTTTCACAACTTTATTTGTCCAATTGAGCATCTTTGAGGATTCAAATGGCTCAATTTCTTTGTTAATTGTCCTTGGTACCAAAAAGTGGCTTTTTGCTTTCCATTTGCAGAAACAATCTCAATATCTTCAAGAGGGGGAAGATCTGAAATAGATCTTTCCATGTTGACTTTTGCAATCATATTAATAACTGGACCATTTGTGGGGATATATATGTTGTTTGATCATCTACTCACAATCTTGACACCATAGATAATCAGAATTAGGATCATGGATTAGGCTATCATGATTGCAGACAAAGACTTTTTCTTTCTTCTTTTGCTCTTTGGATGGTTCAATAGAAAAATAAGAAGAACTAGATCTAGAGGAAGAAGCTCTAGATAGAGAAGAAGAAGTCTCCTTTTACGGAAAGACAAGGAGATTCGATGGCTACTTTCAGAAACATTAGTGGCATTTTGGAATGAAGGTTGACCTTGAGTTAGAGCCTTTTTGGACAAAGTCCATTCTTTTGGAACCTTTATATTAGCCTAGGAAATGAGTTTGGTTCGATTTTATGAGACTCTAAACTGACATGGCTCACCACGCTACTACCTTTTGTTAGACCATTTTTGACTACAGGATGCAGGGTGTTAACAATGCGATAGATAATTTATAGTGAATGGTGAGTAAGGGCTTGCTTGAAGGCTTATAGTCAATTCCAAATGTGGCAAGGTGCAAACGTAAAACTTGCTTTAAGAGATTATCTTTGTGAATACCTACAAGATTAATTTGGGAAACTTCAAAAGACACTGGACCATTATGCAGTGGTTTGGACTGTGGCTAGCAAAGAGTCCTTAAAACTATTATGTCTCAATCTAATAAACAACACAAAACAAATGCATTGAGACCACGATGGAAAAGAGGAGTAATACCAATTTGAACACACCCTATATGCACAAACTTATAAATTTTTGGGTTTTTAGAAAATTAATATCCTTAGGATCTATTAGAGGAATATCATACTCATGCTTATCTGTTTGGGAAACTTGTATGACAGATTCTCTAGTTCTAAATGCAAATGCAACAACTAAGTGAAAGGTAGACAACTTATCGTAGACTTGATTGTAAGAGATCTTGGGCAATCTCCATTCTGGAAGTGGCTTTGTTTCCTCTGTAAATCTGATGAATTTACAGTAAACATGTCAGCTAGACTAACCAGGTCTTCTTCAGCATCATCTTCTCGAGGAAAAAGTCGGTCTATTTTCTCCATTATGACAATCTGGTCTGATTTGCAATTTACGGTATCGGCCTAAAAACTGCGCACTCTGCGATTTAGAAATGGTTCGCCTCTTTGCGCATAATAGCCAACCAGAAGACAAATTTAACACAAAACTACCTAGCACTTGGCGTGATAAAGAGAAAGCAATACGATTATAGCAAAATGAAACAAAGACTCAATAAGATTTTATTTATCAAGAGGGATGCAGTACGACCAAGCTCGATAGATAGACCAATGGCTTTTGCAAGGATTCAATTTTTTCGTTGTGATTGGTCTTTGCCTCTACATGGCTTCGGCTATACGGACCACTGGACCCTTGTCACCAAAATTGGTTTTGCCAATGATTTCCATATTGACAAGAAAACTTGCGGTGAATGCATGACTATACTTGGCAAGTGGAGTAGTCGGTATGTTGTGTCCCTATACAATAACAAAAAGAGTAAGAAAATTAGCTATGATGTGGGGATAACAAAATGTGTGTAAGCATTGTACGTTGGAAGTTGAGTGTGGTAGGCAATGTAAGCGCACATGTTTATTTTTTTTTGTACGGGATGAGGAAAATTTAGCATGAAAAACAACATAAAATATAATAAATATTGTTCAAAGCGATCCGAAATAAGATCTTGAATAAACCCAATTCATGTAATTCTCACTTTGGTAGCACTTGTAGAAGACGGTTCTTGTAAAAACACATCAAATCATATGGCTTCCAAGGCTTTTATCGTGTATGGACTTTATAAAAAGTATGTTTTGATGACATATTTGGGTTCCTCTTGAAAAATACACACTTTCAAAAAAACGGCACCCGATTTTGAGTTCATATGCAAAAGTTATGGCCTCTAGAAGTTAGAGGACTTTTCCTTGACACAAGACCGCCTTGACAATTGCGCATTCGTCGGTGGCGAATGCGAGTTCATATGTGAAAGTTATGGCTTCTAGGCGTTAGAGGACTTTTTCTTGACACATAATCCCCTGATTGTGCATCAAATCGTCAATGGTGAATGTGGCTTCATTAGTGGCGGTTGTGTGTTTGTTAGTGTTGAACACACGTTCTTTATCGAGCAGTTGTGTTGTCATTATCAAACAGGCATTCAACGACTTGATTTTGTTTGGGCCCAAGAAAACATGAATTTGAAATGGTTGCAAAGTTTGAACTTCCCAAAGTTATTTTTGGGTGATTTTCTAAGGTGAACGAAATCTTTCTAGGTCTAATGGAGGTCGACAATCATCAATAATGTAAGAGGAGTTATGGAATTTAGATTCCCATTGTTGTTATAAACAAGTTGGAGTCTTTGTCCATGGTTAGCCAATGATTCCCCAACAGTGAGAGGTTTTTGAGGGTGTTGATGTTACGGGAGTGTACGAAAGGTGCTAAGAATGTTTTATGCAAGCTTTGGAGAGAGAGTGAAACTCAACTCTATGAAGGCCATTAATGGCACTAACATGTATATGTTTGTGAATTACATAGTTAATGGGGATTGCATTTGCCTCACCCATGGTGTTTTTCCCTTCATGGGTTTCTCGAGGATAAAATATGGTGTTGATGGTGCTTTTCCTTGGTTCTCATTGTGTATGTTTTAAACGTGTTGCACATTCATTTCAACACTCCATAACTTTGTTTTGCATGCAAATGAGATATTTTCTAGTTTCTTTCTAAGCTAAGAATCATTGGGGTCCATGTTGGTAAATTCTAGTGTGAAATATGCACACAGCTTCTGAGATCAATTCCATATCGAGCAAGTTTTTTTTTTTTACGTAAAGGTTTTTCGACACTTCCCGTATTTTGTGTTAGTTTGTGTTCTTGTGGTGCATGGTTTGTGTGGTATGACTATTTTGCGAGATAGATGCTCATTACTCGAGATAGCATATGATAGTGGAGAGTTTTTCTTGATTCCTTGGCAATAAGTTGAGGTTAAAGGTACCATTCTTATACCTATGAAGAAAATGATGGTACAAGGCATTGTTTGGGTATGATGTTTGATGATCATAACCGGTGGTCTTTGATGGACAAGAAAACCACATTTGGAGCATGTAAAGATGAACATGAGTTCACGCATTTGAGCACTCAAAGCATAGTTGATATATCTCCATACAAGAGGGGTTAAAGGAATCTCTAGCAAAGTGCAAAGCAAGAAATGCCCACATCAATTTGAGCATAGTTGCCTTGTTAAGGACAAGGTATTGTTGTACTTGAGAAAAAGAAAACTCGAAGGTAAAACTAAGAGCTTACGACTCTTGGGTAAGCCCTTAAATTGGATATGGCTCCTCTTTATAGAATAATATTCTGTTTTTGAATATTTCAAGCTTACATTTCTTTTAAATCCTTCCATGCTCAACATTGAAGTAAAATCTTTTTCTCCTAATGGCCAAAAGGATTTGGATAAAGATGTTGTGTTGCAGTTGAAGGAAAGAGCATTAAGAAGAGGAGAGCAAATGGATGAGAGTTGGAATGAAATAAAACTTCCAAGAAGATCCAAATGGCATTTGATCAGAGATGGGGTTGCAAGTGGCATTCTTGGAAGGCTACATGGCTGGAAAGTTGAGTTCAGTAGACCTTGAAAAGGTGAACATTGGAGTTCACACGTTACACCTCCAAGAGAGGGTGGTATGTGGGGATGGATTTTCCTCATTGAGTTAGCTTTCACGGACTTAAAATCCTCGAATTGAGGAGTTGTGATCTGAAATAGGATTTTGAATAAACCCATTTCATGTAATTCTCATTGGTAGCGCTTGAAAAAGACAACTCTTGTAAAAACACATCAAATCATATGGCTTCCAAGGATTTTATCGTGTATGGACTTCATCAAAAGTATGTTTTGATTACATATTTGGGTTCCTCTTGAAAAAATACACACTTACAATAAAAACGACACCCAATTTCAAGTTCGTATGCGAAAGTTATGGCCTTTGGAAGTTAGAGGACTTTTCCTTGACACAAAACCTCCCTAACGGTTGCCCATTTATAGCAAGCAAACGTCGTTTGTTAGTGGCGGTTGCATATTTGTCGATGTTGAACACGCGTTCATTAGCGATAATTGTGTGTTCGCCACTATCGAGCGCATGTTCAACAATGATGGTTGCGTAAGCACCTCATACAAAAGGCGGTGGTTCCATTTTGGGCCCAAAAAAATATGAATTTGAAATAGTTGCAAATGTTTCAACTTCCCAAAGATATTTTTGGACTTTTTGGGCAGTTTTCTAAGGCGAAAGGAATCATTCCAAGTATGATGAATGTCAACAATCATCAAGAATGAAAGAGTTATGAAATTTGGATTCCCATTGTTGTTATAAGCAAGTTGGAGTCAGTCCATGGTTAGCCAATGATTCCCCAATATTGAGGTTGTTTCTTGAGGGTGTTGTTGTTAGAGGAGTGTTTGGAAGGTGCTAAGCATGTTTTGTGCAAGCTTTGGAGAGAGAGAGTGAAACTCAGCTCCATAAAGGCCATTAATGGCAGTAACTTGTACATGTTTGTGAATTACATAGTTAATGGGGAGTGCATTTGCCTCACCCACTAGATTTTTTCCCTTCACGGGTTTCTCTAGGATAAAATATGGTGTTCACTTGTGTTTTTCCTTCCTTGCTTCTCATTGTGTATGTTTTAAACTCGTTGCACATTCATTTCAGCACTCCATAACTCTGTTTTGCATGCAAATGAGTTATTTTTTAGTCTCTTTGTAAGCTAGGAATCATTGGGGTTCATGTTGGTGAAGTCTAGTGTGGAATATCCACCTAGCTTGTGGATCAGAAAGCAATAAGTGCCTAAATATCGTAAATAGGAGAAATGTAGGAGAGTAAATGTGACGAAAGAAAAGTATAGTATAGATGAGGAGAACAAAGTGTATAAAAGACTGTACATTGTGTATACATAGTGGCAAAAGTTATAATGTTACAAGCTAAGCGAGCTGTGAAATAACATTACAAGCTATCAAGGTAAGCATTGAACACATCTCTAATGTATTGATCTTCGTCGATAGCATAGTATTGAATATATGTCAGTTCACGGATTAATTTGTACAATCCCTCAAGTAGGAGGTATGTTCTGTCAACCCTTTGCATAAGGCCCAGTACAACATGCAAATCACTTTCAACAATTATATGGGAGGGAAATAGAGTATTTGATGTCCTAGCAGAAATGTTGGAACATGCATCAGAAACATTGGTAGATAGAGATTCCATGGCAGTTGCAAAATTCCATTCAGCACCATGGGCGAAGCTCTCGTTAGTAACAACTTGGGGTGTGATCGAGCGTAGGAACTCGCTTGAAGCAATGGCCTCTTGAAGAGGGCCAACAACACTAGCATTGGAAACTGTGTCGGATATAGTAATCAATAGGAGGTTGTCATGCACAGGTTCCATAATATCTATATAGGGAAGGAAATCTTAACAAATTTGTAAGTAAAAGGTGTACAAGACTTGTAAAGATTCTAGGCAAGTAAACTCTAATGAAAAGCAAAATAGAACATGATGTATAAGGTGTGCAGAGGTATGAACAACATGAAGGAAAGCATTCAAAATTGAAGTGAGCTGCAACAACAGTGACTTTAAATATGGAGTTAAACTAAAACAACAATATTCAAAATTGTGATAGACACTTCGTAACTACATCTTTGCAATTATGTCCACATGTTAGGACTCATCCCCAATTCCCTCTTCTATAGGTGGTTTAATAATAGGAGTGTCAAGGGGTCCTTTGCGCTGTGTGATTTGATAACTTTTATTTTAGGGATAGAGGAAATGTTTCCTGTTAGCACATCGCAACTAGTGGCAGATTGAGTTTTTCTTTGCATTGCATGCATTGTACAATGAAGGCCTGCTATATAAGCACATTTATCCGTAGGGATGCGCCCTGCTTACACTCAATAGCATGAGCTATAGAAATCAATAAATACATGCAATAAGTACCTTCTAAAAATTGATTGGAATCTACAAGGTGAAACAACAAATAATATATTTTTGCATACCGATGTAACATTTATAGAAATCTGTAGAAAAGATAACGGTGGTATTTTTAAGATACAAGAACGACACTGGTGTTCATGGAGGAGTGAATTATCATTCAGAGCAGAGATTTATGTCATCAACATTTCTGACAAACCTATAAAAAAGCAGCAAGTTAAAACAGTTAACCGTCATCCAAAAAGCATTTGAGGAGTGTGGACGGAAAAGTCCAACCTATGTTTGATCTGTATTGAAAAGAGTTCCATCTAATTTGGTGTGAACTGCATAATGAAATATCCAAATCAAAAGCAGCAGCCATGCGACGCACTATAAAATAAGCCACAAAGTGGTGCTAGTACTTGGGGCAGGGGAAGAAGAAAAACATGTGCAGCAGAAAAGTAAGCAGTTCGCAGATGAAAGCAGGATGTTGGAAAAGGAGAAATGCTACTGTTTAATGCAAACATGAGTGCATAGCAAAAGGTAGAAAACAAACAAATTTGCCAGAGGTCTGGAGTAGATTCCAACATAAGGATAATCCTAGAGAGATATAACACAGCCATGAAACATATATGTACAAACACCCATTGCATGGTACTCAAGATTTAACAAAGTACCATTCTCTACAAAATATCATGGTACTCACGATTGCAGCTTGTTGGTGTTAATATCCTCTGCAAGTTTATATTTTTGTTTTTAAGTCTTTAAGTCAAAGCAAATTTGCAAATGGTGCTACTTCAACCAAAAGAATGGGAGTAGTGGTGTATACATATAATTAGGGTAAATCACCTTAAATTGGCATTAGGTGACAATGCCTCAACTCACTAAATAATTGCTACCTATTGCAAATAGGTACACAAATTTAGGTAGTTCTAAAATTTACATCTATCCTACTATGGTGAGCAGACTAGGCACCTCAGATCAATCTACAGGCATATTGTTCAAGCTGAAAGGAAATTAATAACAAAATCCTCTATTTCCTAATCATTTGCAAATCTAAATCCCACCCCAACATTCATAATTATGTCTCAAAGATAAAAATTGGTGCGGAGGAGTCAGAGACCATACCCGAGGGTGGCAGGCTAGCACGTTGTATGCTGGAGAAGTAGGTCGCTGACTCCTAATCTACTCTGTCTTATAAAAGAATCCTATAGGTGCTGCTGCACACAGGCAATATATAGAGGAGCAAGATATTTACAGCATTAACTGAATTTCCCACAAGCGGCCACTGTTGCATCCTCCGCATTCATGGCACGGAAGGTAGTGACGTCGCTATGCAGGGAGGCAGTGAAGGTCGCTATTGAAGCGTAAATCTCCACCTAAATGGCTGTACAAGTCAAGCGGGACGTGATTGGTGCATACTAATTGAAGAGGAAGCAAGACATTTCTCCCAGCCATGTCGCATGCACGAGCTAAACGAGGCAATTCAATGCAAGTTGTTGAAAGACTGTCCAAGTCTACACGAATATTTTTCTGAATGGCCCACCCACCTCCGATCACATTTTGAGTTTGTTTCTCGATGGTTTGTGGGTGGACACATAATAAATCGAAGCAATAAGTTAATAACCTTGCCAACGACCTGCTACAGCATGCATGCCGTGAAATTTCGTTCGAAAAGACTACCACGAAAAGGTGCCGGAAACACAGATGCTCGCCAACAAAGGGCTCCTCACAGTTGGACACCTCCGGAGTAAATAATATATATAGGACATAATTCATTCCACTTGGAAATTGTACAACATGCTGGAAATTAATATCTTACACAAAAGACCTCTTAAAACTAGTTATCACAATCAAAAAGACCACCCCCTATACTGATTCTTTATATAAGACCTACTTATCGGAAGCTATGCCAATTTTGCCTTCAAATATATTCTCAATTCTATATTCAAAATCCCTACTTTCTCTTGCTTTTCAATTCTTATTTTAGAAAAACTCTTCCCATCTCTGTCTGTGCTTTGACCTATTTTACATCCATACATTTTACCACATCAATTTGACTGATTGGAGAAGGCTCACATCGTTTTTTGGCATTCTTGTATGGCACAGTCAAAGATGCTTGACGAGATTACTACCCAGTCTTTTTGGCTTCCATCAACCAATGCTCTCTGGGGTTCTTTCTCCCCGCGGCTATTTCTATTAGTACCCCAACACATGGGTTAGGGGCTTTATTACAATGGGTTTACCCCTCATTTATTTTCAGGGCTTTTGTTCTTCCTCTTTTAGTTAGTTGTTGATCCTAGGGTCCTTTTACCCTAGCACTTTCTATTGTAATTGGGTATATTCTCAAGTCCCATTGACCTACTTTTGGTCATTCATGGATATTAATATAATTTCTCTCTTTCTTCTTTTCCTCGACTTCTTTACACTCTTAGACTCGAGTTTGAACCATACAAGCAAAAACTGACAATTACTTGTGAGTAATCACTGACCGCTCCTAAATCCATGCCAAACAAAATCACCGAGCCAAGTTTTCCCCAAAAACATGGTCAATGGGAAAAAGCCCACAAGTAAATGAAAACAAACGCAAAAAACCACAATTTATACCCAATTTTTTTCCCGTTTTACTCCCGAGCTTACTGAGTTCTTCCCATTTTACTCCCAAGTAAAATCTCCACTTTTAGTTTGTTATGCGACTGCTCTGTAAATGGAATGCTACTATGGTTTGAACTTTAAAGATTAGACACACACAACGAATTTCAGAACCAAAGATTCTCTTGTTCATATATACTAAGAGGCTCAACATTATTGTATTGTCATGGAAAAGATGAGAGCTGCTTCAATATTCAGATAGAATTATGTATCACAATTGCAAGTATCTCAAGTCACCTGCATTTATGAGCCTGTGGAGGAAAATTTCAAAAAGCAATAATCAAACTGTACCATATATCCAATGACGAATCCATATATCTAATGATTTGTATACACAAACATATATGGTAGTGCTACGTGTATAGAAAGGAATGAATATATAAACATATACACATTAAAAGACATAAATACACACACAAGGGCAAGCACAATAAATGGAACTTTATAAAAGAAAGACAGAATTTTAGCTAAACTGATAACCAGAAATTGATTAAACAAATGAAAGCAAGTACAAGTAATGCAGCTGGAATGGTTAGCATGTTGCAGCAACGTTGTCTGCAAAAAGACCTTAATTTAACAAAGCAGTGTGTCTCGCGTTGCATTGCCTGTCATTGAATTTACTCTGCAAATTATAAACATGTGCAGCTGATTCATAGATATTTTTATACAAACTCAAATCATTTCACTCAAATGTGCAATTGAAATAGTTATCTTACCCGTCAGCAATTTTGCAAAGGTATTGACGCTGGTCATCCCGCAAAGGTACATCCGTAAAATCTACATGGTTTGAGAGTCATCAAACACAACAATAGCTGCAACATGTTAAGTTATTGACCATAGGCACAACAAGGTAATGATAATCAAAAACTAATATTTATTCAATCTTACCTGCCCCATTAATGTTTGATCCCTTAAAAGATGTATTGCCTGTGACAAGTGCACCTTCCAGATTTGCATTACTCAAATTTGCCTGCAGGCCAGCAAGGTGAAAACTTAATGCATAAATCACACCTACAAAAATTATACCAAGCAACATAGATGTATCAATAAAATATTATTAATCAAAGAAGACCTATGCTTTGTTTTCTATTTATTTGTTTACACAATTATTAAAGCGGGCATCAAAACAAAGTGATCCTTGATCAATATTTCCACATAATGAGTGACAAAGTGAAGTAACAAACATAAAAGTTTCTAAATTGCATCACAAATTTTTAGAAGGTAATTCAAAATAACTTTAATATTACTTCTATATTAATGTGTTTTAATATATTTAAGAAACCAACACAAAAAAACAAACACATAACATATGCTGAGATAGGAAATTAAATCGCATGCTTCATGTCAAGTGAATAAGACAAACTCAAGGGCAAATCAGTCCACCTAGAACTGTTAAAGACCACCTTCCATGCATGCGCGTATTGATCCATAATCAGCTATTCTACAAATAAGCACAATTCACTAAGCATATCTTCTCTCCAGTTACAAATATTATTTCAGTACTTGATTTTGAGATATTGTAGGACATAGTTGCAATATTATGGGATATTTCGTATATGTGAGCCTCACAACTTGAAGGCTTATCATTTGCATTAATTTAATATATTACTGCAAGTTGTATTCCTGGCAACTGTTTAAAAATGCAATAAAATTTCTTTATCACAGTATTTTACATTTGATTGCACATACATGAGGTAGCTTGACACCTTTTGGGAGTTTGTATAGATTACAGGGGCCTATGTCAGGACCATCGAAGCTCAGAGGGTTCAAAATAGCATCGGAGTGTATGTGTTGACTAGAACACAGGAGGCAATTTCATGAGAAAATAACCTTAAAACAGTGATCTTCATTGAAAATGCTGTGTTGATATATTGGATACCATGTTTTCATAACAGGAAAACCTTTTCCTCTTAATTCGCCGATTGACTAGGTAGTGACTTGGCAGGAAGATGACATGGCATAGTGACATTAATCATGAGTCAGCAGGGTATGGTGATTTGCATGGGAATAACCCTTGGTATATGACTTCTTTGAAGATAGAGTCCTCTCATGGTCAAGTGGGAGGTGAGGTTAATTCATTTAAGAGGGAATCTATTCAATTTAAAACTTGAATTTCCAAAATGGGGAAGAAGTCTCCCATGATAGCATGATCAACAGAAATGAAGCATATCTCAGTGAAAGCAAGACTTCTTGAGCAGCCAAAGTCCATACGTTCAAACAAGCTCGCACATGTTCGAGGTAATCGCCTAAATGGTATAACGGGCACATTTTTGGCAGCCATGGCAGAAACTTTATCTTCCATAGAAGAGAAAGCTTACATGGCATGTCTGGGAGAAAATCCTTGTGGGATGAATGAGTCTAATTTCTGTAGATCAGTTATGGGATATATAGATGATCCCCACATGCCTTCTCTTGCAATTTAATCTCTCTGAATTGAATTGTATATGATGTCACGGATGGACCGTGCCCTGTGTATAGTGAATGGTTGTTCTCTTTTAGGTTGATGAACTATGATTATTGTAAGAAAATCTCAGCTGCACACATGGAATGAACTAGCCTTGACGAACCTTGTTTCGGATTACTTCTATGTTGTGTGATGGTTGGTTTTTTGGAGGCCTGTACTTGTCTAGTTCTCTCGCTTTTTTCTGAGATAACTGGAATGAAGTTGAATGGATCATTTGTCTTGATTCTCTTTGAATGAGACACCACACAATCAGCTAATCCCTTTCATGGAGTCATGACAACTAGTTTCCCATATATGAGTAGATGAACACCCATATAGTCCTGATGACCCCAATGGAACTGAGGTGTATGCTGTAGAGCTAAACTCCTATTAGGACCTGTGGAAGGGGATTGTGGGTCTAGTTTTCTTTATTTCTAATTAGTTTAGATTCTAGAACAAGGCAACCAAGTACTCAACAGGGTAGTTTGTTGAACTGGTGTTCGCATTTCAACGGTCTGAAAACTCTACTGGTATCTCCAACACATCTAGGACCTCTCTTTTATTTCCTCCTCAGGCTTAGCAGTTATCCTTGGCACACCTAACAGAGTCAGTACTGAACCTGTGAGTTGAGTGTTTCTCATAGTGGTGCTGGTTGGGCACTCCAGCTATGTGCAACTTTATCGACATACTGTCTCCCACTATTCCTACTGAAGGATTTCATGGGAAAGTATAATGCCTTCCAGATCTTTCTTTCACAAAACCTGCCCGAACCTCAGAGATCAGCTTTTGGAAAATACTCTCAAGCCTGTTCACCATTACTTAGAAATGATTTCATAAAAGGAATTGCATAAATAAATGGAGCAAAAAGAATTCAAATACATAACATTACGATTTAGAATAAGGCGATGAAGGTTGTATTGAGCTCTTTGAGGATAGTTTTGGCTTTCCTTAGCTCCTCAACAACTACAACCACATCTTTGACAATATCATAATATCTTTGTTAGAAACCAAGGGGGAATTCATCAGGGTCAGGAGCCTTGTCCCATTTTATTAAGAACAAAGCTTCGTCCCTTCCAATTCTCTGTTCTGAGCAACAAATTTGTTTTTCTTCATGTCTAAGGACCTTCAGGATATTCCTTACAAGTTTTCTAGTGCTTCTTGAGAAGTACAGTCAAATTCTAAAAGTGGACTTATATTATATATAACATCTTAATTTCTCTTTGTATCTCTTGGGAATGGCTGAGAGTTTGGCCATCTGGGAGGATATTGAGCTTATACAATTAGCATGCATAAGAAGCAGGGATGCCAGTGGAAGAACTCAGTATTCTGATCTGCCTCCTTTAAGCCAGATAACCCTAAATTTCTTCTTCCAGAGTAGAGCTCCTCATCCATAAGAACCAGATCCAAATTTTCAATATCTTTTTCTTGCATTCCAATAAGTCCATATAAAATTCAACCTGTAGCTTGCTTTTTTAATAAGTTCTACTTCTTATTCCTAAGAAAGATTCTTCATAGGCGAAATATGTTTCCAAAGATTTCATTTCCAAATTTTAATCTTCCCTTGGACAGGACATTACTTTTGGACCAGAATGAGTATGTTAGAACCTTTGAGGGTTGCATTTTTCAGATCCGATTCTGACAGTGAGGATTTATATAACAATCTTCACTTCTCTTTGATCTCTTGGAGATGGTTGAGAGTTTGGCCATCTGGAAGTGTATAGATCTTATTTGATTGGCACGCCTATGAACCAGGGTATTCCATGGGAAGAACTTGGTATTCTGAGCAGCCTCCTTTAGTCAACCAAACTGTAATACCTCTGCCATGGCTATTATCTTTGATCACTTCTGTTAATGAAGTAGCAACATTGATAGGTGATTTTCGTTTTGAAGATGGTGTACTCTTTAAAACTGATAAATCATGTTGTTGTAGATGATATGTTTTATCTTCTAAATTGAGTAACGTTATACCATGACAATTCTGAATTATTAATGAAGTATTCATATACTTTTTATGCTGAACTTTTAATGTATTCTGCATGTGGATGAAGGAAATAAATTCGGTTTAAATTGTTCATTTCCTAGTTTGCAATACTGAACTTGTTTTTCAGTCTAATGATTGCAAAGTCAGGATTAATCACCTTGGATCAATTACAGTGATCCAAGGCATGTTTGGGATTTTTCAATGTGTTGAACATCTTGATCAATCGGTCAAAATATCTGATTTCTGCACCCAGGCTTGCACTGGGGTCACAGGGCGTCTGTAGCATCTTTTGGATTTCACCCTTCAAGGTGATCTATTCATCGTTTTGATGAACTATGGAAGGTAACGTTCTTTGATTAATTAATTAGGACCTAATTAATCTAAGTGTTTGATTATTGATCTATCCTAAACTTATGCTAAGTTTATTTATTCATTATATTGATTAAATCCTAAAAAGGATAATGGGGAACTATCCTAATTTGGACACTAATTAATCCTAAGCTATTTGGAACTATTCCTAAGGTCCTAAGCTATGGTTTCTAAACTATTATTATTGGGACCTAATCTATTGGACATCGACCTAACCTATGGTATTGGGGTTGGCTTTGTTAGCAAATGGATTTGGATGGCGGTGGCACCATTCCAAAGGCATCGACAGTTTTAAATGTGGCATTTAATTTTAAGTACCGCCAAACTTGGCCAAGGTTTGGGGAAGGTAGAAAGTTGCCGAGTTGGCAACATTGCTATTTTCGGCGAATGAAGTTTTGAACTATTAGTTATAACTAACAAAGGATAAGATTGGGCGGGAGTTTTTGAGGGGACTCTGTCAGTCCTATTGTATTTATGATCCTTGACCAGAGTGAAAACCGCCTGGGGAATAGTAAGGAGGTTGGAGGAAAAATAAACGGTTTTGTTTTTATTGTTTCATTTGGAATTTTGAGCCTTTGAGCTCTGCATGTTGTTTTCCATTTTTGAACCTCCAGTTCAATTTGTTGCATGTATGATTTCACCTTGCATGGCGGAAATAATGGCAAAATCTGATCAAGGAAGCTATAAGAAGAAATTGGGAAGAGTTTCAGAGGATTGTTTTGGCATTTTTGTTGGAAATCTTTCGTGGAAGCTCGGTTTGAAGGATTGAAGCAAGGAAGAGAAACCAGAGCACTACAGGCATGATAGGCCCTATCTCATTAAAATATCTTGCTTTTATTTAAAAATTTTCATTAAAAAGAACTTGCTCTTCATGAAAACATCTCTGAGATTGTTTTTGGAATGGTTGATTGTTTCTTTTGCTTGTGTGTGTTTCTTTTGGACATGGTTTCTTGGATAAGAATAGTTTTGTGAAATAGAATATTTTAATGAATCTGGGTTTCAAATGGAGTTGGAAAACAAATGTGTTGCTTATTTGGAAAACTGGGTATGAACTCTCAAGGGATTATGCACTTGATAAAATGTCACTTTGTTGTATCCTTTGGCATTTGTGCGTTTTTGCAAGGATTCGGTTTTAAGTTTCTTGATATATGGAACTCACCTGGTCGTTGTAAAACTGGGGTTGGTTTAACAATTGTTAGGTTGACTTTGTTCGTAGAATAAATGATGCTTTTTTGGAACCTCTGTTGGGTTTGAAGGTTTTCCATTTTGGTTGTATTATCCATATGATGGTTGACTTGTTCTTGTAGGCCTGTTTTGGGATTTGGTTTTGGTTTAATGACCTTCGTTTCGGCTTAAGATGTATTCAGATATTTTGATCTTTTGTTTTAAAAGGATCGTGCTCAACCCTGAATGGGTATTTTCAAAGGTGGTTTTGAGCACTGTAAGTGCATGTTGTTAGGTCAGCAATGAGCTTCATGTTTCTGTCTTCTTAAGTTTCATTTGATGTTTTAGTACCCTCCTTGGGTCGGCTTAAGTTTTTGGAACTTGGTAGATTTTATAAGAGATCCAGGTTTGTGTTGATCTTGAACTGGGTTCATTTCCTTTTTATCCTGCGAAGAGTGGTTGAGCTTGAGCGTCGTGTTAGGGGTATTATGATTGATTTCAGTTCTTGTTCAACTCTGTGATTCTTGTGATTTTTGTCGTCGTTGTCTCCTTGATAATGACTGCATGTTTTGTTGAATATTTGATCCTACAAACCGTCTCCTTGAGACTGTACTCACATGTTTGTGATAGTTCTATGGTCTGAGTGAAGTTTCTTGTTCGATTTTGGGTCGTTTAAAATAAGTCGGATGATGAGAGGAGTCTGCCTTGACCTTAGGTAAGGAAGTTTTCATTCCTTAAACTTGGATCTTAGTCCTTCTGGGTAGGACTGTGCTCTGCGGTTTGGTTTCTTGTAACCATTCCGAATGCATTCTCCTTAGCTTGTCGTGGGAGATATGGAGCATCCAATTGTTGATTGTTTATTGGAATGCATGATTGTGATGGTTATGTTTTGTTCAAATAGGTTTGAACTCTGATGAGGAATACGGCAGATCCTTCTAGGAATACGGCAGATCCTTCTAGGAATACGGTAGATCCTTCTGGAAATTTGTTTCGTATGTTTGATTAGACTTGTGAAGGCTTGAGCAATCCTCCTTTAGAACATACAATGTTTATATTTTGTATTGTTGAGTTGTTCAATGCTATGGTATCCTCTTGGTTAGAGGTAGGAATTTTGATGGCAAAGTTGTTTGGACAGTTGTCCATGCTAGATCATTAGTGTTTGTGTCAAACCTTTTAGATTTTGATATGAAGTTGATTTTAATAGGATCAACATTTTGTTCTTATCAAATCATTGTGTTTTCAGATCAATTCATTTTTAATTGATAGATTGGGATCTAATTGTGTTATAGTGGAACTTTGCTTGGTGAATTAAATTGAAGTCAATTTGGATAGATCATGATTTGAATTAATTCCTTTCTTAATTGGTTGCAGTTGACTGCTATCATGTTGAAATGATTGCTAATGTTGTGACATAGATAGAATTAGATCATGATGAATTGTTAACTTCTTATTTGGCAAATTATACTTAAATTGAATTAATGTCTCTTCTCTACTTCTGATTTTGTGACCTTTTAGGCAGTCCTTATTAATCTTATTTTGGTGTACTTGGAACCTTTTCATAAATAGTAGGGTTTCTTTTATGAAACAGTTAGATTAAAGCATATTGTTTTAACGTTATAGCTCTTATCATGCTCAATTCTTGTGAACTGACTCATGCTAACAATTTTGCAGATGGACTTCATGAAAAGTGAAAGGAGAAAGACTTACAAAAAGTTGCATTTGTTTTATTGATGAAATCATCTTCTTCATTCAAATGTTTATGTATTGAAAATTCTCTTGAAATGAACTTATTGTAGAATCATGAGGATGTAATAAACTTGGTTTTGTAATGATGAAATATGTTTCTTATGAACTTATGGAATATTAATTAAGTTGAGAGTAAAGTGAACTCTCTTTTGATAAGTAAATTGTTGTGAAGGTAGTTAATTTCTGATTTATTCTAAAGTCTTATATGACTTAGATTTGCTTAATATTCCTAAAATATTAATATGCATGCATGTATTTTATTGATATACTTAAAGATTAACAAGCTTAGCTTAATGGATTTTAAGGTATAGATTAATACTTGTAAAGGAGCTATATATATATATATATATATATATATATATATATATATATATATATATACTTGATTTATCTCAAATGGGAAATGATATAACTAAGATGATTATGAATGTTATATCCTCTTTCGGGAAAAGAGGGAATAAGGATAGTTATATAGATGAATGTGGCATTCTTTTATGAATCTACACCTTATGTTTCTGATTTCATTAATAGGACTATAGTCCTTAATAAGAAAGAAAAAGGATACTTCCTTTTATCATTAAATCAGAACAATGTATGTTATCTAGTTGTGACTTTAAGTTTAAATCATATTAGATGATTGGCTGCATGCTCTTTATATGTAAACAATAAATGGAAAAAGGGGAAGCTTAAATGAATTAATAGGAAGATTCGACATTCGATAACACTAAGTCTAATGTATAAGCTTTCAATCAAGATTGTTTACAATATTAACTATAGTATGAAAACATAATGATCTTACTTATTATCGAATTCAAATATATTGATAAATGGAAATAATGGTTAAGATTAAAATGTTCATATGCATGAACGCAGATTTTATCTACATACCTTCAATTGGTGTAAAAGTACATTTCAAATCCTTCTTTGGAACAATCGTACTTAGTGAACCTTTAGGTGCGTTGTTTAACGATAAATTAAACAAGATAATAAATTGATGGGTTAATAATCTAATGTTCTTAAGTATGTTAGTTTAGTTGAAGGAACTTAGTAGGTTGTTGTGAAATAGGGGCTGCAACAGAGTACCCCCTTAATGACGGGAGTCATTACGAGGATATTGTGATGTAGCCAACTATGCTTCAACACCCCACTTAGTTCAATTAACTCGATTAACATAAGTGGAAATTCGGTTCATAGTTCTACTCTAAACAGAGATAGACACATGGACTAGTGTAGTGGTCAACTCATGTTGACTTAGGGTATCTAAACACACCCAATCGACGAAAGTCAATTGAGTATGTCTATGTATCCTTAGTCACCACGAGTAGTCTTCCACACTAGTGCATGTAAGTTGCCCTTGTTTAGTGTGAAACTTTGACTCGGGTTTGGTTGACAATAGTCAAGGAAGACCAATCTAGATAATAATATGAGTGTGGTGAAAGACATATTCCTATCGATGAGTATGCCGTCTTAGAATGTAAACATGGTAAACATGTTTAAAACTTTGGCCAAAGTATCGCAAGTTGTTGGTTGTGTTGTCTTATGTCACCTAGTCTAAGTTGCGGGATTTCAGATGAATATCGAATCAGATATTCAAATAGGCTTCTTAAACAAAACACTTGTGTGACCCTTGAAGGGTAAAAGAACCAAAGTATACACGGTATACACTTGAACAAGTTAAACATGAGAGATCGGTTAAATATTGAGTCATGAAATGAGAGATCGGTGATTCACCGAGTCATTACAGTTGCATATGGTTTTTTGTTATGAGATGGATTGGCAATGGAATGTGTGTTCTGAATTATATGAATTTAGAACAGAGAACATTATGTAAAAAAATATCCCTTGTTTCTAAGTCATTAAAAGTGGATGTTACACAAACATGAATTTCTTCTTCCAAAGTAGTGCTTCTCGTCCATGAGAACTAGAACCAAATCTACAATATCTTTTTTTCTTGTGTTCCAAAGAGTCCGTCGAAAATTCAACCCTGATTGATTTAAAGAAGTTCTAATTCCTAAGAAAGATTCTTCTTATGACAAAGATGTTTCCAAAGACTTCATCTCCAATTTTTAAACTTCCTTTGACAAAACTTTACTTTTAGGTCAGAATAAATATCTTAGTGTAATGTCCCTCTTTGCTTGAGGCTCATTTATGAAGAATTTTCTAATCTTTTCATTCTCGGAGATTAGAAATAAATCAAAATATAAGGGAATAAGAGAATAATTAAATTGAGGCTAAAAAAAGCTATAGTCCGTTAAGTTTATTTAATTATTCATTTGAATAAGGCGGGGCCACTTTATGTGACTTCTTTCACTAGGCGATTCTTCATGGTGATTAATAAATCAAAATATTGCTAAGTCTTTATTCTCAAATAAGGGCGATTTCTGGAAAAGGGATAAGACCGTTGATTTTTTGAAAATGGAAATAAGATCTTCATTGGGGGATTGACTGCTTTTTGGAAGACAAGTTTGGCAACTTAGAAATGATTAAAGGATCGATTTGGAGGAAAGCTGGGGGTAGAAAAAGGGACTTTGATTTTATTCTCTGTCGAGCTGTGAAAGAATGTTGATCCAGGACGAAACCCCTGGCTCTGTGTTGATTGGGACGAAAACCCCATATCAATGAATACTAATATCTGAGGCGTATGAGATTCCTGTGCTAGTAAAAGGCGTGAAGTTTGGTGGAGGCCATTGTGGCGAGTAGGAGCAATCTGCAGTCAATCTGGGAGGACGGGTTAAGCTTAAAGTTGAATTGCTGCAGATTGAGACTAACACGTAACCTGTTCATCATGGATTAGCACCAGCTGAGTATGACGTGGAGCATGGAGACGAAATTCTGTATATGCAGATTATGATGTCAATTTGTGGCCCCTATTATTATTTCTGGGTGCTTCAACAGCAGTTCTATGCTAAGATCAACATAATTTTCCAGGTTCTTGTTGCTTATCATCCATTGTTAAATTCTGCAAGTCTGAATAAAGCTTTCTGGGTGAATTATTAGACAACTGAATTGTACCAAAAATTCTGAAAAAGCTCTGGAATACGTGCATTTTATTTTATGAAAGTTGTTTACTGTACAAGCAATACTCTGTATGCAAATTTTGTTGAATAAATCCATCTATCAAATGGAATTTTTGCATAAACTCTTCATACTTCCGGGAAAGTATATTTCAGTGGAATCAGAGCTGGTAATCTTTCCAGCCTCTTGGGGTTTCAGTATTGCATGTCAGTTGATTTGATTCTATACACTCTAGAGAGGTAGGATCACACAGATATTTCAACAGAAGTAGGTCAGGACAGCAGGAAGAAGGGTCTGAAATTAACCCAGTTGAAGCTGAAATGGGTGAACGAAGGGATGGAAGCCCGCCTAGGGAGTTGAATAATCAGCTTGATAATTTCTTGACCACCTTTGCCCAGCAGCAGCAGCAAGTGCTACAGCAGTTCCAGGATCGTAGGATTACAGCCATGGGTCAAATGAGGGTGGATCATGCAAGATCGAGAAGGTCAAGTAGCAGTCACAGCAGAAGCAATGCTGGACAGGGAGAACGAGGTAGAGCAGCCTCTAATGCTGTTAGGACAGCGAGCACCAGGTTTGATCGGCCTCTTTGTCCTACATTTGCCAGAGGTGGAGCAAGAGACACACATCACTGATGATGTTATGGTGGCCTATGAGGAATACACAGCCATTCCACCTGATGAGAGACAATTAATGAATCTGAATCAGTTTATGAACCAGCGGAAAGACAAAGCCAGATTCAGATTGGAAAGGCAAGATAGGGGACTCAGAAGACAAACCAAGGCACTCAACCCAAGGAATACAAGGAAGCATTGAATAAGGTTCCTTTACTGACCTTCGATGGAAGCGGAAAGATTACTGCCAGATCATGGGTGCATAAACTTGACACATTCCTGTCCTTAAAACCTATGGAGGAAGATAATGCTATACAATTTGCTATGATGCATCTGGAGGGTGTAGCATATGACTGGTGGCACCATGGGTTAGTATCACAGGATCATGCCTTGATACGTTCATATGAGGAGTTTGTCAATAAACTGATTGCATGCTTTGACCGGAAGGATATTGAGGTTTATTACAGGGATTTGGCTCAGCTGAAGCAGATTGGACATGTTGAGACTTACATCAATGAGTTCCATAAAATAGCAGTCATGGTTCCTGATATGCCTGAGAGGCATGTTACTATGTTGTTTGTTGAGTGACAGATTGAGGGGTTTAGTTAAGGCTCGTAAGCCTAGTACACTACATGATTGCATTGGCCTAGTCCTTGACTTGAAGACTACCCCTCTCTTCCAGCCTCAGAGAAAGGCCTTCGGTGGATTTCAGCCAAAACAAAAGAGTTTCAATCAGCCAAAAAACACCTGACCGAAATCTGATCAGGAATCCAGAAATGAGCTACGCAAGAAAAAGTTATGGTTTACCTGCAAGGAGCCGTGGGAGCCGAGCCACCGTTGCCTTGGGAAAGGCAAGGTTCATTTGATAGAGGTCATCTCAGATGATGAGGAACTGGATGGTCGTGAGACCAGTACTGGAGATGACAGTGGATAGGAGGAACAGCCTCCGCAGCTAGAGTTGGATGATTCTGGTATTAGGAGACTCCCCAAAGCACCATAGCCTCATTATCTGGAATACCAAGACTTCATCCATTCCGTTTGAAAGAAGTCCTTAAGGGACAACGCATGGTTTGTTTGGTGGATAGTGGAGCCACGTACAACTTCATCGATGAGAGTCTAGAGGTGACGCATGGGCTACAGGTTGAGGAGTTTTCGGGATTCAATGTGACTATAGCATAAGGGTTTCAGTTGAGTTGCACCAGGATGGTTTCCCAACTTAGCATCCAAATTGGAGATTACACCTTGACAGATAACTTTTATGTACTAGGTCTTGGTAACATTGATGCAGTTTTGGGTTTGCAGTGGTTGCAGTCACTTGGGAGGTACATTCAGGATTTCCGCAGAATGGAGTTATAATTTATGGTTGATAAAAAAATGGTGGACCTCGAGTAGTTTCAGCCAGGAGGATGGAGGCTTTAGTCAAGTATGGAGTGGTGGATTGGGCAGTACAGTGTTTTGTTTCTACCAATGTTTTAAAAATTGGAACCGGCCGAGGTCTAGGCTGGAACCGGACCGGAACCGGACCAGTTCAAACTTAATGAACCAGTTTACTAAAAAATACATAAAATTTTAGATTTTTAATGAAAATAATATATTTGAAAGGTTAAAAACCATGATTCCAACAGTTACACATAAAATATGCAAAGTTTGCTCTTATATATATTCAAGAAAGGTCGAAACAAAATACATAAACAATGAGGCTCTAAATGGCCTCCATAGTTCGAGACTCCAAAAAAACAACATGCTATGATCATTGATACATTACAAATACTACAAGTTACAAAACTCTAGAATAAACTAGATGACATCAATGATCAATCATCAAACTCACACTTTTGCCGCCTTGGAAATGAGATCCTCAAGGTCATCCTCATCAATATCATCACCGATCTCTGGCTCTGACTTGGACTCATCCAAATCCTCAGGTACATCTGCAACAACTGTATTGGCACGGGGTCGGGGAGTAGCACAAGTGCGACTAGTGCCTACTGTGTCTCGTGACGATGACGGCGGTGTTGCCAATGGCTCATCAGATTCTTAATCCAAACCCATCCACCCCAAGTCATTGGGATCAAAATCTATTGGCTGACTCTCCTCTACCCATTTTGAGGTTGGATCTATATCATCCAAGACAATGGGATCAATATCAGGTCTTCGGTTTAACAACTGGTTGCGCCTTAACCGAAGGTTGTACTACACAAAGACAAGATCATTCAACCGTTGTTGTTCCAAACGGTTTCTTTTCTTCGTGTTAATCCGCTCAAAGACGAACCAGTTGCACTCGCACCAGAGCACCTTTGCAAGTTTGGCTCAGGATCCTAATTGCAAACTTTTGCAATTGAGGACACTGACTACCAAACGAATCCCACCAATGTGCTGCGATAAAAAGTGTAAATGTTTAATTAGTAAACAATGACAATAAAAAGTTAAAAACACAGTTAAAAATTAAAAGTAAAACATAAACTTATAACTTAAAGGTTAAAGCGTAATTCAACAAATTAGATAAAGATTGTCTTATGCTAAAAATTCATGATTATTCATTAAAAAATTTAATCAAATGAACTTCAAAAAACTTAGAATTTCTTACCTAGTTGGTCCACATCCCTTGCAATCTTTGCAACGTTTTTCCCAAAGGTACTGTGGCTCTGCTGAAGAAGTTGATCTGTCGATGAACCTCAAGTTGTTGCATCTCATTAGGGACCATGCGCTCTAGGCACTCGTACAAACCATCTTTTACTTCTCTTGTTTGATCTTCTCCAAGCTAAGCTCTGTAATGATATTTCGGGTTCAAGAAATACCCAGTTGCATGTATAGGCCGGTGGAGTTGAATGTTCCATCTATTATCTATGATCTCCCATATAGGCCCATACTTAGTTACCCTGTCTTTGTATGTTGCCCTTATCTACTCCTTTGCTTGATCCATAGCCTCATAAATATAGCCCATGGCTAATTTTTCCCCATCCACCAACCGCAACACCTTAACAAGAGGCTCGGCAACTTTCACAATCTTTGTTGTTTTTTTCCAAAATAAATTATCAAAAAGTTTCTTCTTTGTGTCTTTCCCATCTGTTTCGGCTCCACTTTGATGCATTCCATTCATCACTTGAAAACATCCTTTTCAAGTTTTGTTGTTGGGAAATAAGAGATTGCAACGTGAGGAAGTTTGTTGCAAATCTCGTGATGGCTGGCCTAACAAGTTCTTTGCCCTCAGTGTTCTTCCTCATTAGGTTCAATACCCATGAGTGATTGTAGATGTATTTGGTGATGCTTTTGCCATGCTCTACAGTGTTCTTGATCCAATATTTTTCCTATATCCGATCCAAGCTTTTGCCATGCTCTATGCAATGTGCAACACATGGAGTCCAAAATATTGTTTTGTGTTTAGCCTCTAACATCTTACCAACAAGAACATAGTTAGAGGCATTATTTGTTATGATTTGTACAACATTTTCCACCCCCACCTCTAAAACAATCTCATCCAAAAGCTCAAACAATAAATTTGCATCTTTCACCCTATCAGATGCATCTACTGATTTCAAAAACATTGTACCTTGTGGACAAGAGGCAAGAAAATTTATTATTGTGTGGTTCTTGCCATCACTCCACCCATCTGACATGATAGTGCATCTTGTTTTGGCCCATGAAACTTTGCAACCTTTCAAATATTCATCTATGGATGCAACTTCTTTCTTCAAAAGTGATCCTCTCAAGTCATGCATACTATGGCATTTGAAGCCCTTACCAGCAGCAACAATGGAATCAAACATTGGCAAGTAATAAGGTGAGCGGGCAGCATTGAAAGGGATATCTACATCATACCACCATCTAGCAATGTACTCAAAAGTTGCTTCTTTGTATTGCTTCTTCCAATGGTTATCCAAGGTGGGCTGATTTTCTGTTGGCATGGAGGCACTAGTAGTAGCAGGGGTGGAAGATGGAAAAAAGCTTTGAATGGAAAAAAGCTTTGAATGGTCTTTCTTTTTGAGGCGGTTTTCTTGACTATGAGTGGATGGGTATACCGAAAGGGGTCTCTAACTTGATCCACGAAGGGTCAGAGCAAGATCCTTCAACACTCAAGGCATGTTCCCTCCTCCCTATTTCAGCTTCCATCTCTTTTTGCCTAGCCTTCTCTTCTCTATGTTTTTCAAGCATGTTTTTCATTTCCAACCTAATGGCATCAATATCAGGTGCATCACATGGGGTAACTTGGCCTCTTTGACCAGCCAAGTGTTGTTTCAACCTATGAATCCCCCTTGATGTGTTTCTTACAATATTTACAAAAAACTTGATCATCAATTATGTCTGCATGGTTCCATGTAGGGTCTTTTGTTTTGGGGGCCATTGCAAATGCAAACAAATCTGAAAATGCAAATAAAAACAAAATAAATTTCATATTTCTTATTTAATAAAATTTACAAATAAGGGGCAAGTTTAAAATGTAACATACCTTTCAATGTGCACACAAATGAGGTGAAGAAATGCTCCAAGCTTGTATATGGCACCACAAAGAGCCCACACTCCAAATGTAGATGTAAATGCCACCACAAAGAGCCCACACTTGATGCCAAACAATGCCCAAACTCACTCCAAATGAACACTATTCAATGCTGCCCCAATCCTTCAAATCCTTGCAAATAAGAGAGGTGCTCACAAATAGAGGTAAGGTAATCACAAATGGATGCCAATATCACCACAAAGAGCCCACAAGCAATGCCAAACAAGCTCCAAGCCTCCAACTTCCAAGCTCACTACAAAAAATAATCTCTTCAATCTTATGCTCACAAATGCTCAATGAGAGAGGTGTGAAGTGAATAGAGGGGGTGTATTTATAACACCAAATTAGGGTTTAGAGACAATAAAAAATACAAAAAAATAATTTAAAAACGTATTTTTATAAGTCTCTCTGTATAAGGCAAAACAGACTTGGACCAGCCAATTTAGGACGGACCCGGACCTGTTTGGGCTAAAACCGGTCAAACCAATCTGGTTTCTTGAGCGGTTCGTGCAAAAAAAAGGTTAAACCGGTCAAACCGGCCGGTTCCGGTTCCGATTTGACCGATTTTTAAAACACTAATTTCTACCAAGCCTACATCCGACAAATGAAACCACATTTTTCATGTTGACATCCAGTGCGGTGATAGATAAGTATGGGGTAGTATTTGGAGACATTCCTCCCGGACGACCACCTCACCGTGGGTTCGAACATGTCATTGAGCTCGAGGAAGGGGCTAAGCTAGTAATAACTATGCCCTACCGACACCCGCGCCATTTTAAGGAGGAGATTGAGAAGACGATCAAGGAGCTTCTGAGTATGGGACACATTTGGCCCGGTTCTAGTTTGTTTGCCTCGTCGGTTGTTCTGGTAAAAAGAGGATGGGACTATGCGTATGTGCCTGAGACTACAAGGCCTTGAATAAGAAGACAATAAAGAACAGATATCCTATTCCCTAGGATCGACAAGTTGTTTGATGAGTTACACAGAGCCATGTTCTTTTCCAAAATTGATCTTTGCTCGAGTTATCATCGAGATACGAGTCCGGGAAGATGTTCATAAAACTGTCTTTCGTTGCCATTACGGGCATTTTGAATTCCTTGGCATGCCATTCGGACTCACAAATGCACCAGCCGACATTCCAGTCATGCATGAACCACACATTCTAAGAGCAATTACGGAAATTTGTTTTGGTTTTCTTCGATGACATTCTGATATATAGCAGGACATGGGAGGATCACGTGCATCATTTGGCTGTAGTGTTGAGTATCATGGAGGCTCAATTGCTTTACGTGAAGGCTTCTAAATGTGAGTTCGGGATGGTGAGACACTCTCTCTCGGACATGTGATTGGAGTTGGTGTGAAGGTGCACCAAGAAAAGGTACGAGCAAATATGGATTGGCCGCCACCAAAGAACATATCAAAGTTGAGAGGCTTCTTGGGTTTGTGCTCTTATTATAGGAGATTTGTGAGGGTTTCTCACATTTGGCGTCATCTTTGACAAACCTTACTAAGAAGGGTGCATTTCTTTGGTCGAGAGGAGGCACGGGTAACATTTGACAAGCTCAAGGAGGTCATGAGCTCATGTCCGAGTTTTAACATTGCGGACTTTAGACAGCCATTTGTCTTGGAGTGTGATGCATCGAGTCGGGGAGTTGGTGCGGTTCTAATGCGAATTGACATCCGATTGCATTCGAGAGCAGAAAGTTGAGGGACACAGAGAGGTTGTATTCCACATATGATAAGGAGACGCTGGCAGCGATTATGCATGCGCTAGCTAAATTCAGCAGTACATAGTGGGGACTAAATTCGTGGTTAGAACCGATCACAACAGTCTCAAATATTTTCGGAGCAAGACTTGAATGAGCGCAACAAAAGTGGGAGAGCAAGATTCAGGCATATGACTTCGATGTGGAGTACATTAAGGGGAAGAAGAACATTGTTGTTGATGCTCTTTCCAAGAAACCAACACTTTGCTCTCTCACTGAGATTTCAGCTGATTGGAAATCTCAATTAGTGACCGAATACACCAAAAATACTTTTGCTTGTGATTTGATTGATGGTCGGGTACGGGATGACAGATATTCGGTAGTCAATGACATCATTTATTCTAAGAATAGAATTTACCTTGTACCGGGATCTAAGTTGAAGCCTAGGATTTTGAGGGCTATGCATGATACCCCTCGTCGTCAAAACTTATCGTTCTTTAAAACTTATCGTCGATTCGTGAGAGGTTCACCTGGAAGGGACTAAAAGATGATGTGTTGCAGCATGTTAGAGAGTGTCTGGCTTGTCAGCGGAACAAGGCAAAGCACACTTTCCCTACAGGTCTTTTGCAGCCATTGCCTATACCTGAACAGAAGTGGGAAGGAATATCCATGGACTTTATCACAGGATTGCCACGTGTCGTGGGAAAAGATTGCATATTTGTAGTTGTGGATAGATTGACAAAATATGCCCATTTCTTTGCTATATCTACCGATTACACCGCAGTTCAGATGGCAGAATTATTCTTCAGGAGGTGTTCAAGTTACATGGACTCCCCAAAACGATCGTCAGTGATCATGACAACGGATTTCTAAGTATGTTTTGGCAGGAGTTGTTCCGTTTGGCAGTACGAGTTGACACCAAGCACGAGCTACAATCCTCAAACCGATGGTCAGACAGAGAGCAAATAAATGGATTGAGGGATATCTGCGGAATTATGTGTCAAGGCAGCAGCGTGCTTGGATCAGATGGTTGCATTTAGGTGAGTATTGCTATAATACCACCTACCACATGTCGATTAGCATGTCTCCTTCAGGGCCTTATACGGGTAGGATGCCTTGTCATTTGTAGATTTGGCCTTTGATAGCAAGGTCCCTCGAGCAAGGAGACAATGCAGGACTATCAGGATATTCTTAAGGCATTAAAGGACAATCTTCAACACACGCAGAACCAGCAGAAAATGTATGCAAATAGGCACAGAGTTGAGAGATCATTTGAGGTTGGAGACTTAGTTTTTCTGCGCTTGCAGCCATACCAGCAATCCTCATTGAAGAAAAGTGGTGCAGAAAAACTTAAGCCACACTTTTATGGACCTTACAGGATAGTGAGGAGAATTGGTGAAGTTGCATATGAATTGGAACTTCCTCAGGCCAGTAAGATCCACAACCTCTTCCATGTCTCTTGCCTCAAGAAGGCATTGGGTCAGCAGGTTGAGGTATCTCCAGAACTTCCTCCACTTGATGAAGAAGGAAATTTGGTGTTGGTTCCTGAAGCTATTGCAGATTGGAGAGAGAGGAAGCTGAGAAATAAGGTGATTCGAGAATATCTGATCAAATGGAAAGATTTACCAGTTGAGGATGCAACGTGGGAAGGGGAAGAGATTCTGCAGCATCCTGATTTGAGATTGCTAGAGGACCAGCAATCCCGGGAAGGGAGGACTGTAATGTGCCTCTTCGCTTGAGGCTTATTTATGAAGAATTTTTCTAATCTTTTCATTCCCGGAGATTATAAATAAATCAAAATATAAGGGAATAAGAGAATAATTAAATTGAGGCTAAAAAAGCTATAGTCCGTTAAGTTTATTTAATTATTCATATTGAATAATGCGGGGCCATTTTATGTGATGACTTCTTTCACTAGGCGATTCTTCATGGTGATTAATAAATCAAAATATGCCTAAGTCTTTATTCTCAAATAAGGGCGATTTCTGGAAAAGGGATAAGACCATTGATTTTTTGAAAATGGAAAGAAGATCTTCATTGGGGGATCGACTGCGTTTTGGAAGACAAGTTTGGCAACTTAGAAATGATTAAAGGATCCATTTGGAGGAAAGCTGGGGGGTAGAAAAAGGGACTTTGATTTTATTCTCTGTCGAGCTGTGAAAGAATGTTGATCCAGGACGAAACCCCTGGCTCTGTGTTGATTGGGACGAAAACCCCATATCAATGAATACTAATATCTGAGGCGTATGAGATTCCTGTGCTAGTAAAAGGCGTGAAGTTTGGTGGAGGCCATTGTGGCGAGTAGGAGCAATCTGCAGTCAATCTGGGAGGACGGGTTAAGCTTAAAGTTGAATCGCTGCATATTGAGACTAACACGTAACCTGTTCATCATGGATTAGCACCAGCTGAGTATGATGTGGAGCATGGAGATGAAATTCTGTCTATGCAGATTATGATGTCAATTCGTGGCCCCTATTATTATTTCTGGGCGCTTCAACAGCAGTTCTATACTAAGATCAGCATAATTTTCCAGGTTCTTGTTGCTTATCATCCATTGTTAAATTCTGCAAGTCTGAATAAAGCTTTCGGGCGAATTATTAGACAACTGAATTGTACCAAAAATTCTGAAAAAGCTCTGGAATACATGCATTTTATTTTATGAAAGTTGTTTACTGTTCAAGCAATACTTTGTATGCAAAATTTGTTGAATAAATCCATCTATCAAACGGAATTTTTCCATAAACTCTTCATGCTTCCGGGAAAGTATATTTCACTTAGAACCTTTGAGGGTTGCATTTTCAGATCTGATTTTAGAGAGGGGTGATTAGCCAAATCAGCTCAAATTTGAACAGCACGAAAAAGATGGAATGTCTTCCTGGAGACAGGCTAATGGGCCAACAGTCTGAGCTCTCAATAACCAAATTAGCACCTACATACGAAGGATCTATGAGAAATATGTTAAGCCACTCCAATATTGCCACTGCAGCAACCTACAATTCAGCCATGTGAAAAAACCCTCCTTAGGAACATCCCACAGCCTAATGAAAGATGGAATAACCCCACGGCCCTGGCATCTCTTTAAAAAGTCAAATCTGCTAACCTATTGGTCCCAACTCATTAAAAAAGCCAAATCCGCTAACCTCTTGTTGGCCACATAAATCTGTTGCTAGATGAATGTTAACCACATCACGCAATACATCCACACTGCACTAGCATTTTCAATCAAGCTTGTGCTTGAAGGTCTCACCGAGGCGCAAAGAGTTCAACAAGCACCTCATTATAGAGAGAATTGCAGGGATTGGATGCGAGCCTAACTCCTTAACATGAAGATCTAGGCTAAATATTCACAGAATTCACTCAACAGATACATTTAAATCCTCAACAATGATCAATTGCAAGAAGACTTCATTATATTCATTGATCAATAAGTATTATTACAACATCTGCATTATATAAATAAGTAATACATGACCAAATCCAGGCTCAGCTGTTATAATGGTTAGAGTGAAACCCTAACTATATAGTGGAGTTGACGATCAAAACATAGTTACCATGTTCGAAAAGTTCGGGTTGTTCGGATAGGGAAAAAAGTTCGGAAGTTCGGAATTTTGTAAAAATTCGGTTCGGTTCGGTTTGGCTCGAAAAAATTATAAATTTTTAAAAAATAAAAAATATGAATAATTACCAAAAAAATTATAAAAACTAAAATACTTATTAATAATATACTAAAAGTTAAACCTAAAATAATTAAATTTATGTAACTAGTTACTAAAGTAACTTAAACATTCGGTAATAAATTCAAGTATTACTATTATTAAGTATTAATCTCTACATATTGCTATTAAATTATTAATGTCTCTAAATAATAAGAAGTTGCTTGGTCCAAAAAGGTGCAAAAATGGATTTTATGAAAATAAGAAAAATATTGCCATCAATGCGTAGAGCTTGAGAAAATATACACTTTTGGAGAAAACGGCACTAGAAACTGAGCCATAGAATGAAAGTTATGGCACATGCAAGTTTTTGCTGCTACATCTTCCCGGACCCTTTCCAAAAATGGCAAATTTTTTTCTGTCCTTATATTCCATCTCTAGAATCTCATTCTTCACGAGGCCATAGAATCAGCGACCAATACTTCTATGATTTTTGTGCCGACATATGTCAACACTTCATGTATTCTGTGCTGATCAATCATCTTGCGCCACATTTCTCACTCACGCCCACGGGATAACCAACTTGGATGTTGCGCCTATTTTTGGGGATCGACATCTCCCAACTTGTCCGTCCTCGGATAAGCGTTTCTTGTGCTCTCTCGCCTAGGCAGTTGCAACCTACACAAAAATACTTATGCTAGCTTGCTTTGCAATTCCACTTCTAATGATGCTTAGGTCCCCAAAATTCCTTCAAATGTTCCCTTCTTCACTCTGGCTTCTTCAACAGCCTTCACAAAATCCTCTAGGCTTCTAGCTTCCATTATCAAAATCCTCTAGGCTTCTAGCTTCCATTATCAAAATTTCATCTATTTTGTTGTGTTCTTTCTCTAGCGTAGATGCAGTCTATTAGTTTATTCTTCCCACTAGGCACTAAGCCAAATATTCCCCAAACTCATCAATGACATCACCCTTCTTGCCATGCAACTCCTTGTCCGATTTGTAGACTCTTTTCATAATCTTCTTATTTTCCTCCAGGGCTGTAGAGTCCTCTGGTTTATCTCTTGATGCTTTAAGCATTGCAGCTTGACGCGCAAATCTGGAATATACAAACTCAGGGGCATGCCCAAATGCCTTATACACCATTTCTGTATCGACTTTGGCCTTCTGCAGAATAGTTCCCTCAGCTTCCAATACTATTAGGAGTGTTTAGGTCTAGTTCTATCATTGGCTCCACAACTTTAATACCTTAGACCAATTTGGTGACTGCCACATGAAATTTCTCGAATGGAGTCATATTCTCCATATGCACTTCATTCCCAATCTCAGGTTGTTGATCATCAATCTCCTTAATCATTTTGGCAACCCATGTCTTCATGGCCTCGAGTTTTGCTCTTAGTTCAGCCTCCCTTGCCTTGGCCTCCTTACATGTGTGAGAGTTGTTTTTGCTGCTTCCACATCCAAATTGCACAAGAAAAGAGCCCAAAAGCAGATAATCTAGAATTGTGTGACTGAGATAGGAACAAGAGACAGATCTGGAAGGCTGAATGTGGATGACAACTCAGTGACAACCAGCCAATAGATAAGAGTCTAGAAGAAGAATCAAAGGGATATTCTCAAGATTTAATTAAAATCTATAAATAGCCCCTTTGTTCTTAATTTGTAAATATCCCCTTTGTTCTTAATCGTACACTTCTTGGTAATTTCTTGGTGACTTCTTGGAGAGTATCTTTGTTAGCTGAGTAGAATCAGAATCAAGTCTTGTATAAATTCTAATTGCAAGGGTTTTATCATTTCATGCATTCTTGAGTGTAAAATGCATAGTTAAATTGTCAAGATTCATTGATTTATTCATGATTCTGCATTGAATTGCACACAGATCTGTGTAATTTGTAATATACTTTATAAGAATTAATGGAAATATCATGTTTATGTGGGGATCGAATTTATATCTGTATATGTTATGCATAAATTTTGTTAGATCTGATCTCTGAAGAGTTAATTACATGTTTATTGTGTGTTGATGTTGTTTTTAGGGTTTGAGTTGCCATATCACGAGGAAAATGCCATAGTCCTCTAGTTCGTGTCATTCTCCTATAACAAGGGATCCTAGGTTGCTTTACTACAGTTCAGGTGAGACACTCATGCGCAAGTGTGAATGAAAGTGTCGACACACATAAGGTATAGTGCTTCAATGTGCATTAGGGTTTTGTCTACCAAATATTCTTTGGGGGACTGCAAAAGCTCTAAATTTAGGCTAGCAAAGTAGCAATGGAACCAAACGTTGGTTGCGGAAATATGGAACATGTGAGGACAGATCCTACGCTTCCAACGACTCTTTGTGTCATACCCTATATGATGCACTATGCACAAATCTTGTAGGCTAACTCCACCTTTGTGTAGTGCCCAAATTTTGTTGAAACCATGTTTCCAACAAATGTAAGAGTCCCACTTGTTTCATCATCACAAAATATTTGTCAACTCAATGCCTTCCTTTGGAGTAGGACCCTTGCATTGTTGCTCTCTCATCTTCGCTTCCAAATCACATGTGGCCTACACTTCCAAATTTCTACACGGGTCAACATCATCTTGTACCTTCTGACATCAATTTGTTGCATAGGCGGAACATCCTTGTCTTGGGTGTTCACCCCACTCCGAATTGTTTTATTCAACTTTGCCTTATCATTACTAAATTGCACGACTTCTTTACGTTTCCAACTTTTACCCTATTGAGCCAACTTCACAACACTTGTGGCTCTTGCTTTCTCGATTTCCTTAATCTTTTCACCAAATCACAAGATACGGAACCGTCCACCACTTCTACCACCTCTCCTGCCAGCCAAACTTCCACCATAACCTTGGCCTCATGGTAAATGTGCGGGCGGATTTCCTTGTCTTACATCTCTATTCCACACCTAACACATCTCAATAGCCTTACTGATCCATTATATCATACGTATTATTCTCACGAATTTTGCACCAAGTAGTCTTGATCTTTTTTGTGCTACACAACCAAAATGCCTCACATCTCATAATCCTCCTAGTTAACTTTGCAACATAGCTTGAGTGCACTAATTTTGTGTCATATGAACTCTCTATTACAGTATTGTTGCAATTAATGCAATACTTATCTACGTCTTGCACAGCCTGTCCAGTCGACGTCGCCAACTTCTTCAATTGGCTAGCCATTGTAAAGATTTGCACTTCTAAAAGGGGGCTAACTCTAGTATGAAAGCTTCCAGCCACTTCCACACACAATGCAACATCAAAGCCTCATGCAAATTCTTAAAGTTCTTTAGAGCCAACTACCTTTGGAAAGGGGCGAGTAACCATCCACAAAACAATACGCATGTTATGATGGATGAATCTCATTTGAGATCTTTGATAGCAAGGTTTTAAAATGCACAACATATGCATGCACACTCCTTGTCGATCTTGCTTGATTTATTTTAGTACAAATATATTTTCCTACTCAAACTCCAAAATACGACGTCCATCAGAAACACTTCCTTTGGCACATCAAAATCAATTGCAAACTAATTAGATTATAATTCCTATACAAGGTATGTGCCCTCCCAAACAAAGTTGTCGCAAAATTGACTCGCCTTTGCTTGAACAAGATAATCCCTTTTGCTCTCCACGCAATCTCACACATATGTACGTGGTCTCTGCGGCATCTTCCATTCCATGGTATTTTGGCAACATCATCATCAAATCAAAGAGAATTTGCATCGTCGAAACCAATGTAGGTATCCCCATACGCAACTAGCATTTCTCCCGTAGTGACTACAAATGTAGGTATCCCCATGCCCACCCAAGTGGTACTTGGTCCGCTACCTAAAATCAACTTCCCTCATACGCAAGATACACCGATCTGCATACTATCCATTCTCCATTAGAATCACACCTACGAAATCCACAAACCTTAACTATGCAAAGAAACTTCTCACAAGAGTAACATGCAAAGGCGTTAACATCCAGTAGGGTCAAGTTAGAGACTCTCCCCAATCTTGCACTCACTTCCAAGCGACAACTTCCATCCATCCACCTCAACACTTCCATTGCCCGAGGAACTCCCATGGAACCCTTCATCACAAGAGCACGTTTGGCAATCACACATGTTTGTCTCATGCCTCCCCTCTCCACGAGGGTTTTAACAACATCTACAAAACTAAATGTATCCTCTCTACAAGAATCCATGATAGCAGACCTCAATAGGCTCACCTTCCCGATATGCAAATATCCGGTCTCAACTCAAACCTTAACATTGCAAACCCTTTCACCTCATAAATTTAGCAAGTCGTGTTTAAAGTTTCCAAACAAAAACTTTGAAACTTCCACAAAAACTTGCAATCAATCCAGTGATTCGGCCACACAACTCACATCAAAGCTGTCACAACCAATGCAATGAGGTCCAAACAACGGAACCAAATGTTGGTTGTAGAAATCTAAAACATTTAAGGATGAATATTGTGCTAGATGAATGTTAACCTCATCATGCAAAATGTCCACACTGCATCAACATTTTCAATCAAGCTTGCACTTGAAGGTCTCACCCAAGGCCTAGAGAGAACACCGGGCACCTCATTATAGAAAGATTTATGAGGATTGGATGCAAGCCTAACTCATTAATTTGAAATATAGAATACTTGAACAAGATCTAACCCAAACATTCACTGAGAATTCACTCAATAGATACATTTAAACCCTAAACAATACTCGATTGCAAGAAGACTTCATTATTTTCATTCATCAACAAGCATTACAACCTTTGCTTTATAGAAATAAGCAACACATAACCAAATCCAAGCTCATTTGTAACAATTCTCATCTTGAAACCCTAAATATATAATGTATCAAAACCCTTGAAGGGTTAAAGTGATAACACAAGTAATGACAAAAATCCAAAAAAAAACCTTTCTGATGAGGAATTACAGCAATTTGTAGATTTCACGGCACCATTAACATGGCAAACAAATATTCCCTTGAGATATCGTTCTAGAGTCTTCCTAGGACACTTTGTTGTTGCTGAGTTAGCAAGTATATTCCATCTCTACAACCTTCATTGCTTCCTCATGGGTCTCTGAGAATCCTTGACAAACCACTAATTTCATGATTTTGTGCCACCATGTGTCAACACTTCATGTCTTCGCATTAATTAATCATCTTGCGTCACATGTCTCACTCACACCCACAAGATAACCAACTTGGATATTATGCCTATTTTCGGGGTTGCACGTCTTTATCAAGCATAATCCTCGGCTTCTTGAGAAGCTTAGCATGTACACATGATTCCCTCCCATGCAGGGTTTTAATGAGAGATGCAATCCCATAGCTTGTTAAAAGAGGCAAAGTGCCAATGTCCTTACCTACTTCTGACAAGAACCGAGCCCCTCCACATTTCTCAAAGACTCATCAAAATCCCCCCTCCTGTCTCTCCCTTCCACCCCTCAAAGATGACCAAATCCAAGCTCAGCTGTTACAATTCTCAACTTGAAACACTAACTATACGATGGAGTTTCAGATCAAAACCTTCCAAGGGTAAAAGTGATAAGTAATGACAAAAGTCCCAAAAAGCCCTTTCTGATGAGGAATTACAGCTATTTATAGATTTTGCTGCACCATTGACATAGAATGTGAATATTCTCTTGAGATACCACTCTAGAGTCTTCCTAGGATGCCCACTTGTTGCTGAGCTGCCAAATATATTCCATCTCTAGAACCTTTGTTGCTTCCTTGTGCATCTGCAAAATCCCTGACGATCTATTGCTTCTATGATTTTTGTTCCACCATGTTCGATCATCTTGAGTCACGTGTCTCACTCACGCCCGCCTGATAACCAACTTGGATGTTGCACCTATTTTTGGGGGTCAGAACCTCTTTATCAGCTTGATCCTCAGCTTCTTAAAAGCTTAGCTTGTATGCACAAATCCCTCCCGTGCAAGGTTTTAATGAGATGTGATTCCATAGCTTGTTACAAGAGGCAAAAGTGCCAATGTCCTTAACTACTTCTGACAGGAACCAAGCCCCTCCACATTTCTCAAAGACTCATAAAATCCCCTCTCCAGCCTCCCTCTTCCTCCCCACCCCCAAAGATCCACTTTTCCCGGGAAATGTCATCATAATTTTCGATATCTCTTCTTGGCCCTCCCTATCACCAGAAGCAATAATATGAGATTACACATTTATGCTAAAAAAATGAAAGCTTAAGAGATACCCAATACCTTACAGCAAATCAAGTTCCTGGTGTTCTCAATCATGTGGTGGTTAGCTTTCTTTGGGATCCAAACAATAGCTGATCCCCCATTTGGCCATGAGAGTCGGAAACTACAAAAGAGGCACACCTCTATATACTCTACATCAACCCTCTTTAGTACTTTCAAGATATTTTGTTTCCAAAATGAAAAGAAAATCAGGGAGTTCTTTTCTGTTTTAGTTCTTAAGAATCTCTTCTTGGAGGGGGCATTCAAGCCCCTTATATTTTAAGAGAGAAGCTTCACCATCCTGCTACTGAGATGATTTGGCCTTATCTATCGGCTGATCAATTCTGGGTTGATGCCCAGTCTCAGTCAAGGTAAAATTTCCTTTCAGTACTACTGCTCATGATTTCCTGTCCTTGTGGAATGCTTCAATATCAGCTTGTTACTGGAATATAGCTAAACAGAAAGAAATAATATATGAACTGGTTTGGTAGAGTGTCTCAAAAGGATGCTTTAGTTGTAAAGATGAAATACATGTATGAATAAATTGTTTCATTTTGTCCAAGCTGGTTTCTGTCGCGGGGTTCTACAACTATAGGTGATAATGAAAGGAGGCACTCATGAGTAATCTGCACTCGATATGTATTTGACACGACATATAGTAAGCAAAAGCGACCAAATGCTCAAGAAAATCAAGGAAATTAAGTTAAGCTTGATGAAGATGGAAAAGGTTCTGAGCACAAAAGCTTAAGTAATATGGAAGTAGGTTTTTTTATTGATAAATACAGGCACTGTAACTGAGTCTGTTCCTGGTAAAACAGAGCATTACAATACTGAAAGCATGCCAACATCTTGAAGAGTAACATGGAAACAGTTGATTATCTTCTTTTTTAATATATTTCTGCGAAGTATAATTATAGAAAGGATTAATCAGTTTCAATGTTCCATCAGTTTTTAATAGGCTGGTACAAGTGAATCCCCAAATAAAGGCGAGGAAGTTACTCATGGCATCAAACCTTGAGATTTGTTTTGTTCCGATTTCCTCAAAGGGTCAGTTCTCAGATTTGGTTGGTTCGATGTTATATTTCCCTCAAGTGTTTATGTATTTCTACAATGGTTTCTAGACTTTGGCCTATCTTTCAGTTCAAATAGAAAAATAAAAGTAGGGAGGAGAGGTTGAGAAATTATGAAAGTGACAAGCAGGAAAAATCTATTCACGTGAATCTTTTTACTTACATTATACATTTATTATTCCTAGTTTAGAATTTGTAGTAGAATATGGAAGAAGATAGGGTATAATTGCATGTAGAAGGACAAAGGGAGTTGGACAAGGAGAATAAATGATATTTGTATGACCTATAGTGAAAAGATTAGGTGTGCCAAAGAAATAATTTTATCTCTAGCAGATCAAGCTATGGAAAGAATTGACCAGCTGAAGAACGGACACTCCCAGAAACTGGTAAGAACTTCAACCAATAGAACACACTACAGTAAAGGAAAAGTGAGAAAATTTTCTAAAGGTGAAAGTCCAATGACAAAGGAAGGAAGTTATGAATCAAAATTATGGAGACTCTGGAAGCAATGGAAATTTAGAATGATGAAGCAACAGAAGCATGTTCCATTAAGCCTGAAGAATTTCATTAGGAGGAAAGACAAGATTATAAAATATGTTAAAAGCAGTTCAAAGATGAGCTTTAAAGCAGCTAGTTCAGCTTGGATCAAAGAAGGAAAATAATAAAGGGAAATCCAGCAAAGCTATGCAAGATGTTGAAGTTGTTGAAGACACACAAAACCGGTGTATTATGAAGCATTTCAAGCAACAGGAGCTTGATCTCCAAGTAAATCTTAAGAAATGAGGGGAAAAAGTGCTCTGGATGGAATAAGTGCAACTGAAGAATCAATGGTTGTTGGATACAAACATGTAACAAAAGACAGTTAAGTTCTCCTGATACTTATGCAATTGGAAATGGGAACTCACTGATGAAGATCCTTTTGGATGAAGCAAAATTGTGTAATAGTGACACAATCAAGATTTTGGCAAGGAAAATGACTAAAAGAAGTCTTGAAAGAGGAAGTTGCACATGAGAAATAGTTGCAATGAGAGGCAGACAAGGTTCTTGCAGTTGCTCCAAATGAACTAGAAGAAAGGAAAAGGTGTTACAGGAGCTCATAATGTTTTAGATGATTCATTGAAGGAAGAGACTATGGGTCTGTCATATTAGAAAAAGCTGAAGGACCTCGTTGAGAAAAATGCTCAAGAAAAAGGATGATCTCGTAGATGCAAACCTTCTATTTGTAACAAAGATTAAGAAAGACATGTTTTAAATATATTCCTAATGTTCAAAATTTTCCAGCATTGAAAAAACACAACTCAAGACAATTAACAGAATATTCAAGTTAAAGAAAACACATTATAAACTGTTCAGAATTGGTCAACCTGCACTGCAAACCAACCATACAAAATGGTATAAAAACCTTTCTGATAAAATGATATCTCGATATAGCACAAAGAAGATAGCACTTCTGCATTAAATCTATACACAATTGTCACCAATGCAACATCTACAAGTAATAAATGCATAGACCCCAGGATCCAACCATAACAATAACTTTCTACTCTCCACATGAAAAGTTATTAGATACACTAAGTGAGTGTGTGGATCAATCCAAGTTTATAACCTGGGGTAAAAGCACAACTGGAAATTGAAATATAATACAAGGCATAGATAAGATAGAGCCAATGCCTGCACCTTTGTTACATTTGCCAGTGAAAAGTCTGCTGCTCGAAGATCAGCATCAGAAAGATCAGCTCCTGATACAAGAAACAATATTTACAGATTGAAGAAACAAACTAATAGAGTACAAGTATCTTCAAAGACTTCAATCTAATTGGGAACATGGGTATGGTCAAAATAGAAATTAACAAAACCTAAAAGTTTTGTTAATTTTAAGAAGCCTTTCAAAAGAGTTTTAATACTAAAATTGAAGTAATCCATATTCTGAAAGATGCAGCTTTGCATATGTGATAAGACACTCGATGAAAAATGAGATAAAAGTAAACCATGGCAGACCAATCATTCAGAATTCACTCGCTTATGTTCCATTCTCAATCACAACATACAACTTTCCATGGCCACAGGGCTATCAAGTGCCATGGTTGGAAGTATGACTTGACTCTCCAAAAATTTATGACCACTACTTGGCAATTACTACCTGCTAACCACTAAGTTGAAGGGTGCGGCCTTGAAGTGCATACATGAAGAAGTTTAAATTATTGAAATTGGAGATTGCCTATAGTTCTAACAAGTTTTGCTCAAAATGCTGAGTTTTTGACATGTTTAGTCCAAATTGTAAATGTATTATTATATTGGAATCTTCCACTTCGTACATCTTTACAAAGAGGGATAGTTCAATTTATGTTTCTGATAATAAGATGTTGGAGACTACATCTGGTTTTATGCATTCAGGATTAAAATCACATGGATCAGATGTTATGGTTTGCACAAATAAACGGTCACAAAATATCAGAACGAACATGAACCATCGTCTTCACTGGAGGCCCATTCACTTCTCGCTGCCAAAGGTCTCCAATGTTGATTATCAAATGGTAACAGATCATAAGACGACAAATACCAGTCAACAATCTGTTCCAGCATTATCCAGATATCCCGGCCAACATTACTGAGTATACAAGCTCTAGAACTCTTGCAACGATAGCATAAATGATGTTTTTAGTGATAATTCCTTCTGCGTTGAGGTGGGAACAGACTTAGGAGAGGATTCTTGAATGGCTTATTTGTGGGAAAGATGGAGATACAACACAAAACATCATAAATGTTGGGAATAACTGTCATGCTGAACAAATCAGTGAGGCATTTGTTATTCATTTAAAGGTCGATGCCGTTAACCTCTCATCCCTTGAGCTTGATGGCCCTACTTTGAGTTTCTTACGAGAAGGATTGGATCATTCCATTAGGCCCACACATATTCGTTTCGAAGACATAATTGTTGGCATTGAGAATGCAATAAGGAATATGCTGAATGACATTGCAGAAGAGATTAACCAAAAATCTGCAGTGACTTTGAGGTAGGCTTAAACCTCCAAAAAGTAACATCATGAGAGAATAATTTCTAACTCTTAAAAAGCTTAATGCAAACAAGAATATAGTAATTGTGAAGGCTGTTGAGGAAAATGCAACTGCGGTAATGGACAAGATTTAACTATGTTTGGAAAATAGAGGACCACATAATCAATAGTGGCAGCCATGGGAAGGTGTTCAAGAATACAATGAGCGAAGTAATAGAAAAGGTAACAAAGGCTATCAAGTACACATTATTAAGTGATGCTGTTAAAAAGAATCTTGTTCCAAAACATTGGTCATACCGGGAATAGGATCTAGAGTCTGCCGTAAATTCATAAGGATAAGTGTCCTTAAAAAGAAGCTTGTTCTAGAACATCAGTCATACCTAGGATCCACAATCTACTGAAGATTCATAAGGATGAAGGTCCTTTGGGATCTATTGTTAACATCATAGTTACCAAGTTTAGAAATACGGATTCATATGGGAGGAAAAATCCAGAATCCCAGAAAATATTTTGAAAGCCTGATACAATAAAAAGTATTTGTATATATGTATTATATGTAAAAATATTATTAGCCAATTGGCTATATAGTGGGAGACTGCAGTCTCCTAATTCAGTTCCGGAAAGTCGCAGGATGCCGGAAGCTTGTAGAATGCTAGGAAGCCACATCATCACGGTCACTTTTACCAGGCCTTTCCTCCCTCCACCAGTCTTTAAATTTGACAGCTGTTTACACATCTTTCATGCTTTTGCTGGAAAATACTTGTGTGACTCGTAGCGAGAGAGGAGGCCACCATTGTGCACGTCCAAGGTTTTGAATTTTTTGTCGATGGCCTTGTTGAATTCCACCTTGTCTGCCACAAAGTCCCTCACAGTTGAACCGTCTATAACCTCCACACTCATGAAATAGTCATATTGGATTCCTTATTGTTTTGGATTGGAATTTTCAAATTTCACAAATGCTGCCACTGAAAAGAGCTGTATTGCAAAAACAGGTTTGTGAGTTAATAGAAAAATCGACAATACAGATTGTGATTTGTGGTGCACCATCATCTTTACACATGGATTGTCTTTTTCCTTTTTTATTTAATTATATAGAATGTGGAGACCTAAGATTTTGAACCGCATTATAATTATTATTTTGGGTTAGGTAACAATAATGAGATGTGTGTCATACTTGAAAGTTCAGTATATGGTTTACAGATATTATATCTTGATTTTAAAAACGGATAGTTGATAAGGAAATATTTTACTACTGTAATTCGGGTCAATTAAGTTGTGTAACTATAAGTCAAACTAAGGTGCTTGGTAAGGCACTTACAAAATTTTGACTTATTATAACCTCTCTCAAGCGGAAGTTTAAGCTTGCTTGGCATAGACATGCCATTTCTTATTGGGATTTGATATCAGGTCAATTAACTTGTAAGGGTGCTTGGTAAGGCACTTACAAAATTTGGACTTGTTATAGCATCTCTCAAACAGAGGTGCCATTTCCCATTGGATTTTGCTCTCGGGTCAATTAACTTGTAAACCTAGGTCCATACCAAAACACCAAACCAAGGTGCTTGGTAAGGCACTTGCTTGCTTAGCGTTGACATGCAATTTCCCATTGGGATTTAATCTCGGGTCAATTAAATTGTAAATGTAAGTCCACACCAAAATACCAAACCAAGGTGCCTAGTAAGGCACTCACAAAATTTTGACTTGTTATAGTCTCTCAAGTGGAGGTTTTAGCTTGCTTGACATAGGCATGCCATTTCTGTTGGGATCTCATCTCGGGTCAATTAACTTCTAAATGTATGTCCACATCAAAACACCAAACCAAGTGCGTGGTAAGAAACTTACCAAATTTTCGCTTATTATAGCTTCTCTCAAATGGAGGTTCAAGCTTGCTTGCCACATGTTCTAAAAAAACTGCAAATTATCTATGTAAGCTACAAAATAAAATAGAGAAACCAAAAAAATAACATATTTTTCTATAAAAAAATGAATATCGATGTACCAACTTAGATGTTCAACCAAAAATAGAGTCTATCCTCTCATGCATTCCTCAAATCGTACTCTCTAACATATTACTTAACATATAATTTGCTATCAGCGTAACCATGGTTGGAATACTCGCATTTGGCAAATACTTGGCAGACCCCAAAAAAACTTCGCAAAAACTCGGCAATATTCGGCCAATACTCAAGAATACTCGACAACTTAAAAAATACTCAAATTTCTTTAAAAACATAAATTTTAAGCAACACATAGCTACAAAATGTATCAAATGAGCCCATAAAATGTTGGAGAAGTGTTTTCTATTAGATTTGAATACAAATACAATACAAAATCACATCATCATGCGAATACAACAACCAACTAATAAGTAATATGAATTTATGATGATTGACATTGAAAAATATCATCATAAATTTCATATCTATGCAAGTTACAATATACAATAAATTACATTTTCCTCTTCCCCAATCTAGAGAAATATTGGGGAGAGGGTCTAGTGCCTCTACTAGTCCCCACACTCAGTTGCATCTCCACGCTCCTCTAGAAGGCTGCGAATCTGGCTCGATCATGGAACTAGATGGTGGTGTTGGTGGCTCCTCTGCTGCATGTTGGAGATCACCTCCAAAGATGTCATCCAATCCAATATCTCCTCGGAGTCCTGCTAGTGCTTCTCCCTCCATAGCCTCCCTCTCAAAAGAAGCAATCTCGTCCGCTGTGAACGCAGGGTTTTCCTCTTCTTGCCCAGTCCACTCACTATATGGATCTATCTCATCCAAATCAATGAGCTCCTCTGATGTGGCCTCAACTTTTTTTGTGCGAAGCCGGAGATTGTATTGCACAAAAACCAAGTCATTGAGCCTTTTTTGAGTCAACTTGTTGTGCTTCTTCATGTGAATGGCCTCAAACAAACTCCAGTTGCGTTCACATCCAAAAGTGCTACAAGGTTGAGATAGAATTCTGAGGGCTAACTTTTGAAGATTTGGGGTATTCCCTCCCCAATCCTCCCACCAAGAACCTACAAACAAGATAATCAAAATTTATAATTAATTAATAAAATCAAATCTGTAACTAATAAGTAACTTGGTAAACATTCTAATTTTTATTACCTGGTGACTGTGTGGATCTCCCTCGAATAGCTAGCACCGAAGAAAAGAGTCTCCCCCTAGCATGTTTGTAACTCTGCAACTCTAAAATGACGAGGTCCCTTGTCTCAACATCCGGTATCATCCTCTCAATACATGTTGAAAGGCCCTCCATAACCTCTCCGTTCACATATCAGCGTGAAGGCTGTCGGAGAAGAAATACTTGGGGTTGAGGAGTACCCCGCTGCATGAATAGGTTGGTAGAGTTGAATGTTCCACCTCCGATCAATAATCTCCCAAAAGGGACCATATCTGACGATATCCCCCCTGTAATAGTTTTGGATAGACTCTTTGGCCCTATCCATGGCCTCATATATAAACCCCATGGGGTTTTGCTCCCCATCAACCAAACGCAAAACTCTCACCAATGGCTCTGACACCTATGCACAAATTAAAATGTAAGATTGCAAACTTACAATACATATTAGAAATGAAATAAAAAAGTGAAAAGTAGAACAATATATTTATAATTTAACAAATTAAAATAAAGGAATGAAATATAAATCGAAGTTTGAAATTACCCCGATGAGCTCTATATCTCTTTGCTGAAAAATATCATCAAAACTATCGTTCTGACCCTCTCTCCGTCAGCTTTCTTTGAATATTGTGAGTCTAGCCATGTTTGACTCACAAACATTTGTTTCAAAGATGTCAACAAACTAGAAATACTTTGCAACGTCAAAAAGTTAGTTGCAAACCTTGTGACACCGGATCGAACAAGCTCTTTCCCCTTTGTGTGTTCTCTCATCAAGCTCAGAACCCAAGGGTGATTGTATATGTACTTCGTTATGGATCTTGCATCTTCTACAACCGGCCTCACCCAATCAATTTTGCCTATGTCCTCCAAAAGAAGGTCAAGGCAATGAGCTGCACAAGGAGTCCAAAAGAGTGATGGATGTCTCTCTGCTGATAGTTTCGGCCGCCACATATGTTCTTTGCATTATGCCGTGACAACTTGCACAACATTTTGTACACCAACCTCTAATACAACCATCTCTAACATAACACTCAAATTCTCTAGCATTTTTTATTATGTTAGAGGCATCAATAGACTTTAAAAACACCATCTCACCGTTTGAAGCTGCTAAAAAATTAACAAGGGTGCGGTTCCTTCCATCCGTCCACCCATCTGAAAGAATGGTGCATCCGAATTTTTCCATTGTTTCTTGTGCTCTTCTAGCATGGTAGTGGCATCTGCAATTGCACCCTCAAGTAATTTCCCACTCAAATCTTTTGGAGAGGGTGCCTTGTACCCTTTCCCTGCAACTGTCAACGTTGTCACCAAGTACTCCCAGTATGGGCTCTTTGCCACATTGAACGGCAGGTTGTTGTAGTACCAAAAATTTGCACAAGCTTTATCCACTTCCTCGTGCATATCTTTGTTCCAGGTTGTACCTTCCAATGAAGGTTGTGCTCCAGGTGTGTTCCTTGCCACAAAAAAACTCGGTATGCCTTTGCTCGAACTCGATGAAGATGCGCCTCTTCCGGCTCTTCCGCTTCGTATGCGTGGACCACAAGTAGAGCCCGTAATTGTTGCCGCATCATCGTCTAAATCCTCTGCCATTGCAGCCCCAGGTCTAATAGCTTGTGCTATGGCTGCCTTCAGCCTTGCCTTCTCTAGTTTCTTCTCCTCTAACTCTGTCAGCTCTGCTCTCATCTCTCGCTTTGCCTCTTCCGACACGTTGGGGCAAACCGTAACATCTCGGCAAACAATACTTGAAAGGTGATATTTCAAACGATTGATGCCTCCATTCATTTTTCTGTTACAGAAATTGCAAAAAACTTCGCTCTCATTAGCTCCACGTACACCATACTTCCATGCTTTGGAATGGGCATTCGGAGGAACAGTCCCTGCTAGTGATGTTGACTCAGATGTCGAACCTGATGCCATTGTTAAGCTCTAATCTGCAACACAATGCACATTTAAAAAATTAGAAAACGTAAACTTAATTTAATTTTAAAAACAAAACGTGTCTGAATAACAAATTTGCATAAATAAAAAAATACATTACAAGCATTCAATTTTACATTACACGTATTTAGAATTACAAAAGCGAATCGATTCTGATACACAGGACATAAAATTTAACTAGTTTCTGATGAATTTGCATAAAAATATATATATACATACCTCTGGGTTTTGTAAATGAGTATAAAAATTACAAGCATTCGATTTTACATTACATGTATTTAGAATTACAAAAGCGAATCGATTCTGATACATTACATGTATTTAGAATCACAATATGAATCTATAAAACCTAAATAATATACACAAAATTTGAAAAAACTTCAAAGAATTAAAAAAAAACCTACCTCCAAATGCAAATCTCCAAATTCTCTCTTCGAATTCGCTCCAAAATCCACTCAACACAAGCAATGCAAGTTCAAATGGTTGTGTGAGTGACAATGAGGGAGTAGAGGGCTTTTTAAAAAGCCAAAACCATGTAAAAAAGCAGTTTTTGCGTGTGAAAACCGTGTTCTGCGTGTAAAAGCAGCGTGGGCGAGTTAAATGCACGAACTCGCCAACTTTTGGCAAGTACTCTCGGAGTATTCTCCAAAACTCGACGAGTTTTTTTTTACTTATTCTGGCAAGTTTTTTGGCGGTCTATCTGTTTTACATGTTTTTTTGCGAATTTTTAATAACTTGGCGAGTATTCCATCTATGAGCGTAACCATTGCACCTCCTTTCAGTGCAAGTGCTAGTGTAAACATATGTAATATTTTAATTTCTTCGTTGAGAAAAGCAAGTCCACTGGATGTGGATTTGCAAAGAAATAAAAATTTAATCACGGAAAAGAAAAAAATTATTTCGATAATTTACGGATTGGATTGGTCCGATTCGGTACATCTAAAAATCTAGATCGACAAGATTTGGTACATATGGTTAACACCATAGTAACCATTCTCATGAAAAACAACATATGACATATTAAGATAAAATGCGATGGAGCAAAAATCTTTGGGAAAAAACAAGAAAGAAAAGAAAAGATTTTTCAAGCAAACATCCAAAGCATGTAGAATTTTCAATTTAGAGTTAAATAACATTAGAGATGTTCGGTCAATATTGACTAACTCTCTCCCAAAAACAAGTATTTGATACATATAGCCAAAATAATGAAAAAAGTTAAAACTGTGTTTTTTTTTAATTTTTGAGTTTTTGACTACTATGGTTAATAGTAACACTATAAATTCCCCGCATATGATCTCTCGACAGGTATATAGGATAAAGACACGCCAACCTTCAACCATCATAGCAGCCCTTCACAATAAATTGGAATCCTTAATGCTCTTGTAACAAGATCCTTAAGGATTGCACATGAAGAACACTTTGAGCATAAGAAGTAATTGTAGTTAGCTGCATATCTTATCATTATTCTCAAAAAGAAATGGCCATTAAACCTTGTTCCAGAGAAACAAACAAACTACGTGGGATATAATTAGCTCTCAATTTTCAAAATTGCCAAAATTAGCAACAAAACTAGAAGAAAAACCAATTTCATTAGCTCTAGCAACAGTGTATGAGGAGGATGTTCATCATCCTCAAGATCAAGAACAACCAAGGAAATGTCCAAGTTAGGATTTTCAAGATCCACTTCCCAATATTTTGTTATCCCTTTTGAGAACTCTTTTTTCTTTGGAGAAACAAGAAAAAATTAGAATTTGTGAAGACTAAGATAGTACCCACTTTGCCTAGACACTTATCTAATGCAGCCAGACTTACATCAGCTTGTGCAGCAAAACTTAAATCCATGGATAATGAAAAAACAAAAAAATAATGGGCCTTAAAGAACTCACGCTACCCACCATTGTCCTCGCTTCTAAAATCCTTTTCAATGTCTTAGAATTTGGTGAAGAGGATGCTTCTTATAAAAATCCCCTGCAGCCTCTCAAACTCACTAATACAAGTATGAGGAATGGAAGATTCTTTTATTTATTTGTCGCTTTTAGGTTTGAAGTTTGTTCAGTTTTTCATTTGAAGTTTTTGGTTTTCATTTCCCTTATTCTTTTCGTCTATTTATTGTACTCTTTATGAACTATTAATTTCAATTGGCAGTCATATGGACCACATGACAGCTTAAATCACCCTTATTCAATGAAATATGATACCAAGCAGGAAACACGCAGAAGATGACATGATACACAAGAGAGAAGTTTCTTAAGCACGGAGATATCTGAGAAAAGTTGGTGGGCAAGGGAAACAAAATTCCAAACCATACGAATTTCAGGAACACATTTGCTTAGGAAGCAATCTCTAGGGGGAAGTTTCCAATAACATAGGTTTGTCTCAATCCTATATTTAATTCAGAATGAAGAATTGCATATCTTCTTTATAAACAAGCCTTTCATAATCACTCGGGCACCTCAATTGCACATGAATCTATCTTGACTGAGGGTATCTGTAGTAGTGTCAGCAACACCCAAACTAACAAACACAGCCATAAGTTATAACCATGCCTGGTCTGATTCAAAAGAAGAATAGCAACTTCCAGAAGCACCTCATATGCACTAATAGGATCCAACTATACGTTGCCATGGGTATTGCCTTGAAATCTGGATAGATTTAAAGATAAAAAATATTCTTAGAAAACCATATGCTACAACTTGCAGTCAATAATTTCAATGAAATTACTTAAAGTTGATCAATTTGTTTATCTAAATCAGTGAATACATTTCTTGATCTGGATTAATACACAAATTGTCAAGGATATGATCAAACTCAAACTAAAAGTTGGTCCTCTAATGGGACTTTAACCATTTGAATTTCCCATGGCTAGTTTAGGACTCTTGAATTACAAGCTTGTGACAACTCACATGGCTCTTTCATTGATCCAGGTGGCAATTTGGGGCAATGTTCTGATAACATACTGAAAAACTATTGGGTCAATTTTTATGGGTCGAACTTCATGACTGTAGCTCTAACAGCCCCGTTGAAAAAGCATAGGAAAACTTAGGGCATGTACAACATGATGAAAGAGTGCAGAAACTCCATTTGGAAAAGTTTCACCCCCAAAACCGCACCAACTGATCCTCTCAGCTTCTGGGGGAACAATTGTTATGTGTCTTTTCACTTCCAAGGTGAATCGCTTCACTTTCTATTTTTAGACTTTTCTTTTCTTGCTAAAAATAGCTGAAATGCAAAAATCGTAGTGTTGTAACAGAACAAAACAATACATAAGCAAAGCATCCTAGCTTCGCATCTATTCTCATAAATTGCTACCTCTTTTGGATTAATCAAAGAGTGTGGTAGCTTCACATCTCTTCTGAGAGATTGCTACCCTTTTGTTAATAATCAAAGAGTAATAGTTTACATCTCTTGTCAGAGATAGTTGTACACACCTCTCAAATCAATAATTGTTCTCTATTCATTTTCACATATTGTTCTCTTTGTGCATTTTTATCTCCATCCATTCATAGTTCATTTAGCTACAATTTTGCAATCATTTATGATATAATTGTTGCAGTTAACTGCTGCTGCCTATAGAATATCCAAGTTCAACGAATTAGTGTGTTGTCCATTGGGTTGCCGATCAAATCCGGATCATCCACCAGAGAGTAATGTGTTATTTAATAGGCAAACCCAACAGCATGCCCATACATAACTACATTACTATAGCTCATACACTACTCAAGGGTAGCACACATTCACCATCAGAGAATTTTGGATTCTTGTGAAGGAGCTCTACCAATAGTCTAGCCCTTTGAAGTCTTTCAGAGAGCTGTACTAAAATTTTACAACTGAAGGAAGAAGAGCCGACACATTTATCGGCATTTTGACACATTTGTAAGTATTAAAAAAACAATATCAACCTCCAATCCTTTGTCTTTAAGAATGTGTGCATTCTAGACTGAAATTCATCTTCGCATCATATTCTAGAGACATAGAAGTCTGTTTTGACTTGCTCATGTGAAAAGGCTACAATATGACTGCTATCTATTTGCATCTCCATTGCAATTATTTTTCTCTTTCAATCTATTGGCATCTCTAGTAATCCACTTCCTACATTCAAGTACTCCTTAGATGCCCTTCCTCGCCTTCTTCCCTCGGAATAGGTCATCAATTGAGTTGTCAAAGAGGATATATATCAACAACACATTCAGGCCACTTGAACATCTCCTCCACAACCACTCAGCCCAAAGTTGGCTTTCTATGCTAAGCATTTCTTATGAATTATATATGGCACCATCATTCAATTGGAGTATCTCCAACATTATTCATGGCATGGGTAGACAATTCCCCTTAGCCAAGTCAGGGTGTCCACCAATCACAAGTTAAGACTGACCAGAATATTGTTGGAGTTGTGAGTGTTCACATTAGGCTCAAATTATCTAGTTATTATCTATTAGCGTAGTTTTATGTTAGTTCACACTACAACTTAGAGTTAAGCTTGAATTTAGGGAGTCAAGTTGTTATATTAACAACTTGATATTTGGCTCTCACAGAGGTTTGTTTGAGCATGATTTTAAGGATTTGAATTATTCCCTAATATTAGGTTTTACAACCTATTTTCTAGTTGAGGATAACTACGTTGTAAGCCTACATAATAGGCACTCCCTCCTTGTATATTTATATCCCGGATTGTACATTTGAGCTACAATAATGAGGAGATATTATTGATCCATTTGTTTTGACTGCAATATTTTCCTCTCCTGTGCAATGTTATTTTGCTGTGCAAAAGGTTTCATGGCTGTGGTAATGTGTTGTCTACTGGAGCAAATCCTGGTGGCAGAGTGATCACCACTTTGACATGGTATCAGAGCGGTCCAGCAACCATTACTCAGCTAGGATCAGCCCAGTTGCATCCATTGCTCAATCAGAGTTGAAAGAAAGAAATTCTTTTGCATTAAGTTGCAGAATTTTTGTATAAAAACCATCTCTGCATTGTCTGTAGCAGACATTGATTTTTACATTGCATCTTTACATTGAAAAATTAATCTATTTTGCAGAAAAAATATTTTGCATTAGAAGTTGCAGAAATCTGAAAAATTACCTTCGACAGAAATTCTGCATTGCAGAGATTTAAGGAAAAATAGGCAAAAAAATAATTACATGGTGAAGAAAGTTGCTGAATCTTTGCAGAAGATTGGCATTGAAAAATTGATCTATTTTGCATTAGCAGTTGCAGAAATCTGAAAAAATTACCTTCGACAGAAATTCTGCATTGCAGAGATTGAAGGAAAACTTGGCAAAAAAAAATAATTACAAGGTGAAGAAAGTTGCAGGCGAGATCCTTATGCTTGGCGAGTTGGCTGCTTCTGTGGCCTGACAACCTCTTTGGCGAATTACTCTCTTGCCCGTGGATTGATTGTGAACCTGGGTGGTTTTCTTTGTCCCTGTTAGTGAGCTACTTTTGTAACTCGGCCCTTTCCCTTGACTCACTTCCCTACTCAATAACTAGATTGGCTCGCTCAAACCCTTATAGCTTTGGATCTGAACGGAATTCGTGTGCGGCCAATTTTTGGCCTTGAATCGAGACCCTGACTTACGCTTGCTTGACGGCTCAGCCACATATAGCTCGGTCAGGATCTGATTTGTGCAACATGCGCTCCCACACTCGATCTGGCTTGATTTATATCCGGCAAAATTGGTACTCCACTCGCATTTGTGAATCGACTCGGATCAGCGTCCAACCATCAACTTTGAAGCACAGATCACTTATCGAGCCACTTCAATCAAATAGCTCGGACTCAGACCTGAGCTTGGATTCATGATCATTTTTGGAACAAACTACGGACTCTCCCCTCTGTATTGCCTCGGATCATGGCTCAAAATCAACGTCATCCTCTTTAGCTCAGCCCCCTATGTTGTAACTCGGCAAGTTGTCTTCAAACACATCAGCTAGGCTTCCAAGCAACCATGCTTGGTGAGATCCCGAGCTTGCGCCTTGTCTCAGCTTAGACAACCGTGATCTCTAGACTAAGGCATCGACGAGCTCTTCAAGGCTTACATCAAAGCGAGTTGTTCTTCACGGCTCAACCCTATTTGCAGCCCTGTATCAAATGAATTCGACTCACCGATCCAACTCTCCTCTTGCCAACTTGATTACCAGTCGCCCCTCCTGCATTGTAATGCTCCTTGTTTCAGCTATTTTCTTTGGCAGTTGTAGAGCAACTCTCTCATTTCAGATGGCCTCCTTTAGTGATTGATAGCATTCTGGAGTTTATATGTGTCACTTGGTGATGTTGTTTTCTATGGGACCATTTTTAGTCATACTAAGTCTACTGAGCCACGGTTTTTTTCATGCGGTTATGCTTCATTTTGAGCACTTTTGAGTTGTGTGACTTTCCCATTGTCACTAGGGCCATCTTATTGAGAGGTATATTTCATTTGTATTTTCGACACTTTTCAGGCATGTTGACAGTCTCTTTTGTAGTGGAACTAGTTTGGTGCAGCCCAATGTCATTTTGTCAGTGTTCAAGAAGTTGTTTTTGACCACTCGTAGAGATTTGTTGCATCACTCCACCCATTCAATAGTATGGGGAGGTGGTGCAGATCCTACTTTTAGGTCTCGTGTCCTTGCCTTGGCAATTTTTCTTGGTTTGCAGCATAGTTACCATGTTCAAAAAGTTCGGGTTGTTCAGATGTATTATACATTATAAATAATAAATTTACAATATAAAATACTAAATCTATAATAGAACCTAACTATTAAAAATAAAAACTTACAACTAAGATGTCTCTACTATCTAGTCATAAAATCTAAAATAATATGCATACGTTTTATTTTAAATTTTGAACTAAATACAGTCTAAAATTGAGAGCAACCACATAGTCTAACACAGAATAATATTAATTACTGTATCTATTATTCAAATGTGGAGTTACAAATATATAGCTTTTGGTCTATTATAAAATAGCAAACAATCGTAACCTTGAAATCCCTATGATTCCTCTCTCAACAAACCTATATACATACAACTCACTAAATATATGATATAATCACAACTTCCTAGCAACTATCTACTTGTGAATAATTATTCACGTAATGATATTAACTAACAAACTCCATGTGAGTGCTAATATCCTAACAAAAATAATATATGACTAAATACTATTGAACTATTTTAGTAATAAATACAATATTACGAAATAAAAAACATGCACGATAAATTGATGAATAGTAAACTTTAAAGACTCGACCCTAAATATTTTTTTAGTGTTGCACTTGCAGCCTGTTTCACTTGCAGCCGCAGGGATGAAGGGATTTTATCATTTATGGAGCTTGAAGCCCTAAAGGACCCGTAAAATGCAGATAAAGGTGTTGTAATACTAAAAAAGTTCAGATTATGCCTGGAACAGCCTGTAAAATGCAGATAATGGCCCGTGAAGTTGAACACAATGCATGTAGGCTGCTGCTCGACAGATGCAGTTTACAGTTGCATAGTGAGGACTCGTTCCCTGCCCAACGGCTTTGCACAGTCAAAACACATTTTCTCTTTCCCATTTTCCCTGCAGCACAACTTGAAGTCAAACAATGGAAATAAGGTTTTGATAGTTTAAGCATTTTTATTTTATTAACGAAAAAAATTGATATTCAAATTGCATCGAACAAATCCGTCATCTCATAAAAGTTCGGTACAAACCAAATTTTGACCATATTCATACGAATATGGTAACTATGGTTTGCGACACACCTTATTTTGGCAATAGATCAAATTACATTTGGTGATTATTTGACACCACTTCTGACAGTCTCCTTCAGTTCGTATTTGAGCTTTCCCTCCTTCTGAAGTGTGATTATTTTGTTATATTACAGTGTCAATTGTTTGAGTTTGGTGATTGAGGGGTGGATCCAAACCACAGTGCAGACCAAACATCTTCTTCAGCAAAGTGTATGAGTTTTGAGTTGTGCTTCTTGGGATGCCTTGCAATAGGATATTGCTCTCTCCACTTTGTTGTATTTATTGGTTTTTTGGGTACCTTGCGGTGACACTTTTTCATCCATGGTAACTCTTTTTTTCTAGTTGTTTGTAATCAGACCTAGTTGTCGGGACCCATAATTGGATGTCTGCTAGCTTTTCTCTTTTCTCAATCCCTAATTTTGCGCTTAAGGGAGGGTGTTGGAGTTACGTGTGTTCACAATAGGCTCAAATTATCTAGTTATTATCTATTAGCCTAATTTTATGTTTGTTCACACTATAACTTAGAGTTAAGCTTGAATTTAGGGAATCAAGTTGTTATATTAACAATTTGATATTTGGTTCTCACGTAGGTTTGTTTGAGCATGATTTTAGGGATTTGAATTATTCCCTAATATTAGCATTTGCAACCTATTTTCTAGTTGAGGATAACTATGTTGTAAGCCTATATAATAGGCACTCCCGTCTTGTATTTTTATATCCAGGATTGTACATTTGAGCTACGGTGAGGAGACATTATTGATCCATTTGCTTTGTCTGCGCAATAATTCCTCTCGTGCAACATTATTTTGTCATGCATAACGTTTCATGGTTGTGGTAATGTGTTGTCTGCTTTGGAGCAGATCCTAGTGGAAGAGTGATCACCACTTCGACAAATATTCGGTAGAGGGCAACGTGATCAATTGTCTCTACCATTTATTTTCATGTGCCCTATCTATTATGAGATCGAGGAGTTTACACCATCTACATAGAGACTTGTGTGGTTCTTAATCCATCGATTTCTTATGATTTCCTAGTCAAACACGCTTGGAATTTTTCCTTCGGAGATTGTTACTCTCAAACATAGATTGTTACAAGAGGACCACTATGGTTGTCAAGCCAAGTACTTCCTTTTCGGCCCACTATAGGTATTGCGGTGGTAAGCACCGTTGGGTGTAATAGATTCTCAATACAAGGAAATGAGATGGTGTTACTTTGTGCATTACTACTAGAGTGTCCCAAGCCCCTCAAACATAGATCGTTACATGAGACCACTATGGTTGTCAAGCCAAGTACTTCCTTTTTCGGCCCGTTATAGGTATTACAGGTGGTAAGTGCTCGTTGGGTGTAATAGATTCTTAAGACAAGTTAATGAGATGATGTTCCTCTTTGTGTTTTACAACTAGAGTGTCCCAAGCCCCTCAATCTCATTCTAGGTAGTGAGGATTTGCTTCGTCTCAACATTGAGAACCTTCCCCTTTGTCGACGTCGTCCTGTAGACACTCACCGATCTTCTTGACATTTCTCTCTTGTTCAAACAACTACACTCTACCCATCCTCATCCGGTATATCCCTAGGTCTCTTGTCTAGCTTGCTTGATCTTACACACTCACCTATCAACACTTTTTGAGAAGTAAATGCATAAAACACAAGTAAGATAATCCACTTGTTAACTTCCAAACTTCACATTGCAGGTTTGCACTCTTGGGGCAAGGGCAAGAACGTTTGTGCGATCCTCGACCCTACTATACGATCTTGACCCAACTCACTTTGGTCCCTAACTTCCTATTGTACATTATTCTTTGGGTCACTTACTTCCCCTCAGTCGACCTTTCCAACTTAAATCACCTTGGGAAGCATATATAAACAAGTGAAACTCACCTCATTTGTGATTTAAAGAAATGTAAATCTTTATCAAAAGATTGAGATCAAGTAGATAAACAGTAACAAGCAAGATCTAGCATGCAAAGTACAAGCAAGTGTGCAAGATAAGACATAAGAATGACTTAGCTTGTATTGGGAGATCTGGACTAATCCTGAGCTGGGAAACAGGCTGAGAAGGCTAGATCTGGATTGTGCAAGCTCTATCTGAGAAACCGGAGTTTGGAATTTCCTCGGATAGAATTGCCCACGGGAGGAGGAGACGGGACCGTCTCAAGCGCTAGTGTCCGATCGGGCGATAATGTCCTAGCAAGTGCTCGCTTCCGATCTTTTCAAGGTCTGGACTTAGCTTCTTCCTTTCGTTGTTTGTCGCATCCACTTCGTTGTAGGGTTCTTGTGTCGCACTTGTTCCTACAAAACAAACCCTAACTACTTGCACAAGGCTCAAGCAAACATTAGATGGAATAAATAATGCATATGCTTGAGTCGGACTAACCTCGATGGTCACCCCAATGTGATTGTCATCGAGTGCTGCACTACATTTCAAACTCTATGTAGTTCTAGTGTGTGTGTGTGATTGAATTGTGTCCCTTGAAGCTAGGTTGCCCTTGTGCCAGTCACACTAAGATAGTGGGCTATAACTACTTTTCCCCCAAGATGAATGTGTGAAATGGAATTTAGAATATAGTCCCCTTATGCGAGAAATAACGGAGCCCAAATGTAGTCCTTGAGTCTTACTCTTTTCCCAAGTAGTAGATAGTAAATATTAGCCCAAAGTTGTCCACCCCAATAATAGTTAGTAGGTTGTGTATATATATGACTTCCTTGTTTGAATTTCGACACTTAGTGACACCAAAAGCTGACCTGGTCATGAAATAAATATAAGAAAAGACCCAAAGTGAAGAAGAACCCGACAAGTTAGAAAATAAAGTAGATTGGACAAAAACACCCAGAAGGGACACTAGCACCTAAGCGGTAGTGTCCTTACTGGGCGGTACTATCCCAAAGCCAAGAAACAGACACAATATCAAGAACGGGGACATGGATCCCTATGACATGACCAAAAGATGTAAATGCAAGCAGTAAAAGGAAAAGTCACAATCAAAATCAATCGAAACTAGTAAAAGGACTAAGAAAAGGTGTCACCAATGTCTAATCTTCGCACTTGAAAATCATACGTATAATAACATACTAGAGGCATAATGTAATAGTAATAAGTGCATATTTTTGTGTCTACAATTTGGTACCTAGCACTCTTATGGACTCCTATTGCAAAAGCTAGCACAAAAGGCACTCAAAGCTCCCTACACTCCGAAAATACATCTACACATTCATTAGGGCAGCACTATCTCTGGTGTGAAGCTTACCACTAGGTCTTGGCGGATTTCCACATTTGCAAGCATCCAAAGTCGCTCACTCAAATAGATTGCACAAGGGAGAAATTGTAATGTCCCCTTTTCGAATTAATTAATTCTAGATTTGAAGCCTATTTTCATTATTTTCCGTAGGGAGAAATTGTGATTAAAAGAGGGAAAATAAATTAATTAAGTGGTCCAAGGGCATTTTTATATTTTATTTGGAAAAGGGACACTTAAATTATATTTAAATAACTGAAATAGAATAAAATAATAATAGAAGCGTGTACTTCTATTATTAGGCGCCAAAGTCAAAGTTTCTAATTAAATAAAGCATTCTATAATGGGGCGCCAAGTATAGAATGGGCTGCATGAGGAACAGATCCTATTTTTAGGATAGGAGGTGGATAAAGTATTTTTAATGTGTTTAATTCTATTATTAGGATGGGGCACCAACTTGAGGGGAATAAAGTAATTATTTTAATTGTTTTTGGGAGCATGCATGTAAACCAGAAGGGGGCACCCACTTTGGAAGAAGGGAAGTTATAAAGGCAGATTTAGGGATCAATAGAGGGACATCTTGGAAATTCATCAATTATTTTATATCTGCAAATAGCTTCACTTCTGTAATAGCAATAAAGAACAAAATCCCTCATTTGCATATAGGTTCGAGGACGAAAACCCTCACATATGAACTTGGCAATTCCATTCGGGGTTGCAGATGACAATTCAGGGTGCAAATGTTCCGCCAATTCAGCTCCAAACAATTGTATTTAGACACTGATATTTTTATTGTAGTTGGTTCGTATTCAATAAATAAAAGATTGTTTTCACGCATTACGGTTTGTTGTTTTTATATAAAAATCAGATTGTCGTTGTTGTTATAAAAGTTAATTTTTAATATTGCTTCCCTAGGGTTTTAACAAAATATCCAGATCTGTTAGAAATTATTTTCAGATATATTACAGTGGTATCAGAGCAAATTTCCTCCCACATTGTGGAAGGGAATTAAAAAAAAAACAAAGGAAGGAAAAAAACATAGGAAGAGAAAAAAATTGCATCTTTGAACTTCATGCAGGTTAGTGATAGAGAAGTCAGATACCAGCAAAGGGAGAAGAAGAAAGTTGCAGAACAGCCAGGAGTCATGGAAAACTGGAACCCAAAAGAGGCACATTTTGATATGCTTGTTCAGGGACATGGACAGGACAGGTTAGCTGATATGATGGGACAGTTGATCCAAGTTATGCAGGGCACGAATGTGCAAAGGACTCCCAACGGTGAGGGTAGTTCTTTCGGGGAAACAATAACCAACACATTCGGAAGACAAACAATGGATCTATTGCTAGGCCCTTCCAGCCTAAATTCCTTCATAGGGAGGAAGCAGTTCAGAGGTTGAAACTCGGCCATCTATTGCAGATGATATTGTTGCTAGCTATGCGAGAATATAGGGTACTTCCAAGTGAGATTAGAGAGGCTATATCGCTCAATAATTTCATCAATCTGAAGAAAAACAGAGTGGACCAAGAGTTGATCCGAGACCACAAGCTACTCAGAGAGACTTGCAGCAGGCACTAGGGAAGTTGTCACTCCCTACTTTTGACGGCTCTGGCAAGAGTACCACTCGTGCATGGATACAAAAGTTGGATACCTTCATATCACTTAGGCCAATGATGGAAGAGGAAGCCATCAAATTTGCAACCCTTCATCTGGAAGGTATAGCACATGAGTGGTGGTACCATGGGCTAATCACACAAGGACACAATCTCATTCGCTCATATGTCGATTTCAGTGATAGGTTGATAGAGAGATTTGACAAAGTGGATCCAGAAATTCATTTCCGGAATTAGCTCAACTCAAACAACTACATTCAATAAGTGACTATGTAGCTGAATTTCAAAAGCTTTCTGTGATGGTACCTAATGTGACAAGAGAGGAGATTGGTTGTTTTGTTTATGGAAGGTTTAATTGAATCTCTTAGGGGTTAGTGAAAGCTTTTAGCCCTACTTCTCTACAAGAAGCCATCAAAAAGGCTTTGGATTTGGAAATAGCAGCCCTAAAGGGAAATTTCTGCCTATAGGACAACAAAGAACTACATTTTTTTAGCAGCAAAAAACAACACCTTTGGGGCAGCTAAGGACAATACCTTCCGAGCAGCCAAAAACATCTTCTGTGGGGCAGCTAGGGGCAGCACCTATTGAGCAGATACGGACAAAGGGGGATGAGACTCGAAATGAACTCAAAGCGGAAGAAACTATGCTTCACTTGCAGGGATCCATGGGGACCGGGTCATAGGTGTCTTCCAAAGGGATAGGTGCATTACATAGAAGTGATATCGGATGAAGATTCGGAAGAAGAACCAGAGGTTGTAGGAAGCACTCTTGCCACACTTACAGGTATACTACAATATCAACCCTTTAGGGTTAGTGGAGTCCTTGGGCAAAACATTATCGTGTTGATTGATAGTGGGGCAACCCACAATTTTATAAATGAAGGATTGGTGAATAGGAGAGATTTGGAGACAAATGATGTAACAAGTTTCAGCGTCATTGTAGCTGATGGTTTTACCATAACTTGCCGAAAAAGGTTGAACAACTTAGCTTCACATTGGATGACCATTAGATGAGTGATGATTTTTATGTTGTTGGTTTGAAAGAGATTGACTTGGTGCTAGGAGTGCAATGGTTGCATTCGTTGGGGGAATTCATCCAAAACTTTCATAATATGGAGCTTAAGTTTAAGTTAAATGGGAAAGAGGTGGTAATCCACGGGATGCTGATAGAGTTACAACATCAGTTTCAGCTAGCAAAATGGAGGGTATTATTGTTGTTAGCACACTTTCCAGATCCCAATTGATGCATGATTCCACTACTTTGGACTCCTTTATTGAGGTTATTGAAAGAGCTTCACCTAATGCATGGTTTCCTAATCATATCGAAAGGTGCAGCAGAAGCCAACAACTTCAAGGTTTGGGAATTGCAAATTCCCAAGATGGATTTGGGATCCCGGTATTTGCAGGGAGGTTCAGAATGAGAGAATTGGAATGACATTGCTTGAGGGCAAGCAATTCTGGGAAGGGCGGACTGTAATGTCCCCTTTTCAGAATTAATTAATTCTAGATATCTGAAGCCTATTTTTAGTACTTTTCGTAGGCTAAAGGGTGATTAAAAGAGGGAAAATAAATTAATTAAGTGGTCAATGGTATTTTTAAATTTTTTTTGGAAAAGGGACACTTAACTTATATTTAAATAACTAAAATAGAATAAAATAATAATAGAAGCATGTACTTCTATTATTAGGCACCAAAGTCAAAGTTTTTAATTAAATAAAGCATTCTATAATGGGGCGCCAAGTATAGAATGGGTTGCATGAGGAACAAATCCTATTTTTAGGATAGGAGGTGGATAAAGTATTTTTAATGTGTTTAATTCTATTATTAGGATGGGGCGCCAACTTGAGGGGAATAAAGTAATTATTTTAATTGTTTTTGGGAGCATGCATGTAAACCAGAAGGGGGCGCCCACTTTGGAAGAAGGAAGGGAAGTTATAAAGGCAGATTTGGGGATCATTGGAAGGACATCTTGGAAATTCATCAATTATTTTCATCCGTGAGTAGCTTCAACTTCTGCAATAGCAATAGAGGACGAAATCCCTCATTTGCATATAGGTCTAAGGACGAAAACCCTCACATATGAACTCAACAATTCCATTCATGGGTTGCGGTGACAATTCGAGTGCAAGTGTTACGCAATTCAATTCCAAACAACTATATCCAAACACCGGTATTTTTATTGTAGTCGGTTCGTATTCAATAAATAAAAGATTGTTTTCACAAATTACAGTTTGTTGTTTTTATATAAAAATCATATTGTCGCTGTTGTTATATAAGTTAATTTTTAATATTGCTGCCCTAGGGTTTTAACAAAATATCCAGATTTGTTAGAAATTATTTTCAAGGATATTACAGAAACTCAAGTCAAGCATTGTCAAAGAGAAGATGTCAAATCTAATTAAGGGTTATAAAGCATTGTCAAAGAGAAGATATCACATGCTAGGTGGAGAACGAAGTGTGGTTTGAGGTTTCTTCGGAGTAGTGCCAACGTCAACAGTGCACAGAGGTGCCCGCAACCCAACTAATATTTATTTTGCAAGCTTTCATCCATGGTTAGGGTTTTGAAGGATTGAACAAAGTATTCAGAGACCCTCGCAAAGTGTGATCAAGAGTGACTGAAAACAATGACGAAGAGAATCAAACAAGTGACAAACCCATAAAGTCACAGTTGCATAGTTCTGCGCAGGTGCAAAGATCAAGACCAACCATTCCGGCCCCGATGCAGTACCCAGAGCCAAGTGGTCTTGACTCACGGTTCAGCCCAAAGCCCTGTCAGTCTAGAAACCCTTGTTTCAACATTGAGAACACCCAAAGTCTTGTAATCATTTAAGTGCACTCAATCCCATGTATTTGTGATATCATGTACAATTGTTGCAAGTATTAATGTGTTATTTTGATATTAAATGGGTAATGTTGGAATTTAATTAATCAGAATAACCCCCTGTAACATTTATTTCATTCCTTATTTGATTATAGTTGTAAAACCCTAATCAAACTCAAAAGGATGAAAACGGTCCCAAATCACGAAGGTGAGCACACGTTATTAGATATTTCTATACAACCGAACACTCATCGGTTGTGGATGTTAGGAGAGGTTCTAGAGAGAGTACTCAACTTGCTCTTAGCATTATCTAACCTATAGCTATAGAAATGTAAGTAGCATGTGTGCATGGAATAGAATGGAATCCCTCCCCTATGAAATGTGTGTGGCCCCCTTAGTCTTGAACGTTTCCCCTATGAGCATTATCGAGCCTACATTGGCCCTTTGGCAATGATAGAGGATAATGGCATTGGTTCTCCCAGCCAAGTCCTTGCTATAGACATGTACTACAGGTATGGCGCTAGCTGAGTTTATAATTAGCATAGCTCCCCGAAAGCCCATTTGAGCCCGAGGTAATGCGTCCTATGGAAGCAGTCACAATCATGAATGGGGACATTGTTAGTCTCTTGTTTACATTTTCATATTCCTTATTTCCATGCTTCATTGAATAGTGCCCCCAAATGGAGCTATTTCAGTTCACACTTGGTTCTCACGGTTTGGGGTTTGACCGCTTTAGATTTACTCCTCTCATTGTATTTACATTTATTTAGTGCTTAGTGTTTAGTTACTTTTCATAGCCTTGAGTATTTTACCCTAACATTTCTCTGTTGTAGCTTAATGTACTTTTTGAGTCACATTGACCTTCTTTTGGTCATTTGTGAACATTAATAAAATTTCTCTCTCTCTCATGCAAATGTAATGGCATGTCACCATTATGCATTTGCTTGGATTCATTTCCTTGCATCCATTCTAAATTCCAATTGATTCATGGGTGATCTGATGGTAGCACTTTAAAGCTCTTGATCACGTAAAGATAGTGCAATCTTCCGTGCCATTTACTTTATTTTCATTTCTGCTTCTTTAATTCTGCTCTTATATTTGGTTCAATTGTGCATTCAAAAGCCACTCCTTCCTAGTTGAAGGTGCCTGTCAAGGCACAATACAAATAGTGGATTCCAGGACTCACAAACACCATTAGATTAACAGCATGCATTGTGAAGGTCAGAAAGAGCATATTTTGTCGGCATGAAATAATAATGCTATGGAGTTTCTCAAAGAATTTCTAAAAAAAGCCACATAACAAGGCACTCTAAGAGGCTGAAGAAATATGTATACAGTGGCAAATGGTATCTTTCTTGGAATTTTGGACACTTGATGGGGGGTTCATCATGCTTCAAATGCCATCCTCTGAAGTTAGAAAAGGATATTACAGACCACCTTTCTACCATGGAACGTGTAATCAATTACATGCAAACAACTGTAAGACAAGAAAAGACACCTTCCACTCAATATTTTCAGAAGGGCCATGAAGATTTTAAGGCCATTGTTTTCAGAGCTCTTGAATATATCAATGATAAAGTTTGAAGCCTTCCAATGTGAATTGCCAAAGGCTACTGAGTTATGCCTAACCAACCCTCTTAAAGAAGTTACACTGGTGTTTTTCAAACCTAGAACCACGACTTATCCATACTGTGTGCTGCACTAAATTTTATGATCATGTATTATCCACTCCTTGAAGGTATTTGCAACAATTAATATAGTTTTAATTACCACATAAAACAAAATGCTCAGTCACTGATTTCGTACCTCTTGGGACCATTTTAACTCGGCCTTCTCTTTTAAGCCCTATTTTCGGAGATCACATAGTTGTGTTAACTAAAACTTAAAAGATTAGGTTCCTTGCATTTATGATAAAAACTAAAAAAGTAATTAAGACATCAACAATCCCTACACCTAATATATTGAAAAAATCATATATAGAATAAATGTAGATAAGGGCATGATAGTTCAAATGTCTATGAATCGAATCTCAAATAGACCACTGAAAAAGAATAAAGCAATGCTGTAAATGACCTGTCAGATCTGCATCAAAAAAACTAGCCCCGAGCAATTTTGCACCCTTGAAATTGGCTTGCCGCAGGATTGACTGCACAAAAAGTCATAAAAAGAAATCTCGAGTCCGATAAATGATTTGGGGGCATCAACATTGTTATAAAATGCAAACCAAATCTGCACAGACTAAAAGCAGAACTGTGAAACTAACTCAAGATACAAAGTAGTATTAGTTACAGTTTACTACATACCGTTTTAAAATCTTGCTGGACCAAAGTCTTCCCACTAAAATCCTTTCCTGATAGATCTGACCCTCGAGTAACCTCTGCACCATAAGGTCCGCCTCCCTTAATCCAACAACACCTGTGTCAATATGGACAAAATAGAGTAGAAAACACACATCGAACATTTCCTTTCTTAATTAGCCAGAACAAATGACTAAGACTTTAACCCAATGTTATACAGGAGAAATGAAATGCATATACACAGGTAATCACTTTGGAACTGCAAAATAGTCGAGACATTGAAAAATAATTATAAAAACTGAGACTACGATTTTTGGGTAAAAACTGTTTTACCTAAAAATTGTGTTCTCGTTATCATGGAGTTTGGAAGCATCAAAACTCTCACTGATAAAAATTATGGAAAAAAATATATGAAGTCAACCATGCCATGATCTTGTATTTGGGTAGGAAATTTCCATGATGACGACCAGACTTTAAGCCCCACTAGGCATTTGCCATATTAATCGGGCCGCAACAATGAAGGCCACGCATGGCCACGGCAAGGGGCAAGTCACAGGTGAATTTTGACACAATAAATATTCCTCAGACAACTTCTAAGACAGAGTATCCTAAGCTTATTAAAGCATGCCCACATGCATTAATAAGCCATGGAGTGAGAGGTTTACCAATTACCATGCATAAACAATCAATAACAGTCAATATATATGAAATGCCTACATGGGTAGGCCGTTTTTCACGACAATAAGAGGGTTTCTAAGGCCACCTATTGAAATAATAATCTTAACTAGCATTGATAAACAAATGAACAATCAATTCCTTTAAAAATGCAAATTGCAAAACCGTGCATTGAACATTAGTCTCAAATGGACTGAATCAAATTTTATCAACCTAGATGATGGTAAAACACAATAATTGCGAAATTGGGCACTCGATTCTCATTAAAGAATAATTTTCATGGCATACACGCAGACAAGAACTATTAAAATCGACAGCCAGAACTGAAAATTCTGCACACATACCTTAAATGCCAATGCAGGGTCCGCAAAGCAGAGGGTTGTAGCCACAAGAGCAGCAAGGCCTGACCGACCCATAATCTGAGCTATTCCGTAACTCCATTGGCTGCAGGCATCTGCGTTATAAGATGTCTGCCAATACAAAAGAAAAGAAAAGGAAAAATTACATTAGAGAAAATGTATTCTGAGACGTATTTTGTAAACTGGGGAGCGATGAAACGTAACCTGTTGCTGTTTATATCTAGTGGATGTGAAGATTAATGTTGAAGAAGCGGTTTTCGTAGGTACACGTTTACACAGAGATTGATTTGGCTGTGCAATTGGAGATGGCATAAAATGACTGCAATGCACAAATACAGCACCAGCGGCCATGTTTATTCTTCTTCTGCTCTTTGCTTATCCATAAAGCCGTTGCATATCAAGATGGATATTGGGGTTTTATCCACTTGTCATTAACTAATACTTCGTTTAAGAAACTTTTTTAAATAATTTATACGTTTTTTCAATTTATTGTCATTTTAATCCATACGATTAAATACAAGTGTGACCGAGTTAATTAATATGTGACATTTAGTTAAAGTTGAGTAATATGATGGTGTAAAAGGTGTTGCCTAATCATCTACCAAGGTTCCAACACGAATTTGTTAGAATAGAAATTTATTAGTCCTTGGCAATTAAGTCGAAGAATTTTGTGCAGCTACTCCCTGTAATTTTGAATTAAATTTAAAACTAGGTGATGTAATATAATTTATTTATTTATTTTATTAAAAATGATATTTCTTTTTTTTTTAATTAGATGTGGGGTTATTCCCACTTAAGAATTATGTGTACTTAATCCTTGCAATTTCGAATTCAATTTTTAATAAGGTGAAGTAATATAATTTGTTTATTTATTTTATTAAAAATGATATTTCTTTTTCAATTAGATGTGGGGTTATTCCCAATGGCACCCAAATTTCTACATTAATTGAAAAATTTATTTCCTTGAGACAATCAATCCATTGTAAATTACGATTGTATGTTGGAAATGGATGGCCGATTGAGCACTTGAATTTGACTACATATTTATGGTTCCTCGCTTGCAGATGAAGAAAAACAATATCCCAATTTAGGGAGCCCAAGTTTAGAATATTTCTCGTTTTGTTTAGCTTGAATATGAGGTTATTTTGCTCTTCATTCTTCTCATTGACAACCTTAGCTCCATGGGAGTCGATCACTTGTTGTAACATATTTGTTTAAGTGGTGGATCATTGGATAGGGGGTAACCCACAATCGTAGCACTATAAATGCCTTAAATAGCATTCCTAAGGTAGCTTTTGGGGACTAGGGGATCGAGTCTTTTTTTGTAATCTACGAAGATTGAAAATTTTTTTCTCCTCAAGAGCCAATTTTCTAGCCCTTTTAATCAAGCTTGTCAAAGAAGTGCTTGAGGGCTAAAAGGGATCAAAGTGTTTGGCTTATCTACTCTTGTTAGCTTTTCTTTGGATCTTGTCCATCATTTCCTTATTGAAATGGAGGAGTTGTATTCAATTTGACCTTAGTATCTTCGATTAGAATATGGTCATGAGTAGAGTTGATAAAATGGGCCAGGTAAAGTACCTTGATTTGTCAATGTCTCCGTGCCACACGGACTCTTGTCATTAGCTTAGAGCCATGGTTAGAGTTTAGCTATTGAAATTTTTGTCTAATGCAATGTTGCTTATGGTGATCTATTGTTGTATTTTAGCCTTTAAAAGTAAATGTTTAAAGGGTTTTTTGCAATTAACTCTTGATTATCATAGACCTCACATATTGATGCAAGTTCAGTTTGTAATTAAAGGATGTAAACAACCTAGCAATAGGAAGGATGTTGTTTGAGTAGGGATTTGATGCGAGAATGGTTTTTGAGAAGTTAAGTAATTACATTGTGGATTGATTATCAAAAACATAATATTACTATGTATAGAAATTGATATGAATGAATATTGAAGAAAAAAGTTTAAGAATGGCATGTCTAAGCATGTTTGGTTAAAATAAAATATTGTAATCATCATGAGAAGAAGATCCACTAAATGGTGTTAAAAAATGTTTAATTCGCTTCCTTTTTCTTCGTGATTTTTGTTGGTTTGTAGTCTGTGGGCATGGTTATGTTGTGTGTTTTCTAAGTCATCATTTTTAGTATTTTTTCATAGGATTTTTTCTACTCATGTTTTTAGTAATGTTGTGGTGGGGTTTTTTCTTTTTGTGGTCAGTTTGGGAGTAGTCAGATGGTAAAGGATGTCTTTCTAAGACAAGATGGTAATTTCCTTCTAGTGTTCAAATTTGTTTCAAAAAAAAGGGTAAGTGGCCAACAATTAGACATGTTACTAGAAACCTTTCCTTTTTCCATTATGTGAGAAATGCAAAATATTTATATTCTGATATTCCTTAAGTACATGGCCCTTCTGCAAAGTTGTTCCACTATCGTTGTTAACAAGGTTCATTCACATGCACAACTAGACCTAATTGTATGTATCGACCATAAGGTACAAGGTGAATGTCTCTTTATTTCGAAGGTGGTACTTATTTCTAATTGTCTTAGGAAAAAGAGCTTTCTTATGAAATTTTACATTTTAATACTTTGATCTATGGGGAAAAGCGAGAGTATTCATTGTAACTAATGGGAAAATTCAAAAATTACATTTTTATCTCTAGTTCTCATCATTCCTCTGCAAATAGGAAAGTTAATTAGTATTAGAGATTGGAGCAAATATATAGCAGAAAACTAGCAGATGAGTATTTTTGGTAGCTTGGAATTGAATAATTTACCCAATTCTCGGAACTTTGTGATGCTTGTAAAATATGATGTGCAACACATGTGTACTCGATCCACAATTATTACTTTGAAGCTTATCTTTTCTATAATTTATAAGACATAAATTTTACACATGAAAACATGTATCTGTGGTATACGAATCAATATCGTGCCCTTTCTTTGTCACCTTGGACAACATCAACAAAAGATCTTAGTTTAAGTATAGCATTTTAAAGTATGCTTTTAACCAAACAATAACCACAATCTAACATATTTAGGGATCGTGGAAGTGTATTATGAAGCAACATTGTTTTAGAGGTAAAACATTTGTTTCTTCTAATGTTTTTATCCATCGTGGTAAAATTTCTTCAATTTGTGCTAGAACTCTCTCGAAATTAGTGGTTCCTCGCCAATAACTTGGCCTTCTAAATGATAAAATGTGTCAATTTTAAAACATGGACATGTTTTTACTAGATCTTGAGAAAGATATAGATTGTGTCATTTTAATTCTTCCCTACAAAATATAACTTGACTTCCCATAATCAAATCTAACTTATCAATATCTATAATTTGAGCTGGATACGAGGCTACAACTACTACTCCACATGACACTTGCTTTTGAAAGTCATAAATATTTATTCTCTTCATTTTTATAGCGGTTGTGGGCCTCTTTATAGGAATTACATCGTGTTGCTTGTGTTAAGCCAAAACTCTTTTAACAATATTCAATTTTAAGCCATATCTTGTTTTGTGTAAAGCCAAATTTAGAATTCCTAGATGCCAACCCAATAATAATTTGTGTAGCCAACTAAAGTGGTACTTGACGGTTTCTTGTAATGCTTTAGAGATATTTAAGCATAAGTGCCTTTGTAAGTTTGGAGTGCATCATTGGAAAAAGGCAACATAACCTACCAAAGGATACCATATTCTTGGGACCATGCCTATTTAGATGAAAATTAAGCAACCAAACACACATATGTTGCATTTAGTTTTCATTATTATAGTCTTTACAAAACATAGATGGTAAAAGTTTCATGTATTCAATGTCGTATTTTCGATCTTTTACATATAATAACTTATTTTCGGTGTAGGTGTTTTGAATAAAAGAAGAAGAGAGTTTGATTTTTCGTTACATGTATTGTTTCCTCTCTTGTATCAAAGGTATTTACACTAGCCTATTCTTGCATATTTGGTTCAACTATGACATTTTCTTAGTTGAATATTGTTTAAAGCATTCGAACTTTCTTGGTTCATTGAACTTTAGATATTGTTTAAAGAATTAGTATTGAACATTCTCAATTTCTTTAAAGTATTGGAATTTTAATACATATTTTAAATATATGTGTTTTAAATCATAGTTCATTTTCCTTTCCCCGTTAAAAATATGTCATAAAAAATGAACAACCATGTAAAAAAATTCCCATTTTGTACTGATGTAGACAAAGAGGATTATAGACCCACTAAGCATGCTTTTGAATCCATTCAAAATGTATTGAATCATTTTCATATTTTCCAAGACTCTTCATTCAAATATATTGTCTAGGACTATTTGTTTGATTCCTTTGTTGTTTTGATGCATTTTTAATACACCTCTATTGAACTAAGGGTCAAGATGATTGAACACTTTTAAAAGTGTTGGGTCAAAAAAAATGACAAGTTGATGTGTTTCAATTAGAACTAGATCCTAAGATTCTCTAAATTTTATATGGGATTCATGATTCTCAAACATATTTACATCAAATGAAATATTTTGTAATTCATAGCCATGAAGATGGTAACCCTATCCTATGGGGGACAACTTTTGCATATAATGACTTTCTAGGTGTCTTGACATAAAAATATGGGTCTAGTTAAGCAACTAGGGCCGACAATTATATTTGATTTAATGCAAGTGTTTACACCCTAAATAATTACTAGGTGTTGTAGATGTACAATAATAAAATGGATGTAAGGGTTAACAACATGTAGACTATTATGATGTAATTAATTTCAAACATCAGTTATACATGACTAGAATAATACATTCAAACTTGAAATGATTGATAAATTATAAGAAACTAGTTCAAATACATAAGGGGGGAGATAATATTAGTTGTTTAGGATAATTCAAGGATGATATGGAGCTTTGGATTTTGACCTTTGGATATTTTGGAACTAAAAACCGAGTAGGTGTAGGACCATATGGATTTTTGATACGGTCTAAACAAGAGATGTATGATTGAGGACACGAGTTGTATAGTCTCGGACCCTATGACAGTTTGGGTGTCTAATTTCATGTATGTTTCACTTGCCTAGAAATGGTGCTCAATGTATGTTACTCCTACTCGCACAACTTCAAGGTGACTCGCAACAAATGGAAACCCTAACAACCTACATAACCCTTCATCACAACATTAATAACCAAAAGGATAAAAAAACATGTTTGTGTTTGAGGCTAGACCACCTTGGTGGTCATAATATCATTATTAAACCAATCCAAGTGTTGTAATACATATCCTCACTTTGGAAATCAAGCTTCATACTGAGTTCTCCTAAGTGTTTGTGCAAGTGTGCATAAATAACCAACCCCTAGGGATGCCCTCATGTTTCTTGACATCAAGATAATGGGTAAAGTTCATTGTATATAATTCACCCAATGTTATAACAATGATATGTGGTATGATATAATATGACCTAACCCTCTTATTGATTGAAACCCTTGTGCGATTCTTGGAATGACTTTGCTCTTCTTGCTAAGACTTGGCTTTGTGATATTTACATGTTTTTAGATAGATGAAGCTAGACTCTTTAATCCGGTTGAGTGATTTATACTTGTAGTAGGGCTACCCTAGATGATGTGCAACTAATTTGAGTAGATTTAGGAACCCTTTGAGTGTTTTAGATTGTTGTTTGCAATATGAGATTGTAAGAATGTCGGGGAGTTATAAGGTGTTAATGACTTGCTTATATAGTCTTCTATATTTGAGATATTCTAAAAGTGCCAACCTTAGGAAGATGAAATGATCCACAAAATGATTTGAAATTAAAAATAGAGTTGGTGATTGTGAAGGGGTGGTACCGTACATGTCAACCGAGACCAAACCCTACATCTCGACCCTTCTATACAGCTGATTACGGGCCGAGTGAGAAAAACATCAAAACTAAAAGTTATGTCATGAATATAAGATGTTTTATGTTTCTTTGATTAAATAATATTTTTAGAATTGACAATAGATCATAATGTAATGAAAAGAAAGTTGTAGAATGGTTAAAAAGATTAGGAGATTGGATTCCAAACGTGAACATTTTTCTTAACAAGTATACAAGGTCAAACATGGCATTGCACAAGGACATGTTACCAAATTTTAGTGTCTACATTCCCCCTTTAAATTTGTAATTGAAAATTACATGCTTAAAGGAAAACAATACATAAGTGTCCATACACGCTTTTCCTTCACTCGAAGGGACTTGGGATGTGTTGGTGTTGGCACACTTCATGATGAAACTCGCAACATAGAGTGTAGTCAATGTATATAATAGAAAATAGACTTTAACTCAATAATATATATATATATATATATATATATATATATATATAATACTTGAATTTTTAACATTACAAAAAGTATGTAAAGGAGATGCAAAACATGTAAGGAATTCACATGTTAATTTTATAGAGGGACAATCTCTCGTTGTTGTCACACCTTGGAGACAGGGGAAAATTTTAGTGGCGAATATTCGTAATATGGTGAATATTCCATTTTGAAAATTTTGAAAAGGCGTATTTTTGGCATGGGCGGTGACTGTTCGCCTAAAAATTACACTTTAATTTTTTTAGGGTCGGCTTAAACCGCCTACCCTTGAAAAATATCCCTATATAAACCTAGATTATTATTTAGGTAGAACACTTCTACTTCACATTTTTCAACAATATGATATATCCCGTATTATAGGCGTGCGACGAGGGGTAAGTTATTAACGCTCGACAAGGAGGGTTTGCGAGATAAGGAGATCTTTTTGTAGATATTGACGCATAGTAGATGCCGATAAATATTTTGTTGACGCAGCGACATGGAGTTTTTTTCAATGAGCGAAAGAAGAGGGAGAGGTTGCAGGCAGCGCTGACAGGGATATTTCTTGCCACGCGTCAAAAAATGCGATGATGCGCGTCAGCAGCCTTAGTGATGCGCGTCAGCGGACCTTAGTGACGCGCGTCACTAAGGCTGCTGACGCGCAACTGGCCTTAGTGACGCGTCAGCGAGGCCTTAGTGACGCCAGCATCAGCAGGCCTTAGTGCGCTAAAGGCGTCAGCCTTAGTGACGCAGCGGCGTCATGCGGACCTTAGTGACACGCGCGCTACTGTGGTCTGCTGACGCACTTAAGGCCTTAGTGACGCGCGTCAGCGCCAAGGCCTTAGTGACACGCGCGTCGATAGGCCTTAGTGACGCAGCGTCAGCAGAGGCCTTAGTGACGCGCATCAGACCTTAGTGACGCGCGTCACTAGGGTCTGTTGACGCGCGTCACTAAGGCCGCTGACGCGCCACCGTCATTTTTTTACGCACGATAAGGAGGTATAATATAGATATTGACGCATAACAGACGCACGAAAAAGAGTTTTTTGATGCGCGACACGGAGATTTTTTGATGAGAAAGCAGAGGTCGGAGGCTGCAGACGCGCAACGGGATATTTTTTGCTGTCGCGCGTCAAGAAAAATGTAGTGACGCGCGTCAAAAGACCTTAGTGACACGCATCACTAAGGTCTTTTGACGCGCGTCACTGCATTTTTTTTTGACGCGCGACAGCAAAATATCCCATCGCGCATCTGCAGCCTTCTGTCGTAGTGCTTGATAATCAGGTGAAATTTTTTCATACAACCCCCAAAAAATTCGCCTTCCCATGAAACCGGTTCCGGGGATATTCGCCAGGTATTCTCCACCTCTGATTTCCAGGAGGTCTCTTAAAATGAACTTGCTTGGAGAGTTGGGATTTTCTTTAGAGATATCATAAGATTGGGGGTGATCGGTCCCAATGTTGTGTCATAGGAAATAATATAGAGGAGGAATGATTATACTATGAAGAACTCGTGTTATTCGATGCCTTCCCTATTCAAGAATTTGATGAGAGAGAATGAAAGATCAATCTACAAAGCTCACAATTTTTCTTCGACACTTTCTTTGTTTGGGAATCTGATGAGAGAAGAGGAAATATTAGTTTAAGAAACTCACAATATTGCTTTGGTGTTTTCCATTAAACCCATATACCGCACCGCTACAGACGGATCTAGGCCCAATTTGCTCTAACTTGAAAAAATGGACCTCGGAAGGAATAGACATTGTCATGCCCCTATAAGGTGTTGTTTCTGAATTGATTATTTAGAATTTTAAAAATTTAAAGGGGAGAAAGAGGCCCATGCCCTTAAACCAATTTGGTAACTACATCTAAAATAACACTATGAAAAAAGGAATGAAGTAGTTGTGCCCCTGTAACTACTACTCGGAACTATAGATGTGTGAAATGTTGACATCATAAATAAAATATTTATTAATATTATTAATATATATCCCTCCATCACTAACTCATTATCACAATTCCCATCTCAACCATATAATAATTAATCGCGAGATTAATTATTATTAATCCCTAATATCATATATATCTTTATCCCAAATATTCCCATTTACTCACCCAATAATCCCATCTCACCCTTAATCATATTAATTCATCATTACATCTTATTATCCCATCACTAATCCCTATTATCAATTTCTAAGAATTTAAAATTACCACCCACCTACTCTACACCTATCCTACACCTAGCTTCTCCATCAAATCACTTCCCTAATCACAATTAATCTCACCTAATTCTATCCTAATCAAATGCTCCACCCTCTAATCTAGAGGATTCTATTTCTAGAAGCCTCTCCAAAATTCCCTCCTTTTTATTCGAAAATTTATAGAATTATAGAATTATATAATTTTTGTCATTCTCATCAATCCTCAACCATTGATCCATATCCTACATGGATCAATCTCCACCCTTCATTCTTCCTCCCACAACCTATAAATTTGGCTCACCACCCTCATGGAAACCATATTTTGAAATTGCAACTAAGTGTTGCCAAAATATTCCTAGAGCTCTCAATCATCATCTTGTAAGGCTATCAAGCTTCCATAATCAATCATCAAGCAAACAAGGGGAGGTGTTGCCCAACCAAGTCCATAATCTGAAGTAAAGATAATTCATCCATTGAGCATATCCAAAGCATCAAAGAAGGATGATTACAACTTGTAGGTAAGTGCAGGTATAACATCCTTTCCCTCTTTTTATCTTGCTCAATCAGAGGTAGAGATTAGGTGTGTTAGATTAGGGACTAACATTGGTGTGGTTCTTAGTTTATATTTGCAGCTAACACTACTTTTTGTCTACATTTTGGCACCCACGTGAGGCTTACCCCAATATCTTTCTTGTTTTTAATAATATTTCATACTTATAACACACTATTCAAAATTGGAAAAATTCCTTTCTGTTTACATCTTAAAATTTTAAATTTATGTGAAATTTTTCCGTATTGGCATAGGTATGCCCTGTCTTTCAGCGCCTATGTTGTGAGAAGTGGCACCTTTTACCTACATCAGTGCCTTTGCATTGTAAATTAGCTTATGTGATTGTAGGGTTATACTTTGGCGCCTTTGTCAAACCCATGGCGCCTTTGTGGTTACTTTAGCACCTTTTCTTCTAACACTTTGACTATACAAGTTTAACACCTTTGTTTGGCTTTTAGCACCTTTTTTCATCAATTAGTGCCTATGCTTATAATGTAAAAACTAGATTATGCTAAAGTTAATTTTTTTGTTTTGGCACCCTCGTTCTCCGTTTTAGTGCCTTTCTTGACATTGTAGTGTCTTTGTATGCCTTAACTGTTTTAGCCTTTCGTAGTGCCTTTGTTATTTGGAATAACGCCTTTGCTATATATTGGCGCCGTTGACTGAAGTGGCTCCTTTTATCTAGCGATTAGTGCCTTTGCTAGGTTAAAATTTTACGTTAGTTATAGTCACTCTAACTACATTTTTGGGTGTTTTGGTAGTGTTTTACAAGATTTCACATTTTGTTTTTTTACATAAATATTGCAGGAACAAACGTAAAATCTATTTGTTTTAATACTTACATTGCATCTATACTAACTTTTTGTGGTTACAGTATTTTTGGCTAATTAAAGACTACTAACCCATACTTTTTTTGTAGCACAATCAATCCAAGAATATTGGGGTATAAATAACAAACTACTAATCCTTTTTTTTATGGCCTCTTCTAGAAGACCCCATTATATAATATAATATTTTATCGTTAATTTTTAATTATTATTTTACATATATCATCCTTTGTGTGTTTTGCATTACTGCATGTTTCTATCCCCAAGGCAACACCATGCATGTTCTCCTCTCGCATGAAATACAATCTCAAGGATCAAAAGTGGTTAGCCTTCCCCTCCCTTTTTGTTTTTAGGGGGTAACATGACGTGGAAGTGACATCCACACACTTACCATAGTCATAGGGGTCTCGTGACTATGGGCTTCATCTCCACACATGTAGACACACCTCGTGTTCCGAAAAGGTATATAAATTCAAGGGCGGTTGTCGGTATTGGTTAAGTGTTTGTTTGCTTTAAGAGTGACATGAAGTGAGGGGATTTCAAATCCCAATACCTGTGCCTCGATAACACCCTTACAACACCGACTTAGGAGTGAGGTATTGATGCACCTAAGTGAGCACTCAATATTCAATATTCTTCATATATTCGTCATACCACCTGATAGTCTAAAGCTTCATCTCTGATACACAGACATAAGCCGGCACTCACTAATGGATACTAGGTCACAATTATCATAATGGTCTAGTATAAAAACATATATTTGAAACTATCTCTAACTAGATCTATAAGCACTTAAGTATAATCATCATGATAACAATATCTGACAAACATAAGTAATTCATTACATATATATAGGGTAAAAAAGGGGACATGCACGCCTTACAATTATCCGGTCTTTATGCAATCTATCTCTAAAAATAGTGTCCCTATCATCTCTTACTAAGTAATTCATTAATATATAGGGCCACGACTAGCCTTCACCACTTAACTCCACCAAAATAGCATGCTAATAATAGCCACGTGCATATAGCCATACATGCAAGTATGTTATCTATAGATTGTTGATAGTTAACTATAGTGGTGAATCTATTCTTAGCTTATGTCCATGCAAGAGTGATTTGACATGCTCTTTGAAATCTCCACAAAGAGTGGAGCGTAAGTCTTGGCATCACTTTGTGTGCTCGCACATGCTTGAACCTCTAAAAATAGCCCTGATCTCCAAAATCGGCTAAGTCCTAAAAGTATGACTCTACACCTCCACGCGTGACGCCTTCCTATACCTTCACGCCTTTTCTCCTATGTTGTTCTCTGTGCGGACTCTGTGTGTGAGTGCTACTAAGTGTTTTCTCTTATCAACATTACCCCACACTAATCTCATTGTCGCCCCGACAATGGTGATTTCCATAACTTACATAAAGAATGGATAAATAAAGAATGGTTGAATAAAGAATTTTGAATAAGGTATACACAACAAAAACTTTTCAGGCCTCAAGCTCCTTCATTTCATTCTGAAGTAGTAACTCTAGATATTCCTCTTTTATATTTGCTTCCAAGTTCTCCCACTCTGTCAACGTCGTTCCTACCTTCTCTGGCACGTCTAAAATGATCAACTCCAGCTCATCCATAGTTATTTTTCCCTGCTCATTTTGTATCACAAGCATTACGATTGACATAGAGGTTTGTACCCCTTCCAATATATCCATCTTTTGAGCAATGAGCTTTCCAAGCTCATCTAACCTTTCCTTTTACGGTGTCTGTGCCGCAGTTAGTGTCTTGCGCTTCTGCTTCACCAGGATTAATCATTCAACATGGCCTAGGTTACATCCTTCATAGCATTTTTGCACTTCATTATCTTCCTCAATGTTTTTACGCATGATCAGTGCATCACGGGTATGCATATCATTAGTGCATGATCGGCTTTCTTGACTCATCATTGCGGATGGCTTGCAGTAGGCCTTCATAAGTAGCAATCTTCTTACTTCTTGCGCAACTGCGCTTTCTCTACACCTCTTTGGGTCCTTGGGGGCTTGCTTGTCACATGCACCTTCTCATCATTCAACACCAAATCTATCATGACTCGTACATAGAGCATTGCCGAAGGAAATTCTTTTGGTACTTGGGATTCCAAATGCGGGTGTACCTTTAGGACATCATCTCTAATTTCCTCGCCATATACAAAAGTGTCATATTTCCTTTTGCTCAGATCCCTCTCCTCCACTAAATGCACTATTTCCACATTCTTCACCTTCAACTCCTCTATAAGCGCTTTAATTGTAGTAGATTTGTCAATGTTCCTTCTAGCTACCTCAGTAGATACTTTTACCAATGCATTGCTTACCTACTCATCCGTCATAACAGTTGGTTTAATTGTCATGTGTTATTTGGTGTCTTTTTCAATCACCTAGACGCACATGATTCTTCACAGACATCAAAATCCGGTTCATCCATATGTGTATGCATCGACCATGAAAGTTGTTTTCATGTTCACAACGTCACCTTGTTCTCATCCATAAGCGCCCATCCAAATAAATATTTTTACGCGATGGTGCTCTGGAATCGAGTGTGAACAATCTTCTCTTTGGGTCCTCTACATAACCCATAGTTGTGCCTTATGTCCTCACTTATCCGATGGGATCTTGGCCCTCTTGGAATGGTTGCATCAAGGTTAGGAATACTAGATGTATCCTCACCCTTGTCTTGTGTGGCCTCTGATTGTTCCCCTTCTCCTCCTTCCATTTTCTCCTCCTCGTGTTGAGGCTCTCTTCTGCTGGAGATGAGGGCGCCTTCTCCTCAGATTCTTCTACTTCCTCACCTAGCCTGAGTTTTCTTCTTTTCTTCTCCTCTGGCTCCTTTACTTGTTGGGTTTCTCCTTGCGCCCTTGTGTGCTTGAATACCTTCTTAAATCTTTGGTCACCCTGCTCTTCCCCAGTAACTCCTTCTCCTATGAAGGTCATGTGCTCCTTCTCCTTTTGGCCAGATGGATGGCTTGCTTCCTCCGCACGCAAGCCAGCAGCGTTATCCTCCTGCTCTTCATCCTCTTCCTCATCATCTTGCTTGGGTTCAAGAGGGCCTAGGTGTCGGGACGTTCTCCATGGTATGCTTCCCCTTGGTGGCCCTGGAAGCACGAACTCATTTTCCACATACTTGTTATTTTCCATTTTTGGCTTAAGTTGAAGGTATATCAGTGTGGCCCGATATCCTGCAATGGCAAGTGTCTCTGGTTTAATGCTCAAAATCTCGAGATAATACTCTCGTTGTATGCATTCTTCCTGGATATCCATATGTTTTCTGCAAGGTGTGGTATTCACAGTCCACCTTTTGCATTAAATACTAACCTTCATGTGTTGGTGAACCGATGAACTGAAGCTTGGAAATATCATGCGGAAAATGCGTAAGGTAGTTTGCACCAGGGGCTCCATGACCCATCTACCATTGGAAAGCATGCAATACAAAAGTGTTGGTAGACTACAAACTGTGCTGCTTCCCTAGAACCAGAAGGCAACTCCTTGGGTATACGCCATTCCTCTTCAAATGCCACTCGTGGAGCCTGTCATACCACATCTCTCGCTCGCTCCTTTACCTCATCATCATAGACCCCTTGCATAGATACTTGCTGAATCATTCAGTTGGAGACTTGTGATTCATGGGGTATTCCCATATATTCTCTTTTGGGCCATCTGGTACCCCAATCTCCATGAATACCAAACTTAGCTAAAACACAGCCAAAACTTATCTTGTTTCGGTGTGTGCTTCCTCTACTATTTTCTCTGCAATGAAGCGACAATGTTGTAAGTGACTCCTTGACATGCGCTTTGCCACATGTAGCCACATAGAGTTAACTTGTGACCAATGATCTTGGTCATTCAACTTTGTAATCAGTGCATTGTTGCTGTACTATTGGACAATTTTGTAGTTTATCAATGTCCATTCCGCGTGGTCCTTTCTAGTAGCCCAATGCTTTGTGTGTCTCCAAAATGGTGCTCTTGTCAGCTAGGTCAATCTTAATATCCTCACTGTTGCCTTTAATCTAGTTACTGTGGCAATAAGAATGGGTGTCAATCTTACCCTCCATCCTGCAAAATAGAAAAAGTCCTCATGGACTCGGCTCATCAACCATCTATACAATGGTGCATATTTCCCAAAGTATGGGAGCTCATATAGCTGGTAGACACCAATCCTCTTCAGTAGCCTTTCCCTGGCATCATCATATATTGGCATGCCATCCTCAGTTCATCTGTTCGATTTGGGAGGTGAGCAAGTCATCTAATTTCTTCTGTTTATCCTTGATCGGTGGTTATACTCACTTATCTTGCTCTGTTGTATGTGGGTATCCCATTCCTGGCCCACAATTACTTCCTCAGGGTATTGCATCTCTGAAAAATTACTTTTTGGGGCCATCTCTTCCTCTTCTTCTACTACCACCTTCTTCTTTTCCTTTACCGTTGTTGCTTTCTTCTTTGGAGCCATTCTTCTCTTTGGGTTTTGTTTTCTAGACCCTTACTTTCTAATTTTTATTAGTTTCCTTCAAACCCTAACTCGATTCAACTGTGCCTAATTTACAATCACAAAATCACATGTGCCCTAGCTCTGTTCTATCACTCTGCTTCGTTCAAACCCTTCTCCTATGGGGATACAAGCCTTTCCAATACATAGATCTGTCTTTCATGCCTGGTTCACTTGCTTCGCACCTTGAATCACTTTACTTGGCTCTTCGCACGTAGCTCTTTGTCAAATTCTCGTAGTCGCAAGGGTAAAAATGAAATCACATCCCATCCTTATATAGATTTCCACTTTTTGCTGCATTAATTACTCCTCCACCTACCAAATTCTCCTCATTTATTACCCATTTTTGTCATTTCCATGTGGTACATCTTCGCACCAAAAGCTATAACCTTCTAGTGTGCCTTTTACCCTTTGTCACAGACTTCTCTTCAAGCACGTGCGCTCTAGCACCCGAGTACCTCATCACTGCACCATCTCCTGGTAGTTACCATGGCCGCCGCTTACCTCGCGTTATACTTTCCCTCATTCATCTCCATCCTTGGTTATCTTTGAGAAGCAATCTTTTGTCAATCACCCTTAGCAACCTTCTTTCTCAACACCGCATAACATTAAATCTTCGCAGCATATACCTGAGAGTCACCAACAATCCACCCCACACTAAAAGTATGTGCAGTCCTCTGCATCAACATGCTTCATATTGTAGTTAGCTTCATGCGTGCAAGCACGCTTATTACACACAAACAAGAACTAAATTGACAAAGCATAGTGACGATGAAAGAAACACATTAAGGGAATGCAAGAAAGGGAAACCTAATCTATCTGGCAATACTGCCTTATTACAAACACCAAGAAGACTTATTTATAGTAGGGCTTCAACCTACTCCCGTTAAAATAATCGGGCAGCCTCGTGCCATCAATTGCTTCTAACTGGCAAGCACCTGACTCAAGTATATGAGTTATAATATACGGCCCCAACCAATGCACCTTGAGCTTCCCTGGATGGTGCAAAAACTTGGAGTCATACAGAAGTACCATTTGTCCAACCATGTAAGTTTCTTATCCCTGATATGTCTATCATGCCATGCCTTTTGGCGTGCTTTCTCTGTTTTTGACTCCAGCGTGCTATGGCTCGGTGCTCATCTAGTTGAACCATCTTCTCAATCGTTCTTCCAAGGCTTGCTCATCAACTAGACCTCCAGCGTGCGTAATGCAAAAGAAGGTAACATAAATTCTATAGGAAGAAAACATGCGCTAAACACCAATTGAAAAGGTGTGGCTTTGTTCAATCTCTTGTATGTTGTTCTATAAGCCCAAAGAACAACAGATACTTTATCATCCCAATCTTTCCTTCCAACATCACAAATCTTGGTCAATGTGTGGCTCAAAATCTTGTTAAAAGCCTCAGCAGTTCCATTTTCCTGAGGGTGATAGGGTGTAGTCTTATGGTGGGCAACCATAAACTCATCTAATAGAATTCTTATTGTCTCATTCAAAAAATGTGTGCCCCTATCACTTGTTAAACTTAAAGGACAACCATACCTTGTAAGAACATTCTCCCATAAGAACCTTGTTGTTGTAGCCATTGTACAGTCCTTTGTAGGTGTTGCTTCTACCCATCGGTAAGATAATCATGTACAAGTGATGATATAGCACGATCCAGTCCTGCGCGTGGCTGGTGAAATAGGCCGAAAAAGTCAATCGCCCATTTCTCAAAGGGTTCTGCACTTGTAATTGGTCGTAAAGGCATCTCATCCCTTTGTCTGGTCGACCTAGACGTTGACAATGGTCACATGCCTTACAATACTCTTTATAATCCTTGTACAATGTTTCCCACCACAAACTAGCAAGTAGGATCTTGTGCGTTGTGGTATCACCTGCATAGTGGCCACCTGCAATACCACCATGTGCTTCTTCCATTATATCCTTTCGTTCATGCTCAATACACAATGGGCGTAACACCTCATCTCTACCTAATTTGTACAAATCACCACTGATTAACATGAATGGTGTGCCACGCGTATAGCAAGTTGCTTCTTCTCTAAAGCTTTCATGCCTTCTGGTGCCATACTAGTCCTTAGAAAGACAACAATGTCCTCTAATTCGATGGCACGCGTTGTAACCTATACAGATTGTGCATCAGGCATGGTCTCTTCTATTGTTTGTGCCTCTTCTCCTGATTGAATTCTAGACAAGTGATCCGGTCAGAATTGCTTTTGCCTGGTTTTACCACAACTGTAAAGTCAAACTCTTGAAATAAGAGTATCCATCGGCATATGCGCCCCTGTAAAATGGGCTTGTTCACCAAATACTTCAATGCCATGTGATCTGTATAAAACACAAATGGTGTGGCCAACAAATACTGATGAAATTTGTGCAAGGCATAGATCATGGACAAAGCTTGTGCTCTGTAGTGGTATAATTCTGTTCTGCAGGGGTCAACTTCCTACTAGCAAAACAAATGGGATGATCATACTATACCTTCTCAGGTTGAGCTAAAACAACACCAATGGCCATGCCAGAGGCATCCACATGAACATGAAAAGGTTTATCCCATGAAGGAAAGCACAAGATAGGTGTGGTAGTAAGCCTCTCCTTCAGTATCTCAAATGTGCACTTTGTGCTTCCCTCCAATAGAATGTACCTTTCCCTTGAGTAATTCTTCCAAGGGTGTGGCAACTTTTGCATACCCTTTTATAAACTTTCTGTAATACCCTGTATGACCCAAAAATCCACGCACCTCTTTGACTGGCAGGTGCTTTCAAGCCTAAAATGACCTCAACTTTATTTGGATTGACGTGACCCTTCCTTTGCGTAGATAATGTGTCCTAAAAGTATGCCAAAGGGAGTAGCAAAGATGCACTTCTTGATGTTCAATGAGATACTCAACTATCTACATCTTTCAAACATTAAGTGCAGATTGTCACAATGATCCTTAATTAGCCCATAAATGGTCCAATCATCAAGATAGACCTGTAAGAAGTTGTGAATAAAATCCTTGAATGCTTGTACCACTATCCTTGAAAATACAAGAGGTGCATTCTTCAATCCAAAGGGCATCACAGTATAGGCAAATCTTCCCCATTCAGTAGTGAAGGTGGTCTTCTCTTGATCTTTGGGGTAATCCTAACCTGATGATACCCTGAGAACCCATCTGTAAATGAATATATCTCACTGCCTAGACCACTCCTTCTAATATTTCCTCTGTGAATGGCGTAGGAAAGGGATCTGTAACACATGTTGCATTCAACTCTCTATAATCAACACAAATTTGAATCCTACCATCCTTTTTATGCTTATCACCATAGGACTAACCCATTCTGATTCATCCAATGGTTGAATGATCCAGATTTCAACATCTTGTCAATTTCCTCCTTTACTTTCTCACGCAAATTGGGATTCATTCGATAAGGTCACTTCCTAATAGGGTGTGCACCTTCCTTGAGCTTTATCTTCATTTCTCCAAGTGATTTATGCATGCCTTTAAGTTCATGGTATCCTCTTGGGAATAAGTCCTCATAGTCTCTAAGTAACTCTATGATCTTTGCTACTTCTGATTCTGACCAGTAATCCCCAATTATCACCTCCTTAGGTTCAACTTTTGTGCCTATATTTACCTTTGTTGTCTTCATAGGTTCATGATATGCACGCACATCTACATCCGCACTGGCTAACACTTCACGTGCTCCATGTGAATGATCCACTTCCAAGTGCTCAACTTCCTCATCATCAATTATGTAAACCAACTTCCCCTTGTCTTTTTTCGAGAAGAACGTGCTCAAGTAGTATGATATCATCTTCTTCATCCTCAAAACGTGCCCTGTCTCTGTCTCACCAAATAATTCTGAATAAGTTCTTCCACTTTCCCACTGTGTCTCCATGGTTAAGCGCTTGATAAAGCTTAAAGCTTTGTTCACTAGTGGTGTAGATGAAAAGAAGTCAAAAGTTTGGATCATCCCTGCAGTCAAATTTTTCCAATTGCAGTGTTGCGATGTAATTCAGCATATACATACCAAGCACGTGTGACCTTGTAGAGTAGAATAAAACCGATGCACCCAAAGTGAGGGTGGTAATGCTTCTGTCCTCTTGTCCAGAGTCTCTCACACTATTGGATATGATGCTGAGTAGGTTGATCACCATGATAAGGACAAATTTTTGTAGGTGCATTACTTCTTGAAAACTTGGTTGATAAGGTGGTCCCAATCTTTCCCCATTCTAAGAGATTATCCTGTGGACCACCCCCGCGCGCGTCTTTTGTCCACCCAAAGTATATGACACCATATCTCATCTTTTAAGCTTTAGTCACCTAGTTTGCTTCCATGGCTGTAAGAATCGGCCAAATCTTTGGATCCGGTATAGCGAAGTCTTAAGTGACCTATACACCGGATAGAGTGAAAACCCTTTTTGTAAGAAACCACGCGCTTAACCCGCCCCCCGAGTTCATAAGTGCCATGAGCCCAATTATCACAAAGCAATATTGGTAGTATCGTTGATTGTGAGAATCTTCCCAATGAAGGATTCCTTCCTTAGATGGCTCATTGACCTCTGGCTCCCGAATAACACGTATATAGATTCTATTCAAGTCCTCTTCGCTTAAAGGTTCCACATATGGTATGGATTTCCCATCTTTCAATAGTATTATGACCCTTTCCTCCTTGTTCTTGAAGTTGATATACCCCTTGTTAAACCTCAAATCAGCATTGTTTGCATAACACCAAGGGCACCCAAGCAAAGCTAGGAAGCTATCTACTTCTGCAAGTGCTAACACTTCAAAGTCTCCTGTGAACTTGGCCCCTTGTATAGTGATAGATGCATCCTTCAAAACTCCTATGGGAGTAGCTTTTGTTCTATTTGCCATGAACAATACATTAGATGATGGTTGTAATGGGGTCTCCCCATTTGTACCCATGCATCAATGTAAGTACATTCACTTACACCTGTGTCAATCAAAATATTGCTCAACAACCACCCATCCACAACAACATTCAAAGTGATCTCCTTGTCATAATCAATGCTATCGGGGGAAGATTCGCATGAAGTATTTGTCTTCTAGTCTCAGTTCCCGTGCATGGAGTATTCCCCTTCAACCAATTTCCTAATAAAGGAATAATATTCTCTTGGCACAATGTTCTACATACCTCTCTGATGTCATCAATATCAGACGGGGCCTTTTCTGTATCCTTATGCTCCAATTTCTGAGACTACTCTTTCAAACCCTGTATTTCACCTTGAAGGCTTCTAAGGACCTCCATAGTTTCTGATAGACTTCTTTCTGATGAGCTGGATCTGGATACCTAGCATGCAAAACCTCCTCCCTAGTGATTGTTGTTGCAAAACCTCTCTTGCACGTGCCGCCTCAGCTCGTGTGGTTATCTTGACTATTATTGTCTCAGGTTCTGGTGTTAACTTGGGCATCCACTAATTCTCTACTCATGTGCGTTGGATTCTAACCATCCCTGCACCTTTGTTTTCTTGCTTGTGCTGCTTATTGAGATGCTCATACAAGTCGGACACTCTTCATAACTATGCCCCTTTCCACAAAATGAACAGGAAATATTATGCGGGCATTCGCACCTATAATGGTCAGGTGAGCCACATGTATAGCAAGTTCCTCGAGGGAATTCACTCCTTCCTCCACCTCGGCCTCATCCTCCATATCCACCTCGATATCCTCATCCTCTTTCACGAACCCCTTCAAACCTTCCATCATTCTTGTCATAGCGTTTGATTATAATCCCTATCCTGATGCTCATTCTTTCCTTTAGAACTATCAGCCACACTCACCTGTCGTCACCCCAATATCAATGGCATCATGGATCTGGCCAATTAGTCTACAATATTTGGTATCATGGGTCGTGGACCTAAAAATTTTACAAAAGGAGGATACATTCTTCCTGATCACGTGCGTTGTAGTAGGGGGTAGTGACTAGCATCATGATTCAAATGGAAAATCTCACAGTCTAACAGTAGTGAACATATAATTCTATGAGGGAAACTATCCTTGGTGTGGCCTTCTACTTCACAATCTATACACTAGATTCCTGAGCGCGTTTCATGAGCTGAGTTTTTGATAATTTCTCTAAGCTATTTTTTCCATAGCTGCTTTATCGAGCCTCGAGAATGGACTAACTCGGTGTCGATACTCCCATTGCTTTAGCGCGTAAAGCTACTTCAATGCTTCGTGTGGGTCAAGTATAAGTTTTATGTGACAACGCTCTTGAAATGGGGTAATCAATCCCCGACAAACCATTGTGCATGTTGACTTGCATGAATGTCATAGGAGAGTTTGGATAGAAGTGTTTTAAAATGGGCATCATACTCACGTACACTTTCAGTAGTGCCTTGCTTTATATCCTTGAGTGCGCTTATACTCTTCTACTCAAACTCTGGGATATGGAACTCTTTTAAGAAAGCATCTTTTAATGCTGCATAGTCAATACAAGTTTGATTGGGATCAAACTTCCTATACTATTGCATGCGCGCGCCCTGTAATGTAGTAGTAAATTGACTTGCCTTGCACTCAGAAGTTGTGATACCTTTCACACGCCACAATATTTCACACATATGAACATGTTCAGCAGCATCCTCGATACCTCTGTACTCTGGGAGATGAAGGGACATCTCCATATAAATGTTTTGGGGTTGTTGCGGGCCTTGACCACCCGACCCAGAACCTCCTTGGTTTCCTCTTCCTCCAAAACCACCCGAACCACAGAACTAGAACTGCCCATACCACCCGATCCTCCTCCAAAATTTGGAATAGGGCCTGTGGATGCACTCCCCTATGTCTCGACAGTGGTACTATACTGGACCCCTACAGTTTGTGAAGTAGTCCCAGTTCCAGAGGTGAATCCCGGTTCAGGTGCTCACTCATATTATGCGAGATGATGAGCTGAAAATGTACCCTAAAAGAATAATGAAGTTATTTATATTGCACCATTGATGTACTTGCTATCTAACTTATTTCTACTCTTTCACTTCCTAAATGAAAACTTTTCTTACCTGTTGTACTAGATACTGGAAAACCAAGCACAAGGGCTAGGTCAGCAGGTTGGCTTAGATGCGCGCCCACGGCCCAGGTCATATCTACTAGTGCACTTCCATGTGAGGCCGAAGAGGGTTCTCTATCATGCTTTCCTAGATGGGGGAGTTCCTGATGCTCTTGCTCTTCTTCCTCCCCATGAGCCTTAAATCCTTCACGAGCCATCTCTCTCCACAACACCATCCATTTCTGCAATTTCTTGTTTCTTCCATATTTCCCTCTCGCGTGCCTCATCATACTTCAGCCACCTCTCTTCCCTCTGTCATGCTGCCACTAGGTCTGCCATCTTTCACCAATCCTGTTCCTGCCCCCGCGCATGGAGATTTTTAGCTTTCCATGGGTTTATCTTCCAAGTTCAACGTTACCATTAGTATTTTGATTGCAGTGGAATACCTTGCAAATACGTCCCTCTAGGATACCGTAGGAACTGGAACTCTGCTACCTCGGGCACGAATAAGTCAAAATTGAATACTCAGAATATAGCTATTTAGAACACCGTGAAACAGGTATCTACCATGCGAGTCCAAATCAAGTCAGCATCATATAGTGTTTGAAATTCCTCCTGTGTCCAAACAAGTGTGCGATACCTCCAATTCTATTTAGATGCATATGCAATCAACCACTCGTATAATTCTACTAGAAAGATAGCAAAGAAGCTCTCATACAAACTGTCATATAGATTCTGCTCTACCCAAGTGCGTGCGCTAAATCTGGATCCAGTGTCAAACATCCGTGTGTATTTTTCCTCCAGATCATGAATCCACTCTTCAACACTCACCAAAGTTAGCGGTATGTCTTCATCGCGAACCATTCTGAAACAACTAAAAAAGAGGTTCCGACAACGAAACCAATGATGCAGCCTAGAATTTTCAGATAACTCCTAGTCGCGTTGGCACATCACTCAGCCTAGGCTGAGAGCTCACGAAGCATGCAAAGGTACCAGGTCCCTCTTTAGGGTTGTTGTAGCAGATGGTAGCATGATGAAGTAGTATAATAAACATATATTTAGAAACTAATCCATCTATACATTGTTACACCGTACCAGATCTATAAGTGCTTAAGTATAAATCATCATGATAACAATAGTATACAATGACAAACATATCAGACACTGTTGTTTGGCCAATATTCTTCATATATTCATCATACCAACAATACAAAAGCTTCATACAATACTAGACATGCGCATACGTGCATGGATCTGTTACAATTATCTAGTCTCATGCACTCATGTATAGGGTGGGGGACTAGCCCTTCACCACTTAACTCCACGAAATAGGTCTAACCCCCAAAGCAAAGTATGTCCCTATCTATCTCTTACTAAGTAATTCATTACATATATATAGGGTGGGGGACTAGCCCTTCACCACTTAACTCTACCAAAATAGGTCACATGCTAATAATAGCCACACGCCTTTTACAACTATAGCCATACATGCAAGTATGCTATCTATAGATCGTTGATAGTTAACTATAGTGGTGAATCTATTCTTAGCTTATGTCCATGCAAGAGTGATTCAACATGCTCTTTGAAATCTCCATGACGAGTGGCACACAAGTCTCGGCATTGCTTTGTGTGCTCCGCACACCAACCTCTACAAATAGCCCTAATCTCCAAAATCGGATATGTCCTGAAAATTTGACTCTACACCTCTGCGCACGACGCCTTCCTATACATTCACACCTTTGCTCCTGTGTTGTTCTCCTGTGCGGACTCTGTGTGTGATTTCTACTAAGTGTTTTATCCGATCAATAGGTATATTGAGGACGTCCCTAATGAGCCTATACATCCTAGACTAGGTATCCATTTGGCCGCATATCGAACTATAGTGCAAGAAGGCTACACTTCCCAATATCACTTTCTAGCCGACCCCACATTGACACATAAGTGGAGATCCAATTTGTGGCATCACCATCGATGTGTGTTATTAAAAGCGAGTTATAGTTTGGTTGTAATCCCACTTGACTAGCTAGGTTGTGATTGTGTGATTGATCGCCAATTTTTTTGTTGAAACCAGTGAACAAACATCACACTAATTCCTCTAATCAACCTATACACACATCATCCATCCACTTTGACTATGACATTTGACCTTAATTTTGACTACATGCATCATTTACCATATACATTTGACCATATTTTTATCTATCACCCACCTACCATCATTCACCCCCTTCACATCATTAATACAAATCAAAATAATTAAAAATATTTCCACCTAATCAATAAACTTGATAATAACAAAAAAGTTGATCACGTATCATTTACCTTTCATTCACCTAACATCATTCATCCCTCTCACATCAACTTATTAATATAAATCAGATAACTAATAAATCTTTTCCACCTAATCAATAAAATAAAAATTCAAAAAGGACATTTATAAACATCCACCCCATTTCACAAAATACATCTCACAAAATCCACTTAATACATCCCCATCTTATCAAGTAATTTATTTCATATTACCTTACCTAATCTAAACGATCACCCCTCTCATCATCACAATAGTTTAACATTTCCTATTGGTATCCCCATACTTACCTAGGTCTAAAAGATCCCAAAATCTATCATATCACATATCTCTTTTAATCACAACATTTACTACATCCTTACATCTTCACCCAAATCTACACATACAATTTTGTACCTAAACACCCCATCTATGATTTCTTATTGACACAACTAATCTAATCTTTGTTAATCAACACCTTGTATAGACAAAGACATCTTTATCACTTATCTATTCTTCTAAGCCCTTACATCAAGGCACATCCAAAGCCCTCTACTATCGAGGAAAATCCTTCTTCCGTCTTCTTAATACCTCCTCAATTTCTTTTTGTCCCAAAAATCAAGGTTTGATTATTAAGATTATACATCAGTCAAATAAGAGATCTTATCCTTTCTCATCCACGTATCTCTCATCAAAATTTACCACATCTTCATCCCATCCATTCATCTTAATACCACTAGGGTCTAATGGCACCTAGGAGAATAATACCGATCCCAATCAGGAAATGATGATGAAAACAACCACCAAGAAATAGGACATGACATATTTAATCACAACTATTATGATGCCAATGCAGAAGAAAACGCACCCGAGGAGAAGACAGAAAAAAACAATGGTCAACACTAGTAGTGATGATGATTCAAGTACATATTTCACGGGAGGAAGAAGATGAGAGATGCTTAATCATTCATCGATAAAAACAAAGATGCTCTCTTACTCCAATTATATCATATGGGAGCAAAACTTCCTCCCTTGATTATACTCGTGACCAACTTCATAGTCTCCTCCATGATGAGAGTGACTACATTGGACAACGACCACCATCCCCACAACATCACAATCCAAATAACCATCACATTGCACATGGATGGGATAACAGAGAAAAACCAATAACTCCCATCTATCTAAGGAGGTTGTCTTATCCCAATTACAACAAATGAGTAACCAGATTACCCAATTGGCCTCCCAACTTGATCCACAATGACCACATGACCATGGCTCTCAAACATTCTCAATAACCCACTTTCAATCCACTACCCACTAATCCTCAAGAACCTACCTTGGAGCAAGAAATAAAGTCTATGAAGGAAATTTTCAAGGGTTGTAACTGGAAAAATAGGATGAAAATACAAGTTTGAGGAACTTTGTCCCTATCCATTTGACCGTGATATCCTACGGGTCCCTTTTCCACCATACTTTGAACCACCTAAATTTGAAAAAATATAAGGGAAAAGGTGATCCCCATGAGCATGTCAAGGAGTTTTATATGTTATGCCAAGAAGTAGCCTATGATGACTCCTACCTATTAAGACTCTTCTCAAGAAGTCTAGGTGGTCCTACACTTGAATGGTTCCTTCATCTTACCTAAAGGTTTCATCACTACATTTTATCGATTTTGAAAAAAATTGTCAAACAATTCTCTATAATGTGGAACATGATGTCACATGATCGATCTATGTAACACTAAACAACACAATGGTGAAAGCTTTTCATCCTTCCTACAATGATGGTGAGCCCTTGTCAACCACATTCCATGGCCTATCCCCCTAAAAAAAACTAGTCACCATTTTCATCGCCAACCTCCATCAAGAGTTATATTTTCATCTCTAGGTCCATTGTGCTAATACCTTTGATGACATCATAGAGAAGGGAATGCAAATTGAAAAATCCCTCATTTCAAAGGCCTCATTAAGTTGTATTCCCATGATAACTACAATCAATCCAATCAACCTTCCACATTCGAGAAGCCTAAATACTTCAATAAGAATAAAAATGTTGTCGGTGATGGAGTGACGAAAACCAAACATGTCAACATGTCCACAAAGCTATTGCTATATCCATTCCCAAAGGTCAACCTCGGTCCACCCAAGACCCAAAAAGAAGAACATACACCCCCTTGGTGAGTCTATCAAAACAATCCTTGATAAACTTGTTGTTACTAATATGGTTGTGTTCCCACAGACCCAACCAATCGATGAATCTAGACCTAAACCATCGTGGTTCAAGGAAAATGAGTACTGAAAATTTCATAAAATCAAGGGTCATGCTACCAATAGGTGTATGAAACTCAAAAACTATATCCAAGATCTAATGACGAGGTGAAATTGAAATTGAGGACAATGTGTCTTCCTCCTCTCAAAATAAGAAGCTTGGGATCTACCAAAATCTTCTTCCTAATCATGGTCAAACCCATGCTTCAAATCAGGGTCAACAAAAGTTTGGAAAAAACCCCAAGTCATCCACCCACCATTCTAATCACATCAACTACCGTTGCATACCATTCCAGTATGAATATCTTGTTGGCCACATCCACCATTCCCCACATCAAGTAGCCACTATCAAGGTTCAAAGGCCCTTCACAAAACCCCCAATGTGTAGTTACCACTCAAGAGCCATGTAGTGGTCCAAGGAGCTGCTCCATCTTCCTCAAATCCACCACCACAAGCTCAATACAACATCATTGAACAACTTGAGAAGACCCCACACAAATATCCATTATGGATCTTCTAAAAAACATCCTCATACACAAAGATATCCTTTATTGCACCCTTCAAGAAACACACATCCCAAATGACATCGATCCCATGTAATTCCAAGCCCTTATTGCTCATCTTTACCCCCATCTAACATTACCACTCACCTTCACCCAATAGGACTTGCCACTACATGACCCGATGCACAATCTTCCTCTATACATTGAGGTGTATATCAAACACACTCACGTCAAAAGAGTACTTAGTGGAAAATGGATATGGAGTTAACCTTTGTACCCTATCTCTCATCCAATGATTAGGGTACAATGAATTGGATCTAAGACATGATATAATTACTATTAAAGCATATGATAATACTGAAAAAATCATGGGCACTTTATATCTTCCTATCAATGTAGGGCATGTCATGCTCCCCACCCTAGTACATGTGTGGACATCCAGTTCCCATATAATCTATTTTTGGTGACCATGGATCCATGAAATGCATGTCATACCATCTACATTACATCAATGTCTCAAATTTGAGCATGTCGACATGTAGAGGTCACCATCCATGGTGACCCTCAACCCTTCCAATATTTCTAAGCACTCGAAGCACAAGGTTATAAGGAACCATATTGTCCTATCACCAAAACCATGCCATCACAATCTCCATCTCCATCATCATCCACTACTTCATATGTTTCACCTGATAGTCTTCCATCCACCTCACATAATGCCTCATCATCATCCCTCTCTCCTACCCACTCCATCCATCCATCTCCTCTCCTCTTTACCTACCCCCTCAAGCTGCTCAAGCTAAAATCCACAGGGTGTGGGGAATATCAAACTTTTAACATTGAAAAACTACCACTATCACCTAAACAACATGGTAAGCCCGACATGTGTCAAGTCAAAAAAGAAAAATATTCATTGGGCTCTTCCACTTTTATCCATTTTGGGTACCTTTTTGATGAGTACCTTGAGCCATCTGACACCACATGGCTCATCGATGACTCTATATATCCATCTTGTTACTTAAACAACAAAATATCCAATCGCTAAACAGATGATGACTCATATGGGATACTTTGGTCGAGGACTAGGTCTCCATGCACAAGGCATCCCTAAACCTCCTACTATCATCCCCAACCTTGATGGTCATGGACTAGGGTATCAATACCTGGTGAGAGTATCCATGATGACACCATAGTGACACTACTGAAAATTTGAGGAGGCCATAGACACCATCAAAACAAGTTCCATCTATAGCCAATATGAAGACCTCGCCGCCACCAATATCTTCCATGACACCATTATCATCTTCACCATTAATGTCACCCTCACCTACCCCCAACTCATCAATGGGACCAAAATCCAAACATATCTCTCTTGATACATTTCAGAATGATGAGGAAATTCTTGAGTTCATGGGAACTTAGAGATAATGTACCCTCGAAGACCATAAGAAAGGTTTCCAAGTATGTCTAAATGTTGATGCCTACTTTGGTGAACAAGAGTCTACCCTCCTCCTATTCAATCCCAATCCAATATCCCTCATCCTAACTCCTCTTTTCCACCTAAATGAGGAGGATCCCCTTGCAAAATTCTTCCAAAATTCCTCAAATCTAAAAATGATCCATTTATGGATCAACTTCTTCCAGCTCCTGAAATGCTATAGGATGGGTCAACATCATTAATTGAGGAAACCATTGACACATAAACATGGCACCTTTGAAAAAGATCCCAAGATCCTCAAACTGGGGGCATCCTTATCTATAGAAGAACAAGCCACCTTTATACACTCCTAAAATAATTCTTGGATGTATTCACATGGTCCTATGTGGATATGCTCTGGTCTTGATCCATCTCTAGTGGTTCATAATCTTGTGGTGTGTAAAGATGTGAAGCCAATCAAGAAAAACTATAAGATGCATCCAAAAGGTAGATTTTCTTGTCAAAGAAGAATTTACAAAAGCTACTTGACATGTCGGTTTCATCGGCCCATCAACTATTTTGATTGGATCTCCAACATAGTCCCAATAGGAAAAAAGACTGGGGGCATCCATATTTATACATATTTTCATGACATCAATAAAGCTTTCCCAAAAGATGATTTTCCTTACCAAATATCGACATGATCATGGATTCTACACGGGCATGAAATGTTATCTCTCATGGATGGTTTCTATGGATATAATCAAATCAAAATAGCTGAAGAAGATCAACACAAAACTACTTTCACTACACCTTGGGGCACATTCTGTTATCAAGTTATGCCCTTTGGTCTTAAAAATGTTGGAGCTATGTATCAACATGCCATGATAGTCATATTCCATGACATGATGCACAACATTATTGAAGATTATGTTGATGATATTTTGGGAAAATCCAAGACCAGAGAAGAACATCCCATGGTTCTTTTTGTATCTTTGAATGACTCTGGGAATACAAAGTTTGGACTTAATCCTAAGAAATGTGTTTTGGGGTTACATCTAGAAAGCTACTTGGTTTTATTGTTTCATGATGTGGAATGAAATTGATCTAGATAAGGTTAAAGTTGTGGTTGAAATGCCTCCACCTACAAATCTAAAACAACTCAAAATCCTATAGGGTAAAATCCAAGCCATCAGAAGATTCATAGCACAACTCACTGATAAGTGCCATCCATTTCATCATTTTCTCAAAAAGGAACAATATTCCATTGGAATGAAGAATGTCAAGCCTCTTTTGAAAAACTCAAGGAATATCTATTACATCCTCCAGTATTAGTGCCTCCTACTCTCCAAGAATTCCTCTCCTCCTTTACATTTCAGCTACTCAACATGCCTTGGGAGCTCTCTAGCACAACATGATGACCATGGAAAAGAACATGCCATCTACTACCTAAGCTGAACACTAGTAGCTTATGAGATCTCAACTATACTCCTATGGAAAATGCATGTCTTGCCATTGTTTTTTTCTCAAAAGTTATGACATTATATGCTTAACAATATAATCAAAGCTCATAGCCAAGGTAGATCCTCTCAAATATCTACTTTCAAAATGGCTTTAACAAGGACACATGGCTAAATGGATCATGCTCTTGAGTGAGTTTGACATTGAATATGTTAATTAAAAGGCTATCAAAGGACAAGTTTAGAAGATCAATTAGAGAAGCTCAGTTTTCGATTCCATCGCCCTTAATACATGGTTCCCTGATGAATCTATATTCACCATTGAAGAATCAGATACATAGAAATTATACTTTGATGGATCTTTTACAAATCACATCATGACTAGGAGTAGGCATTCTATTTATTACACCCCAAGGAGATATAATCCCTAAGGCCTTTTGGCTCACCTTTCCTTGCACCAACAATATAGCTGAATATGAGGCACTCATAGCTTGGATTAAGAATGGCCATCAATGGAACATCAAAACTCTCAATGTCTTTGGTGACTCACAACTCATAATCAAATAGGTTAATGATGAATATTCAACCAAAGATGAAAACTAGTTCCCTACAAGTGAATGGTGGATAGTTTCAAGCTCTACTTTCAACATATCTAGTTTGAACAAGTTCCTGAGAAAAGAAAAAAATAAGTAGATGTAATGATGACCATTGGTTCTCTATTGGACATGCCTTTAGATGCCTATAACTCTCAGTTCTTGGTTGAATAACTTATGGTTCCGGCCTATGATGTCCTCGAATCTGAGATGGTATGTGAGATTGTTGGTCTGACTCCCCATGGTACCATGACATCTACACCTATCTCCATGACCATACCCTTCCACCCAATCTTCCACGTAACCATCGTAAATCCTTTCATCCAACGTGCATGTCCAAATACACCATCCTTGGTGACACTCTCTATTATAGAGGCTTTGAAGGAACTTTGTTATGATGCCTTAATTCCCAAGAGGCCGAATTAGCACTTAAAGAAGTTCATGAGGGCATTTGTGGTGCTCACTCAGTGGTGTGGTACTTATTAAGAAAATTTTGTGTACTAGTTACTACTACTTGGCCTACCATGGAGAAAGATGCATGTTCATACATCCATAAATGTGTCCCATGCCAAAAACATGTTGACCTTATCCATGCGCCATCCCAAGATTTGCAACCTATTACTACTCCATGGCCCTTTTCCACTTGGGGTCTTGATCTCATGGGAAAACTAAATCCCACCTCATTCGATGGTCACAAGTTTATCATTACCACATGGAATACTTCACTAAATGGGTTGAAGCCATCCCACTTACCTATGTCACTTGGAAAACAAATATCCAAGTTCATCCTTAATCACATCATTTATGCTATGGTATTCCATCCGCTCATAATCATGGAACAATGGTAAATCCTTTAAAAAATCAAGAAGTCATGAACTTTGTGACCATTTCCACATCAAGCTTAAATTTTCCACCCCATATTACCCATAAGGTAATGGCCAATCTGAAGCATCCAATAAAACTAAAATGCATCCTTGGAAAAATTGTCAGTCAAGTAGGATGTGATTAGCATACACAAATATATCCTACCTTGTGGGCCTATCGCACATCCATCGTACACCCACTAGCTCCACTCCATACTCTCTCATACTTTAGCATTGAAAATCTTTCCTATTGAGATCAAGCTCCCTTCCCTCCATGTTTCCTTCAAAACCTCATTGATGATGAGGACTATCAAGAGTACATCACCTACAAGAACTTGAGATCTAAAGATGAGAGAAATGCTTCAAGCCCTACCACCTCAAAGCTTATCAAAATCACCTCCAGAAACTACAACAAGCACATCAAAACCCATGAATTTGAATTTGGTGACCTAGTCCTCAAGGAAAACCAACGTAACACTAATGTTGATCATGAAAAGAAAGGTAAGTTTGAACCAAACTGGCTCGAGACCTTAAGTTGTCATTTCCAAGTTTGGCTCGAGTGCTTATAAGCTTGTTACTCAAGATGGGTATGAGTTGGATGAGCCCATGAACATCATGCATCTCAAATGCTTATATGCCTAAGTGCCCAAGTTTAAAAAATAAAAAATAAAAAAAAATAAAAATCAAAAAAACAAAAATAAAAATAATCCATCTAATGGTGAAAACCACTTCGGTGGTGCCTTGGGAAAGTACCATGGTGAAAACTAGTTTTTGGTGCCATGGTAAACTAGATCCTATGTCCACTAGTTCCTCTAAAAAGAATCACACACTGGGGAAAATCTTTCATCCCTACTCATATTTCCATCCCTATCCACATTCATATCCTATGCTCCTAAATCAAGACTTCTTATGATCCTCACTACAAAGCAATGAATTTATCATGACTCAAGAACCCTATTATGATCTAGCAAAGGTCACATTATCTATAGCAAATATTTTGAGAAATAAAACATTAAGAAGAATCCAAGTCAATGTCGAGAAATGCAACCCTTGTAAGATCCTAAGGCTTGCATTTTCTCTCCATCCCCCCCCACCATCTTTCCTATTTGCTTTAATTGCTTTCCTACCTCTCCTATTCTATTCTCTTTGATCATTTTACTTTAATAGTTACATTGTAAATATTTGTATAGTTCAAATTACATGTTAAATTTTTAATAACATTATAAATATCCATCACATTTTCCATATGTAAATAAATCATCACATTATCTCCATAAACAAATAAAATACCACAAATTACTATACACACTAGTACATCTCATCATAAATTATGACATACCATCCATCTACACAACAAAATTCACCACATAACCATAATAATAAATAAAAATCACAATAATCATCAACATTTAACATCATCACATTATAATATATAATAAAACTTCATTAACCATCATTCATCATACATAAATCCACATCATCACATCATCACATAATCTACTCATCATACATCATCATCATCATCTAACTATAATTCCATAAACACATCATCTAATCATCTAACATTATAACATCAAAATTAAACCACATCCACACATCTTCTAATCTCATCACATTACCAAACTCATCCACTATGACATAAAACCATCAAATTAGTATCACATACCATCATCATTTAATCATTAATATAAAGCATGTCATCATGTCATCCATATAAATCATGCCATCACATCATCCATATCGACTCATCTAATATATCACACATCACACATGATTGTCAAAATAATCACAAACCATCATCACCATAATGCATGTGTCCCATCATATGACCATCAAAATAATCAAATAAAATCATCATCATAATACAAAATAACCATATCAAATGTCTAAACCATCCAAAATAATATCATCACATCACATCATCATAAAAATCACATCTAAAACTCATGAGTAATAAAAGCATCAACTCATGCCATCATCATCATAAAAACCACAAATAATACCATCATCATATCATCATCATAATCAAAAAAAAATTACATCATCATCTCATCAACAACATCATCATCATAATATCATCATAATCTATACATTCACCTCAATGCACAACATATCATCACAATACCCATATCAATGGCTCATCAAAAATAATACATGTCATCCAATACATCATGTATCATCAATATATATACATCAAAAATGTGACCATCTTGGTCATCATAAAATACAAAAAGGTCACCCATGGGCCAAGTATATATACATCTCAAAACAAAATACTTCTCATCACTTGTGTTGAGCTACCTATGTTATCCCTGCCCATCCGGTCTTAGGTGTAACATACATTGGCAGTGCTCCCGAGGTCATTGGTTGTGTCGATCTCCTCTCTAAAATACTCTGCATAGTGTAGATCCTCCACGGCGGCTATAAAGCCATAATGTGCTCATAATAACACATCTCCTCCACCTGACCATAGTAGCGACATAGTGACACTATACTGGGGATTCCATCCGTCTCACTCCGAGAAGTGTTAGGGCGAACTATTGGTTTTTCTCCCTATAAGCACCATCTATTTCGCTTCCTCCACTTCTATATCCAACGAACCATACCTATCCCTATAGGAATCTCATTGACGGTGGTATCTCTTTGTGTCATATAACAAGATCTCTCTCCTATCTCAAACCATCAACTATAAATGTATCTTATCTCACTCTCCCTCCTAAGAAAGCTATATCTCGCCACCATCTCCCCTTCTTTCATCATCCCACTCACCAAAACTAAAAACATCATCCTTATTCTCCTCAAATTTTGTATCTCTATCAGTCACACCTCTTCTACTTCTCAACCCTATTATCTCCTTTGTCGCTCTCCGAGCCTCCGCCTCCAACATATCAATGCGAGCATGTAATCCTACACCTATATCCTCTAATCTGAAGGACCCGTACAGAAGGTCCCTGCACCTATCAATCCTAACCTAACATGGCCCCTACCACATCTGCTGTATGGTGGAACAATTTGAAGTGACCTCGTGATATCATCAATCTCCATCACATCAATATCATGTCTATCTCAGACTATAGATGGGTGCATCTTGTATCACCAGTGATTGTGGCACTCGCATGTTGACCACTTGGTGGACCACCAAAATAATAACTAGTGGTGCTCATTGTAGCTCCTCCTCCTCCCTAGCCTAGGGCACATGAACTACTAATGCATGTCCTTACGACATCCCCTATATACACTGTCTGCGCTCATGTACAAATATCATCCCCTTAGTGGTCGTGTTAGTTTAGCCAGACTTGATCCCCTACCACCACTCATCATACTCTGCATTGTCCCTAGATCTGCTACACAGTAAAGGTATCGATGGGATAACCATTACATCATCAAAAATAGCTTTGGCTACATCTATCGGAATCGGTGCACCCCACTCCTTGGCCTCTCATGTGGTACGTGCAAACACATGACGACCTGTAGGAATGTCATGTATGATGCCAAACTATCGTAAAACATGATTTGGATGGTATCACTCTACCATATAAGGCTAATCCCCATTAAGTAATATGGCGTCGGATCTCGCTCATTGAACTTGGTCTCCCGCCCATGCCTCATTCTACCGATATGGCTGCCACGTAATGTCTCCCGCTTTGCATGTCATCTATCCTTCGCCTATACTAATCCATCTCTCCTAGATGCTCTCTCCGCCCATGTGTAGGTCACATATGTATCTTGAAAGTTCACCATCTCGGCGTTGCTTCCGGATGTTGATCGACCTATACTATCCTTGTGTATACTAATCCATATCTCCAGATGCTCTATCTTTCCCATGTGTAGGTCACATCTCGTATACCGAAAGCTCACCATCTCGGTGTTGCTTCAGGATGTTGATCGACCTACCTATAATTATATGATCATAACTCCAAATCAGTAGTAGGATGTTTGCTCCAATATACTCGCCTCCTCGATAAGATACCCTATGTAAATCACAATATAAATGTACTAATACCGTGGGTGCCCATGCATACATAGAATCTAATTTCCACATCGAGTAAACCACATCCGTAAAACCAATGCTAAACTAATAGCCTCCTCCATTGGGTATCAAAATGTTGTTGATTAGAGAACACAACAACATCATAATCTGCTCCATCAAATCCCCTCTAAAATAAAAACCCAAGTCAATCCTTAATCCTCGACGGGTGCATCCTCTACATACGTCAACAACCCCATCGTGCTCCCGTGCCCGCCATGCACCACACCACCCACTCCCCCTCCACCGAGATCTAATATATATGATATATGTCCTCTAGGGTCACTATCATCTCCCTTGTCACCCGGTCGGAAGGTGTTGGTCTCTAGGTGTCATCTCTCTCCCAAAGACGGTCACTAATCCTTGGTCTACTCGCATCAACGACATCCTCGCTACATGCAATATCTCAAGCACATGTAATGGTGAAGCCTCCTCCTCTAAATCCTCATCAAATCTGTCTAATAATATCCTCAAAGTGACAGATCATCGATGTCTCACCCGCAAGGTATCCAAAACTACCCTGTACACATCAAACCACACGTACGCCCCCACCCATCATTTACCCTCTTTCCATCATTTCACCCTTGAAAAAAACCCCAAGTAAAGCATAGGTGCCACTATCCCATCATAGGCACCAAAACACAACATAGGTGTCACTTTATATCATAGGTGTCATCCCATTTCCCCCTCGATGCATAGGCACCACTTATTTTTTCTTCTCGGCATGGCATAGGCACCACAATACCCATATGGGGCGCCAATCTATATCCCCTCCCGGGTGCATAAGCAACAAAACATGCCCTTCCTTAGGCACATAGGAGCCAAAGTATATACCACCCTCCCACATTATGCATAGGCACCACAATTGGTGCATAGGCGCCATTTCTAGCGCACAAGCACCATTTCGTGTGCATAGGCACCACTTTTTACCCCCTAGCGCCTACAAATTACCCTGAAAACCCTAAAAAAACTCAAAAACATGCAAAACAAAAAATGATAAAAATCACAAGGTACCTACCCTAGGTCCATTATTTGTCACTCACTTTGGTTTAGACACAAAATCACGCTCTTTGGGTATCTATTTAGTCATGATTACATACTACTATTCATATGATTCCTAAGTAAGAAAAGTACTAATGAACCCATGTCTTTGGCCATATTTTCTTTCTTTTTATTGCCACTTTCGGTCTTGTACACCTTTTCACTAAGTCTAAATTCTAACCCTTTAGTTTCTTTGAGTCAGACACGAGTGCCTAGCCAGACACTAACGCCTGTGTGCCCCTGACCTCTTTGTACTTTACTCACATCTTTTAGGTCTTTTCTAGTCATTTGAGCATCTTATCTTTTTGGTAGTAAGCCTTTTTGGGATTAATTACGAAATTCAAGAAAGGGAATCATATAAATATAAAGTTATGTGATCATAATAAAGGACCGAGCACTAAACATTAGCTATCACCACCTAAGTTTGCATCCAAAGGTTATTCAAGAGAATTCAAATATCTATTCTAACATCCATTCAATGGCAAGGGACTGCATTGTTCTGCATACACTTTATAGGAGGGGAGTCTATTCTATTCCATGCACATATCTATTACATTTCTCTACATCTAGCTACTTTTCTCGCTATTAAGTACGACATGCACAAGAGCCACCTAGGGCATGATTCTACACACACACACACATAGAAGTACATTGGGTTTGAAATGTAGTGCAATGTTCAGTCGTAAGATCAATTGTTTGACAATTGAGGATAGTCGTAAGATCATTTTGCATGTCACATCCCTCGATTTTTCTCTGCTAGTTGAAAGGATAAGTCATTAAATGGTGAATGATTTGCAAAGGTAGGGTAACAAACATTGTTGTGTAGCCGTGTATACTGACTACACGCATACGCGTGTACCCTGAAAAGGATACACACACTTACATGAAGTTGCATGCGCAACCACACCACAATGCTTGTCATCAAGGATTCATAAACCATTCAACACTTATGAATTATTCTTTTGTTGTTTTGATGATTGTTAGGTATTGGTTGGCTAAAGTACGATGACTCGTACTAGGATAGTTAGATATCTATAGCTTGCATGATAATTGTACCAGTCATCTATTCTATTGTTTTACCTATATTGGTTGTTGTTATGGAACAAGTCGAATTTGTTATGATTATGATGTTGGACTAATCATTTTGTCATTATTGAATAGATAATGGTTGTAAGACACAACAAGGTAAATAATCACATAAGTCGATCTAAAAATGACTTTGTCCTTGGTTAAGGTATGAACCACCATGACTAATTATTTAGTTTTGGCTGAGGGTTAACAATATTACCTCTATAAATTTAAGTAAGGCATGATTTCAACCATATGATTCATAATTTGATGGTTATAAGCTATACATTTGTAAATGTAATTAAAGGTTGGTTTACTCAAAGGAATTTTGTTTAGTCAATTGGGTTGGCCATGTAAAATTAATGAGAATTGGTTGATTAAAGTCTCGACTTAACCTTATGATAAACTATCTATACGTGTGTTGTTTTGTTGAAAGACGGACTAAAGCCTAATAGTGGAAATTGACATACAACTTACTCAAGTGGTATTAAACCACACTCCTAGGTGAGGGATTATGGAGCATTTTCATGATCTAATTTTTTGACTATCGAATATAGTCAATCATGATATGTTTAGGTTTGGTCAAAGCGACCCCAAAAGAGTGATTATAGACTTGTAAATATATTAAAATCTTGTTAAGATAAGATTTTCACCCCTTGTAATCATGAAGATTCAATTAATGCTTTATTTTAATTTGGGACACCTAGTTAACACCGCCATTATTAGAGGACTAAGTCCATCAAGAAAGTTAGTAGTATTTTGGTTTGACCCACCACCAATTTTTGGGGAAAAGAATTAAAAAAACTTAATTTTTGTCATTACGTGGTAACCTTGCATTAATGGAGCATTTAGAGTTCTCAAAGAAAGAACTTAGCTTCCAGAGGAAGCTAAGTGCATGGTGGATTATTTTTGCAATTGGGTGGGTGAATTTTTTATAGAAGGTTGTGCATGTTGATCTCTTTGAGAGTTTTGTGGAGTTATCTCCAGTTGAGGAAGTTGAATATGGGCATATATATGTAGAGCTTTGTGGTTCATTTTCCTACTATGGAAGGAAGTTCAAATGATAGGGGTTCGGGGTTCGAGTTTCCAATCTTGTTAGTATGATTTCATGGTGAAAAATCGTTGGTTCGTTAGTCTTTAGTTGCAAAGAAACTTGCAGATTTTACGGAATGGATTACTCACACTCATATTTATGTTATTACGTTTTGAAATGCATGGAAACAATAGGGTTTTTATATATTGTTGTAAATACTTGAAGGTAAATTTGGGAATAAGTTAGATATAAGTAGAATATAAATATATATGTTCTCTGTAATCGATTCTGTGATTTCTATTGGAAAATCAGAATGGTATTATAGATTTAGATGTATATAAATATATATCCTCGAAAATTATTTTATGCGATATCTTTTGTGCAAAATGGAAATGGGTATTTTGTGTGTGTATATATATAACCTTTGAAATCGATTTGTTGTGATGTATTTTGTGTAAATAGGAATTGGGTAATTTAGATTCGGATGTATATACATATATATCCTTTGAAAATGATTTGATGTGATATCTTTTGTGCAATTTGGAAATGGGTATTATATATATATATATATATATATATATATATATATATATATATATATATATTCTCTAAAATCGATTTTTATGATATCTTTGGTATAAATTGGAATTGGGTAATTTAGATTCAAATGTATATACATATATATCCTCTAAAAATGATTTGCTATGATATATTTTGTGTAAATTGGAAATGGGTATCGCATATATGTGGTTATATATTTATATATCCTCCGAAATCGATTTGTTGTGGTATCTTTTGTGTAAATTAGAATTGGGTAATTTAGATTCAAATGTATACACATATATTTTTGAAATCATTGACTTCGTTGAATTGTATATTCTTAATGTTTTTATTCTCAATATTTCTTGATGAAGATGTGAAATAGGAGAAGGTTACCATGATCGATTACATCTTTATTTGGGGTTGTTAATACTAGTTAGGTATTTAGTTATACAATCGACAATATATGGTATAATGTAAAAGGTCTCTTTAGAGCATAAAATATTTAATACTTATTAAAAGATATGAAACAAAAGTAAAAAGATGTTATTCCTAGGAACTATCTTATAATCCAGATTTTTACGGTTATATGGAAGCAATAATACTATAGCGAATGTGTCCTAATGAGCCTATGAAAGGTTAGTAAAACTGCAAGGACAAAAGACTAGTGAACTTATTCTACCAAAATATGTAATCCTTAATGGTCATCATATTACTATGCACTAGTAAGGTAAATGTGATTTCAAAGTGAATGATGGTTAGTCTTATAGATTGTGGTAGTTGCATGATAGTTGTTTATAATAAGTGTCCTTTGCGTAACTATCAAAGACTAAAAGGATACTTGATTAAGATAACAACATAAATTATCAAGTGTCTTCAAAGAGGTAAGATATACTGTGAAGATGTAAGGTTGATATAATGAAAGCAAGATCTTTGACATTCCTAGCCTTAGGTCTTAATCTAACTCAATTGACCTATCTAAAGAAGAAACACATACTTTGTCGTAACTGAGTAAAACGTAACTAATACTATCTCATTCTGCGGTACCTTGGTCATTAATAAATGAAAAATAATAATTTAAGTATACTTGAAGTTCAAAAGTACTTGTCTTATAAAATAAATCGGTATGGTAAATAGGAAGGGTCATTAATGTACTATAATGGTTAACTAGGTAATGAACAATTTAACCATGGAAGGACATCGATCTTTCATTATGCCACTTTGAAATAGGCATATATATTTATGTATGATTTGTATCCTTTTCTAAAGTAGATTTGTGGAATAAATCTTGGCTTGGAAGCCCAAGGGTAAGTTCGATCTAAGTTTATGGGAATCATTGATCCTTATTTGGATCGCCTTAAGGGAAGCCATAAGCAAAATTCTTTATCCCCGCTTTTATGTAAGGAAAAATTATTTAAATGAAGAATTAATCCTTCATATTTAGACTTTGTATCATGTAGTTATAGTCTATTTCGTAGAAGAATTTGTGTCATCTCGAGAAAGGGCATATAATTAATAAGCTATTATTGTTAAATGTATATTAAGTGTTGATTGTGGATGTCGATGTTTATTAATTATTTCAAGTGTTAATGTAAAAGGAACATAAATTGTTTCAATTATTAATATTAAAGGTATATAAAGTGCTTCAACCGATAATGTTAATGGACAAAGTGTTTCAGTTGTTAAGGTTAAATCCTTTAGTGCTTTCTGTACTTTCAAAATATAGATGTATTTTAAAGAATGTACCATGGGGATATGGGGCTAGTTTAAATATTATTATATTATATCTTTCCTTACCTCATTCTTAGAAAATAAAATACCGAATTACAATTAGATTATGATGTAATGATTATCTAAATGGTAATTGTGTTTATACTTGCTTGTGGAAGGTAAACTATATCTTCTTTTATAGTTCTACAATTAAGAATATTTTAGGAATAGAATTATTGTATTAGGATCATGTATTTCGAAACATAACAACATGAATATGAGTTGATTATTCCATGCCGCTTCTTGTGAACTCGACCCATGTACAATTGTTGTACTTAATTTTACATTGCGGAGTTGAAAGAAATGATGACTTGATTGAAGGGCATTGATACTTGTTTAAATTACATAGTGCTTACTTTTACAAAAGAATGGATTATATCCACATCGAGCTAAGTGAGGACCTCTGTATATTGGATGAAAATATTTTGTTCCTGAAGAATAATTAATGTCTTGACTCTCTCTTACATCTTTGTATTTATAGTGACATCATCTCAAGGAATATGATTGTATATGTACTTGGTTGTATAAAATTTTGGTTGTGGGAGAGAAGGAAATTACCGTTAGTGTCAAGACTAACAAACCTTAGCATTACTTAGCTATCCTGAAAATAATTGGAAACATTTACCAAAGGATTATTGACTACTATAACGGAAACAAAAGGCGTTATTCCTAATGTATATTAACTCTATGATATTCTCTTAACCAGTTACTTGTAAGAATTGAATTTTGAAATGTACAATGAAGAAAGGATACTTGAATTTTGTAGAAACTTGTTAACTGTTGCTATTGGAAGCCAAGTGTGCAACAAGATTTTATACCTAAGCTAAATTATTATTGTAAAACAAAACATTATTATGTCCATTTCAAATAATCAAAACAAGAAAGTGTGATCGGTTAGAGGTTAAAAATATTCCTAGTGAGCCCAAGAAATACAAATCTGATTCTAGTTTAGGGTAAGTGAAGCTATACCAAAGCCCCATTAATGATGTAACTAAAGAGGTAATCAATTATGGCTAAAATAATAACCTAATTCAAGGGAATGAGTACATAAGGAATTGAGAATTAACCTAAGGTGTCCTTTGATTTATAACATGTATTTCAAAGCTGCAATGGTATCTAAAAAGCGTTGAATGTATCTAAAGAGGTTAATAATTATTAACAAACACAAGTTATGATTCAAAGTATAAAATGCAATACATATACAACTATCCTTATCAAATCAACACCCATACGCTTGAGGTAATCCGTAATAATGTTATTACAATATAATCAAGAACTTAGGATTACCTGATAGGTCATAACTAAACAAATTGTACAAAACCAATAAACATGATTTAACAACGCATTTATGATGTCATAACCCAATAAAGGTTGTTCACACTTATGATATTAAGTAATGTTGTTATACGACATTGTGCAACAACTAACAAATTACGTGTGATCACTCAAAAGGGGCAGATAAAGATAGCTGCCCTAAGTAAGTTAATGGGTGTCATTTAATGATAAGATCAAATATTAAGGATCCACTTCTTAATGTAATATGACTTAGATATTAAACACGTCAAGGTGAGATAGTATTCATTATGGGAATGAGCTAAAATGGTTAGTTATGAATTGAATAACTTATCAATGAAAAGATATTTGATCCTAATCTAGGTAATTGTGATTAGATGTTTATGAGGTGATGGGAAGACAAGTTTAGATGCTATGTGCACTCTCCTATACTAAGTGTACATAGTACATCTAAAAAACTTTGGCCAAAGTAATGAACTTTCTAGGTACATTATCTAATCACTGTGATTCCTCAAATCCCAAAGTGTAGGATACATGATAGAGTTTTACTAAATAAATATCTAGGTAGACACTAGAGGATCAGTCACATGTTCTCACTACATGCGGTGCGATAAAAAACCAAGAGAGGGTAAGTAAGAACATTCAAATGAATGTTAAGGGTGATCATGGAGATAAGGGATAACTAACCCTTATAGGCTGCACAAGGTTTATCACGATGTTATAGGATGAATTAGTTTAATTTAACTTTTTCGCATAAACTAGCTTAGCCAGTTATCTAATTTATATATGTAGAGGAATGGCTATTTTTGTTTGAGAAAAAAATCCTACTAATTTGTGTTACAAATAGTAGGTTGTTACATGCATCTTTCTTTTTAGGATTTTGATGTCTCTTCGAGAGTTTTGTAAGTCATTAATTCATTACAAGTTTCCAACGACCTCGCGATCATTATGTGATCTCATAGCGACCAAAGGTGAAGGAAAGCAAACACCTTGTGACCAATGATGATGATTTTCTGAGCATTTTCACAGTCACAAGTGCTTACTACAGGTTTGTAGTACTCGCAAGCACCCCTGACCCTTCCTAGGTGCCCTTGTCCAACATATTCCTCTAGTTCACCATTTTTCTAAGCTTCAATTCGACAGTTTGTGCTTTGTATTTTCTAGTTTTCCATCCCTATGCACCTTTAGGATCTCGTGAAACAACTAAGTCATTTTATCCCTTCTTTGCAACTAGGGTTTCACATTTTATAACTTAGTTTGCTTAGGTTATTTTTTGTACTTAATTGAATATTCATTTATTGCTACAATAACAATCAAATTAAGCATTTTATAAGCATTTATTCATATTTTTCTTAATCATTTTGGTGAACCCAAACTCGATTTGAACACTCTTAGGGTCATCATACCTTTATTACTTTTATCTTCCTAGGATTGTCTCATCATGGATATCTCTATTCATGATTTCCTGCTCATCAACCCTGAATTAAGAGCTAAAATCATTACTCTCTTGGCTATGACTCAAATCCCTTTTGATATTCATTTGAATATAGTATATAACACACGTGTAGATGCATTTTCTTAGCATATTGCCTTCCCATCTACCCCGTTGATAATCTTAGTGTTTTTGACAATGATCCACTTCTATATATAATGATTCGTATCAATAGTGTGGGTGTCATCATCGATAATGGATTTAAGATTAATCAATGCACTTTATCATTCATTAAGGCCATCAACCTTTTCGATTCTTATGTTATTCCTTCCTCCATTTATCTTCGCACTTATGATGGTTCTGTTTCATCCATGCATAGGCCACATCACTCTACCTATCACTGTTAGACCTAAAAATCTTCCTATAGTTTTCTTTGTCATGGACTTCCCAGTTCAATATAATTTCCTACTTGGTAGGCCATGACTTCATGCCATGCAAGTTGTACCCTCTACAGTGCATCGATGTGTTAAGTTCTTACATGAGGGTGTTGAATATACAATCCCTGGTGATTGTGACCCATTTAAATATTGCAACCATGATCCCACCACTACACTTCCCACTCCAACATCTATTACCATCGATGAACCACAACCCATGGATACCTGGCTCATTTACCACCACTTGAAGGTGTTATTTTCATGTTAGATATTGTCTCATCTATGACTACACCTCCACCTGATTCTACTACTGGCTTGATTCTTTATCGAGGGATTGTCCAAACAATAAACGTCATAAAATCCCCTTCACATTCTTATGAGAAAACTCCATTAGTACAACCTCCATTTACATGTACAATTTTTCATGAATGATTCTTATTGGGAACACATTCCATTCGACCCTACTTTCTCGATACTATATGCACACATGATGGGTTAACTTGGTTAGGATTTACAATTGATGACATCTTTCCCTACCTCATGATCATCATCTCTACCATGGGTTTGTTTACATTACCACTACTTATGGTCTTTGAGTCTTTTATCTCATAATTTTTCTTGCACATGCTCCCCACACTTCTCCACTTATACTCGGATAGTCTTGGCTTGATTACATTGGGGGCATGTTAGATCATCATCATACTGATATATCATTTCCCATGCCGTTTGGTCACATTTTCATTTGCAATGACTCATTTCTTGGTTATTCTCCAAATCATACTCGTTGGTATGCACATGGTTGTCCACTACCTTCATTCACTGATGAGGAATATGCTATGGGCATGTACAACTTACACCTAAATGGTGCTTTACTCGACCAACCTGATACTATTGCTTATCAAGTTTTAGATGCTTCACCATTTGACTTTGACCATGACCTTTTAGATGACGTTATTTGATGATTCTTATCATCACATACTGGGGGCATTGCACTTATCCCCCACCGCAACAACACACATTTTATTCTCTCATCACTTCACATATAGTCTCCATTGTAGACACAAAATTATGCACTTTGGGTAATTATCTAGTCTTGATTGCATACTACTATTCATATGATTCCTAAGTAAGAAAAGTACTAATTAACCCATGTATTTGGCCATCTTTACTTTCTTTCTACTTGTGAATTTATTTCTTGTAGACCTTATTGGTTAGTTTGACCTCTAACCCTTCAATTTCTTAGAGCTTGGACACTAGTGCCCAACCAGACGCCTGTGGCTGGCGCCCCATCCTCTCGGGGCACCTTTGACCTCTTTGTACTTTACTCACATATTTTGGGTCCTTTTTAGCCATTTGAGCATCTTATATTTTTGGTAGTCAACCTTTTCGAGGTTAATTACAAAATTCAAACAAGGGAATCATATAAATACAAAGATATGTGATCATAATAAAGACCCAAGTAATAAGCATCTACTATCTCCACCTAAGGTTGCATCTAAGAGCATTCTAAGAGCATTCAAGCATCCATCTAGCTTCACACAAGGGATAAGGGACTACATTATTTTGTACACACTTCATAGGAGGAAAAGTTAATTTTTCCATCCACACATCTATCTACATCTTTTACATCTAGATATTGCTTGCTATCAAGATTGACTTGCACAAGAGCCACCTAGGGCACGATTTTATGCACACACACACACGTAGAACTACATGGAGTCTAAAATGTAGTGCAACACCCGGATCGTAAGTTCACTCAGTCGAGTGATCGTTGGGGTTAGTCCGACTCCCCATTTACATCTTTTTATTTTTAGGATTTGATGTGTTTTGGGGTTTTACATGTGTTTGTTACTTATTCTAGGTTTCAGGTGAATAACAACGAAGTGAAATGACATATAGGCAATCAAAGGTGATAACCAAAAAACATCTTGCGACCCTGCATAATTGGATTTCACAGCTTCTAAGTAGTCACATGTGCTCAAAATAGGTCTTTAGCACCCCGTGTGCCCCTAACACCGCATAGATGCCCCGGTCCTCGAATTTTCGACACTCTTGTAATTTTTTGGGTCTGATTGTGACATTTCGCTCTCTATTTTAATAGTTCTCCAACTCGCACACCTTTGGCATCACTACGAATCAACTAAGTACTCTATCCCCTCTTTTGAAACTTGGGTTTTAAATTTAAATTGCTTATTTGCTTGGATCAAATTTGTACTTTAATTATTTATATCTCGTTATTACATATTTAGATTTAGCTTTTGCTTAATCGTTTGGGGAATGAAACTCAATTCGAACACTCTTCGGGTCCTCATACTTTTATTGATTTTTTCTTATCATCATGGATATCTCTATTCACGCTTTATTGTTAGCCAATCTCGAGTATCATGCTAAAATCATAAATATTTTGGTTATTACTCGTATACCTTCCACTACTAATCAGTATGTTGTTTACCGAACATTCATCAATGCATTTTTCAACAAATTAATTTCCATCTGTTATAGCTGAAAATATTGTTGTATACGACAATGATCCTCCTCTATATATATGAGTCTACATTAATAACTTAGAAGTCAAGTGTGCCTTAGTCGATAATGGATCTGAGCTCAATCTTTTTCCCTTTATTATTCATTCAGGCTATAGGCCTCCCCGTATTTATTTTTAACCCAACCTTTATTTTTGTTTGAGCATACGATTCTACTACGCATCCATGCTTAGGCACTATCACCTTATCACTCACAGTTGGGCCAAAGACTATTCCAGTTCCATTTTTTTCGTTGATATCCCACTTCCATATAATTACTTACTTGGTTAGCATTGGCTTCATCATATGCAAGAAGTGTCTTCTACAATTCACCGATGCATTAGATTCTTACATGAAGGCTTTGAATATGAGGTTCTTGTTGGTAGCGCACCATTCCAACATCATGACATATATCCCACCATTATATTACCTATTCCAATTTCTACTACTATTCATCTTGTTACTAATCCACGACCCATGCACTATCCAAAAACTTACCTCAACTCAAAGGAACTGTTTGCACATGAGATGATGTTCCACCCGCCTTAATCCCCTCCTACTACTCGCTTTATGGTACTTTGTCGGGGCCTGTCTATGCATGAATGTCATACCACCTTCATTGCCTCCTCCTGAGAAACCTACATCTGTGATACCTCCTTTCACATGCACTCTTTTCATAAACAATACTTTTGGTCACACATTCCATTAGATACCACTTTCTCTGACACTATTTTACACACTTGATGGCTTGACTCGGCTTGGGTTCACACTCGATGATATCTTACCGCCACCTCATTCACCACATCTATATCATGGACATGCTTACATTATTATTACTTATGGCCTTCGAGTATTTCATCTCTCAGTATTTGTTGCACGCACTCCGCGTATTTCACCACTTACTCTTGGCCAATCTTGGCTTGACTATATTGGTGGCACTTTGGATCCTGATCATACTGACATCTCATTCCCCATGCCTTTCAGCCATGTTTTCATTTGCAATGACTCATTTCTCGGCTATTCACAAAACCTTACTCATTGGTATGCACATGGATGTCCATTACCACCTTTCACTGACGAGGAATATGCAATGGGCATGTATAATCTATGCCACAATGGCTCTTCTTCGATCAACCACATATTATTGCTTACCAAGTCTCAGATGCATCTCCATTCAGTTTTGACCATGAAAATGAAGACCTCTTAGATGATATTACTTGATCACTCTCATCATCATACACTTGGGGGCATCATACTTATTCTCCCCCTCTAGTATTCTCAGTGTGTCCGACATTTCTACTTCTTCACTCCACACCTTACATCTAGTCTTTCGCACGTGTCTTACACATTTTGATGCATTGGTATCATCATTACCCTATGACGCACTTTCATTCTTCACACGTGACTATTGAGGGTATATTATATACATGAACATCACACACCACACCTTTCACACATTGCATATTCATGGAATCTCTTTCTCGCAGCTTCTATCAAACATCATATACACCGCACACTATACGCATTCATGACACATCTTTTTGTATCTACTTATACATGATACTCTCATTACCCTATGACACACTCTAGTTCCATAGTTCATACTCGATTGCTGAGGGTCTAAATATGAAATGAACCTCACCACACTCACTCTCTACGCTCTATGCTTTATCGATCATATATTTCTAGCGCAAAATTCAAACCATTCCCTAATGAAACATTCTTGTTTTATGGTTCATTCTCGAATGTTGAGGGGAATTTATAAATTCACCTCATATCATACATACTCATTCACACTCACTCTGGGGAACGTTATCCTATCACACTCACTTTGCATTCTTTTCCATCTTACTCATCCAAATCATACTACATATCTTGGTTGCACATTGTTCTTGCTTACTTATACTCCCATGATACACTTTGCTTACTATGTTGGGAAGATACTTTATATGTCATTATCTTTATCGTATACACATACACATTCACTTGTCTTCTAGTTATGATTACAAACTTTACAAAGATAGATACACACAACATGAATGCCCGACACTATATCTCTTACCAGGTCCTAAAATGGACCTTGGGGGCATCTACTTTCGTACATACTACATGTATTATTGTTTTGATTTATACTATTTCCTATTCATACTAGCACACTACTATATAGGATTATACACATTTTGGCATACTTTCTATCTATCTAACATGCTAACGGGTGCTTCATCTGCGCAACATTTTTCATGTAAGAACTCTTTCTACCATGGTTGTATGTTACATTGTTTGGTATTGTTTGTCATTGCTTGTCATTGATTGCCATTGCTTGTAGGATTTTCCCTTTGTCTTATTTCTACCAAGCGCACTTCCTCTCTGGGCTTCGATTTTTAGCACAACGTCTGGTACTCCTTTGGGCTCCATACTCCTTGCGACCTTACATGCACCCAAAACAAGGGGACATCGATTGGGTGAATCACCACCCCATTCATTATTTTACATCACAAGACAACACAACTTAGTTCATATTCAACACAGTATTTAGTCTCAACTACAACTTAGAACTACACTTGGGTCCTGAGCACAACATAGACACTAGTGCCCAGACATAGACGATATTGCTTGGGCACCCCTGACCCTTCTTGGGCTCATGTGACTAGGGGTAGTTACACAACATTTCTTAGTTCAATGCATTTTTTGGCTATTTACACAATGAATTTTACGAGATAGACAATATTTCAGCACTTGACATGTATGCACTACACCTTATTTTCTAGTTTCGCGTTGGATCAGATTTTTACACACAATCTACAGTGGTGTTTACACTTTAGGAAGTAGTTAAATGTTGGAGAATAACACTATACCTTTCTCCCTACACTTTCTCTGCACTTGGCATGAGATTGCCTAAAAAACTCGTACTCAGCGCAACTAATGTGAGGTCACCCAAAAAACTCATTCTTCTACAACATCTTCAAGATATTTTCTACAATATTTACTCATCAATTTTAGGTACACATGCTCCTTTTCACATTTTTACATATAGTTTACACACATTTTACTCATTTGGATCGAAATTTTCATATACACATATTTGACTACTTGTTCATTCTTCTCTTTTGTAGGTCTGTCCTTATGAGAAGTAGTAGTCACATCAATCACACTTCATTAAACATATAACGACATCAAAAATAGGTACAATACAACATCTACACATATGCTTTCACCCCTAGGGTCATCATCATCACTTTTTTTACTTCTTCTTCTCTAGCTACCACACTTCATATTTTTATCACTCAGGACTTTTTCTTTCCTCTTGGCACACTTTTCACCATAGATCTACATGGTTATCAGGTATGCATATCTTATCTACTTTATGTTATCAAGCATTCTCTCAATAACATAAAGTGGGGAAAAATGTAGACACTAAATCAAACACTTTGGGTATATTTATAGTCCTGATCACATGCCACTATTTGTATGATTCCTAAGCGAGAAAGGTGCTAATTGATCACTATCTTTGGCCATATTTTCTTTCTTTTTGTTTCCTCTTTTGGTCCTACACACCTTTCCTACTACATCTTTTCATACTTTGACATTTCTCACCCTAGACACCAATGCCCGGCCCGGGATGCTAGCCTCTAGGCACTCTGTTCCCATTTGGGTGCCCTGACCTCTTTTTAATTTGCTCACATCTTTTGGGTTTTTTAGCCATTTGGGTATATTGCTTTTTACTAGTCTATATTTTAGTGATTAATTGTGAAATTAAAACAAGGGATTCATATAAGTATAAAGCTATGTGATCATAATAAAAGACCAAGCACTAAGAATCTACTATCTCCACCTAAGGTTGCATCCAAAAGAATTCTAAGAGAATTCAAGCATCCATCTAACTTAATACAAGGGACAACAAACTGTATTCTTCTACATACACTTAATAGGAGGGAAGTTCATTTTTCCATGCACACATCTATCTACATCTAGCTATTGCTCGTTATCTAGTGCCACTTAGGGCACAATTTTACACACACACACATGTAGAACTACATGGAGTCTAAAATGTAGTGTAGTTCTGGATCATAAGTTCACTTAGTCGGGTGATTTTCGGTGGTCAAAGTATGACTCCCATTTGCATCTTTTTCTTTTTAGGATTTGATGTGTTTAGGGTTTTACAGTGCTTGTTACTTATTCTAGGTTTCAAGCAAATAACAACAAACCGCATTGACATACAAATGATCAAAGGTGACAACCAACGAACATCTTATGACCATTCAAAATTGGGTTTCATAGCCTTCGAGTAGTCACATGTGCCAAAAATAGCCCTCTAGCCTCCCAAGCCCCTCACCTTACATGACACACCCGGTTCTAGCATTTCGACACTCTTACAATTTTATGGGTCTAATTCGACATCCTGCCTCTCTATTCCTACAATTCTTCAACTCGCAAACCTTAGACATCATCCGTAAATCAACTAAGTAATTTATCCCCTCTTGTAACTAGGATTTCAAATTTAAATTACTTATTTTCTTGGATCAAATATGTAATTTAATTGTTTATATATGCATTGTTACATATTTAGATTTAGCATTTATTTATTTCAATATTTTCTTAATAACCCACAAGTGTTGGGACGAGATGAAGAAGGCTCATGTATGATTTGTGTAGAATTTGTAATATGTGTCATATGAGAGCTAGGATAAGAAGACCCACGAGAGGAAATTGATCCATAAACTTCTACTTTGGAACTCTATGAAATCACACAATTATGTTGTTCTACTTTCAACTTTGGAAAATGATGATTTGTTTGAAAATTGGATCTTGGTGACTGATTATCTAGTGCTATAGAAAGGAAATTGTAGAGAATAGGAAAGAATTCAAACTCCAAACACCAACAATTTTATCCTAGAAACCCCCAATGGAGGAAAACCAGTTAGGAAGGGAAAAACACTCTTTCTTCCCACTTTTATTGGTCAATTATAGACAATTACAAATTACAAGAAGTAGAAAATGGAGACAACAATGTAAACCTCTCCCTTCCTATGCTTGCTTGCTTTGTTTCTACACCTTGCTCCTACAATTCCACTCTAGCATTGAAGATCTTTGCTCACTTGTTCTCATATAAATTATACCTTTGTTCTTTGATCTCTTTGGATCTCGAATGATCAATTATCTTGCTCCTCCTTGTATTTATAGCCTTCTCCCATGTCCTCCCATGTACTGGAGAATGGGAAAGGTCAGGGTGGAAAGAGACACGATTAGGCACTTCAAATTCACGTCCATTCATGCACTATTCTTCTTTACTATTCATAACTTTCTGGACCACCGCCTTGGGTGAGTGATGGTCAGGCGGAATTTTAACAACCGCCTCTCTACATAGAGTGGCAGTTCTATCCAGAACCTCTGTTTACCTCATTTCCTTCATTTTCTTTAATTCTCCTTCTTGGTGTTGATGGAACTGATGAAGTGGTGTGTTTTCTGGATCCCTATGGATCATACCTCCCCTGATTAGGAGGATTTTAGTCCCACAAAAGCTTAGTGGGGGAGTGGTAGAGGAATCAACTCCCTCTCTCGCTCCTTCGAGTACCAATGGGTTTGCCTTGGTGTCCTCTCTCATCCAACCTGCTAAGATTCCCATGGATCTCTCGGTTTCTGCCCTGATGCTACATCCTCCTCGGAGTTACCTCAAGTTCAATCGTATTTGGAATGAATCTTTTGTATGTTTCCTTATTTGTCATGCATAAATGGAATTAGTAGGTGCAAGCTCTTGTAATTTTCTATCATGTACATCTACACGAATTATGGCCTAAAGGTTTTTTTCCAACTGCTCAAGTATGGCGAAGGTCCCATACTGTAGTGGTTTAGTCCTTCTTGCTTGTCTTTGTCTCTTGAGATGCATTGGTTGAATCCTTTCCATGTACGATGCTACTATAGTCACCACTGTTCCTGGTATCTCCTCTTCTCCTTGCTACCCCACGGTTAGTTCCAGTGAATCCGTAGGTAGATATGGTGATTGCATAACGAAAGTTTGTTTTGCTCCTTGAATGAGCAAGTCCTGTGGTGGCTTCTTTTGTAAAAACCAACAAGTGTTATCCAAAATATATGTTATCTCAAGTCCATTTTTCTTTTCTTCCAATGAAAGTAAATAAACTGATGATTTTCCTGAATAAGTATTTGTGCTTGGTTGGCACTTACCATAGCTTTCTTTGATTTGCTCTGGTGTGCCGGATGTTGAAACTAACTCTGTCCTTGACCCATCTGTACCGGTTCTCCCTCCTTGTGAACACAACATCCTTGGCATACAAGTAAGGACTTCCGAAGACAACGTAAAATGCATCAAGTGGAATGATATCAACCTCTAATACATTAATATATTGGGTATTTATCCCAAACTGAAACTTACACTTTCTTGTAACTTGTATTTCTACACCCCTCTTCACCCATCCCAATGGGTATGGATGTGGATGCGCATAAGTCTCTAGGACAAGCTGCTCTACAACCACATCAAAAATCAAATTTGAATGAGAACCATAATATACTAAAGCATTTACCCTAGTTGTAGAAGATGATTCGGGAGAGCGTGTTTGGAAATGAGTAGTGTGTTCCTTAGGTGACTAATGAGGATACCTATGCATGGAAGTATGATAAGATATAATATGAGTAATTGTAGATGAAGTTATGGATGTATTAATAATAGGGGTAGTGGTTGTATGTGTTGAGCTAGTTTATGGTAATAAAGGATCTTTAAATGGCATTCCCCTAATTATAACCACTTGTTTATTATGAATGAACTTAACACATTGATGTAATACAAAATTTATAGCCACGAAGGTTTGAAGTCAATAACAACCTAGAATCATGTCACATGATGTAAGATAAGAGGCCACTAAGAATGAGAGATAAAAGGTAGAAGAGCTAACTATGAGAGGGAGAACAACATGCTCAATATATTTGTGAGGATCAACAATGTTATCCTTTTTAGTATATCCGAGAGAGAGGAGTAATGTAAAAGTGCAAAAATATGGGGAATAATGCTATCAACCAAATTATTTCATAAATGATGCCGATCAATCAAAGCGGGGTGTAGATTATATTAGAAATAATTTTTGTGTGTCATTTCAAAGGTGTCATCAAAAGTAATATCTAGAAAATAAGGCATAATAGTGATAATACCAATCAAAGCATCTAATGGGTGATCATAAGAAGGGGAGGCAACATGGTGTGATAGGAATGGTGTGTCACCAAAGTATTATTAGAAGTAACATTTTCAGAAGTGGATCATGAAATATTTTGATCTTTGCATTATCATTAGTCGAGGTTTGGTTTGGTGGGAGCATGTCATTCAATAACACCAACATCTAGAAGATTGTGTATAGTTGATTAAGCTAAATATGAAAATGTATGCCTAATTTGATTGTTATGCGCAATAAATGAATAAACAATTAAGTATAGAAATAAACCCAAACAAATTAAGCTAGTAAATATGAAACCCTAGTTACAAAAAGGAGGATAGAAGAATTAGTTTAGTCGCAACCAAACTTGGAATGTGCTGAAGTTTTGACTGGATGAAAAGAGAGGGATAAGTTTCACAAAGATCCCCAAAAAGTGTGTAAGTTGATGATCTATCTCGGAATGGAGAACACGGAGAGGGACATGGGTGCTTGTGGGCACCCTAGGCCTTTTCTAGGTGCCTGTGTCTACCGAAATACTTAGAAAACATCCTCTAGGTAGTCACTAAGTGCTCACTATTGTTCACCTTTGGTTGCTTTATGAGGTCGCACCAAGATCTCTCCGAGCTCGCCAAAACCCAATGAAGTAATGGCCTACAAAACCATCAAATAGGCATCAAATCCTAAAAAGAAAGATGTAGAATGAGGGGTTAAACTATCCTTAGCTATCACAATGGTGATCTTACGACTAAGCATTGCACTACATATCATACCCAATGTAGTTTTGTGTGTGTGTGGAATCATGCCCTAGGTGTCTCTTATGTGTGTCACACTTGATAGTGAGCAAGTAAACTAAATGTAAAGAAATGTAATAGATGTGTACATAGAATAGAATAAACTTCCCTCCTATGAAGTGTATACATAATAACCATCCCTTGTGTCCCTTGGATGGTGCTAGATGGATGCAATGGAGCTCTTAGATGCTTTATGAATGTAACTTTAGGTGGTGATAGCTAGTGCTTAGTGCTTGGTCCTTTATTATGATCACATAACTTTATATTTATATGATTATTTTTCTTGAATTTCATAATTAACCCTAAAAAGGTTGACTACCAAAAATATAATATGCTCAAACAAATATAAATGACCAAAATATGTGAACAAAGTATTAAGGGGTTAGGGGTGCCTAAAGGGGACAAGGGCACCTAGAGTTGGTGTCCTGGTTAGGCGCTGGTATCCAGGATGATAAATGCCAAAGTATAAAGAGGCAGACTAAGCAAGTAAGGGTGTAAGACCAAAAGTGCCAACATAAAGAAAAGAAAGTTGGCCAAAGACATGGGTTAATTACTACTTTATTTTTGGTGAGAAGAAATCTCAATAACATAAATTGGATAGAGATGCATACCGATAACCATGTAGACTGGTGTAGAAAGAGTGTGCAAGGGACAATACAAAGTGTGGAGTGATAAAAGTGTGAAGCATGGATGCTAAGGAGGAGAAAGTGCAAAAAGTGGTGATGAAAATGAATCTAGGCAGAAACACATGTGTAGATGTTGTGACGTGCCTATTGTTGATGTTGATGTTGATGTCCATGTTGTTGATGTTGTGAAGTGATGTTGACTACCGCTTCTATGCGGACAAACCTATAAAAGAGAAGAATGAACAAGTAGTAAAATATGCATGTTTGTGTTTGAATTACAAGTAACAAGTATGTGAAATACAAAAATGTGAAAAAGGAACATGTGCACCTGATCTATGATGAGGAAAGAGTGTAGAAAGGATCTTGAAGATGTTGTAGATGAATGATTTTTTCAGGCGATCTCATTCCAGTTGTGTCACCTACGAGTTTTTGGGGTGATCTCACGCCAATGATATGGAATAAGTGTAGGGAGAAAAGTCCGGGGTTTTCCTCCAACCTTTAACCACTTCCCACGGTGTAACACCAACACCATTGTAGATGGTGTGTAAAATTCAAACAATTCAATCTAATATGAAAATTATAAGGACTTTATGCCCTATAAAATCCATTATGTGGAGTTCTGTAGACTGTGTTGAACTGCCAAATGTTGTGTAACTTTCTTCTCGGTTATAGGTGTCCACAAAGGGTCGTGCTTTGTGCTTAAGGACCCAAGTCTAATCTCGAGTCCCGAACTAAAGACTTTGTTGTATCGGTACTATATTGTGTTGTGTAATGACTATAGATCTGTTGTATAGGGTGGTGATTCACCCAAATGATGCCCCCTTTTTTGGGGTGCATGTGATGTCGCTCAAGGAGTATACAACCCAAAAGAGGACCGACCACCGTGCCCTATAAGAGGAAGGGAATATACTTGGTAAAAACCAAAGAACACGCAGACAAAGTGGCTAGGAGACAAGTGTTAGTACAAGCAAAGACAAACATGCATTTATATGACAAAATATAAGCTAATTAGACAATGTGTAAGCTAAGACACAAGAAGATAATGTAAACACACAAGAAGACAATGTAGATAAAGTGAAAAATAGGTTGTAAATATGGGACACCACTCAAAATCTCATAATACAATCAAAACTAACTAAGCCAAAAGCTAAATATGAAAATATATGCCTAATCGATTCCTATTAGTAATAAATGAATAAACAATTAAGTATAGAAATAGACCCAAGAAAATTAAGCTAGTAAATATGAAACCCTAGTTGCAAAGAGGAGAAAAGAAGACTTAGTTGATTCGCAACCAACTCGGACTATGCCAAAGTTCTGACCAGATGAAAAGAGAGGGAGAAACATCACACATAGCCCTAGAAAAGTGTGTGAGCTGACAATATTTCTAGATTGGGGCATCGAAGAGGGACAGGGCGGCCTGTTGGTGCCCTAGGCATGTTTTTGGGCACTCGTGTCTTCCAAAATACTCACAAAACCTCCTTTGTGTATTTAATAATTTTTCACTGTTGTTTGCCATTAGTTGTTATGAGGTAACACCAAGATCCTTGAGCTCGCCGGAAACCTACAATGAAGTAATGACCTACAAAACCCTCAAATAGACATAAAATCCTAAAAAAGAAAGATGCAGAATGAGGGGTCAAACTATCCTTAGCTATCATAATGATGATCTTACAACTGAGTATTGTACTACATCTCATACCCAATGTAGTTTTATGTGTGTGCGTGTAGAATCATGCCCTAGGTGGCTCTTGTGTGTGTCATACTTGATAGTGAGCAAGTAAGCTAGATGTAAAGAAATGTAATAGATGTGTGCATGGAATAGAATGAACTTCCCTCATATGAAGTGTATGTAGAATAACCAACCCTTATGTCCCTTGGATGGTGTTAGATGGATGCAATGGAGCTCTTATATGCTTGATGGATGCAACCTTAGGTGGTGATAGCTAATGCTTAGTGCTTGGTCCTTTATTATGATCACATAAATTTATAATTATATGATTACTTTGCTTGAATTTTGTTACTAACCCCAAAAAATTCTGAATACCATAAATATAAGATGCTTAAATAGATAGAGAGGACCCATAAGATGTGAACAAAGTACAAAGGGTTCGGGGGCACCGAGGGGACGACAAAGGTGACACTAGCGTCCCTGGCAAGGCGTTGGTGCCTAGGATGATAAATGTCAAAGTATAAAAAGGAATACTGAGAAAGTAAGGGTTTAAGACCAAAAGTGGCAACAAAGAGCAAAGAAAGGTGGCCAAATACATGTGTTAATTAGTAATTTTATTGCTTATGAATTATATGAATAATAATATGCAATTAGGACTAAATAGATACCCAAAGTGCATGATTTTATATCTACAATAGTGTGTCATAACTTGAAACAAATATCAATAGAATGAACAATGCATTGATGGTAATCACAATAATTTACATCAAATATATTACCATGAGGTACACTTATATCGATCTCGAGCGGTGGAGGGAGAGACACAATATTACACTTAAGTAATTGTTTGAGCACTTGTTTAGGTGTGAAAGGTATATGAGTGAACTATCATCAAGAGGGTTGTAATTTTATCTTTATAGGCTGAGATACAACATTATCAATGCATTGATGTGCAAATGTGCAACAGGGAAATTGACAATTTCCGAGCACGACAACTATACCCCTGTGCCAAAATTTTCATGTCCTATCATTCCCAAGCACACCAAGTCCACCCAGTCAGTCCAATGACCTCATGATTGATGTTATCTCATCCCCCTAGGTGATTTAGGAAAGTCAAATCAACCCCTAGGTGATTTTAGGAGTTCTTGAAAAATGCTATCTCTTGGCAAGAGTGTTAAGAAGGGCTATCACTAGCCTTCCCAAGATCGGAGCTACCTCACGAAGTGGAATGGAGGATCCAAATCCATCACGAGAGAGGTGAATTGAAGACCTAGAAACTTCATGAAAGTGATTCAGAAGATTATGGAAGGATTCGAGAGAAGTTGGGGTAGTTTCGCCAAAATTAGAGTTCACGAGCCTAGTCGGTGCTTATGCCAAAACAACTATTGAGCTTTTGAAGGTGATTCTAGGAGCTCTGGATGGAGTTAGGAGAAAAAAAAAAACATTGACGAAAATATAATTCCAATGGCTACAAGATGGAGAAATCAGTTTTTTCACAATCCTTTGGTGTATTAGGTCTATAATAAGTTTTTCTCATGTACGGTGGAGTACCAAATTAAAAATAAATTTTTTTAGGGATCACATAGAAGAATAAAAATATAATAACCCAAAAATTGGATTCAAAATGATATTTCCAATCAGGATCATATAAAATTTCACCAAAAAGTCCACCGGGAGCTCAAGTTATCATCTCAAGTTGTCCTCTTGGAGCGAGTTTGGGAGCTAGCCAAATTTTGGGAGGACATGTGTCAGCTCTAGGATCCTAGCAAGATTTTGTGTCCATGATGTCCCTCAATATCAGGGACATTAACCATGAAAAAATGTGCCAAACCCCTATATGACCTCTAAAACCTCATGCGACCTTCATGATCGTCAGTTTAGCCCCAGTGCTATTGGGAGCTCAAATTTCCTGCCGTCGGATCACTGCCACATGTCGCCATCTTTCTCACCATGAAAATTGATGTCCCTCACATCCCTTTGAGGTGAGAGATGTCACGTACATGAAAATATTCTTAGCTGTAACTCCAAAACTTGAAAATTTTCTAACTCCTGGTTGTTTCTTACTGTTTCTCCATTGTCAGAAGAAAGTTGCGAAGAACACCTTAGTCCACCATTGTTCTTCCGAATGAGCTCCGCCATGGAAACTAAACCTTCCACTCCATGAATATGTATAGGTTTCAAATAATATATTTATCAAAAGATTTGGAGGAACGAATAATCAAAGAGAAGAGAAAAGGAATTTTTCAGAAACCTCCATTACCGTGAAACGAAGATTCGAACATATCTTTTAAACTGGTGCACGGATTGAAAAACCATTTGTTTTTGAGTTCTTATCTCTTGAAGGCCATTAAAAAATCATATTCAAACCTCCCATTCATATAAAGGAATTATCACAACAAACAAATTCCACTTCCGGCTCCATGAAGAACAAAGCTCAATTCCCGTCAAACCTAGGAAATCAATCGAAGAGAAATTTCACCAGTGAGACAAGAAGCAAAAACCTATCAAAATGGAATTGATTTCATCACAAACAAAGAAAAAAAAAAAACATGTAATTTCCAAGCTCCAATAATGGCTGCCATGACATAGTAGTGGAAAAATCAGTGAGCTACCTCTCCACTTCTCAGGGTTCTAGTGGGTGAAATCATGCGAAAATTGGAGGGAATGATTGTTGAAAAATCTAGTTTCGCATGAAATAGTTTTTGTGCCATGAAGTCCCTATTTTTTAGGGATATGGAGGAATGATTTTTTATCAGATTTCTTCCTTGTCACATGAAAAACTTGCATGAAAATTGGAGGGAAGGATTGTTAAAAAATATAGTTTCACGTAAACTAGTTTTCACGCCATGAAGTCCCTATTTTTAGGGATATGGAGGGATGTTTTTTTATCAAAATTCTTCCCTCTTTGAAGAAATTTTCAAATTCTTGAAGATCCGGTAGGTGAAATCATCCGAAATTCAGAGGGAAGGGTCTCAAAAAAATCTAGTTTCTCTCAAACTAGTTTTTACATGATGAAGTTGCCAATTTCTCAAGATATGAAGGACTGATTTTTTATTAGTATTCTACCCCTGATAGATCCATACCGAAGCTCTTACTAGACATAATTTTTCATTTTTCATTTCTAAGCTTTCTGGAAAGTGAATCATGATGAAAATTGGAGCACGAGTTCATGACGAGGAGCCAAATCCAAGATAAAGTTGTTCCCGTCGCAAACAGATGTCATTTTCACCACTTACTAAAAATAACTTATGTTATACTTCCTTGCATGCTATAAATGATGAGTCCCACTGAATTACAAGTCGATTACTTAGGACAATCAGAAAAGGGGAAAAATGGAAAGTAAGATAGAAAACGAATTCTTCCCAAAATAGTAGGTACTCAAATAACAACCTACTAAAAATATCAATATCTCAGAACAAAGGAGGTTGGAATATGGTAGATGGTTCAAAAGGTGAAATTGGAGCAAGATAGGTGACATGCCCTAGAATAGCAGAGCACAAGCTCATATTCTAAAAATAGAAAGTTTTCATTTCAGAGTGGAAAATTACATACGATTGTGTTTTCATCACTTATTTCTTTTAGAGTCCCTTTTGGATAATGAGATGGTTTCATGAGTTGAAACAAAGAAATGAGAACTTCACGAAGGTCCTGGAAGCATAATCTTATAGAAGCAAAGCAAGGCATCGTAAGGCACATCATGTGAATTCATCTTCATCACTTAAGGAACCGAGTGATCCAAAGTGAATTGGTCAGAATGATTTCAACGAGTCAAAGAGTTCATCAACCAAGTTTTAAGGAGGTTCATCGTGGGAATTGTATGTGTTCATCTCAAGCTTGCAACGGTAAACATCATAACAGTGTTTCTAAACACTCATTCTATGGTCCAGGATGTCCATGCATCATAGAGTTTGTGGTCATCACTAGATTAGGAAAATGATTCAAAGTTATTCAAGGGAGTAATCTTCATCAGTGTAGAAGATCACCAGTGGCAAAAATCTTTGCTCAAAGTTCATGGTTACATCAAGGAATTCAAAGCATTTCGTCACGAGGAGTGTTTTCCCCTCCATCCCTTCCCTCTTCCTCTCTTTCCCTCTCTTCTTTCTCTCCCCATTCTAATTCTTCGTTACGTGCCATCATTATATTTCATCCTATTCAATTAAGTGACCTATTTTAAATTTGTAAAAGTATTTTCTCAAAATTATAAGAGAAATACTTAATTCATGGAAAATGAAAGGTCATGAGTGGAATATGGAAATGAAGAGTCATGTGAGGGAGGTGAAAGGAAAATTCAGGTTACTATAAATTTTAATGAGCTCTTCATTCCAAGGGTTCTAATTCTAAAATTCTTCTAGCTAGTTCTATTCTTATAAGTTCATGAGAGAGATTTTGCTCACTTGTGAGTGAAAAGAGTTGGCCACTTTTCCCTTATTCTCAATGTCTTCAATTCTCATACTATGTACAATTTCTGCTTGGGCATCAATACAAGAAGAAGGAGTTTCAAGCCTTTTTTGACTAAGGAGTTTATTGATACTTTGTGTTCATTAAATTCTAATTGGTCATGTTGTTGTTTGCAGTATTATTTCTTCCTAATTTTAGTGCATGTGATGAAATTTCTAGCTAGTGTGTGCATGAATATGATTTTCTACCTGAAACATTAGTTCTCCTACCTCTTTTCTCACTCCCCTTTCCCACTTTTCAAACAAATTATTTCCTAGCAAGATATTGCTAGCTTTTCTCACGGGTCAATGGAGTGCCCCTATTGGATCCCCGACCACAAGGCCACTAGAAAAATCCACCTTTACCATGCATATATGGAAGTTGCACGAGTTAAGTAGAGCGACTTAGATTCCCAAAGCATTGACAAGAAATCCACAAGTTTGTCCACCTGACAAATTTTCGCCATGTGATTTTGGCACCCACCGTGGGGTAGATTTTGTAGCGTTTGCACCCAAAATATGACCAGGTCTTAAAATCAAAACAAAAAATTAGATTTCAAAGGAAAATCATTTTTGAAGGTGACTCCATCAAGGAATGAACCCCTGTCACATTCGTTTCCCACATCATGAAGAAATTTCTAGATTGGAGTGAAGTACCAATGAGTGATAGTGAAGAAGAAGAAGAAGATATATATGTCCAAAAAAGAATATCATTGATTAGCCATGGTTCCAAACTAGTGTTGACAAAGGAAAGAAGAAAGAACCTATCACCAATGAAGAGGAATGGATTCAAAGGAGACATAAGATAAGGTGTGAAGCTTGAGAATATGCCAAATTCTTACACAAGATGAACAAGCAACTTGAAGTAGCCCATAACAAGGAGAAGAAGAGGAGATTTTTCCTATAGAGGAAGATCCGAAGATCATTCGTACCATAGGGTTTTCATACCCGAAAGGTTCCTAAATTCCGCTAAAGAAAATCCTATCCTTGAGCCTTCTGATGAAGATAAAATCAGCATTTAAGAAGATGATGAAAGACAAGACAGTGCAAGATCCATTGAAGAAGATTTTTGCAACCTCGCGCATCTCACTACAAAATTGAGAACATTATCTTTCTTCCACCACTCAATAGATGACTTCCTCGCATACGGTGATGAAGAAATGAACATGTTGAAAAGAGAATATGTGGAAAGACTTCAGAGCATAATAAAAGGAAATTCTGACCCCAAAGTCTTTGATGAAATTTGGAGGTATGCTTTAGCTCTACAGATAAGATATGAACATCTTGAAGCACTGCATCAAATGGAGGAAGAAGACGAGATGTGCCCTATGGAGGAAGACCCTGATGGCTGCCCATATTATGAGGTTTTCATTCCTAGAAGATTCTTGGATGCTTCTGAAGAAGATCTTATCATGGAACCTTCCAATGAAATCCAAAGCAACGTCATGGAGGAAGAAGTAGAAGAGACAAAGATAGAATCACCATTCAAAAATTCCATTTAGCTTGAGTCATAACCCATAGGGGGAATAATATATTCAATAAAGGAATATCCTTGCTACATAATGGATGATCCAATGCTCTCCGAAGACTCCACCAATGATGAAGAAGATGACCAATTCAAAGTAAGCATGGATGATCTATTTTCAAGTTTTGATCTTTCAATTAATGATGAAATAGAGAGATGTGAAGAAGTGCAAGAAAGTCACCCAACATCATGGTCTGAAGATGATGAATTCAAGATGGTCATAGATAATCTCCCCTCCTATTTTGATTCTTTAAGTGATGTAGAAATGTTGCATGAAGAAATGGAGGAAGTCAAAGAATCAAAATCTCTTCCCGATGCAATCATGGATGATCAAATGGAAGAAGTCCACTCTCTTTTAAAATCCAAGGATAACAAACAATTTAAAAAAACTAATTATGCGGGGAGCAGAATCATCATCACGATGAAAATAGAGCCTTTCATCTTTCACATGAGCAAGAAGATTCAATAATGGATGGTCAAGATGTAGCCAAAAATTCTTCTCATACTGCTGCCCCAACATGGTTATATGATTCTTACCAAGAAGAAGATGATATGGATTTTTAGCTTGAAGGAGTGCCCTTCCCATGAAGCTTGGACCTCTTCTCCTATCAGTAGGTGTCATGAATCAAGTACGCCCATGTTTACAAGAAATTGAATATTTGGCAACGCAAAGCATGGAAGAGGTGAACAAGGATGTTTCAAATAAATCATGGGCCCGTATGGATCAGATTTTTAACCATCTCCTGGAGGCACAACAAGAAGATTCTTCCAATGAAGATGAAAATGAGCCTATGGAAATTTTAGAAGAACTATCTGTACAAGATATTTTGAAGGTCTGTAAAAGAAACTAAAGATCCTCAACTCAGCCTTGAACTCTTGACTCGGGCCATGGAAATGCAAGACAAGTATGAGGCCATTCGTGATCCTCTTTTTGATTCACCATTTTTGATGTTGAGATGGAGCAGTTGGATAAGCTTGATGACTTCTCTAATACTTTGGTTGATGAGAATGAACATGAAAACATGTCTTTTTCTTCCACATCATGTGAAGAAGTTCATGAGTGTAAAAGAAGAAAGGTTCTTGTATATCCTTTGGAATTCCTCAATCTTGAAGATAACATCTCTATGTGGGAAATAATAACATGGAAAATATTGAGCTTATTTGCACCAAAGAAATTCATTCAAAGAAAAATAAAAATCTGTGAGAACATTGGGAGTGTGATCAAAACCAACTTGTTCCCATCATTTCGGAATGGTCCACCAATGAAAAGAAATAATTCATATGGAAAAATACAATGAAGGGTGAGGAATGCTTATATGGACAAACCAAAAGTTGTAATTTTGAAAATTATATCAAGATGCACTCGAATGAATGCATATTGGCAATAATTTCTCTAGACAACAAAGCGGGAGTATGCATGATTCTTTCCAAATGATCCAAAATAAGACTGCACTCACCATCCTCCAAGATCTGATTCATCTTGAACATGTTCCCATGATGCAAAAATATCTTAAGGATGATGAAGATATCTGGCTCAATGATTTAACCCCCATGTCCAAAAACACTTTCTCAGAGAAATAAAACGGGATGTTTAGGAAGTTATTGAATGGGAAGAAAACCAATTTGTTCTCACTCCTTCCAAGTGTTTTGCTGATATAAGAGAAAATTTTAAGTTGTAATTCAAAGAAGATGAATGTTTTCATGTGAGAAATTTTCCCACTCTCGAAGACATGGAGGGATGATGTCTCATGATTGCTGGACATCAAGAGGAATCTTCAAAATGTAAAATTTTCAAGAGGTTAACCAAATTTTCAATGGATGAAGGAACATTCTCAATACAATATGAGTACAAGGATGGAATCATGATCAATATTCTTCTTCTCAAGCCTTCTTCTCAATACTTTAGCAATAAGAAGAATGTGAATGAGAGGCTCAATGTGATGAGGCTTTTCATGGAGTTGTGAACAAAAATTAGAGACCATTTCAACTTGTGTCTGGTCTTACATTGTCATCTTCATTGAGATCATCATAAAATAAGTATTCGTTAATGAATTATATTTCCTTAAAAGTATTTTTAGGTGTATTATGATCTAGAATGGAAGGAACCCCAAAGACAAGGGGTATAGATGAGGCCATGAGAACACAAAAACTATTGGTAGGAGGAGAAATCTCAATATGGTCAATAGGTTGCTAATTAAGCTAGTTACTACCTCAAAAGGGAATAGAAAGAAAACATAGGAAAATTGAAACCATTGATACCCTAGGGTCGCTAAGTTTTGGGAAATGAATTTGATCAAAATTTCAGGTTCACCAAATGTTTACACCTTAATTAATTTCTAGGTGTTGTATATGTACAATAATAAGAAGGATGTAAGGGTTAAAACATGTAGAATATTATGATCTAATTAAATTTCAATGTAAATTATACATGACTAGAATAATGAGTTCGAATTTGAAATGATTGGTAAATGATAAATAACTAGTTCAAATACATAAGGTGATGATCTAGATGTGAAAGATAGTGGAACAAGAAGGTATGGAGCTTCAAATTATGTACTGGAGATTTTGGAATTGGAAGCTGGGTAGGTGTGGGATGTACAAATTTTGTATGGTCTAAGCAAGAGATATATGGTCTAAGACAAGAGTTGTATGGCCCTAGACCTATGACTAGGTGGGTGTGAAGCTGCTAGAATTCAAGGATTCAACAATTTATAGATTAATTCAACATTAATGCTAAACATTAATACATTATGTAATGTTACCATAAATATTTAAATAAACATTACATCATCACATAAGTAAATAAATAAATACTTACAGGAAATAAATAACACAGGTGACATAATATTTATAGTGGAAAACCCCAATAGGGTAAAAACCACTTTGAAAATAACATTTTACTTGAGAGAACTAATTTTACATCCAAAGAAGATCACTTCCTCCTTTAAAGCTCTAATTACCAAGGGTAAAACCAAATCACTTGATTTACACACCTTTGATATATTTCCCGAGTATATCAAATGAGGACCTAAAGTCCTTTTTATATAAGGTCATCGGGTATGTCTCCCGATCTACCATTTCAATATAAAATGGTTGATACATATACCTAGGTTAGTGTATTTAATAAATAGAAACATAAATGATTCACATTATTAAATACTTACCTAATGTATATTACCTAGGTATGAATATTTAATAATAGAAAAGTATTTCATATTATTAAATATTTAACCTATATAATAGTGATGGACCCATATTAATTAAGGGTTGGCTAGCCCACTTAATCATTATGTTCTAACACTCCCCCTTAATGTTAAGTGGGATAACATATGCCAATAGATTACCTACCCGTGGTACACTACAAGATTTACAATCCTTAAACCATAAAGGTTTTAGGCTAGCATATAGGTTGAAGGAATTATAACACCTTCATCATACTCAAGTTACCTTTTGGTACAAAAGGATTTAGAATCCCAAAGATCATCCCATGATTAATGGCTAAGTATGATTTTTGAGTTTTACATATTCTCACAAGTTCTCATAAAAGGTTATTGAACCCAAACATATAGGAGCCTTTTATAACCAAGGACATCCTTTACAATATGCTTGCATTGGATGTTTACCAATAAAATTAATAACACTAAAGAGTTTACTAAAGACCACCTTTAAGGTCTTTCTACACTTCTTTCTAAAAAAGAATCCAAGGAGGTATACACATGCCCAAAGGTCTTTTTACACTTTCCCGAAGGTCTTTATACATTTTCCTGAAGGTCTTTTACATTTGCATTTTTATTTTACAAATACCAAGTTCCATTAGGAGGTGACATTGTCATGCACACTCCCCCTCAATGGCAACTCGACAATCCAAGTTTTTCACAAAAGTGACAAAACTTTGCAGCACTCAGGGGCTTTGTGAAGATGTCAAAGCAACTTGCTCTTCAGTCGACACAAACTTGAGATCTATCTCACCACTTAGCACCTTCTCACGGATGAAGTGTATATATATCTCAATGTGTTTCGTCCTCTGATGCTTGATTTGATTATGTGCAAGAGATATGGTGCTCTAGTTGTTGCAGAACAAAGGAAAACTACCTAGATCCTCCATCTTTATCTCGTCGAACAACCTCTTCATCCATAAAGCCTCTTTTGTAGCTTCCATTGCACTTCTATACTCAACTTAAGTTGAAGAGAGAAATAGTTGGTTGCTTTTCGCTATACCAAGTAATGACACTTACATTAAATTTAAACACATAACCAGAAGTAGATTTTCTATCCAATACATCACTAGCATGATCAAAATCACAAAATCCATACAAGTTAGCATTTTCATTCTTAGTATAATGTAACCCATAATTGATTGTTCCCTTAATATATCTAAGAATTCTTTTTGCAAGATTCTAATGATCTCTATAAGGTTCTGTATAAACCTTGAAGCAATTCCTACTGCATAGGAAATATCTGGTCTAGTTATAGTTAGATAAATCAAACTACCAACTAACTGCCTATATAAAGTAGGATCAACTTTTTCACATGTAGGTTTAGGATCAAGTTTTAGTCCAACTTCCATAGGAGTAGAAATTGGTTTACAATCAATCATGTTAAAAAATTTCAATACATTGGTTGCATATTGTGCTTGAGAAACAACAATAGAATGCTTATCTTGAAATACATCCATGCCAAGAAAATGATGTAAGAGACCTAAATCAGTCATTTCAAAGTATTGTTTCAATTTTTCTTTAATTCTATGAATTAAAGTAGGACTATCACTAGTCATAAGAAAATCATCAACATATACATACAATGATAATATGAGAGCCTTCTTGCTTAATGAATAGATCATTTTTAGAAGAACAATTAACAAAACCTAACTATTTAAAGAAGGAATTAATTTTCGCATACCAAGCTCTAGGAGCTTGCTTTAAACCATACAAGGATTTTTTCAACTTATAAACATAGTTTTCTTTACTAGTTTCTTCAAATCCTTTAGGTTAAGACATGTAAAGTTCTTCTTTTAAATCACCATTCTAAAATAATTTTTCACATCCATTTGGTGGATTTCCCACCCAAATTGAGCAACAATAGCAAACAAGGCCCTAACAATACTCATCTTAGCTACAGGAGCAAAAGTCTCAACATAATCAATACCAAGTTTCTGAGTGAAACCTCTAGCAAAAAGTCTAGCTTTATGTTTGTCAATACTACCATCAACATTATATTTTACTTTGTATAACCATCTAGACCCTATAATACTTCTTTTCTCTGGAGGTGGAACCAACTCCCAGGTTTGATTTTGAATTAGGGCATTATATTCAGCCTACATTGCATTGATCCACTTCTCATCCTGAGAAGCCTCTTCAAAACTTTGCGCTCAGGTTCATACAAGGTCATTAATGCATGGTACATATATGACAACTTCTAGTCATTTTCCTAAGGTCAATAGGATTTGAAATTTCTAACACAGATTGAGCCCATTTTGGTTTCTTAGCTAGGGAGATAGGAGATTCAAAAACATCCATAACATCAACACAAAAACATCATCATGACCATTTACCAAATTTTCACTATTAGAATCGAACCATCATTAGAAGTATTGACAGGAATATCATTACCATTAGCAGATGAACAAAAATATTTTTCCAACACAACAACATTGCGATTTTCAGTTACTTCCCTTTTTACAGGGTCGTAAATCCTTAGACTTGCATAGTGTTAATACCATATTTGATGAAAATACAAGAAAATGAAGTCATATTAAGTTTCTTTCTTTTCTTTTTAGGAATATATAAAGAAACATGACTACCAAACACTTTTAAATGAGAGACATCATGTTTTTATTAGACCACTTCTCTAATGGGGTTGAAAGGTGAATAGCTTTGGTAGGGACCCTATTTAGGATGTAGACTACCGTGTTCATTTCTTCCCCACAAAAATTTGGGAAGACCAACAAAATGAAGCATAATGCGAGCCATATCTAAAATAGTCCTATTTTTTTTTTTTGTAACACCATTAGATTGGGGAGAATGAGGAGAATTTAATTCCCTTTTAATACCACAATCAATACAAAAATTTCAAATGTTTTGCTAACATATTCACCCCCATTATCTATTCTAAGTCTCTTAATTTTATAATTTGATGAGTTTTCAATAGATGCTTTAAATTCCTTAAATTTTCCAAATACATCAGATTTATTTTTAAGAAAATATGTCCAAATCATCTGGTGAAATCATCAATAAAAGTCACAACATATAAAGAACCATTTAATGAAGCTACTTCAAGAGGTCCTCTAACATCACTATGAATAAGTTCTAGAGGAGAAGAGGAACTCTCCTTAGGATGTGAGTGAAAGGGTTTAACACTTTGTTTCAAGTGTAAACACCCTTCACACACATCATGAGAAGAAGACAACACATGAAAACCTTTTACTAGATTATATCTAGACATTTCATATAAGCTTCGATAATTAACATGTCCTAACCTTTCATGCCATAGTTTTGAATTATTCAAACTTTGAGATACAAAACACGATGCAGAAGAGAAATCATCAAAAATATATAGACCATTTCTTTGAATTCCTTTAGCAATTATATTATCATCACTATCCTTGATGTACCAAGTATCCTTCAAAATTTGAATAGATAAACCATCATGAGTTAGTTGTGAACATGATAACAGATTATTTTTAAGCTTAGGAACAAATAAAACATTATTCAAAACACCATTTGCAAATTTTACTTTTCCTTTTTCTATTGCTTCTAAGGATGAGTTATCACCAAGATATACACATTCATTGATTTTCATAATATCAAATAGAGAATTGGAAATACCAGTCATATGATTTGAAGCACCTGAATCTAGAATCCATTCAAAATTAGAGGAAGAGTATAAAACAACATATAATGCAACAGTTTTAGGAGCATCATTAGAACTATCTTTTTCCTTAAATTATATTTAGAAGAGACAATCTATTTTTGGTTTTTATGGATAGGTTTTTCTTAGATTTACAATCTTCCTTTTATGTCTAAATTTACCACATTTGTGACATTTACCATTAAATCTTACACGTAATTGTTTAGAAGAAAAACTTTTCTTATCAGCAAATGAAGATTTAGTTCTACGCTTCTGATCAGGGAAGGACTTGTGAGACTTAAAATTTGGATTCTGAGTGAGAAGTCCCTGAGAGGCATTTTCCTTAGGGTTGAAGTTCATCATCACTTGCTCTTCATGTATCAGAAGAACACTCAAAGTATTTAAATATGGAAATTCATCTTCATTCTGATATTTAGAATTTAGGATAGAAATAAAATTCCTAAACTTTTCATGAATATTTAACTGAACAATAAAGTAGATTAATTTTTCACCAATTAAGTCACAATTGCATCCATCTAATTGTTATTTAATATTTTTAATCTTGGCTAAGAAATTAACTACTTTTTTGTCTCCTTTCATAGGAGTCATAAGCAATTCTAAAACAAGCTTAATAATCTTAGATAAGCACGTACCTTCATGCATGGATTCTAATTGTGTCCATACCTCTTTCGGATGTTTGATATTACCAATGTGTAGAAGATATTCATCATTCACATTGCGTAGAATCATGGAAAGGGCCTCTGTGTACGTTGTGAGAATGCATTCATATTATCCCAATCGCTTGATGACCAATGGGCGTAAGCTCGGTTCCTAAATTTTTTTCTAGAGTTTCCTTGCCATAAGTTCCAATTTAACCTTGATCTTCCAAATGTTGTAGTTGGCTCCATTTAGGATTTGGGATTTATCAAGGGAAAAGTAACTAGATGCCATTGTTTTCTGAACCTATAAAACACACCCCATTATAATATACAATGCACCACAGAGTTAGATACATATTTATCGAAAAAACCAACAATTTTAATAGAATCAGATCTAAAGGAACTATTTGATCATAACTAATTTTGTCATTAAAATGCATACTAATTAACCTCCCATGATCAAAATAATAACCCACAATATAAAGGGCTCTACATTATACCCCCGACTTATAAAAAAATTTCCAACCATATAGAAGTGAAGAAGAAACCCCTAAAAATGCATAACTTCAAATTTCTAAAAAAATTAATGTAGACAAAGATCCGGCCAACTTAAATTTGACGTCTAAATGACCATCATTCTGCCTTATTTTTGGTCTCTTTGTGGCGGTCATTTGATTTATCAATTTTAACTTGTAAAATTTCCCAAATCTTACCATCTTAAATTTGATGTCTAAATGACTGTCATTCGCCTTATTTTTGTCTGTGCATTGTCATTGTGATCATTTGACCATCAAAACTTGTTGTGTATTTCCGAATGTGAAATTTCATAATTTCTTCTCTGTATGAGTATTAGAGAGGTTATATTTTACTACAATATAATAACCTTTTATAATTTATAATGTAAATATATATATATATATATATATATATATATATATATATATATATATATAAACATTATATGTATATATATATATTTAAAATAAACACATATAACCCTTATTACGGGGGCCCCTCATGAAAAAATTTTAAAAATTTACCAAGCAAGGGAATTTAAATTCTACATTAACCTTAGAATTTACAAAGGAGACAACATTTTTCATGCTTCCAATGGAAAAAATTTAAATCCTATTTTGATGGAGCTTTGTCTCCTCCTTCATTTACCATTGACAAAATTCAACCTGCACATATTAAAATTATAGAGAAAAAAATATTTCAAATATTTTACCCTTACTTGTACACAAGTTTTCACGGGAGGTAAGAAGTTTCCAAATTTTCCACCTGTGAATTCACCTTGATTCTTCACAAAGAAAAACTTTTAGGTTGCACACAAAAAAATGGAAAGAAGGGGCCCGATTATTTTAAATACCCTTTCGGGTTGGTTGAAAAAACCCGTAAGAATTAAATAGAATAAATACAATATTATTAGATCTAAACTATTTAATTCAAACCATGCTTTGGTACCATGTTAGAATTCGAGGATTAAACAATTTACAGATTAATTCAACATTACTACATTATGTAATGTTACCATAAATATTTAAATAAACATTACATCATCACATAAGTAAATAAAGAAATACTTATAGGAAATAAATAACACATGTGACACAATATTTATAGTGGAAAACCCCAATAAGGTAAAAAGTACTTTGAAAATAACCTTTTACTTTAGATAACTTATTTTAAATCCAAGAAGATCACCTTCTCCTTTGTAACCCTAATTACCAAGGGTAAAAATAAATCACTTGATTTGGACACCTTTGATATATTTCCGAATATATCAAACGAGGACCTAAAGTTATTTTTATAGAAGGTGATCGGGTATGTCTCCGACCCACCTTTATAACCTAAAATGGTTGGCACATATACCTAGGTTAGTGTATTTAATAAATAGAAACATAAATGATTCACATTATTAAATACTTACCTAATGTATATTACCTAGGTATGAATATTTAATAATAAAAAAGTATTTCATATTATTAAATATTTAATCTATATAATAGTGATGGACCCATATTAATTAAGTTAAGGAATTTTTTTTTTTAAAGTGTTCCCAACAAAATTTCCAAGAGTCAATGACAACAGTTATCAAAACATCCTACAAAACACTAAGAGAGAGAAATTCATCCTAGCATAGATAGATTATCTTCTTTGTGGGTGCGTAGAAGAAATTTCCCCGCGCGAAGAGAGGGTGGAAAGAAACTTTTTTCTCCCAGCATGCAAGAAGAGCGCGAAGAGACTCTTTTTCTCCTGGCGTGCAAGATGGGTGCGAAAGAGACTCATTTTCTCTGTGCATGCAAGACGGGGTGTGCAAAGACTCATTTTCTCATGGGCATGCAAGATGGGTGTGCAAGAAGCTCTAGGCATGCAAGTGCGGTGTAAGAGGTTCTCGGTGTGTAAGAGGCTTTTCCTCTTCTGTGAACTTCAGAAGGCCATAACTTTTGATAGGGAACTCTGTTTTTGGAAAACGAGGAATTTTGGAAATCTCTCGATGTCCTCTTTGCACAAAAACCTTAAGAATTTAATTTGGATAAATTTTAAGGGTCAATTTTGAGAAAATCTCTATAGGCTTATAAAATGAAAATTGGTAACATTTGACTTATAAATTTTGTTCAATTCAACTTCCTTCCTTTCTCAACATGCCAAATAGACATGGAGGGTTGCACTTAGGTAAATTTAGGATGGATTTCAAGGGTTAATTTGTTTGATGGATTTGCAAATCAAGATTTCCAATTGTACACAACAAGAAGTCTGCAATTTTTCCTTTGCTTGATCTGAACGGTTCTTTAAAAGTTTCTTAAGTATTTTAGTTTGGTTGGGGTCATTTTAGTCATGCAACTACAATTTAATTGTTTCATTTCATTTCCTAAGGTTGCAGGGTTGTTCTGTTTCAATTTTTGATTAATAATTGCCAGTATGAAAATTATCTAACAAAGCTCAAATTCGAATAGATTTATTTACATTTACCAACTTTAATCTATGAATTCATTCCAACCAAATCTAACATACTAAGTTGATTTAAATCAAAATGTGCAAAAGCCAAAAGATACAGTTCTGATTTTCAAATCATACATTTTCAAAAGAGCATTATGACATTTCTTCATACGTATTTCAAGACTTTCAATGGAGATCTCATAATGCATTTCAACAATCATATTTTAAATACAATAAGTGCCATTTGAGGAAATATAATACAATCTTCTATTAATTCAGAAATGATATCCTTACAACTTTCTCTTTCATTCCTTGAAATACAACATACAACATTCATGTCTTTCATATTCTTTCAAAAGCAAAAAACAAAGTATATCTCTTTTACATTTTGAATTACAACTTTCATAGCCAATACAAAACATCATTCCATCACCAATAATATACAAGTTCATCCACTTCAAAGTGGGAAAGGGTTACAATAAACAATAATCTCAACAAGGACTATCAAAATTGTCTTTTCCTTTCTCCAGGACAACAACATGAAGATCCATCATTTTCAATTTTGATCACAACAAAGGTAGGGGAAAGGCAACGCTCTCCACCCAACCAAGACATCCAATGAAAGGAGAATCCATCCTTCTTCATTGGCCCCGAGCCCCAACCACAATGCAATAAGAAATGTGTTTCAACTCATGGAAACAACAGGCTTCCACAAACACACATGCAAACTTCACATTAAAACACATAGTCCAAAATAAAATGTAGTTTTACAACCACATTAAGACATAACAAACAAAACTCAGGCTTCATCATGCAAGCCAAAGGAGAAAGAAACTATGGGGATGCTACTTATGCCTCCCAAAGGGGAAATGGGTATCACCACCCTGAGAAAAAACTACCAAAATATAACATTTCAAATCCCTGACATGCCCTTATGCCTCCCCAAGTACCCCTTATTCCTCACATTTCCTTATGCCTCCCCAACCTCTTATGGCACCCCATAATGAGTAAAGAAATGCAAGCTATTTCTTTGTAAGGTGGAACCCAAATCCCAACTCCCTCCACACTTATACCTCCCCAAAACACTTATGCCTCCCACAAAATAAACCCCATAGCCTTCTCCTACACCATTCCTAGGCCATCTACCCAACAACCCACAAACATGCTAAAACATTCACAACAATAACATTCAACCATTTACATATACAATAAAAGAAAGAAAGAAGGGCATTTCAAGAGCCAAGCTCCTACCTCTCCATGATGGAGTTTGTTCCAAGTCCAAAACAACAAGCTTTCCAATGCAAAATAGTCCAAGATCAACAATCCACAAGCATGCAACAATCTCAATCTTCTCCAAAAGCAAGAGCTCTCAAAACCCAAAAGAAGTCTCCCAAAAATGAAGTGATAAAAGTGAAGCAACCCAAAAACAAGCTAAAGAATTCCAATTTATAGAAGAGGGAAGGGAAGAGGATGAGGTGGATCCATGTAGGATGCCACTTCACACATCCTCAACTCCAACACAAAAGTCAACTTCATTCTCCAATGCATAATCAATAGGTGGGTGAATAATATGACAATTTTACTTACACACTCAAATCAAACCCACACCCCAAAGGACTGAAATTAAAACATGTAAGAAAAGTGCAATAAAAAAACATTCAACTTGACTTACAAAAATGCATAAATAAGGTCTAAATTTAACCCTCCAACCATAGGCAAGGTTGGTATACAAATTTAAGAGGTATGGGACAAGTTTAACTTGTCCCACAAGCCTCCAAAATCAGCCTCCAAGGACAAATTCGAATTTCAAAGAAGATGAAGTGTTTCTTACTCCAAAATCAACTTACATATCTCTTACACATCACTTACACATGTCTTACAAAATTTTAATTCAAGGCCAACAACTCTATTAATTACCTTCTTGTGACATATTTTAATTAACTAACTTTACAACATGATTACTCACAATATTAACACACCATTTAATAAATAATGAAAGGGGTCAATGCACCACAAAATAAACACATGCAAACATTAACAAAGGGACCAAATAAAAGAAAATACATAAAATCCCTTGGTCACATTTGAAGGTGATCCCCCATGGGAATCCCTAACACAAACAAACACACACAAACAAATACAGTTGCCATGGTGACCTTGCTGAATTCATCTAGAATTCCAAAGTGGTTGGTCTCCAATCCCCGATGTTTGTTGTGATATTTTAAACTCGTAAAAATACAAATACCTCCTTTGGCCTCGTGGCCACATCAAGAACATCCAAATGAATATAATATACTTCCAAAGTCATCAATATATATATGAATCACAACAATCATCAAGACAATCAACAATATCACTTACAATTTCATCAACAACTATATCATCATCAATCTTTAATTCAATTTTCATTTTCTAGGTCTACTCAAAATATCCAATTATCGCAAGTCCAAACAACATCTATAATATAACCATGTCAAACAGTATATCAACAACAATATATAAAATGTATAAAATGTCCCCAATAACACCATGTATCAGATATGAACCAAGTCAACAATAATCCATGCTCTAACATCTAACATCATACTAAATCAAAACTATAATAATGTCCATAATATAGTCAACAGTGTCATGATCAAGTATCAAAAGGTGTCAAAGGGAAGTGGGCACTACATCCCCCTCCCCTTAGACTCGACTTCCTCCTGGAAGTCACTGGAATAGATGGGGAAATTGAACTCATAACAATGTAGCATCCTCCCAAGTAGCTATAGTCTCATCATATCTATCCCACTGCACTCGCACCTGATCAATATCTCTACCTCGAAGGCCCAGGGTCCTATGATCTATAATGTGAATGGGCTCCACCATCACCTGCCCCTGATCTTGCACCTGTAATGAGGTCCAATCCAAGCACATGAGAAGGATCTGCAATATATCTCCTAAGGACTGAAACATGAAACACATCATGTACGTGAGACAAGCTAGGTGGCAATGCTAGATGGTAGGCCAAAGGGCCGATACACTCCAAGATCTCAAAAGGACCAATGAATCTAGGAGCTAACTTAGAACCTTTTCCATAATGGATAGGGCTCTTATGTGGTCTGACATGAAGGAACACCTTCATGCCCACATCAAAACTACGGTCAATCCTATGTTGATCTGCATACTTCTTCTACATGTCTTGTGCCTCCTGTAGTCTCTGTCTGATCAAAACCACCTGCTGCTCCATGTCCTGTAACAAAGCTGGTCCAAGAGAAACCCTGTCCTCTAACTGTCCCAAGCTAAGAGGTGTCTTGCACTCTCTGCCATACAAGGCCTGAAAAGGAGCCATGCCTATAGAACTGAAAACTATTATTGTAGGAAAACTCCACCAAGTACAAGTACTCCTCCCATCTCGACTGATGATCCATAACATACATCCTGAGCATATCCTCTAAGATCTGATTCACCCGCTTAGTCTGTCCATCTATCTCGGGTGATATGCTATGCTGAAATTGATCTTCGTCCCGAGGGCATGTTGCATGGTAGTCCAAAAATGGGAAGTGTACAAAGGATCGGTCACAAATTATCTTCCACGTGGAATCCCATGCAACCGACGATGATCTCATCCAGATAAACCCATGCCACTACACTAGTTGTATAAGTGGTCTTCATTGGAGAAAAGTGAGCCACTTTTGTCAATTTATCCACCGTGACCATGATGGTGTCGTGGTGATATCTCGACATCGGTAGCCCAACAATGAAGTCCATGGAAATGGTGTCCCACTTCCATTTCGGTATAGCATGAGGAAAGAGAAGGCCAACTGGATGTCTGATGCTCAACCTTCACTTTCTGGCACTCTAAACAACGTGACACAAACTGAGCCATGTCTCTACGAAGTCCTCTCCAATGGTATAACTATCTCAATGTAGTGCATCTTCTTCACCCTAGGATGGGTTGAATAGGGTGCATGATGTGCCTCTGTCAGAATATCCTGTCTCAAGCCTCCATCTGGGAACATAAATCCAACCTCTTGTGCCTGAGAATTCCATCTACCTCTAATGAGAAACCATCAAACTTCCCCTCAAGGGGTCTCTGGGACTCGATCTCTGCTCTCGCTGCAATGTAGAAGAAGTCGTCAAGAGGAAGTTGTTGTAGAATCCTACTCCACAAATATGTGCCCACTGAAGTGGCCATAACCACATGTCTCCATCTGCTGAGAGCATCTACAACCACATTCTCCTTCCCTTTCACATGCTCTATCTCCATATCATACTCACAAAGCAACTCCATCCAAACGCCACTGACGAGCATTGAGATTGGGCTGCATGTGAAGATGGTGAAGACTCAAGTGATCTGTCCTGAGTGTGAATCTCGACCAAGAAGAAAGTGTCTCCATCGAATCAAGGTGTGAACCACTACCGCAAGCTCAAGATCATGAGTCAGATAATTGAGCTCATAATCCTTGAGTTTGTGAGACTCAAAAGCCACTACTCTTCCCTCCTGCATCAACACACCTCCAAGTCCTACCAAAGAAGCATCGTGCATATGAAAAACTCACCCTGTGGATCCGCACTGCAAGAATGGGTGTTGTTGTGAGGCACTCCTTTAGTGTCCTAAAGGCCTGCTCACATCTATCTAACCAATCAAACTTCTTCCCTTTTCTTGAAGGGAAGTGATGGGGTGCACAATCCATGAGAAGTCCTAAACAAACCTCTGTAATAACCTGCTAACCCCATGAAGTTGCACACCTCAGTCATAAGTAGTGGGTGCTGGCCAATCCATAATGGCTCTAATCTTAGAAGGATCGACTGTGATACCTTCCCTAGAAATGATGTGACCCAAATATTGCACCTCTATCTGAAAGAAGGCACACTTCTCCAAGTTCCGTAAAGTTGCTACTCACGAAGACACTGAAGAACCTGATGAAGGTGCCCCTCATGCTCCTCATGTGTACATGAGTAAATCAAAATGTCATCAAGGAAGATGAGCATGAAGTGATCTAAGAAAGTCTTGAATACCCCATTCATCAAACTCATAAATATTGTGGGGGCATTCATCAAACCAAAAGGCACCACTGTGAACTCATAGTGCCCATATCTCATACAAAAAGTGGTCTTATGAATATCCACCTCTCGTAATCCTCAGCTGATGATAGCTGACTTAAGATCAATCTTAGAGAAAATTGTGGCTCCCTTCATCTGATCAAACAAATCATCTATGCATGGAAGGGGATAATGATTCTTGATCGTTACCTTGTTCAATTGGTAAGGTAATCAATACACAACCGCAAGGATCCATCCTTCTTCTTCACAAAATCACTAGTGCACCCCAAGGGGATACACTAGGATGGATTAGGCCTTTCTCCAAAAGGCCCTCAAGTTGCAACTTGAGCTCACAGAGCTCTGGTGTGGTCATCGGTAAGGTGCTTGTGAGATAGGCTCTACTCCCGGAACCAAGATCTATATGGAAGTCAATCTCACGTGGGGGTGGTAACCCCGGTAGCTCCCCTAGAAAGACATCTGAAAACTCTCTCAAAATGGGATGATCATCTAGCGATGGCCCACTAGACCCATCTCTAGAGATCATCACACTAATCGTGACAAAAACATCTGACAACCCCATCACACACACCACTTGAGCTGCATAGCGAGAGATGGTGTGAATGGAAATAGGTCTCCTAACCCCTAAGATCACTGACTCAACTCCTAGATCATCTACACAAGATATAGTCTTATGGTAACAATCCATCCTAGCCCTATGTGCAGACAACCAATCCATACCCAAGATGACTCCATACGAGCCCAAAGGAAGGATACGAAGATCGAGGTAGTGGTGAAAGGTCCCAAATCCACTACACACTCCTTAACTAAGGAGTCCACTGAGATCTTGGCTCCGAAGCCATCTCAATGTCCCAACTAAGACCCTGCCTAACTGCCACCACCAGCTCTACATCACTCTACTAAAGATGGTGCAATAAAAGAATATGAAGAACCAGAATCAAACAAAATAGAGGTAGGAATACCACCAATACTACTGTGGTCTCAATAATTGTACTGATGCTCATCTGGTGGTTCTCAACCACTGCATAGATCGATGACTATGTCCCATGTCACCAATGGTAGGCTCTGAGATCTGTGTCTTACCCTTGTTAAGAGGGTTTTGAGGGAAATCTCTCCAAAAATGTCCATCAACACCGCAACCAAAACAACCACCTGATCCTCTCCCATGTGTAGCAAGTCCAAGTCCGGTGGTACTCTGGAGGTATGTGGTGTGGATCCTGATGATCCGGCTATGGACTGTTGAGGTCTCTACTGGTGAGCTCTTACTGACTGAGCCCTCTGGGCACCTGTGTCCTGATGGGACCCCTAGGAGGAGGCCCCATACTCGACCTCTGTGTGCATCAAATCTCTTGTGGAGGTCTATAAGGTGGGTGGGACTGCTGCTGCTGCTGTGGTCTAAAAGATGACTATGTTGAACCCTATCCACCATGAGGAGGAGGAGGTACTGACCCCCTCGACCTATTGTCCTACATCTATTGGATACGGCTCCAGACTTGGTCTCTAGCCTGTTGGGTCTTTCCCGAGTCTCCTCTGCTATATAGGCCTTCTCAATGGCCTCAGCTAATGTCTGTGGACAATGGATCCAAACTACACCTCCAATGTCAAGATTCAGGCCCCGGATGAACCTGTGGATCCATACCTACTCATCTTGCATGTAATCAACATATTGGAGTAGATCCAAAAATCTTCTCTCATACTCAGCCAATGTAAGAGATGCTGTCGAGGTCATGAAACTCATCTATCCTCTATTGTATGAACCTCTCGTGACAAATATCTGCTCTGAAACTCCTCAAAGAGCTCCTAGGTAACTATCTCAGAATCAACATGGAGCTTCTGCTCCTCTATCCTCCACCAGACACCTACTCCATCTCTTAGTAGATGGATCACAACATGAGCTTTCGTGTTGCTAGAACAAGGGTAGAGCTTGAAGCATCCACTCAAGCTCACCAACCAGGCCTCTTCCTGAAATCCACCTACGTCACCAAGAATAATGTGATGGCCATAGCTTCAGGATCTCCCTGATGTGGTCTGAAGTATGTAGTCTGATGACCCCTAGGCCCCCTGCATGCTCATCTCTAAGCCTAGGGCTCCGAGACCTATCTCTGTGTCCTAAAACTCGGTCTCCATGTCCCCTCTGTGGTGACTCTACTCTGACTGACTCCACATGGGAGTTCTCTCTCCTCTATGCTCCTCGCTATGCCGAGGAGATGCACATGAGCCTCAATGGATGTCACCCTATCATGTCCGATTGGATGTGCTCCTATGGTCCTCTCGCGTAGAGCGGCATTAACATCCTAAAGTGTCTGTAAAATATGTGGTAGGATAGCTGCTACAACATGATCTGGTGGTGGTAAGTCTAGGTCTATGTGAAAATACCCCTCATCTTGTCTCATGCCTCCTACACAGACCAAGGTGAGAGTTAGTTCATTTTCTAGGTTTTATTCAGTTTTCCATGTTCACTAATTATGTAATTTCAAACAAAGTTGTTCTCTAGATTTGAAAGTGTGCTAGGTTTAATATTGTACTAGGTTTAAAGTTCATGTCTCAAGTCTTCTAGTGTGCCCAAGGGTCCAAGATTTTGAACCCATGGCTCTGATACCAAGTGTAATGCCACCTAAATTCCCCCACTCGAGACCAAGAACAACCTAGGTTTAGTTAGGAAAAGTTAAGGAATATTTTTTTTAAGTGTTCCCAAAAAATTTCCAAAGTCAATGACAACAATTATCAAAACATCCTACAAAACACTAAGAGAGAAATTCATCCCTAGCATAGATAGATTATCTTCTTGTGGTGCGTGGAAGAAATTTCCCTGGGTGCAAAAGAGAGGTGCGGAAAGAAACTTTTTCTTCGGGGCAAGTGGAAGAGAGGCGGAAGAAACTTTTTTTTCTCCAGGAGTGCGCAAGACATGGGTGAAGAGCTCATTCTCTCCCAGGCATGCAAGATAGGCATAGAAGAGACTCATTTTTCTCATGGGCATGCAAGACGGGTGTGCAAGAGACTCATTTTCTCATGGGTGCACAAGGGGCAAAGCAAGAAGCTCATGCAGCATCAAGCAAGAGCTGGGCATAAGAGAGATGGGCGCAAGAGGCTTTTCCTCTTCTGCAAACTTTAGAAGGCCATAACTTTTGATAGGGAACTCATTTTTGGAAAACAAGGACTTTTCGGAAATATCTCAACGTCCTCTTTGCACAAAAACCTTAAGAATTTAATTTGGATAAATTTTTAAGGGTCAATTTTGAGAAAATTCTCTGTAGGCTTATAAAATGAAAACTGGTAACATTTGACTTATAAATTTTGTTCAATTCAACTTCCTTCCTTTCTCAACATGCCAAAAAGACATGGAGGGTTGCACTTAGGTAAATTTAGGATGGATTTCAAGGGTTAATTTTTTTGATGGATTTGCAAATCAAGATTTCCAATTATACACAACAAGAAGTCTGTAATTTTTTTTGCCTTTGCTTGATTTGAATGGTTCTTTAAAATTTTCTTAAGTATTTTAGTTTGGTTGGGGTCATTTTAGTCATGTAACTACAATTTAATTGTTTCATTTCATTTCCTAAGGTTGTAGGGTTGTTTTGTTCAATTTCTGATTAATAATTGCTAGTATGAAAATTATCTAACAGAGCTCAAATTTGAATAGATTTATTTACATTTACCAACTTTAATCTATGAATTCATTCCAACCAAATCTAACATACTAAGTTGATTTAAATCAAAATGTGCAAAAAAAAAAGATACAAGTTCTGATTTTCAAATCATACATTTCTGCAGAACAGAGCATTATGACATTTCTTCATACGTATTTCCAGACTTTCAATGGAGATCTCATAATGCATTTCAACAATCAGATTTTAAATACAACAGTGCCATTTGAGGAAATATAATACAATCTTCTATTAATTCAGAAATGATATCCTTACAACTTTCTCTTTCATTCCTTGAAATACAACATACAACATTCATGTCTTTCATATTCTTTCAAAAGTAGAAAACAAAGTATATCTCTTTTACATTTCAAATTACAACTTTCATAGCCAATACAAAACATCATTCCATCACCAATAATATACAAGTTCATCCACTTCAAAGTGGGAAAGGGTTACAATAAACAATAATCTCAACAAGGACTATCAAAACTGTTTTTTTCCTTTTGCTCCAGACAACAACATGCAGATCCATCATTCTTCAATTTTGATCACAAAAAGGCAAGGGAAAGACAACGCTCTCCACCCAACCAAGACATCCAATGAAAGGAGAATCCATCCTTCTTCATTGGCCCTCAAGCCCCAACCACAATGCAATAAGAAATGTGTTTCAACTCATGGCAAAAAATAGGCTTCCACAAACACACATGCAAACTTCACATTTAAAAAACACATATCCAAAACAAAAGAATGTAGTTTACAACCACATTAAGACATAACAAACAAAACTCAGGCTTCATCATGCAAGCCAAAGGAGCAAGAAACTATGGGGGATGCTACTTATGCCTCCCAAAGGGGAAATGGGTATCACCACTGAGAACAAACCACCAAAATATAACATTTCAAATCCCTGACATGCCCTTATGCCTCCCCCAAGTACCCCTTATTCCTCACATTTCCTTATGCCTCCCCAACCTCTTATGGCACCCCATAATGAGTAAAGAAATGCAAGCTATTTCTTTGTAAGGTGGAACCCAAATCCCAACTCCCTCCACACTTATACCTCCCCAAAACACTTATGCCTCCCACAAAATAAACCCCATAGCCTTCTCCTACACCATTCCTAGGCCATCTACCCAACAACCCACAAACATGCTAAAACATTCACAACAATAACATTCAACCATTTACATATACAATAAAAGAAAGAAAGAAGGGCATTTCAAGAGCCAAGCTCCTACCTCTCCATGATGGAGTTTGTTCCAAGTTCCAAAACAACAAGCTTTTCCAATGCAAGCAAGTCCAAGATCAACAATCCACAAGCATGCAACAATCTCCAATCTTCTCCAAAAGCAAGAGCTCTCAAAACCCAAAAGAAGTCTCCCAAAAATGAAGTGATAAAAGTGAAGCAACCCAAAAACAAGCTAAAGAATTCAATTAATAGAAGAGGGAAGGGAAGAGGATGAGGTGGATCCATGTAGGATGCCACTTCACACATCCTCAACTCCAACACCAAAAGTCAACTTCATTCTCCAATGCATAATCAATAGGTGGGTGAATAATATGACAATTTTACTTACACACTCAAATCAAACCCACACCCCAAAGGACTGAAATTAAAACATGTAAGAAAAGTGCAATAAAAACATTCAACTTGACTTACAAAAATGCATAAAGAAGGTCTAAATTTAACCCTCCAACCATAGGTAAGGTTGGTATATAAATTTAAGAGGTATGGGACAAGTTTAACTTGTCCCACAAGCCTCCAAAATCAGCCTCCAAGGAAAATTGAATTTCAAAGAAGATGAAGTGTTTCTTACTCCAAAATCAACTTACATATCTCTTACACATCACTTACACATGTCTTACAAAATTTTAATTCAAGGCCAACAACTCTATTAATTACCTTTCTTGTGACATATTTTAATTAACTAACTTTACAACATGATTACTCACAATATTAACACACCATTTAATAAATAATGAAAGGGGTCAATGCACCACAAAATAAACACATGCAAACATTAACAAAGGGACCAAATAAAAGAAAATACATAAAATCCCTTGGTCACATTTGAAGGTGATCCCCCATGGGAATCCCTAACACAAACAAACACACACAAACAAATATAGTTGCCATGGTGACCTTGTTGAATTCATCTAGAATTCCAAAGTGGTTGGTCTCTAATCCCCGATGTTTGTTGTGATATTTTAAACCTGCAAAATACAAATACCTCCTTCGGCCTCATGGCCACATCAAAACATCCAAATGAATATAATATACTTCCAAAGTCATCATATATATATATATATATATATATATATATATATGAATCACAACAATCATCAAGACAATCAACAATATCACTTACAATTTCATCAACAACTATATCATCATCAATCTTTAATTCAATTTTCATTTTCTAGGTCTACTCAAAATATCCAATTATCGCAAGTCCGAACAACATCTATAATATAACCATGTCAAACAAGATATATCAACAATAATCCAGTATATAAAATGTATAAAATGTCCCCAATAACACCATTTGAGATATCAAGATAATTACATGGTAAAGAATGTACCCAACATTGTAATAGTGATATGTGGTGTACCTCAACTATGTGACCTAACCCTCTTGTTGATTGAAACCCTTGCTACAATGTTTGGCATGCCATTTCTCTTGTTAAGACTTGGCTCTATGATATTTACATGCTTATAGATGGATGAAGCTACACTCTTTGACGTGGTTGAATGCTTCATATGTTGGTGTATATGATTGGACTTATCTTCATTCAACATCCGTCCACCTAGTTGGTTCGTCATCTCATTTAGTGATAATAGGTCATAGGTTTAATAAGTCAATAGGGTTGTGTACATGTGTCATGCACAAGAGTTATACAACACTCATATATGTACCCCTTCTTTTAGATCTATGAGCATGCCATACATGCTATTGTCTTTCTCTACTTGATTCTTATTGTGATTCGATATCTTTCTTACTACGCGAAGTGTTCACGACTCCATTAAAGTGTAGCCATGATCAATGTGCGTAGATTTCTGTGTCAATTCTCGTAGTCAATCCAACATCATACTTTTAGTATGGACTACCCTATATGATGAACAACTAGTTTTAGAAATTTTAGGAACCCTTTGAGTGCTTTCGGAATGATGTCCGCATGATAGGAGCTTGTATGAATGTCAAGTGAGTTATAAGGTGATAATGAATTTATTATATAGTATTCCATATAATAAATGTCAAGTGCTTTTGAGAATGATGTCCGCAATAGGAGCTTGTATGAATGTCAAGTGAGTTATAAGGTGATAATGAATTTATTATATAGTATTCCATATGTGATATATTCTAATAAGGATAGCCCTAGGAAAATGAAATGACCCAAATAACAAATTGAAATTACAAAAATCAATGATTTTGAATGTGAGCATCTGTCTTAGTAAGGATACAAAAACAAGCTTGGCATTACACAAGGACAAGTTACCAAATTTTAATGTCTACAAAAACACTTGTACACTCCCATATTGTGTTATTTTTCATGATTCAAACCCCTTACGCATATAATACAAGCCATTATTTTGGAAATACACATTGATTATGTTGTGCCGACCACTCATGGGTATCTCAAATATTTTCCCATGCATATTTCATCTTATTAGGTTGACACTTTTAATCAACTTGATGAATTTGGACTCTCTAAATTAATAAGAGATGAAAATGTCTATGATGGTAGTATGTTCAGCTCTATTTTTCAATTTTTCTATGATGAATTTGACATTCAATGCCTCTTCCACTAGAGTGTTCAATTTTTTTGCAGTTCATATGTTTGTGGAGACAACAATATATTACACTTTCACCAACATTGGATTCATGAATATCCAATACATAATATTTTAGGCATCACAAATTGGGATTGATTTGTGGTGAACATGACCATGCCCTATCAATTGGACACATTAAAAGGGGATGGATTTTATTTGTTGTGGCTATGTATCTTTATCAACATTAAAATTCAATTGTGGCATCTCTGCAACTAGTTCAAATTTTAAAAATCTTTTCTCCTCAATCAATACATTTGTTAACATACAACCTTATCCATTTTCTATTAAATGAAGGATGTCTCCACTATTGAATAATAATGTTACCTTGCAAGATATGCCAACCTATATAAATACATACGACATAAGTTCATCATCTTCTTTCCATAAAATCCTTTGTCACCGTAAGTATTTAATTTGAAGTTCCTAAGATCTACAATTGAGAAATACGCGTCTTGCAAAAAACAAAAAGTGTGTAGACTAATAATTTTCTTTATCAAAAATAATAATTTTTTTAGTAGAACTCTATAAAAGATCAAAACTTGTGTAAAACATCAACATTATTTTTTATCTCTTCATCATATGAAATCGACAATACATGAGCTAACACAACACATAACAAAATCAGCTTGTTGCATATATTACTATCACTCTTAAATAAAGGACATGCCAATCCATTCATGTCAAATTTGTAAGAAAATCCATTTCAACCTTAACATGATGTGTTTAAAAAAGACAACAAAATATACATGAGATTGAATTTGCATGAAATCATGCCTCACCATAAAAGAATTTGTTTTCCTTCTTCAATAAGCTTGATAAACGAAACCTTTCAAAAATTTGTGTCTCCTTAGCACATCATAACGGTTCTTTTGTTTCGTCTATTATAATTCTCTTTGATATTGAAGAAAGGCTAGTTTATTAAGATCTTTCATTTGTGCAAATTAGGCATCATTCCCACAAATAACCCCAATTCACCTTAAAGGGGGTAGTTATAAATTTTCTAACTAATGTTGGCATAATTAAAAAAACATTTTTATGCTACATAGAGGATACAAAAACAATTTCTATTGTCTTAAAAGGGTGACTTGAATATAAAAATCCTTATTGATAAAGAAATGTGTGTTAATGTCACTATGAGATATCTTAAATAATTATGCATAACATCATTGTACCACATGAAAAATGTAAAAGTGAACCATGATTGGGACCATATTCTATACTCAATAATTGATAGTGGTTAAAACAACCATAAACAAGATGCACATAGTCCTCTCAAAAGCTAGTCTTCTAAAAAGGATAGTGTTAATGCCAATGCCTATGACACACTCATTCATGGGTTTATAGATCCCACAACTATTCACTCTGATTTTTTTAAATATAAATAGCTCCATCTAAAGTCTTCAAACCACTTGGCATATTCCAAGATAAATTTTCCAAAGAAATGAACTTTCCCATTTTTTTGGGGATCCTCTAACGAAATCACTACGAGGAAAATGTTATATTAGAAAATAGCTCAACGAGAATTCTTTAATTCTGATCAACAATTTTCTTATCACATAACCAATATTTTATTTAAAGCAATAACAATACTTATTGAATAGGTTGGGTGTTGCATTTGGGTTAGGATCAGAAAATGGAAACCAAAAGGCCAAACCTTGAATGTAAAGGATGTCAAATACAATCCCAACCTAGAAATTTTTTAAAATATGACATCAAACACATTGGTTTCAAGAAAAAATGAATTTCCCTAACCATTTACACCAATCCAAAAAAATTGTATGCCATGATTTTCTTGTTAGCCCCCTTACTTTTCCCCCACCTTTTCTAATGTAGAACATTGGTGATTACCTCTTACTACAACTCTTACAAATCTATACAAATGTTATCAATATGCCCTTCCTATAGGTAAACCACAACCTCCTAATTTCCATGGTGACAAATTTTTAGTGAAAATGATTTAGTCACTTATTTTTTTAATTAAAAACATAGATTAAATGTGTTGAAATAACTACTTTTCTAGGACAATTCTATTTATGGAGAAATAGATGACTACTTTTGGATCACTAAATTCCAAAAATGAGGGAATTCCTATAGACATTAGATGATATTAGTGAAAAATCCTCCGATAGTGACAATCAAACTATCGAAGCCTTTGTAGACAAGTACATAATCTGTAGCATTGAAATGTTTCCTCAAGATATAGCAAAACTACAACACCATCACCACATGTAAAGTTGATTTTTTTGTTGTAGATACAATTTCATGCAACACCAATGAAAAACAAAGATAATTTAACCATATATAGAAGAAAACTAGGTTGCTACTATAAATGTGATTTCTATTTTTTACCTTGCTCTTGAAAATAGGCGATACAAAATTGAGTTACATATGATATGTTCCTTGTAGAACTTGACATAGATGAACCCAACTACATACAAGTAATACAAACAACGTTCAAAAAACAAACCTTATTCTTGAAAATAAATCCTAATCAATCATGGACTAATATTTTTGTAAGGAACATGCACTTACTATGACAAGAAAATATTGATGTATAATTTGTACTTAACGTATATGCAACAACAACATATTGTTCCTTATATATGAAAAAATGTTTGATTTATGAAAAAGTGTTTAGAAGAATTTAGTGTAAACATCAAACAACACATCTTGATGTTATTCAAATGATTTTGGGCCTTATTAATGCAACACTCAACGCACAATAATGTTTACCTGTTAGGAAATATATCTTAGTGCTCCATTTTATGGGTGAATAATAATTACATGTGTAATTATTATTATGGTAAATTAGTGAAAGTACATTTACTATGTAAATGTAAATGGTAAATGTAAAATGTAAATGTAAATGGTAAATGTAAAATGTGGTTAGTATGTGGTAAGTTAGTAAGTTAGAATAATAAAACAATTAGTATTGTTTTATTATTATATTGGTGAGAGGTTGAAACCATATGGGTGTATGGTTGTATATGAAGACAAATGTTGTTGTAAGGATTGTTATTTTACATCTCCTATATAATGGAGTGTAATAATAATAAAAATATAATATAGAGTTGTTGATTTCAATTATTATGCAGTGTAGCTATTTCATGGATTCTTTGTATTAGATCGAGTAATTTCTACATACACAACAAACAAATCATAGAGTATTGTTTATTCCTCTAAATAATAGCTCAAGGAAATATACTTTCATAAACACTTCCAATCCTGAAGATCACACATTCATTATAAAACCTCCTACATTACTGTAGTAAGACTCGACTACTCTAAAAACATAATGTGCTAATCCATCATAGAAATATTACATGGAAATTCCACCTTTTATAAACATCATATGCTTGGCTGAATTTTCTTCCATGTATAGCAAAATCAATAGTAAAATACAACCTTGAACAAAACCATGTATCATATGATTTTCAATTACTATGAACATTTAAACATTGAAATTTATTTCCATGAGATACTTATGCTTTATGTTTCATTCTTAAACACCAAAGAATCACTAATTTTTTTCTCAACTTAGATAGATGTATACACATTATATAAAAAAACCATTCTTATGAATGCATCTAAATTTTTATGCCATCCATCCAAAATGGGGAGATATCAAGACAACTCTACACGATTTGGAATCTTCTATAAATAATGATGACAAGTCAAACTCTTTCCATAAGCAAGATTCATAAACCCATGAAGACTATGACATACAACATGATTTGCCTTTTCTTAATCTTATTTCAAAATAGGCCAACACCCTTCGATACAATTCAATGCCACATACTACAAAGACATGTAATTACTGAATAAGAGACAACTAGAAATTATATTTAATACATTTCATTTTTAAAAAATAAAGATCGATAATGCTGATTTACATTTTTGACCGGTGGTATCTAAACATGAAAAACTTTCATTACAAAATCGATATTTGAAACTTGGAAACACATCTACAAAAACTTTATTAGTGACTCCATAAATTTTAAATTCTTAATCTTATCTTTCATTGGATAACACTTAATTCTTAATTCTTAATCTTAATCTTATCTTTAATCTTTGGGGAGTAACACTTCATTCCACTCTCTTGTTGCCTTGGATATGGAAAAACATTATGATCAATTGCAACTTGCTCTTATAGATGAGATATCCTTGGTTGAAGGTCATCTATTATAATTCAAAGACATAAAAATAAGATAAATAAACACATGTCAACAACATATTTTGGTGGCATTGACATGGTCTTTTATGGTGAAATTTAACAACCACACTGTTAATGATTTTCTTGTCTTTGATAATCCTAAAATTTCAAGAGAAATAATTGCATACGATTTCTAGAAAAAAATGTCACAATTTTTGAACTAATTGAAACCATGCACAATCTAAGAATGACCTTACTTTTTAAAATAATTCTCACATATACCATGTGCTAAGTGATCCAATTTTCCCATTCATTCCTCTTCTATAAAAATTTAGATGTTAAAAAATTTAATGACAAGATGCTTGCACTTTCTCCAAGTGAGAACATTATCATCTATTCAATCCACCAACAAAAAAATCATATGAAGAGATGCAAATCTACTCAAAGATAATAAGAAAATATAACTAAAGAAAGACACTCTTGATGAAATATTTGTTATCAATTGTGACTTTCAAAATGGGCTAGTTAATGGCTTAAACGAGGTTTTTAGAGATTATGTAATGACATTTGACTTTGAATTGGTGTGGATAAAATTTAATGACTCAAGCATTGGTCATGAAAAAATCTAAATACACACACATGTTTACATTTGAAATTTAACTTGGTTGGTTTCCAATTATTTGTATTGCTAGAACCTTTTATAAAACATCATACAAGACACTTGTCACAATTGGAAAATAGTTTCCCATTCATATTTGTTGCACACTCACAATACATAGAGCCCAAGGGCTTTTAATGGATAAACTTGAATTTAGCCCTATTGGAGTGGTTGGCCACGTTTTGGCATAAAAAAATCTTTTGCATATCAGAAGCATCAATCAATTATATTTGTTATCCCCTTTAACAAAAAAATAATATCAACATTAAACAATCAATTGTTGCGTAATTGGATCATCTCCAAGATGAAGCAAGATGAAATATTGGTGATGATTACTCCATTGATTTTTCTTATTTCCTTCTCATTTATTCACTAAATACATGCAATATTTGAATTCCCAAGGAAGAAATTCTTCATGACCATGATTTAATGCAATTTTATATTGTGTGTTTGCAAGAAATTCATATGGATTTTCCCATTCCAAACAATTTTGTTCTGGGTTACCAATGTTTCTTTGCATATCATGTACATGTACTTGCAATTTGTACTGAGACACATATAGCTCTATTGTAAACATTTCAGTTTTGAAATGCAAATGTAGAGAGCACTCCTTGTAAATATATTGTCACGTGAACAATATATAACAACCATTAATGTTTACACCACACCTAAATCAAACTTGCAAAACATACTTTCCATTTTGAATGAGGCTTTGCATAATGTGCATGGAAATATCCTTGTTGATGTTTTGTGAGACTTGAATATTGGTATGCATAAACAAATAAAAAAATCAAAGCTTCTCACGACATACATGCAAAAGCATAATTTCTATTTATGCATTTAGTAATTGTTAGAGTAGGTATTTACCTTATCTCATGTTCACCTAGGTAATTTATTTACCTTTATTGTATTTATCCTCACCCACTTATGTGTGTGGATATTTCTTTTTATTTATTTATATATTAGGGGGATATTATCTAGTTGTTAGGTATAGTTCTTTCCTTGATCTATGGTATTGACTAGATCCTTGATGTCTAGTTCTTTCCTAAATCTATGGTCTTGACTAGTTCTTTCCATGATTTATGGCTTGATCTACGACCTTGACTGGTTCTTAGATTGTTATTCCTTTCCTATATAAGCAAGGCCCATTCTCATTGTATTTCATTGAGTTCCATAATAATATATGATATATTGCTGCTTATTTGTTTACAAAGGTTTATGTAAAGTTATTACGCGAGTTGCTTTCATCTTATTGATCGTGGTGTTTGATTAACATCGTGTTCTTGGCTTGTACGATTTGGTTATCATTCCTTTTAGTAACCAAGTGCATTCCTAAAAACAATATCGACCACATATGGGAAAATTTAAAAGAGTACTCTTGCCAATCATATGAGATGTTTTCATATTGGAGTGATCATCTTGCATTTTTCCTTCTCACAAATGACAAATAAAACAACATCCAATAGTAAGTATTCTTATTTTCTTTCTTTCTTGCCTTCCCCATTCCACTTATAGATACAAATGGACTTAATTTTTGTAATGGTTAGCTATGAGACTTTTTCATTTATCTAAATATGGAACCATCTAACATAAAAATAAGGAGCTTGCCGATACCATGCATCCTTCTCAAGACCACACATTTTCATCAATGCAAGGCAAGAAATGTCATAACATGGACACTAACACCACACAATCTAAACTTTCCATGTCTCTTGCCCAAAAAAATCCTATTGATGAACAAAAACTTAGCCACCATTACTCTAGATCTGCAAACAATATTCTTTTCATTCTATTTTATTATTATACATTTGACTAATATAGCTATGAGACTTGTTATTCGAGAAAAAAACATTTCTTGTTTGGTTTAGCTTGTTGTTTTCATATTTGAATTCCAAACATATGAAAAATTACGTGTTTAAAATAAACTTGAATGTTTCACGTAAAATACTTTAAATCATGCAAGATAATTTGTGACTATATTTGAAGGAGATGTCTTAGTTGTCTATGAACTTGCACTTATAAAAACACTTCCCCATCAAAAATTGAAATCTTGTGCAAACCTTGTTGAAAAAAATGGTCAAATGACCATTACCCACAACATTAGCAATAACGTTGTTCAAACATTTACAAAAAAAGTAGTTCAGGACTTGGGTATAAACATTACAAAATTTTATACGAAGAAAATTCAAAGTATGAAATAGGTGATGTAGCCTATTGTATTATGGAAATTGCAAAAACCACAATCGAAAACATTTCAATTGTTTTCAAAACTTGGAGGCTAACATGTGACATAAAAATACAAGATTTTGTAGACTCACCGACACCATTTTTAGTTGGCTCCTTTAATACTATTGTTAAATGCATCCACCATAATAGTAATGATTAGTATAACCTCCATGTGAAATATGCCAACATTGGTCTTGGAAAAGCAATCGTACACACCGAATTTCTGTTTTTTCTTCATATTTCCACTTAATTTATTATTCCTTGGTCACATCAACATATATTTCTCATATATCTTAGGTATAACTACGTATCCAACACATTACTCTATAACTACGTATCCAACACATTACCTATGCCATTCAATAAAGGAGATCCCGACAACTAGAACCGTGCCACTTTTTCTTTTCACAAAATTCTTTAGACAAGGTATGAAAGGCTCAAGCCTTTCTTCCTTCATCGACCCTTTAGATGGGGATTCTACTAAATCATATTTATAATCACCTTGTAGATTCAAACACAAAGGCATGTACTCATCACCTTTAATTTATAATACTTTCCACTTCACCTATATCATTATTTTTGGTAGCTTTCAAAACAATTTCTTTGCCTTGTATATATTTTAGGGGTTATGCAGCCAAAAACATATACCTTTCTCCATTTCAAGTATCGTGTGTACAATGTGGCCATTTTATCGAACCAAACATTGGTGAAGAAGAATCTAATTCATATTGTCCAAAATATTGTTGTTAAATTCCATATCACTATGACCACATGCTATAATGCACTATGAAAAAATGGCTTCCTAGATTGTGTGTGCGCACTAACCCTTTCTTGGAAAAATATTCCCTCAATTATTTGCAATCACATATGAAGAATATAAAAGAAAACATATCCATAGTTGTATTTCTTCTTTGGTAGATTCAAATCAAAGGAACATTTATTGTGGTAATTGAAAACACCATTTCCATAATCAAGCACACCCAATTCTTCTTCCATGTTGATGATCACTTACATTCATTTAGTTTTAATTGCCATACTCATATTTTTCTAATTTCATCTTTCATATTTTTAATCAATTCACATCCTGTAAGGTGATTTCGACCACTTTTATAGGCCCCTCACTCCACTCTATAGATGCTTCTTTAAGATACATAAGATTCAATTATCAACTTGCTCCTTTAATGAGTCTAACTCCAACTTTTTTGTACTCTTCATGATGTGCATTGATTTTTCAATCTACACATTTCATGATAGTCGCATTAAACTATTAGACTTATGTTTTATACATCCCCATTACTTTCTCAGATATCATGAAGATACATATTTTATCCTTGTATAACTTGTATCGAGTTTTGAATTGAACACAATCTATAGAATATTGAAATCTAGTTTGTATTAAATGATAATTTTAAAAATTGTATGTGTTGCTTTAATTTACTTAATTAAGAAAGATTGGAACTCCAAAATTTATTCCCATTGAGCTCTTTTAGCTGCATTTATCTTCTTCTAAATTTTCATTAGAAATTATGTTGAAAAAATGCTTACTACTTTCTTCCTTGTGCAACCATAGTTCCCATGACTATATAGAGGATCTAACATTTAACAAACACGTACTTAAGATGTAGTTTTTGTAATTGTACACATTTATTTATCCTTCAAATAAAAATTTAAAATATTGCTCTCATATAGTATGTGATCTTAAATATTTAGTGATTTGTTTAGGTAGGAATGTTAAAGTTTTTGTTGAGGCATCTAGGTATAAATATTGTAACAATATCTCCTTCCATGGATCGCTACAAATTTAATTATTAGTTCTCAACATACTTTGGTTTGTGAAACACATTCAATTGGAGAAAAGGTTTAAAGATTCAAGTCTCTCGAAGCGTAATAAATATCTTCACAGAGACTCTAAAATTTTGTGTCACACATTCAAGATATACACATTCATGACAAACTTTCAAGTAAAAAGTTACTAAATTACCTCAACAACAAATTTAGGAAGCACGTATTAAATTCAACAAAAATGTTATTCCGGATAGGAGATACTATTAATTGTTTTCCAATTTTGTACATTTTATTCAACTAGGCAATTGAACCACCTCAAATACTTTGAATATAATTATCAAATACACATAAAATGTATAATGATGCATTTTAAAGTGCTACAAGACTTGAACGATTCTTTTCGATAAACCGATTCATATATTTCTTTTTAATACTGGGATTATATCATTTTTATTTGTTGGTTGTTGAATTATTGAATAGTGTTTGTGCATGTTTATGTGTACATAGACTGTGCATGCTTATTTTTGTAAACATTCATTTATAGAGTTCCTTTAACTTCTAGCATATTATTTATTGGGATAATTTGACATGTAATTTTTTTGCCTTTTCATGTAACCAAGATCACTTCCACTATGAATATAGTTGTTTAAATGATTGGTTAATGCTCTAAAGATATAAATATACAAACATATACATACCTACACATGTGCACATATGCATACTAGCATGCTTACAAATTTGGAAGTTCCATTTGGTGTGGTATGTATGAGTTATGTATGCATGAGTTAAAAATGTTTTTATTCATTATTAATGAAGTTAGATTTTCATTTTCCTTTTTATGAATTATTAAATTTGAAAATGAATTTCAAAGTTCATTTCCATGTTTTATCTTGTTTCATATATATTCATTTCTAGATGTATCCAAAGCATGTCTAAGAAGTAACATACAAATTTTAGTCTCTAGATTATTTACTTGTTGTATGTATTGAGAGACCTTGAGATTATAAAACTAAAATCTCCTAAAATGCCTTTTTCAATATTTTAGAAGTGTCAATGTCCTTATTTTATTTCACAATATTGATGGGAAAAATCCTATACATTGTAATATGCATTTATTTGCATATTAGATTATCGAGAAGCCTCCTCCCTTAAACTTCTAATTTTGACACAAATTTGGGATGCCGTGAACATATAGTTATCTATCCCAACCATTTGAAAGATTGGACATTTTCACCCATCAATTAAAATTGGTATAAACCATATACTTATAAAATACACATACAAAACCATGTGCTTTACTAACTTGGATTTTTTTACAAATGTCAAACTATAATTGGGAGCATGAGAAGATAATATCCATATTACTAAGCATACCTAACTCTTATGATCCTAATTTAGAAAGGATTTGTTGAGAAGAAAATACTTAACAAAAGGCACATAAGAGGTCCACATGGGAAAACAAGGCATGTTCAAAGGCGCAAACGGATAAATGAAACACGCGCGTGGAGGATAAGTTCATATTTTGGGACTTATCCATTTTTGCACATGGGGATCTATTTTTAAAGATGGCGTGTAGAGCACACAAACAAAGAAGAGACATGTGCAACATGCATTGGCTATTTTTGGAGGATCGACTACAAAGCACTTTGCATGAATGCGGACTAAGAATAGTTTTTTCACTATCATTTAACTAAAGGAAGACTATTGTTAACACACTTGCATGTGGGACTATGCCTATAAATGACGTGTGGCTAATAATAGCATGCAACCTATTTTGGGATTAGATAAGTGGTGAAGGGAAAGTCCCCACCCTTATAAATATGTATTGAACTGTGTAGTAGATATGATAGGGATAGAGAGAGCATACAAGTGTGAGAACTGAGATATAGTGAGATTATGTTGCTAAATCTGTTACGTGCATGAGCGTATACCACTGTTATTGTAATGAAGATTCTGTATATTTACTAAATTTAATATAATGGAGGTTATGGACTAAATCAAGGTGTTATCATGTTACAGTTCAGTATTGTATGCTTGATTTCATCATGGAAATCTTTTAATTATGTTATTTTCTAGATCTAGATATGAACATGTCTTTGCGGAAAGATATAATAATTATAGATCCAAATGATTAAAGTATTCATCATGCTAACATCCTACAACAACAACCCTAAAGAGGGGCTTGATACCTTTGTGTGCTTTGGGTGAGAACTCAGTCTAGGTTGAGTGATGTGCCAGTGTACCTAGGGTCTTACAGGTGAATTCTAGGCTACATCATTGGTTCCATTTTCGGGACCTCTTTTTCAGTTGTTTCAGGATGGTTTGCAATGAAGACATACCGGTTGACTCTAGAAAGTGTTGAGGAGTGGATACACAACTTGGAAGAAGAATACGCACGGAGGTTCAACATTGGATCTGAGTTTAACGCACACACTTGGGTGGAACAAAATATGTATAACAGTTTCTATGAGAGCTTCTTTGCTATTATCCGGTAGAGTTATGCAGTGGCTAGTTACATATGTGTCTAAATAAGCTGGAAATATCATACACTTTTTTGGACGCAAGAAGAATTTCAAGCCCTTTATGATGCTAATTTGATCTGGAATCACACTATGGATACGTGGTACCATGGCATTTTAAATAGTTATATCCTAGAATATTCAATTTATACGTATTATTTTCCAGAGGTAGTTGTATTCTAATTTTTATGGTATCCCATAGGAACTTATTTATAAGACATTCTCAATGGCAATCAAGATCTTGATGATAACCCTGAATTTGGAAGACAAACTGTGGCTAGCTAAACCCCACCACGCGTGGGGTTAGGAACAATATCGGTGAAAGATGGCGGACTTAGTGGTGGCAAGGCAGAGGGAAGAAAGGTGGCTTAAGTATAATGAGGCGCGTGAGAGGGAGATAGAGAAGCAACGTGACATTGTAGAGTGGATGGTGTTGAGGAGAGAGATGGCTCGTGAAGGATTTGAAGCTCACATAGAAGACATGGAGCCAGAGCCCCAAGAACTCCCCCATCTGGGAAAGCATGACATGGACCCCTCCTAGGCCTCACAAAGGAGTGCACTTGTAGAGACGACTGGGCCACGGGTGCGCATCTCGAACCAACCCGATAACCTAGCCCTTGTGCTTGGTTTTCTAGTATCTAGTATGACAAGTAGTCAACAAGCTAGTTTGGGAAGTAGGAGAGCAGGAGTAAGTCAGAAAGTAAGTACATCAATGGCAGGGTAAATTAATTCATTATTATTTGGGGGTGCATTCTCAAGCATATCATCCACACAGAATGTGAGCACACAGAATGTTGGATTCACTTCTAGAAGTGAAACTAATTCTGAGCCGTGGGGTTCAATATAGTACCACCATCGAAGCACATGGGAGTACTTCTTTAGGTCCTATTCTTGCTATAGGTGGAGGATCAGGAGGTGCAAGTGGTTCTAGTTCTGGTGGATCTCGGTCGTTACGGAGGCAAAGGAAACACATGAGGTTCTGGATTAGATGGGCAAGGCCCACAACAACCCCAAAATATTTACATGGAGATGTCTCTTCATCTCATAGATTATAGAGGTAAAGAAGATCTTTGAACATTGAACATGTGTGAAATATTATGGCACACAAAAGGGATCACAACTTTAGAGTACAAGGCAAGCCAATTTTCTACCACATTACAGGGACGTGCACATAGTTGGTATAGGAAGTTTGACCCTGATCAAACTTGCGTGGATTATGCAACATTGAAGGATGCTTTCTTAAAAGAGTTCTATATTCCAAAATTTGAGCAGAAGAGTATAAGCGCGCTCAAGGATATCAAACAAGGAACTACTGAGAGTGTACATGAGTATGATGCCCAGTTTAAAATGCTTCTATCGAATCTCTCTTATGATATTCATGTAATCCAACATGCACAATGGTTCATTGGAGGATTGATTACACCATTTAGAAGGGCACTATCACATAAGACATACACTGATCCACATGAGGCATTGGAGGTAGCTCTGCGTGTTGAGGCAGTTGGGAGTATTGACACTGGTGTTAGCCCATTCTTAGAGGCACAAATTGCAGCTATGGCAAAGTAGTTAGAGAAACTATCAGAAAATTCGGCCCATGAAACACGCTTAGGGATTTGGTGTACAGATTGTGAAGTGGAAGGTCACACCAAGGATAGTTGCCCCTACAGATCCATACATTCATTGTTATTAGAATGCGAGATATGTCATTTGAATCATGATGCTAGCCACTATCCATTATTTACAATGGGAAATAAGGAAGAATGTATCCTGCTATTGTAAAATTTTCTCGGTCCACGACCCATGATATGGAAGATTGTAGATTGATCGGTCAGATCCATGATGCCATAGACATTGGTGTACGATAGACAAGTGTAATTGATAATTCTAAAAACAAGAATGAGCACCAAGATTGGGATCATAGTCAAGTGCGCTATGACAGGAATGAGGGGCATTTTGAGGGAGGTCATGGAAGAGGATGTGGTATCGAGGTGGATATGGAGGACGAGGCCATGGTGGAGGAAGAGGCGAGTTTCCTCATGGAACATGTTATACATGCGGGTCTCCTGACCACTATAGGCGTGAATGTCCCTAGAATATTACATGTTCTTTCGAGGAAATAATCATAGCTATGAGGAGTGCCCAAACTTATATGAGCATCTTAGTAAGTAGCATAAGCAGGAGAACAAAGGTGTAGGGATGGTTAGAATCCAATGTGTGGTGGAAAATCAATGGATGCCCAAGTTATCACTAGAACCTGAGGCTTTCACCGTGAAAATTACCACATGAGATGAAGCGGCACGCACAAAAGAGGTGTTGCAGTAGAAGCCTACAATCATTAAGGAGGAGGTTCTACATGCAAGGTACCCAGATCCTACTCATCAGAAGGAGGTCTATCAAGAGACCATGGAGGTCCTCAAAAATCTTCAAGGTGAAATACAATATCTGAAAGAGCAATCACGGAAGATAGAATAGAAGAAGGAAGCAAGGAGGCCCCATCTGAGATGGATGACATAAAAGAAGTATGCAAAATGTTGCGCAAGAGAATATTATTCCATTATTAGGGAATTGGTTGAAGGGAACACTTCGTGTGTAAGTACGAGAATGAACGACATATCCCGCATGTAAATATTCCCTCCGATAGAAATGACTACGACAAGGAGATTACTTTGAATGCTATTGTGGATGGATGGCTCTTGAGAAATATCTTGATTGATACAGTGTGGAAGTAAATGTTCTTACATTAGATGCATGGGTGCAAATGGGGAGACCTCCATTACAACCATCATCTAATGTGTTGTTTATGGAAAATAGGACTAAGGCCACTCCCATAGGAGTTTTGAAGGATGCATCTATAACAATACAAGGGGCCAAATTCATTAGAGATTTTGAGGTATTAGCGCTCACTAAGCAGATAACTTTCTAGCTTTACTTGGGCACCCTTGGTGTTATGAAAATAATGTTGATTTAAGGTTCAAAAAAGGATACATTAGTTTTGAAAACAAGGAGGAACGAGTTGTAATCCCCTTAACAGATGGAAAATATACACCGTATGTTGAGCCTTTGAGTGAAGAGGACTTAAATATTTATGTGCACATTATTCAAGACCAGAGGTCATTGAGCCATCAAAGGAGGGCATCCTTTAATGGGAAGACTCTCAATCTATTAGTGATACTATGAGTATTGCTTGTGACAATTGGGCTCGTGGTACTTATGAACTAGTAGGGCACGAGGTAAGAAGTGTGATTACATGAAAAAATGGACTTCACTCGGTTCAACGAATAGGTAGCTCAATACCTTGGTATACTGGGGCGGAAGATCTTCTAGTATTCTTGCAAGCCATGGAAGCACAATGGATAGATCAAGTTTAGAGAAGGAACATGTTAGCATATACCCTATGTGGGACAGGAAAGTGGGTGGGTGGTTCATAGAGATAATATTATGGAATGGAATGAAATCAGATCACACTATCTACTTAGTTCTTTCAAGTAATGCACCTACGTAGATCTACATGTATCATGGTAATCAACTAATTCAACATCAAATCCATCAGGGTGAGAGACTCTAGATAGTGGGACAAGAAGCATTACCACCTTCACTCTGGGTGCATAAATTATATTCCACCCTACAAGGATGCGCACACGCTTGGTATGTATATGCAGAGTTACATAGAGAAACTGGAAATTGGCAGAATTTGATTGTAGGAATGATCCAAACCTTTGACTACTTCTTGTTCAAACCTCCAAGTAGAAGAGGAATTAAAATTTGTCAAGTGCTTAACTATGGGGGATAGTGCAATGATGAAAGATCTCATTCAGGCATTATTTGGTGAAACAAAGTTGGGAGCACACTTTTGAAGAAGAAGAAGACATGGACTCTATACTACTAGAACGCGCTTGCCTTGAGAAAGAAAAAGGAATGATGGTCTACATAGTAGATGATGAGGACGTTAAAAGTCTGGATGTTGATCATTCACAAGGAATGCGTAAGGTATTTGAAAATATAGATAAGGATACATGCTCATATCATGAACCATGAAAACAAATAAAGTAAATATAGGGTCAGAAGTTGAGCCTAAGGAGGCCATAATTGGAGAGACTACTGGTTAGAATCAAAAGTGGCTAAAATTATTGAGTTATTATGGGATTATCAGGACTTGTTCCCTGGGGTATCATGAACTTAAAGGTGTGCATGAATCACTAGGGGAGATGAAGATAAATCTTAAAGAAGGTGTCTTCCCATTAAGAAAGAGACCTTATATAATGAACCTAACTTGCACGAATAGCTAAAAGAAGAGATTAATAAAATTTTGAAGTCAAGAATCATTCGACCCCTGGATGAGTCGAATGGGTTAATCCAATGGTGATCAGTATCAAAAATTATGGACGGATTAGAATATATGTGGATTATAGGGAGATGAATGTTGCATGTGTGATGACCCATTTCCTTTTCCATTCATTGAGGAAATACTAGAAGGCATGGTAGGGTGTGAAATCTATTCATTTACGGATGGGTTTTTGGATATCATCAGGTTAGGATTGCCTAGGAGGATCAGGAAAAGACAACTTTTACTACTGAATGGGGTAGTTTTTCCTATACTGTGATGCCCTTTGGACTAAAGAATGCACCTGTTGTATTGTCACAGATAGTGGTTCAGGCATTCAAAGATTTTATTCACAACTTCTTACAGGTTTATTTAGATGATTGGACAATATATGGGCTTGTTAAGGATCACTGTGATTATCGGGACTTGTTCCTGGGGTATCATGAACTTAAAGGCGTGCATGAATCACTAGGAGAGATGAAGATACATCTTAAAGAACTTGTCTTCCCATTTAGAAAGAGACCTTATATAATGAACCCTAACTTGCGCGAATAGGTAAAAGAAGAGATTAATAAAATTTTGAAGTCAGGAATCATTCGACCCCTGGATGAGTCAGAATGGGTTAGTCCAATGGTGATCAGTATTAAAAATTATGGACAAATTAGAATATGTGTGGATTATAGGGAGATGAATGGTGCATGTGTGATAGACCCATTTCCTTTGCCATTCACTGAGGAAAATACTAGAAGGTGTGGCGAGGTGCGAAATCTATTCATTTACGGATGGGTTTTCTCGGGTATCATCGGAGTTAGGATTGGATGTCGGAGGATCGGGGAAAAGACAACTTTTACTACTGAATGGGGTAGTTTTTCCTATACTGTGATGCCCTTTGGACTAAATAATGCACCTGTTGTATTGTCACGGATAGTGGTTCAGGAATTTAAATATTTTATTCACAACTTCTTACAAGTTTATTTAGATGATTGGACAAAGTATATGGGCTTGTTAAGGATCACTGTGACAATCTGCGCTTAATGTTTGAACAATGCAGATAATTGAGTATCTCTTTGAACATCAAGAAATGCATATTTACTACACCATTTGGAATACTGTTAGGTCACATAATATGTAAGGAGGGTTTGATAGTTGATCTAGCTAAGGTTGTAGTCATTCTAGGCCTAGAAGTGCCTACCAGTCGAATGAGGTGCATGGATTCTTGGGTCACACAGGTATTATAGAAAATTCATAAAGGGATATGCCAAAGTTGCTGCGCCTTTGGAGGATTTCTAATCAAAGGAAAAGGTACATTTACTCTGGGGAGAACTGCAACAATGTCAGGATTCATTTTAAGAGACCTCTTGGAAATCAGAGGTGGAAAATACCTGGCAAATATCCCTAAAACCGGTTTTGTGGGAAGGTGATTTTTTGGGGGGTTGTATGCAAAATTTTCACTTGATTTTCAAGTGGTGTGACAGAAGGCTGCAAATGCACGACAGGAGGTTTGTTGTCACGCGATAACAACCTTTTTGACACACGAAAACAAATATCCTATCGCGCCTCTGTATCCTTTGCCCTCTAGTCGCGCGAAAACAAAATCTCTGTGTCACACGTCAAAAAACTCTTTGTCATGCGTCTGATTCCTCTACACTCCTGTCATGTGTCAAAAAACTCTTTTCACGCTTTGCAGCGTCCTCCCTCCTGTCGTGCATTTATTGTACTTGATAATACATATGCCTCCAGGTGGTATGAGTGAGCTAGTAGTGTTCTACCTCATAAATAATCTAGGATTATATAGTAAATAGTTTAAAGGGTAGGTGAAGTTGTTTTTAAAAAAATTAAAGTTTATTTTTTTAGGATTAGCAGTGTCACTTGACCCACGCTAGAAAATTTACCTTTTCAATTTTTGTAAAAATGGAATATTCACTATATTATGAATATTTGCCACTAAAATTATCCCCTGAGCAAGTACACATTTGAGATATGAAAGAGAAACTTACTACTACGCCGATTCTCGCATTTTCCTTCATGGGATCAACCATTTCATGTACATGTGGACACATCTGGCATGGCCATTGGCGCGGTGTTAGCTCAACCTGAAGAAGGTATTATAGATCATCCTTTCTGTTTTGCTAGTAGAAAATTTGACTCTGCGAAATAGAATTATACAACTACAGAGCATGAAGCTTTGTCGATGATCTATGCATTACACAAGTTCCGACAGTATCTGCTAGCTACACCATTTGTATTCTATATAGATCACATGGCATTAAAGTATTTGGTAAACAAGCTCATCCTACAGGGGCACATATGCAAATGGGTACTATTATTTCAAGAATTTGATTTCACAGTTGTGGTAAAACTAGGGAAAAGTAATTTTGGACCAGACCACTTGTCGAATACATTCAAGAGAGGAAGCCCAGAAAATTAAGGAAACCATGCCAAATGCACAGTTATATAGGTTACAATGTGTGCCATTAGAATTAGAGGACATTGTTATCTTTCTACATATCGGTGTGGTACGGAAGGAATGAAGGTCTTAGAAAAGAAACAACTTGCTATACGTGCAAAACCTTTTATGTTAATCAATCAACTGACTTATACAAGTTAGATAGAGATGAAGTATTGTGCCGTTGTGTGTTGGAGCATGAGTGCATGGATATTATGGAGGAGGCTCATGGTGGTATTGCAGGTGGCCACTATGCAAGTGATACTACGTGCACAAGATCCTACTCATTGGATTATGGTGGGAGACCCTATATAAATATTGTAAGGCATATTGCAAGGTGTGTGATCATTGTCAGCATCTAGGAAAACCAGGGCAAAGAGATGAGATGCCTTTAAGACCTATTTCTAGTGCAAAACCATTTGAGAAATGGGCTATCGAATTTGTAGGACCTATTTCACTAGCCGCGCAGCGTAGGACTGGATCGTGCTACATCATTACTTGCATAGATTATCTCACAAGGTGGGCAGAAGCAACACCTATAAAGGATTGTACAACAACTACATCAGCTAGGTTTATATGGGAGAATGTTCTTACAAGGTATGGATGTCCTTTAAGTTTGACAAGTGATAGGGGCACATATTTTTTGAATGAGACAATTAGGATATTATTAGATGAGTTTATGGTTACGCACCATAAGACTACACCTTACCATCCTCAGGAAAATGAAACTGCCGAGGCTTTCAACAAGATTTTGAGCCAGACCTTGACAAAAACTTGAGATGTTGGATGAAAGGATTGGGATGATAAAGTGTTTGTTGTACTTTGGGCATTTATAACAACTTATAAGAGGTTGAACAAGGCCACACCATTTCAGTTATTGTTTAGCGCAAAAGCCGTTCTTCCTATGGAATTCATGTTACCTTCTTTGCGTATTGTGCATGCTAGAGGTCTAGCTGATGAGCAAGCTTTAGAAGAACGGATTGAAAAGATGATTCAGTTGGATGAGCGACGAGCCATAGCACGATGGAGTCAGAAGCAAGAAAAGGCCAGGTAGAAAGCATGGCATGACAAAAACATAAGGGATAAGAATTTTGCGATTGGAAAAATGGTGCTTCTTTATGACTCTAAGTTCTTGCACCATCCAGGAAAACTTAAGGTACATTGGTTGGGGTCATATGTTATCACTTACATCCATGAAACAAGCACTTTCTATTTAGAAGCACTTGATGGAACACAACTACCCGAGTTACTTTAACGGGAGTAGGCTGAAGCCCTACTATAAATAAGTCTTCTTGGTGTTTGTAATAAGGCAATGTTTCCATTTAGATTAGGATTTCAATTATGTATTTCCTTCTTCGTTACTATGCTTTTTACATTTCATTGTTGTTCTTGTGTAATAAGCGTGTTTGTGTGCATGAAGCTAATTACTATCGAAGCATGTTTATGTGCAGAGGATTGCACATACTTTTAGTGTGGGGTGGTTGTTGATATCTAGGTACAAGACTATTGGAATTGAAAGGTGAAAAGAATAAACTGCTATGGGTGCCATTGGGTGCTATTCAAGTTAAAAGATTGCTTCTAAAAAGTGACCAAAGATGGAGATGAATGAAGGGACAATATAATGCGAGGTAAGTGGAGGCCATAACAACTACCAGTGGAAGGTGCAGTGACAAGGTACTCGGGCGTAAGGAAGTGCACTAAAGAGAAGTCTGTGACCAGAGGGTAGGAAGGTGCTCTAGAACGATATATTTGGGGTGTGAATATTTACTATGCAGAATGAATGAGATGATTCATTAAATGAGAGGACATTGGGTAGGTGATGGAACAATAAATGCATCCAAAATTTAAAAATCTATATAAGGATGGGATGCGAGTTCATTCTTACTATTGCGATTAAGATAATTTGAAAAGAGCTAAGTGCGAAGAGCTGAAAAATCATGTTGAGGTGCGAAGAGTGTGAAACTAGATGTGGAAAGGAGGTTTGTGTGAAGGAGAAGCTTGTGTTCCCATAGGAGAAGGGTTTGAGAGAAGCAGACACATTACAAACAAGCTAAGGCACGTGATTTCCTCTAGGGCATGAAGATTTGAGCTACACATTGTAGAAGTCAAAAGACAAGTATTTTGAGAGGATTACAGGGTAGAAATGGCACCAAAGAAGGCAGCTACAGTAGGAGTTAAGGGAAATAAGAAGGTGGTCGTGGAGGAAGAAGAAATGACCCTTATTTTTTTAGAGATGCAATATCCAGAGGGGGTTATAGTAGGCTAGGAATGGGATTCCCACATTCAGAGAAGCAAGATAAGTGAGTAAAACCATTGTACCATAGAAAACAAGAAGGAGATGGATGCACTGTTGAACATGAAGACAAATAAGCACACAACGGAGGACATGCCGGTCTATGACGACGCTAGGGAGAATTTATTGAAAAATATTGGAGTATATTAGTTATACAAGCTCCCTACTTTAAAAAATATGAGCCCTTGTACCAATGGCTCATGAGTAGAGTACACGAAGACTTCTTCTACTTTGCAGGACATAGAGTAAGGATTTCAGCCACGCTGATCTCAACTGTGACAGGATTGAAGGGCATAGGTGAAGACCTCAATGGGGACTTAACAAACAAGGCTGCAATTCTAGAGACCATGAGGGAGTTGGGTACACCAAGGGTGCAGAATGGACATAGACAAGATGAAAAAGTACCCAGTTGTGCAGGCAGCCGCGCACCTTGTGACAAAACTAAATGACCAAGAGAGGTGGTCACAAGTGAACACCATGTGGCTGCATGTTGCAAAGAAGATGTCTGAAGGGTGGTATACAACATTTCAAATTACATTGCAGAAACTATTATCGAAGAAGTGCATTCAGGAGGAAAGATCAGTTTGGGGCTGTTCATGTTATCTCTGGTATTCATGGAAATCAGAGTACCTGATGGACCAAAGGAGAAGATCTAGGAGTATCCCATGGAGAACAAGTCACCTGCAGAATGATTCAAAAGTACTTGTGTGAAGGATTGATGACCAAACTAGTCAAGTAGAGGGCTAAGAAGTGGTACGATAGGCTCTGCATGATGTTTGAAGAGGAATGGCACATCCCCAAAGAATTGCCTTGATGGTGGGTAAGGTAGTACAATTTTCAATATACCAACATTTTTACATCACATGATTTGTGATGAAGGATGGGGCTTGGAGCCCATGGTGCAAATTTGTCATATGCCTTCATAGCGAGGTATTTTCAGGCATCGGTTCACAGGTTCTTAGACACGTGCCACCTAACATTCAATGCAGACAAGGTAGACTGTGACTACCACACACTGAGGAAGAAGTATGTATATCCAGGATGTAATGCATATATTGAAAGGCTCATCTCAAATGTGTTGAGCATAAAGCCAATAAGTTTAGTTGGATGATACATTGGAGAAACACTTGTGTACCTCTAACTGAAGCCCAAACTAGAAAACAATAGGTATGTGGAAGATGAGTTCATGCTCCTAGGGCCGCCGAAGGGTAAGCATACCATGGAGAACATTCAGTGCCTAAGCCCACAAAGACAATCAAAGTAGAGGATGAGGAGGATGAGCGTGAGGATAGTGGTGGTTTGGAGCATAGGAGGAGGCAACCATCAGATAAAAGAGAATCAGAGTGTGTGACTACGCCAACTCATGGGCAGGAAGAAGAAGAGGATCCAGAAGTAGTTCAAGGAGAGCACCGCTTTAAAAGAGTATTTAGGTGAACAAGGACTCAAGGTGCTACTCCACAATTAGTGCGTAGGTCACCTCGACTATCTCCACAGAAGGAGACAACTGAGAAAATGAGAAGGAAGTTGAAATTGGGTGAAGAGGTGGAGGAATTCGAGGAAAGTGTGCCAGGGTCTCCTACACCACCTGAATATGAGGAGGAACCACAGAGTAGGGAGGAGCCACAAGAGGAATCAAAGGATGGAGAGGAAGGAGAAAAGGAGACAATAGAAGCCACACATGAGACTACTTGGGGTATGTCAGAACAAACTCCAAATCTTGAAGCTCTAGTTCCTAAGGGGCCTAGAACAAAGAGAATGAGTGGAGAACATAGTGCACCAATCATGGGCTATGTTGAGGACATAGGTAAAATTGTTCACGCCCATTTTCAGAGCACTATGACACAAAAGGAGTTATTTGGCTGGGAGTTGATGGATGAAGATATGGCAACCGTGCACACAAGGAAGCAACTTTTGTGGTCGATGCACACGCATATGGATGAACTAGACTTCGATGTGTGTGAGGATTCATGTGTGTTGAGGAGGTTGAAAAATACTCCCCAAGATAGACACATAACAATAAAGCCTACTATTATGTTCGATGAGCAAGTAAGTAATGTGTTGGTAAAGGTATCCACAGAGGTGGCTCACAGGAACATGGATAAGGCCATAACCATCAGGGTGCTGCGAGGGGAAATTAAAACAAAGGATGCAAAAATAGTGCACCTGATCTAGGAAAAGGACTTGGAACAGAAGAAGAACCATGCCTTTATCAGCATGGTAGAGACTATTGGGGACCATGTACTGAAAGCATGCCCATCATCCTGGAGAAGAAATTTCCTCAACAATGCACTATGTCAAGACTTTGGTGGATTTGGTACTTGAAGATGAAACCATGCGAATGCCAACACCAAAGAATCTTGAGCAAGAGGCAGAAAGGGAAAGGGTTGCAGTGAAGAGAAAGATTTCATCTTACGAAGGACTGCTACAAGCGTTGCGGGAAGAACTAAAGAAGGTAGACCAAGCCTTGAACATCTGTACAGCTCCAGAGGCGCTCATCAAAATAAAAACCTAGAGGAGGACAATGAGGTCCAAAAAGTGATGAAGGATGACACATTGGGCCGTGTAGAAAGATTAACACTAGTTAAATAGAAGCGTGAGGCCCTTGCAGCAGCATAAGAACCACACAAGGATCAGCTAGAGGAGCTTGGGAAACTCATCGTGTAAAAGATGGATTTTCTAGAGGGAAGGATGACTGTAATGTCAACATTGTGTTGGTCTTGCAGAATGAGAAAGGAGAGATTACACAAGATGAACTGGAGTCCATTCTTTGTGGACATTCCAAAAAAAGTAGAGGAAGCACTCATTGAGTGGTAGACCTTGGAGGCTGAAATAAAGGAGGAATATCCGAATTTAATTTTTAGGTTCAAGTGGATGAAGCTGCAGAGGTAACATCATTCTTTTATGCATATAGATTCATTCTTATTCTTTCCATTCAAATTCTTTGATTCATTTTTGAGACAACCATTCTAAGGGTAAATACAATTAGTGTGGGGTAATGTTGAGTAGAGAATACTTAACAAAAGGAACACAAGAGGTCCGCGTGGGAAAATAGGGCATGTTCAAAGGCGCGAATGGATAAGGGAAACATGTGCGTGAAGGATAAGTTCATATTTTGGGACTTATCCATTTTTGCACATGAGGATCTATTTTTAGAGATGGCGTGCAGAGCACAAAAACAAAGCAGAGATGTGCACCACGCATTGGCTATTTTTGGAGGATCGACTACAAATAACTTTGCATGAATGCGGACTAAGAATAGGTTTTTCACTATCAGTTAACTAAAGGAAGACTATTGTTAGCACACTTGCATGTGGGACTATGACTGTAAACGACACACATGGATCATAATAATAGCATGTGACCTATTTTAGGATTAGATAAGCGGTGAAGGGAAAGTACCCACCCTTATAGATATGTATTGAACTATGTAGTAGATATGATAGGGATATAAAGAGAGCATACGGGAGTGAGAACGAGATATAGTGAGATTATCTTGCTAAATCATTACGTGCGCATGAGCGTATACCATTGTTATTGTAATAAAGCTTCGTATATTTGCTGAATTTAATATAATGGAGGTTATGGACTAAATCAAGGTGTTATCATGTTACAGTTTAGTATTACATGCTTGATTTCATCATGGCTATCTTTTAATTCTATTATTTTCTAGATCTAGATCTAAACATGCACTGTAGAAATATATAATAACTATAGATCTGAATGATTAAAGTCTTCATCATGCTAACATCCTACAATAGTAACCCTAAAGAGGGACCTGGTACCTTTGTGCACTTTGGGTGAGTGCGCTTGAGTCTAGGTTGAGTGATGTTCCCCTGTGCACCCTGGGGTCTTAAGAGTGAATTCTAGGCTACATCAGATTCAAATAATGTGGCCATTATCACACAAAAAGGTGTTATAAACAAAATTCTCATAACCAATGCATTATCGATAAAAGTCCAATGTTCTATAGAACAAGCTCCTTGCATTAACCAAGTGATTTAATAGGTTTTCCTTAGAGAAAACATTAGTACCATATGTTCCAAACATTCAATGTAGGGGAGTAATATTTCTATCAATGGTGTGCAACAAGTTTCACCTATAAAAACTTAATCTTTTCAAGTAAGCCAACTAGATATATGGCCAAGGAAATTTTGGATCTGCATCCAAGTTTATTTTGGGAGAGTAAAGGATACAAAGTTCAATAATAGAGTAGCATATTGAATTGCCTTAATTCGAAACAATGAAATGAATCTAAAGCTAGAGAAACATGTTTACAAAATTTATAGCAAGATTGCTCTTGTAGGGTAAGGCTATTAAGAGATAGAATAGGCTATTCTATGTATTATAACATAAATTAGATCCTATATACAAAGGAAATGCTATTATGATTATTATTCATGTCATTCGAGGCATTCTCCCATTGGTGAAATTGAGCTTACAAATATTTTAGGATGTTTGATGCGAGTTTGTGTGTATTTCAAGTTTATGAGAATCTAAAATTTGAATGGTTGTTTTTTTTTCTTTTCCTTTCACCCGCTTAGAATTGTTTAGGCTTTAATACCTATTTTGATTGTTGTGATTGTATCATTTGCATAGATTTATGGAAATATTGATAATTTCATAATGGGCATTTACAAAGTGTTTTTGGGTAAGTCTTGTCTTCATTTATTAATTTCTTAACGATAATAATGTTAAATTTACCTTTTAGGTGGATTTTTTTAATCCAATAGTTCGATAAATATTTCCATCATAGCTGAAATTTCTAATATATATTCCATTTTCTTGGTCAAGGGTTAAATTCTCACACAAGAGGCTAATTACAACCTAAATTATTAAATGAAGAGTTTATAAAATTTGGTAGATAGTTTAGAAATATCTTATCATGTATATTTATTTTGTATCGAAAAAAATGGAAACCTATTTTTTCTAGGAGTCAAATTGTTTTCCAAGATTTCTAAGAAAATGTTTCCAACCGTAACTAGTATTGTTAATCTCTTGCATCAATAATTTTCTCTGCGGTTGAATAATGAATCCATAAGACAAGATGCTAACTTAAACAATGTATCTAATAGTATGGTGACTAAATAAAAAGTTGTCAAATGAAATGCTTTATAGTTTTATATCAAAAATTATTACTTGTTGCTTATTACTACCAATTACACTAGCTGCAACTCATCAAGATCTATGAAAAAATTAGATGTTATCAAAAATTTTATTTACTTATAAATTTAAAATTAAACCAAAAGTTGACATCAAAATTTATGAATGAAGCAGAGGAGGCTGGAAATGCACTATGGAGTCACTCTGCTTTAGGGTTTCTTGCTTTTGAACTTGTCATTCCGCAGCCTTCTCGGGATATGTGGGATATTATACCATCATTTTTTAGGGTTTCCCACACGTTGGACACCCTTATATAATGACCCCTCCCTCTTCAAGCCTGGTTGTTTCAACTGTGGATGGAGATAGTGGAGCTTTGAGAAATGACACCACCTATAAAATGTCCTTGAAAATTCATCCGCGAAGGTCTTCCACGAGGTAATGTTTCTCCTCCTGATGTGGTTTTACCTATTCCTGACTTTAATGCTGCTCAGAATCGATTGGAACAATTCGGTCTCATTGAGTATTTTGGGTCACATCCTCCGAGAGCATGCTCAAATCTGGGTTAACACGACCTAAAATCCTCATGGGGTTTGACTTGAAAGCATCCAAAATATGACCAAAGGATTTTTCCTTTTTGCTTCTCTGACCCAGCCAATGCCCCCAATCTTTTGGCCCGATAAGCCACCTTGTATGTCTGTAACTCCTTGCTGGTCTTGTCTCCATGGACCAAAGACTTTGTGATTTCTGAGTATGCCGCACTTAAAGTGCTAGTTTGGGTAGAATTTCTTGGCCTACCTTTTCCCCGTGTTCATTTCTCACATCAAATTACTTCTTCCATCAAGTGGGTGGTTTTCCTTGAATCAGAATGGATTTACCATGCTCTTCCTCAGAAGTGTGTTTGCATCGAGGTAGATATTTCTCAAGAACTAAAATAATTTGTGGAAATCTAGATGGGAGACACGATTCTCCTAGCGTATTCAAAGATATATCAACTTGCGTAACACTTTCTTTAGGTGCCAGGCCTCGATCATAAGATCAAAGATTATCATCTATATTTCCGCAATCACCCGATTGCCTAAACAACCTCTGAACCAACCAAACCCCCGCAGAAGGAAGGTGGGAAAATAACGGGGGGTAGAAAAACAAGAATAAAAATCAGCAATCCAAGGCCTCTGGTTCAAATAGTCAGCATGAGCCAACTGTTAAGGAACATAAACCGCAAGCTAAGGATCCAACTGGTGTTGCTAAGGAACCAACTGTTGCTACTAACTCATCATTCCAGTTACCAAAATACTCCAGCATGCCCAAGGTGGCCTTAGTTCTCATGGACTAGACAAATTTTGTTTATAATTTCACCATGCCGCAAAATTTGTCATTGTTTTTAACAAACAACTCATAGGGGCCAACCAAACGACCTCGAAGTCCTCCTCACACCTCCCAAGATCATATCCTTGTGCACAATGTGGACTCAATAGAAGAGGAGTACAACATCACCTACACCGAGAGGAAGAAGATTGATCTACAATAATTTTTATAGCATAACACTGCTCAATTCTTGCAAAACCGGTTTGACGCCCTTGAGGGCTTGGATGATGACAACATGGATCTTTATCAACGTTTACCATAAATTTTTATCTTGGAATGTTTAGGGTCTAACAGAATCTTGTCGCAAGTATGTTGTTCATGAAACTCAACAAATATTTTCCAATTTAGATGTTTTGTTTTTGTAGGAGGTGAAAATTACAGGTTTTCAGTTACAAATGGTTTGTAAATCCATCTAGCTTGACAACTTGGCCTTCTATAGTAATCATGAAGTGGGCGTGGGGGTTTAATTTCCTTTTTTCTCCCAAATGGCGGCCCTTGTTAATTGACCATGGCATCGAACTCACCAACCGTGCCATATGGTTCATATTTAATGTTGATGGCAGCCATTTTTGCCTCATTAATATATACGCCTCTAATGATGTGGCTGAAAGGGCCAATCTTTGGAGGTGGATAGCTACCACGATTCCCGATGCATATTGGGTCATAAGTGGTGATTTTAATATGGTTGATTCACCCACTGACAAATGTGACCACCTACCAATGAGATGGACAACTAGTGAAAGGGAGTCGTGGTTTATATGTGTGCAATAAATTTGGATTTTATGAACCTAATGCTTCTTGCACTCCCATTTTTGACACATGGTATACGGTCCAATCTCTAAAGTAGATCAAATTGGGTTCTTAAACACTTCATCGATAGAGCCATGTGCTAGATCAAAATTTCTTTAATTTAAACAACATTTACTCCATGCCAGTGGAGGTTATGCTTGATTTTGTAATATTTTATCATTACCCTATATGGTTTCATATCACTTGGCATGATAAGCATGCTTTTTGTCATAAAGGAAAGTTATTTCTTAATACTATCTTGATGAAACATGGGACCACACTTAATCATATCAAGCTTGTGTGGAACTTAGCCTCGTGGCCAAGTCACTACAATGATTTCATCCACCTATACATTCCAAATGGAATCAATGGTGGGAAGACGTTATTAATTGGTCTACTAGATTCCTCAGAATCTATGGCCGACAGTTGGCCAAAATTATATGTTGCTTCTATTGCACCAACACCTCCACTCTTAACTGCGCATAGTGTTGATGCTTTAGGGAAACCCCTTATCGGAAAATATATAACTTAAAGTTGTAACACTTCCCCAAAAAATTAAAATTGCTGATAATTACAACACTTAGGGAGCTTAGATTTATGCCAATGGGTGGCTTAAAATTGGTGACCGAGTCTTGAAAGAATTCTTTCTTTCTCTTAGACCTAAAAGCCTTCTAAATAAATTCGGGCCATCTTTGATTCTGAAATTTGAGTCACCGACCCTCAACACATGTTGTAAGAAATTGTGTGACATTATGAGCTAGTATTCCAAGCTCAACAACCTTCTTAGATAGATAAACAACCCTTGAACAATGTTTGGCTATTGTGTTGAGTAAAATTTTTCAACCTCAAAAGGTTGTCTATGATCGAATGCTCACCATTGATGACCTCCATGCCGCAGTCATGTAAATGACCTATGATAAGGCCCCGGGTTGTGATGGCTACCCCTAAAAATTCTACAAAGCATTATGGGATTCTGTCGGAAAAGACTTTTTCAAGTCTACCTCGAAGGGTTTTAGAATCAGTCATTGGGGCCGTGTATCAACAAAGGGAATATTAAATTCATCCCAAAGCAAGGGGATCCAGAGAAAATTACCTATTAGTGACCTATCACTTTGTTGAATGTCTCCTACAAAATAATTTCCAAATCTTTGGCTATGTGGTTACGTAGTATTCTCCTTGTTGTGATTCAATCGAAACAAATTGGGTTCATTCAGGGGTGATACATCTTGGACAACATCATTGTGGTTTGGGAAGGCATGGAATGGGCTCACAGATCCAATCAATATGCCATGTTCATTAAAATTGATTTTGAGAAAGTTTATAATGGATTGAATGGCCGTTTATCCTTGCCATGTTGCAAGCGCTTGGGTTCAGCCCCAATTTCATCCAATTAGTTAGAATGTTTTTTATTGATGCTTCTACCCAGATCACTATCAATGGCCTTAGCTCAATCCTTTGGATTTTTCCGTTCCATTTGGAAAGGGTGCCCATTAGCGTCGACACTCTATGTTCTTGTAGATGAAGGTTTTGGGTATCTCCTGACTCATGCCAAAACCCAAGGGCTCGTCAAGGGGATTTCACTACCCTCTACAAATAATTCTTAATTGCTCAACAGTCACTTCGTAGATGATTCCTTTCTCATGATCGTAGATGAATAATTCAATATCCATAATTCCATGCACCGCCTCGATGTCTTTTGTTTAACATCTGGTTCTTCCATTTAATGGCAAAAAACTCAGTGATATCGTCAATATTTCCTCCCAGTGCCCACTTGGCTCACCTCTTTTGAGTGGAATATTCTTACACATGGCAAAGTGTTTAAATTTATAGGCATCCCCTTACCCTTTTAAGCTTTACCAATCAAGCTATGACAATATGTCATTCAACAAGTGGCCAAAAAATTGGAATATTTGATTACTGACCTCTATCCTTGGTAGGGAAATTCCAAATTTAATCCAAAGTGCTGGTGGTCACACACATTTAATACTCTTCGTGTTGGGTGCCTTCCAAAGCCTCCATTCAGAAACTAGAAAAGCTCCTCAAATCCTTTCTTTGGGCCAACACATCCATTGGTAAAGGTTTTCATCGTGTGGCTTGGGAAATTTGTTTCCTTCCCCACAACTCTAGGGGTTTAGGCCTTATTGACATTCAGTGCCAAGGGTGGGTAGTGTGTGCAATTGGATTGTTTGATGCATCACTGGCCAAGAACTGTGGAAAGTGATTTTGTGCCATGACATCAAAGAAGGATCACCTTACGGTCACCCTACGTGGAAATGATTTGTTGTTTTTCAACCTCCTTATTGTTCCAATTCCTATTAAAATGGTTAGAAATTTTGTACTTAAAAGAATTTGGAAGGCTTGGGAATACTTCAAACCATGGCTCCAATGGAAAGGTGATGGCTTTCGTAATGGGTTTTCCATTGATCACCATTCCCTCTGGTGGTTTCCAATTTTCAGGCTCAGGAAAAGTGTTTCGCAAATACCCAGGGGGTTCTTGTGCTCAAATTCTTCAAGTTTGGAATTCACACCATCCAAGACTTATTCTATAAACACTCTTAATCTTGGCATTCGTGGCCTGAGCTTAAATCTCGATTTTGGTTGACCAACTAGGATCAAGCTAGCATTATTGAAGTTCTCAATTCGGTCCTTGACCATATGATGTACAAAATTTCTGTCCGCTCCTCTCGCCCTTAATGGATAGATTGGAAGTGGTATATATATATCTTGTTTCATAACTATTCAGCCAGTAAAGGCTACCACTAGCTCTCGCCTCATCTTCCCATGGTTGAAAATTTCAACACTCGATGGGGCATTCATTCCACTCTGTCTTCATGGAATCGGTGATTTGACACTATCTGGTCTATCTGTGTGGAGCCTAAAATTTCTCACTTTCTCTGGTGTGTTCTACACGGGGCTCGCCATATAGGGTATCGACTTGTTCTAATTGGGATCCGGATCCCAAGTGCCCATCTGTGGCCACTTGGAAACTCTGTTACATCTTTTTTGGTTTTTTCTAAAAGTGCAACGGAATTGGATACATTTATTTTTATTTCCTCTCAAACCACACTGTTTTACTTAGTAGAATATCCTCCTTAGAAATAACCCCAAACTATTTCCATTGTTCACCCAGATTTGGCATGTTTTTAGGGGGAAATTATGTTTTGGATATGGAAAGAAATAAATATTTTTTTTTTCTAATTCTTAAGTTGATCAACAATTTTAGTGGACAGTAAAAGTGAGGTGAGGGTTTCAAATTCTGTTTTAAATGGTAATTTAGAGGAGGTTCTCGATGTGGATGACGAAAACATGGCGGGCTGGAGCACTGTTTGTAGAAAATCTTTCCGCGGTTTTCATGGAGGGGTGCGCACTGGGCACTTAGGCTGGTTGTAATTGTTCCCATCGTACTGTTCTTTTCTTTGTTCTCTTCTTTGGGATTTTGCGGGTTTTAGTGCTGTCTTTAGTAGGTTCTATTCCTGCTTGCGCCCTTGTTGTTTTTGACCTTTTGATCTTTTGCTCGCTTGGGCACATCTGGCTTCTGAGTCATCTTTGTACAAGGGTATAGTCCCTTTCAAAAAACTATTTGCCAATAATAAAAAAACAATTTTTAGTGTATAACAAATCTATGGTTATCTCCAATGTGCTATTGCAGATTCAAGTCAAGGCTAATAAAGTGGCTCTAGAAGTGGACTACCTTCGAGGCTCTATTATGACACTAGGGTGATGCCCCATATAACATCTCCTGGGAGCCACCCTCACCATCTTGGCACTCCTCACCATATGGCCGTGGTGGTCGCCACATCCGCTCTCAGTGGCATTCCTTGGCCAAGCTCATCGCTTGCCCCACCCTCACCAATGGAGGATTCACTTGATACCAGCTCGCCAAAGAAGGTGGGATCCCCTAATCGCCAACTTGGGTGGGGTTCACATGTCATCCCAAGCAACAAACACTTGATTGATGGAACTTTCCTCGCCGCCACCACCACCACCGACAAGTTTCATGCCTCTCTCTTGCCATTCCCACTCGGGAGGAGGTAGAAAAAGAAGAAGAAAATCCCCTGGTTGGGATATTCCTGATGTTGGAAAGGATCTCCAGGCTCGGGTTGGCTGGATGATCATGATTCCCCTACTTCGGGAATGTTTTCTGCTGATGCATAATTTTGTGTTTTGATGGTTTCCTAGGTGCTTCCTAGTTCATTTGTTTTTTTCTTAGGCTCGACCTAGTTTATTTGTAGTTTTGGTGTGTTCTCTCATACCGCCCACTTTTTTGGTGAAAGCTCTCTTGTATCTTATTGCATTAATATAATTTTAAGATATTTTTTCATCAAAAAAATTAAACCGCAAATAACTAATTAAACTTGAGCTCACATTAGTGTCTTTATTATGTTCTTTATGGTTCAATGAATGCCAGGAAATAAATGAAAAATCTTGAGAAGATTGAGTCCACATACAAATAGATTTTTTCTATATTGTTGCACATGAACTTTCTTATTATAAATTTCACTTATTTATACTCACTAGATGAGGATAATCAATACATTTTTAATCCATTTAACTTTAATAATTAATGATTTTCCTACACCGCACTCTCACTCTTGAAGTGATTTTATACAATGAAAATGTATTATCAAAATTTTACATCTTTGTGTTCGAAAGTGGTTTATGTAATGGATGTCTATTATGTGGCTTTGGCATCTTTGTGTTATGGTTCAATTTCTAGTAGTAGAATTTGATAAAAATATAAACAAGTCTATATTTTTGGAAACATAGGAGTGAGCATGTAATTTGTGGACTTGTTTACTACCTTAACAACTTAAAGGTTTTGTTCTTGATATTAGCATTGCACTTGTCAATAGTATTTTACCAAAAAATTAGAACATATTTTTAATGAACAAAGCTTCATCCAATCTAGTTGTCCTTGCATCTTTGGCATTACCCCCAATAAGCCTATAATTTGCAATAAAATTATTTTACGACCATGTTCTTCTTCTTCTCATAGAATGCTCTTATTAAAACCAATCCAAAGATAATAAGATTTGTTTCACAAAATAGAACCCCAAGGAGGCCGTTTGATTTTGATTTTGTTTTAAGTTCTTCCATATCTAATTCCTTACCCCCCCCACCCGTGACCATAAAGCATCACCTTTGGCAGGATTTTCCATATGATGGCCTTATTCAAGTAAGTATAATTCAATTAAGCATCACAAAGACCTATAAAAATGGTGCTTAAGTAGCTAGTACCGCTAAATTGTATGTTCTACAATATGTGTGTATTTATCGTAGTTGGTGTAAATTTTATTTTATTATAAAAATTATTGAATTTTGATATGCCCCACTAATCTCATTGCACCATTTACTTTTCATCACCACAATTTTCAAAATTGACCCTTGTTAGTCCCTTTTGTCAGAATGTGTATTATACATCATCGTGACATGCTAGAAATGTGGAACTTATGATCGTAGAAGAATTATTTGGACCCTTCATCTTTTTACCATTTGGCTTTATCATTTTTAAATTACTTTTTCAACTATTTCAAATTGGCTAACATGCCTATAGGATCTCAATTTTAATTTCAATTGGTTATAAATATTTAAGTACCCTAGTGCATTTGACGATCTATCTAGCATCCACAAATACAAAGAAACATCCATTATCTCTCAAGACATTCAATAATTTTTCAAGTTAAATATAGAGAAGGTAATTATTGTGGATATAAAAATGTCGTAGAGAATCAAACATTCAATATAGCACTACTTAGACACTCAAATTTGTTAACTTATCCTTTGGTAATGACAAGTTTGACTTTGTTCATATGCTAAGACAAATGCTCACATTCTAAGATACATTGACATATCCTTCTCTCTCTCTCTTGCATGAATTTATAATCTCTACAAACTTATTTGTATTCCATTCATAAAATATTAACTATCCAAAGTAATAATTTATCCTCAGGCATCATTCATAGACTTTGGCTCTTTTGTCACTAAATCCATGCATAGATGGTACAAAACAGGTCGTCGTACTCTTTGTTTGGATCGACCTATATGGTCCCATCCCCCTCTTTCAATTACTCTTATATTAATTTAGAAATATTATGTGCATCATTTCATCTTCCCTAGGTTGGCCATAATGTGAATATTTAACCTTTAGAAGCTTATATAAGTAAGTCAAATGCACTTCATAACTCACTGAAATTCTCAAGCACTCCTATTGCAAAATATCAACACTAAAGCACTCAAGGATCTCCTAAATATTCCTAAAGTAGTTTCACATCCTTTAGAGTAGCCACCACATAGATTTGAAGCACTCAAACCAAGTTCAAGAGTCTAGCTTCCTCCATTGCCAAACTTGTAGAGGTTCTAGAGCCATGTCTTAACAAGATCAAATAACTCCAAGCATTGTCAAGGGTATTAAAGAATAAGGTGGATAAATTTTACAATATGAAGCACATCACACGACATTACTACTAGATTAGGTACATTTCTATTCCATCTCTAGTTCCACTTGTTGTTCTTTGTGCCATGAAAAGTGAAGGCAACACAGGGGTTTGGTTTAGATTACATACACTACTTGCACCAATAATATGAGAATTATATGAGGCTTGTTCTGATTAAGGGGATGTAGCATAACACATGGATCATTTTAGTAGGGTTTGACTACCATGATTAGTGTAACAATTGGTTCTACTATGGTTACTCCATTTGTGGTCAATATTTGTTATGATCAAGGGTTACCCATATGAGCCCCCATACCTAAGTCATAAATCTACAATTTCTAGTTTTATGCCTAATACATCTACATATACTAATTATAGTGGGTCTTTCCATTCTATACCTCCTAATAAGTCTTTTAAGGCACATTCTACTTCTAGTGGGTCTCTCCCTTCCAACCCTTCCGTTACGTCTTCTATTGCACATTCTACTTCTATTGGGTATCTCCCTTCTAGGCTTCTTGTTAGGTATTCTATTTTATATTCTATATCTAGTGGGTATATCCCTCCTAAGCCTCTTTCCAGTCTTCTATTGCATATTCTACTTCTTATGGGTTTTTCCATGCTAGGCTTCCTATTAGGTATTTTATTGCACATTTTACTTCTAGTGGGTCTTCTTGGAGTGTGAAATATTAAGTGGGGTTACCTTTGGTGGGCCACCACATACACATCCATAAGTTATTAAATCAATATTCTTGAGTCGATTCCACATGATTATGGAAGAAATAATTAACTCTTACATTAAAATTAATTAAAATAAAGAAATAGTGCAACTAAATCACCGACCTTATACAAGAGGGTGATCTCATTTGAGATTGGTATTGTGACCGTATGAAATATTTTTACAATCATTTACAAGAAGCATTGTGTAGGATCCAAGTGAATTTGAAGAAGTGAAGATTTAATGTGTTGAGTTAAGTGTGTAATTTCCTCATTAAACATAAAGGACACTATTTTTTATGGTTGGGTTTTTACCTCTAATTTTTTCCACCTTACATATTGTGATAAATACGTTATTTCTTTTTAATGTTAAATAAATTCATTATTTAATTAATTTTTGTTATTTGTACATATAATTTATATAATATTGTGCTTAAGATATTTATCGAATAATTAATTTAATTAATGATCATTACCCGATCCCGCTGTATTGACATGGTATCAAAATTCTTCTAAAGTGGGTATGTAGGTTTAGGGGTGATAGAGTTTACTAGTTTATGTAGGGTTATACAAGGAAATTGGATTTATAGATTTTATAGAAAGTGAAATCATCATATACAAGTGTGATATTTTTTACTATAATTCAAACACAAAATTTGCGGTGAAATAACATTTATATTATAACTTTTGGCATAAATTTCTCGTGCACGTGCACGTGGTACATGATATACAATATTGATAATCCATTTGTTGAAGTCATAACCTAAACTACAATCTAATTTATATTGGATATCATATTTTTTAATTCAATAAAACTAATATCTAAATCTAAAGAAACCTCGATACATAAGGACCTAAATCCAAAATAATCTCTTTATATAATTTTAAAAAGTTAAGAGTCAACAAAGATTTTATATTCGTTTGGTGATTTTGTATAAACAAAGTATTTTTATAAACCAAGTTGTGGAAATATACTTTAAAACCTTTATTTTGGAACGACACCTATCTTCTCTCTTCAAACTCCATTCAACCCCATTTTATTTATACTTTTCCATTCTTGTAAAAACCACGAGCATTCGTAATTCTTGCTTCGATCTGTGTGGTGATTCATCACAATCTCCTGAGAATTCTTGCTTCGATCTCGTGTGACTATACTCAACCTTTTCCCTAGTTGGCCACCTTGATTAGATCCATTTCTTTATGTTCGGCCTTGTCTCTGTACTCTATGGCCTATCTCCAATCCATTTTCCATCTCCACTCTTCTCAGCTTGATTCATATTTTTCCTAGCTCACTCTTCAACCCCTCTACAAATAAAAAAAAGAATTAGTTTCCTTTGTACTAATCACAAATTTCAAATCTTATATTGTAAACCAAAACTATAAGCAAAAATGGGGACTTAGTTTTTCCGAAAGTCAACCTTTCTTTTAATTAAGTGTCTTGAACTTTAATTTTGTTTAAATTTAAAATTTGTTAAGTATCGAGCAAGTGTCCAATAGTTGGTTGATAGGCTAGTGGGGAATATTTTAAAACTATCCAAAGACAAAGGTTGATAGTTCAAACCCCTTTAAGCATTCCTTATAAGGATCCCTTTGCGAAAGTGAGGAAGTGGATGAATTAAGAGCTTTCCTTTTTAAAGCCTCCAAAATCATTCAATGAGCCCTTAAAACATAAACGGCTTATAATATATTTCAAATGTTATACATAGATCGTTTGGTTTATAAAATTTTGCTAAAGACTTAAAAGAGGTTTAGCGGTTGGGGTTTAAACCCCTCCCCACCTCTATTTAGTTTTTCAAAAATAACAAAAAAATGTAGTGACCCCTAATGGGTGACCATAAAAATTACTAGATTTATTTTTGTATCATGAATTTTCAATCACCTTTCACAATTGGGAATGGAAATCAATGCCTCTTGTAGTATTTTATTTCACCTCAATCACTATGTGTACTGGTACATCATTGAGGAGATCGACTTCTCACCCGAAGCACGTGTAGCTATAAGGTCCCTCCTTTGTATTTGTTTTTCAAGACATTAGGATGCATAACCATAATGATAATCAATCAAGTATCCATTCATACAAGCTTAATCAACTCATTTAGATCATCTTGGAAACACATGTAATAAGGAAACAATGATTATAGATAAACCATAACAAAGATCAATTGCATAAACACATCTCCATACTCAGTTACATCAATGATCATAATCCAACCATAATTATCCATTAATCTTCATAACCAACTACATAATAAGAAGTTGATACATAACATTAGTACATGTGAACATAGAGTCATGCGCGCAACCATATTAGAGCAACATAACACTAACACATAACATCCATCATATTCCATTATAACATATGTATTACATCACAAAAGATGAATACATAACACCTCGTATACCAAAGTGATGGTTCATATGCACAAGTAGCAAACCCTAGATCATAACTCTATTACATAACATAGATTGTCAAAACTCAGTCATGGTACCAAAAAATGGTACACAATAGATATATATAGGGGTGGGGACTTTCCCTTCACCGCCTATGCACTTCCTAATAATAGGTGTGCTTAAAAATAGACTACATGCATGCTTTTACATAACAACTAATAATAGATTATCCTATAAATAAATCTATTTTAATCCTATTAATAATTTCCATGTGTGTGCTTGATCTGCATATTCATTCTCCAAAAATAACCTTTTCTTGGCCACCAAGTCATCAAGCTTTATCTCTTTGTTTGGTCGTCACTCCATCCCGCTTTCTATTTTTAGCATGTGATCAATAAAATCAGCTAAGTCCTAAATTTTGTCTACCAGCGCAAACCTCCTATGCGTTGTTCCAACCATGCCTACACGTGCCTCCTTGCACACCCCAATCCTCTGCGTACCTTTCATACTTAGTCATTCTACCACTCAACACCTCTCGATTTCCTAATCCTATGCATACAATCAAATACAAACAATAAGCATAATAATAATATCATATAAGTATACAAAATTCCTTTATCCAAGTAAATTAAATTGTGTCACTAAATTTAAAAATTGTATAGTTTGCTTTGATTTCAAATCAAGTGAATTACTTGTGCATAATCATTAAGTATTAAAACCTAAATGAATTTGCATATAGTAGTTCATCTAATTTAAACTAAGGAATTTCAGTTAATTCCATCAACATATGCATCATTTTAATCCATTCCATTTTGGTCATATATAAGAATAAGAACATCTAACTACTAGTTTTATTTAATTAGTATATGTAATGGAAAAGTTGCAAAGCTATGGAATGAGGCTAAAGAACCTCAAATCTTAACTAACTCAGCCATGCACCATGAGATAAGAGCTAAACAAGAGTTAATCCTATACATGCATCATAAATTTGACAAAAACATCAAAACCTAGCATATATACTACTCTCTACTCTTTAGATTACTAATTAAACATTAAACCTAAGAAGATCAAATTTAGCAATCAAAGGTGTGATTAGTTGTTTATGGTTTTCAAGCTTTCAATAATGGAGTCTCACCATTAATGGCTTCAAGGCCAATGGTTCTCTCCATATTACTCAAAACTTGGTTTAAGGATGCAAATGGAGGTGTTAGCTCAAGGTAAATGGAGGAGGTAAGCTTAAGATCAAATGTCTAATTAGCTTAAAGCTAATACAAATGAGATCTCAAAGCTTTCTTAGGCTTGTTTTGGTTTTGTGTTATGTAAAGTTGTGTCTTTGAATGGGTAGGCTTAGCCTTGTATTTATAGTTTTCCAAATGGAAGAGTTTGAACTTTGGGTGCATGTGGGACTAAAGTCTAAAAAGAACTTTAGGATTAGGAGCTAAGTAAACATGCTTTTAGACTAGTTAAGCTAGGATTAGGCTAGTTAAACTCGATTAGCAAGTGATTAGAGACTCATTGAGAGTTGGGAGGGGTTTGATTAATCAATTGTGACTGATAGATAGCCTAGGAAGCCAATAGAAGTGATCTAGAGAGAACTAGGGAGGTTCTGAATGGTCAAAAGGAGGAATGTCTAGCTAATAAGAGAGATATTAGCCCAATTAGATGATTATAAGAGGAATATGACCAAGAAGGTGTCATAAATGGGCATCCAAGAATGGAGCAAAGAGTGGGAAATTAACAAAGTGTCGTTAATTGGTTGAATTAGAGGAAATGCTAAGTGTAAGCATATTTTAGGTGTCTATAATTAGGTTCATCCAATAACCTAATCATGAATATCTACCTATTTAAATCTTAAGAAACCACTTGATTATCCTACATAAAAACTCCTCAAAAACCCTCATCTTACGTATTCGTGTCTACGGTGAATTCTCAATTAGGATATCCAACTTTCAAAATTGGTGTAGTAATCGAATTTTCCTTGAGGAGTTGGAAGGCTTTTCACAAATTTCTTTCCATAAAAACTTCTTCCCTTTCTTTTTCAATGAGGTAATAAGAATGTCAATCTTTGAAAAGCCTTCTAAAAATTTCCTATAGTACTATACAAGTCCCATAAAACTACGTTCCTTGTGCACATTCCTAAGTATAGGCCATTCCATATTAGCCTTTATCTTTTCTAGATCAACTGTAATTCCATCCGCTGATATAACATGGCCTAAATAATGCACTTTTGTTTAGAAGAAGGAAATTTTTGACAACTTGACATGCAACTTATGTTGTCTCAACCTTTTCCATTCTACTGCAAGTGACGAATGTGATTTTATTTTGTCTCTGAATAAATCAATACATCATCCAAGAATACAAACACAGACCCTTCTAAATAATCTCTGAACACAATATTCATCAAATTCATAAAATTTACATGTGTGTTGGTAAGTCTAAAAGAAATACTTGTGAACTCATTGTGTGAAAATCTATCTTAGGTATGTCATTTTCCTTGATCATCAATTGATGGTACCTTGATCTCAAATCAATATTTCAAAAAATTGTAGCTCCTCACATTTGATTGAAAACATCATCAATGCATGGTAAAGGATACATGTTCTGTAATGTTGCCTTGTCCAACATTCTATAATAAATGCAAAGCCTAAGTGTTCCATCCTTCTTCTTCATGAAAATAATGAGTTCTCCCATGGTGAAACACTAGAACAAATCAATATTTTACCTAGAAACTCTTGTAATTGTGATTTTAATTAAAACAACTACTAATACTCATTTGATAAGGTGTTTTAGACTTAAGTTATGATCATGGAATGATGTATATAGAGTGTTGGTGCCTAAATTTGTTCACTTAAATTTTAGGGGCCTTGTAATTAAATTTTTGGGTTCAAGATGTTATCAAAATGAGATTCCTTCACATTTTGGGGAACCAAAAACACTTGACCTTGTTTCTATTGGGAATATGAGATCTGAGAATAGTGTCATGATTTAATAACAAACAAAATCATGCACACAGGATCAAACAATTCCCCACAAAATCTACAATAGTGGAAGTATAAAATAGAATAATCCAAATCACACAAAAGTACACACACATAACAAGCATGTACCGTGGTTAGCCCAATGTGGGCTACGTCCACCAAAGATAGATATCTCATATATATATATATATATATATATATATATATATATATATAATATAATATAACAAGAGATTACAAACCAAATCTTCTACACAAGAGTACATGTATCTCTACAAGAGTATCTCCTCCAATCGGATCTTCCTAAGTACACTAAACCTGTTCCTCCATACCACCACTTGTGTCTCCTCCAGATCTCTAACTAGATCTACTTGAGTGCACTACAACTGTGCCTCTCAAACATAACCAGATCTCACATACCTAAAGCTACCCTGCATCTGCCACTATGCAGCCAAGCTCTCACTGTATTGTGAATCTGCAAACAAGACCTCTAGAAAGATCTACCAATGTGCAACCCTAACCATGCACCAAGAAGTAAGTCTCTCCTCCATCACTGCAACAAACTACAAACATGAAGACAACTTCCTCTACCATGCTAGATTCCTATGGATCAACAATACAACATGATCTCATGGATCTGCAATACAAGATCTCACAACATGTGGATCTACAAGAATGAGCAATAACAAGATCTCACAACAACCTGTGGATCTAACAAGAAGAAACCCTAAGTGCTTTGCATACTATGCAAGCCATTACATGAGACTAAACAATACAAAGGAAATACAGTAGAAGATAATACCATCTTCTCACCAATAGTGTACCTACACTTTCCTTTTGTTCAGCTTCTCTCCATGAAAGCTCTTGTCTTCATGTAATACATTTTTTTCTTCTTCTTCTTCTTCTTCTTCTTCTTCTTCTTCATCCTTTCAACCAAGGATTATGCTCTTCTTCTCATCAACTCATCTAACTCTCTCTAACCCTATTTTTCTAGATTATATAAGCTTAGACAAACTTAGGGAAACTTAGCCATGAAATTACATCCAATAGATTTTCTTTAAAACAAAAACAATATTAAAACCCATGACTTAAAAATAAAGTGCTTCGCACAGGTAACCAGTGCCGGTTAGACCTAACCATGGCTGGTTCCTCCTTTCCTAATCGACGTCGGTCCCACTGTAACCGATGTCAATTATTGTATTTCTAGTCACTTTCCATTGCATGCTAACTGTGAAGCAATCTAGCTCCACAACCTAACAATCTCCCACTTGGAGATAAATTGTTGAACCTCTGTACCTATACCTGTACATCACTATCCTCAACACACCATGAAGACCATCTATTCTTTCCTTCAAAAATTCTCTCAAAGAAAAATAAAACCAGGAAGATCAAACCATCTTCTCAAACCAAGAAGATAAAACCATGACTTACTAAACCTGCATGAAGCTACAACTGATCCGTGACACCAAGCCTCAAGTTCCCATTGAATTGTAGCAGCATAACAATTGTTGGTATCAGAAAAACAAGCCAACCTAGCTCCTCATGCAACAAGCCATCATGACTAACACACCTGCAAGAGCTCCCACTCAAACTGAAGTTCTGAGCCTCAATCACATCCGTAGCCATACCTGTAAAACCAACCATGTTCTCCATCCATCCATCCATGTCTCTATGTAACCACCAATGCAACTGATGAAGACAAGTCAAATTGAAATATGTGAAAGCAAAACAAGATCCTCGGTAAAAGACAACCCAAATGCGTTCTACTGTGACGGTGGGTGATCAATCCACAAACATACATAACTCAAAGAATGTAAACATTGCACTCTCTGTAAATCCAACCATGCATAAACAACTAGCATGTCCAAGACAATCATCTATAGATAACATCTCTCAAGGAGTAACATAGTAATCAAGAGGAAATACAAACATCCCCTACTCATGCTCAAAGCATCCATGTGCAAATCAAACATCTGCATCATCATAAACTCACAAAACTAAATCTATCCAACATGTACAAACTCACCATGTACATCCATCCATATCACCATGCTCTCCAGAAGCTCCAAGTCTTCCACCGACTAACTTCAAAGCTGAATATGAATCTGTGCTCATCAATGTCAATAAAAACATCCATGCTAAACCATGCCACTAATACTAAGTGCAAATACCAACAAACATGTCATCAACATACTCTACACAAACTAACCAAGATGAAAGCAAAAAACAAGGGCACCATCTAAAAATGGTAAATAAACACTACTATCAAACCTCGTGACCATGGTTTCCTAACCACCGGTCAACTCCTGACCGACCACGATTACTAGATGACCGACCACAGTTAACCTTAACCGACACCGATCTCTGTAACAGTCAGATTTTCTCCTTTTTCACCCTTCAAACTCTGAAAATTTCTCTATCATCTAAAACTAGCTGAATCTACCATCAATTGTCATCCCTAAGGAATATCCAGGCACCAAAAATAAACTAGAAGTGACATCACAAAGCAATAAACTCAAAATAACTACAAATCCATGACTTCCCTCCAAAACCAACTTGTGCCTCCTGCCACTCTGAATAGTTGCAATCTCCTCTCATTTTGCATGTGCATCATGTATCCAATCCTGCAATGCCAACAACCATGGCTTGCTCCCACTGAACACGAAATCCCAACACCGCTCTAACACCAAGCTCAAAAGCTAATATGTCAGTGAGAAATAAAACCAGATGAAAGAACTATAAAATTGATTCCCTTTCTTCTCTGAGAATACTTCTACATCACAAAAGTTTGGACTTCTTGTGAAGTAGGTGAATCACCTTCTTTCCATCCGTATGTACTCAACATCTCTTGTTACTGTGAACCGTGTTTAACCATGAATTTTTAGTGAGGATCTCATGCTTATACTAGAAACCCTTATCCTTAAGATTCCACACAACCGGGAAATAAAATTCAAACAACACCAAAGAAACCATGGTGTAAATTTGTGCACACAATCCAAACATAATATTAGTTTCTCCAAATAAAAGAAATAAAACATGAACCATATAGAGATACCTGACTCAAAGTCTCAATGGACTAACCGAGCCAACTCTGTCCTCTTTCTGATCAAACCATGAAGTGATCTACACCATCTCTGCCATGTACACTCTGCAAGAAACTCGATCCTCTAAACGAACAAAGAACCATCTGCCCTCTCTTGCTACAAAAAACCCTGTATAGATAAGTTGCCACAAAGACCAACCACGGTCATCCCCTAACCAACCATGGTTAGCTGACCAGTATCAGTTCCTCTGTGACTAACCTTGGTTCTCAGATTGATGTCAATCTTCGCTGGAATGAACCCAATGCCACACAATTTGGCATAGAACACCACACCAGGTGCCTACTTGACCAACCAAGCCGATAGTTGAGTTGAGCAATCATTTCAAGAAAATCTGTTATCAAAATTCACCCCTGGGTAATTTTGATAACATGCATTAAATTCTCAAGCCCGAGTAAATAGATTGATTCGGGGTAAAAATCATGTTTCTAGGGTCCCCTCTTCATTTTTCTAACTCCCCTATCCATGAAGAAGAGAGCAAGTTACGAGAAAAGGTGAAAAGTTGCAGAAAATAAGCTTAGGCCAGAAAATCATGAAAATGGCTAAGTCCTAGTCCTCATCATAGTCGGGACATGCGGGACATGCGGGGCGCGAATCGGTGAAAGACCATCGAGTACCTGCAGAGAAAAGGGACATGCCTCGAGCCGTGAGGACGCGCGTAGGACGTAGAAAGGCTTGGCGGCCAAGGTCGAGGAAAATCGACTAAAAGCTAAGCGTAATAACTGGGACATCGGGCCGTGAGGACATTTAAGCTCATGGACGTGAACCACCCGGATCCTCACGGCGTAGAGAATATTTGATTCGGGACATCTGGGACAGAGGGACTCGGAAGACGTGAAAAGCCGGCAGTTCTGGAGACCAATCACATTATGCCATGTGTCATCGGTAGAAAAGGGACAAGGAAGCCCATTTCGGGCGGATCGGAGGAATTTGTCCCAAGCAGTTTGGGACAGCCGGGCCGTGAGGACGCGAGGGACGCAAAAAGCCGGCAGACCCGGAGACCAATCAAATCACGACACGTGTCACAAGGGGGAAATGTCCAAAAGTTCAAAGGGTGAGGTTTCAAGCATTTTATGAGCTAATAGGAATTGGACACATATCCAATGGAACAGGGAAGTGTGGAGCTCAGGGAGGAGTTAGAGAATTTGGCAAAAGTTTCGGCCAAAAAGCTAAAAGTAAAGGAAGACCCCGCGCCCTTGTCCTCCAATCATTGCATGCCACGTGTCCCCAGTGGTGGGGGAAACAAAGGAAAAGTGAAAAATGTTACAAAATCACAAAAATTCAAAATTTTCAAGGAAAACCCCGGGTGAGCAGAGGAGAGAGAATTACGCATCCAATCAATGCTTGACATGTGTCGTCCAGGTGGCAGAGCGCGGGAAAGATTTTCAAAACACATTTTCACCTGTTTTGTGCCCTAAATCTTCAGATCTCCATATCTTTCGATCCAGAGCTTGGATTTGCACGTTCTTTATATCAACGAAAAGCTTATGAAATTCTCTACATGATTCGGGGTTAATCTTGAATTTTGGTGTAGTCTGGAGAGAGAAAGTTAAGAAACGGCTCTGACATGTGTTCATGGCCAGAAGTGACATTTCAACGACCAAATTTAACGCAGAATGGGTCGCATTCTCCTGCAATTCGGTCAAAATTGACAGGGTATGGGTTTGTAAGGTATCCCATGCCGTTTTAATGCATCTGTAGTCAAGGAGGAATGGGCTCTCACGTTTTTGTACGTTTCTATCTCCTGGGCTCGACCCATGCAGTGTAAAAGCCAGTTTTGGCTCATTTTCAAAGGGGAACATTTTTTGGACATAGCAACTTCTTCTTTCACCTCCAACAAGTGATTGTTTGAAGAATCAGACCTCTTCAAATACTGTAATAATTTTTACCTCTCTGAGGTTGTAATGCATGGTTTTGACACTGAAATGATAATGCAAGCTTTGTGAATGGTTTCAGTCCTTTGTTTGTGTTATTTGCTTCATTTCAGATCCTAAATTATATCTTATCATTCTGTGTATGTTTATGTTGTAATCTTTGGTCTGTGTCTATTTGCTTGACAAAAATTATTCGCCACTCCTTTTTGGTGCATCACCACCTTTAGTTAGTTTCAATTTTTGCACTTCTATCCCTGTCTCCTTGCAGTTTAGAATAGGATTAGGATCTCGAATGCCTCTCGTATTTGTGCAAGCATTAGATCTAAATCGGAGGAGTTTGAGGAACCAGCGTCTAATCTAGAGATTCCTCTCTCGGTTTCATAAGTCTCCACACTTGGAGAGAGGTTTCCATGTTGTGCAATCACACTTGGATGCTAGAGTGATCAACCTAGAAGCCCGATCGCATTCGGGGTGTCTTTGTGAGTCTCGCAACAACAAAGATCCAAATCTCATACAAAAACAATACAACAAATCCATGCAATAAATTGCATCAAGATGAAATACATCACCTTACCAGCACCAAGATACTCAACCACATCTTCAACTGAAGTACATGCTTCTCTGATGGAAGCCCCGTCTTCATTCTGTGCTACTACCTCTCTACTGAAGCCCATGCATCTAACTACACCAAGAATGCATACATGTTCCTTTTCTCTATCTAGATCTACAATCCAAAACCATGCATGTGCAATTAAACCATACACTCAACAAACAAGATACATTCCATGCATCTCTTCATTTCTTAGATCTATGATTTTCTATTTATAACTAGGCTACTTCAGTAACCGACCACGGTCACCCTGTAACCAACCACGGTCCTCAATAACCGACCACGGTCTCACCCTGCCGATCATTGGTTGCCACTTAATCGATGCTGGTCACTGTGTTCTCCAACAACCTTACACTTCTAGCTCCCACTTGAGATTCAATCTCTTCCTATGATTTTCACATCAGGAAAAATAAACCCTACTCTCATACATGTCAGTAATAACTACTAACAAAACCATGAAGCAAACCCTTGCTCTAAAAACTAAAGCCATTTCTCTATGATACCAGTTTTTGGGAATACGGGACTGCGGAATAGTGTTATGATTTAATAACAAACAAAATCATGCACACAGGATCTAAACAATTCCCCACAAAATCTACAGTAGTGGAAGTATAAACTAGAATAATCTAAATCGGAAAAAGTACACACACATGAAAAGCATGTACCGTGGTTCACCCAATGTGGGCTACGTCCACCAAAGATAGAGATCTCATATATATATATATATATATATATATATAACAAGAGATTACAAACCAACTCTTCTTCACAAGAGTACATGTATCTCTACAAGAGTATCTCCTCCTCCTAGATCTCCAACCGGATCTGCATGAGTACATTAAACTGTGCCTCCATACCACCACTTGTGTCACCTCCATATCTCTAACTGGATCTACCTGAGTGTACTATAACCATGCCTCTCAAACATAACCAAATATCATATACCGAAGCTACTACATGCATTCCACTATGCAGCCAAGATCTCACTGTATTATGAATCTGCAAACAAGACCTCTAGAAATATCTACCAATGTGCAACCCTAACCATGCACCAAGAAGTAAGTCTCTCCTCCATCACTACAACAAACCGTAAACATGAATACAACTTCCTCTACCATGCTAGATTCCTATGGATCAACAATACAACATGATCTCATGGATCTGCAATATTAGATCTCACAACATGTGGATCTACAAGAATGAGCAATAACAATATCTCACAACAACATGTGGATCTAACAAGAAGAAACCCTAATGCTTTGCATATTATGTAAGCCATTACATGAGACTAAACAATAAAAAGGAAATACAGTAGAAGATAATAACATCTTCTCACCAATAGTGTACCTGCACTTTCCTTCTGTTCAGCTTATCTCCATGAAAGCTCTTGTCTTCATGTAATCTAATTTTTCTTCTTCATCCTTTCAACCAAGGATTATGCTCTTCTTCTCATCAACTCATCTAACTCTCTCTAACCCTAGTTTTCTAGCTTATATAAGCGTAGACAAACTTAGGGTAACTTAGCCATGAAATTACATCTAATAGATTTGCTTTAAAAAAACAATATTAAAACCCATGACTTAAAAATAAAGTGATTCACATGTAGCGGCGGGTTAGACCTAACCGTGTCCGGTTCCTCCTTTTCCTAACCGACGTCGGTCCCATTATAACCGATGCTAGTTACTGTATTTCTAGTCACTTTCCATTGCATGCTAACTGTGAAGCAATATAGCTCCACAACCTAACAATTTCCTACGATTTCTAACATTCCATTATTTCTTTTGCACATTTTATGATTTGAATATGGAATAACAATCAAAAGAGTTATTAAAGGAGTGTTTTGAGATATTCTTCTTAGAAATGCATTCATTTGAGAGGATTCACATCTTACACGGTGTTCATGGGCCTCTTTAAGTGAGGTTTGAGAACGTTAAAGGATGATACAATATTTTTGGGACATCTTACAAATGGTTATAGAATGTTTAACAATCATCCCTTAGTAAAATTTCCTTTGATCAAATTCTAATTCAAGTTTCCATGTTTTTGAGGTCTCAACTCACAAAGGAGGTCGCAGTGAAAATATTTTTGATCCTTGATCTGCTATGAGTTTATAGTTAAAAAATGGTGGTCACATTCACACTTGAATTCTTATCCCACATTCACAAGGAGGAATATGACTGGGTTTAAATTTATGGGCACTCATATCATTAATTTAAGTAAAGCTCCACAATTCAACTATTTCCCAAGTATGAATCAACTAAGGCGGTGAGTGAGTTGAAATTGACTAAGGTTGGGACGAGTTGATTGAGATTGAGCTGAGCATGAGTCCGAGACATGGTGTAAACCTAAGAACCCAAATGATACATGATTGGTCTATGTAGACCACTCACAGATCACTCAAGCTCTCGAGAAAGTTAAGGTTTGAATTGGTTAAGGCATGGAAATATCCAAAACCTGAGAGATATCAAGCGCGTAGTTGATCACCAAGATTGAATGGTTTGAGCCTTAGAGGTGTAAGAGGTTGATATCATGGAAAGTTTTCATTGGTCCACATGGACCAATGGCATAATTCCATGGTCCTAAAGATTCAATATCTCAAGTAGTGAAGTGGCAAGGAGGTTCGGGATCCCGAAATCCTAAGAGTCTAAAGAAGGCCTAAAAATATAAGAAACCTTGATGTCCCGAGAATAAAAAAAGAATTGAAGAGATGTGATTGGTCCATGTGAACCAATCATGGGTTGTTAAAATTCATAATAACATGATATCTTGGCGAAAATGATCTTGTGGACTTGAGACCAAAAGGAGCCCGAAAGTTTTGTAAAACCACGAATTAGTTGATTGGTCCACATGGACCAATCACAGTCACCGAATGCCCAAGAAGGTAGATGTAAAAGAAGAGGCATAGAATCCAGAGGGTCATGAGACACAAAAGGCATAAATATATCATGAGATTTTGAATAGATATGAGAGATCAATATGTAGCACTTAGTGAACATGTGGTGAAGCTTGGTAATTAGCTGCATGAATTGATCATGAGCATAAAATTTGATGGTCTACCCTAGTTCTAAAATCAACTCATGGAGATCATGGGAAAAAGATGACCGAGATCTACTTTTTTATCATAAATTTTCATTGGGAGCTATGAATGACCTACGATCGGTGTCATTAGAAAGGTCTTGGAGAAACCTTTGCATTAACATGAATTTTGGGGTAGATATTAAAGAAATTTTGGATATTTTCTTTAAAAAGTTTTTAAGGATACCCTTATCATATTTTTATTTCTAATGACACGCAAATAATGCTCTAAATCTTTTATGCGGTCCCGAACCCTTCTAGAAGATGCTTTAAAGATATTTTTCCTTTTATAGCCCCACTAAATTAGAAGTTAATAAAGTTGAAGGTCAAAGAATTGATTTGTTGTAGTGATAAAATGGTGGATAATTGATATTCCAGCCAAGTGAAAATTTCTTACTCATCCATTCTCTTTATTTTTAGGAGATACGCGTGTTCTCTTCATAGATCCTCATTTGTTCTTCCACATAAGTCATTTTTAGGTCAAATTTAGCTTGATTTTGGGAAAAGTTTGTGTTTCTTTCTATATTAATTTGGCAAGCATGATTTGAGCACACTTTTATCTCTTCTCTCATTGGTAGATGATTTTTTTTTCATGTGCTTCTTGTGACAAATGCATATTTTTTGACCTTTGATTACCCTTGAGAGAATATTCCTAGTACCTTTTCTAGTAAACCTTTACAAAGAAAATTTTATAAGGTATAGAAGAAACTCGCCATAATGATATTTTGGCTATTGAGAAAAATTGGTTGTTATGAATTCATCATTTTGATCTCTAGTTTTTAAGAAATTGAATAGTGATAATCTTTCCTAGTTCAAAGAGAAAGCATTGTGGGATGTTGAACAAGTTTTATGTTTTTTTAGGAAGCTTTGAAGGTGTAGATCATTTTTTGGTCATTTAGTTCTTGTTAGTGTTGTGTAGACATTTGTAAGTGTTGAATTACAAAAATCCGTTAATGCTTTCAATTCATTGTTTTCCTAAAAGGTATTTAATATTAATGTATTGTCACTTTATGATGTCTTGTTCTAATTGGTGATGAAAGGTACATGTAGGATATTTCATTATTTGTTTGAATTAATGGTGGATTTACAACAATCACGTAGATTGTTATTATCTTTGGTTATCACTAGCTCACTTGATATTAATTATGGTAACTCGTTTCCTAATGGATCCAGTCACTAATCATAGTTCATATGATCACCTTCTCATGTTAATACTTCCATTCAATTCCATACTTTACTGAAATATCATTTCATTTGTGTAAATCCTTCAATATTTCATCCATTATAATTATAAATTCATTTTTGCAAGTTTAAGATTGAATATTATGTTGATCTAGATAAAATAAATTGTGAATTATGAATAACTTTATCATCATAATCTATTTGCATGCAACCTTTACTCATACCTAAGTAATCTTATAATTTTTGTGCTAGTGATAGTAAATTGGGTGGGAATTCATAGTGGTTAGGTTTTCCATTTAGGTTTTTGTAATTCAAGTATAGATATGTGATGTTTCATCCATTAGGTTACCATAGGATCTCTTCCCTAGGTTTCATAGAGCCTATAACTAAGAAGATAAACACATTATCATTTGATACCCCAAATATTCTAAGGTGAAGAACCACCTTACTACAACGAACTATATTTCTACCTTATCCCCTTTCAACCTTAGTATAAATTTGGGAGCCAACATAGAGAAATAAAATTCTCTATGTGGAGCAAGACCTGACAATTCCTCCAGAAATACATCACTAAAATATTGTAGGAAAGGGTAGTCCTCCAATGTTGGTTCTTTTTATTCACCTACATAATCAATATGTAATGTATACATTATAATACCCTTCCTTTGTTCTTTCTTCAACTGCATGGATAGAATTTTCCTCAACTTAGTGGATTTCTTAATCCATTGAAAAATATGATACTTTCTACTATTATCTTGACATGTTATTATTTTAGTATAATAGTCCACCTTAGCATGATGTTTCCATAACCAATTAACCCCCAAAATAACATCATATTATCCTAAGGGTGCAACATACAAATTCACCTCTATTAAAATAACCAAGATCTCTAACTCAACTATAAATAGAAATTTCTCTACTTTATTTTCCATCTAGTTTCCATACTGAACTATCCATGTTTTATCCATATAACTAGCTTATCTATAAATCTCACTCAATATCTCATGTACAGAAAAACATTCAATGGATCATGTATAAATCAAAATAGAAACAAAAATATAAAAAACTTTACCTGGCACTATTAATGCAAAATTACAACACCCTTAATTGCTTGTGATTTTGTGTACGAGGCAATCAATGCAACCTGCATAACATGGGATTATCCTGTAGTGTGGGACCTTGCAAGTAGGATAATCCTCCGAGAAAGCCAACTTCTTCCTCTAACCTAGTGCCAACTTCTCCAAAGTGCAAAGAATGGCAAGCTAAACCAATCATATCCTAATGCTTTCCAAGGAGACATGGATAGAAAGATGCATGAAATAAAACTACTCTAAGTGAAGGTGATGCACCAAGAAAGGGTGAGACAATCCAAGTGAGTGAAAGATAGGGAGAAAACCAGGAAGGAGAGGGCTAGTAGAAATGCCACAGTCCAAGACAATATTTAATTCCCTATATTCATAAAGCACAACAAACTACAGACCCTACAAAGAGATAAATACATGCACAATATACTTATAAATATAATGGAAGGAAAAATATGTAATTCATAAAAGTTAGGGTGAAAATGGCCACAAAACATGAATTTTATTGCTTAAAAACATGCACAATCCATTATATCATAAACACAAGACAAAATCCTTTATAATAAGCCCAAATTTGAGGCCTTTAGCTCACAATAGCTTTAGAATTTTTTTAAAAGAGTTTATTTGCTTTTCTGAAAATCTCCTTCAAAATGAGGAAAATTTTACAATATAAATGCAATTTGGGTCACCAACCAAGTAGGATGCATTAAAGAGGTATGGGAAACCATTCATTTTGGTACTTTTCTTGCATGGGCAGTCATGGGCACCATGCCTCATTAATTATGGTTGTTGGGATGTCATTCATTCACCTACCCTCATCTGGCTTGTAACTCATCCATCCTGTGGGTCGTCCAACTGCGTTGGGTTGGATGTCGTCTATCCTCTTTGAGAAAATTACTTGGCTCACGAGTTCCTTTCCATATTTGGGTTAGATGGTCATCTAACCATGATCCATATAATTGTGAGTAGGCCATCTAACTTGATTGTCATCCAACTTCATTGGGGTTGGACAATGTCTAACTTCGTGACCGTACATGCTTCTTGTCACCGACCAACCCAGGAGTTGCCATCTTCACATTATGGGCTGTCCTACCCAGGAGGTTGGATGACTATCTATCTCTACCCGTATGACACACTACCTATCTATTCTTACAAATGACAAACCGATGAGTGACCAACCAGGTGACTCGACCAAATATGTCATACAACTATGAGTCGTCCATCTGTGTTGGCAAGTTAACCCCAAGGGGTTGGATGACATCTATGTATGTTGACCAACCTCCCCGTACGCCGTCCATATAACAAATTGTAACCACACTGTCCATCTAACAAATTGTAACCTCCCCATCCCGAGATGTCATAAAAGTCAGCCAACACACCCGTTTGACCAACCTATCTCCCATACCATGGTTAGATGTTGACCAATCCATCACCCGTCCAATCGAGCCATCCAACTAACCATAATCTTGTCATCTTGGGCTGCCACAAATGTTAGCCAACACACCCATCTGACTAACCCATACAAACCACCTATATTTTGTACCAGGGTTGGATGTCAACCAACCCATCACCCGTCCAATTGAGCTATCTAACCAACCAATGGGCCATCTAACCCAAGGGGGTTGGATGCAACCATCTCATCCGACTAGTCTGCTGCATCCGACCTACACGTCCAACCTAGACAACACACTTGTCCATCTAACCTTCACCTAACCTATCTAGGTGTCTAACCATATGATGTCCAACCTGATCGACCTATATGTTTGACCAACCTAGCCGAATCTTCCTCAAACTCAACCAATTCTCCAATAAGATCAGTCACCAATAACAAGATTTTCCATAGCTTTCCAACTCGCTGCGAGTTATGAACAACTCGACCGAGCCAAAACATGAGCTACCCTACATAATGTAAAAGAATTTCCCTTTTTCCATCAACTACCAATGTTCGACCTGCTAAGTTGTCCATTTCACAGGGGTGTGAAAATTGATAACAATTGGTGACTTGCAAGATGATCTGCTTGCTTGATGTGGAAGACTGCTGACTTTAGAGGATCCATTGGGCATGGAGTCATATTTATTATTGGAACTAGCCCGTCACTTGAAAATATATCTTCCAACTTCTAGAGCACTACTGGGGATTTTCATTTCAAAAGAAATCTGGGTTGAGGACTGGTTGTTTCTTCACCAAAATTTTCTGAAACTGGAAAGTGCAAGAGAAAAAAGGGCACAACTATGTACAAATAGAAAAGGTCATACACATTCCAAATAGAATATGTAGAGAGTGCACAAGCACTTATTACAAAAGTAACCTAAACTAAAACAATGCAATGTGCTACAAGCACTTGGAGGAATTACAACTCTTAAACTAATATGTACAAGAAGGATATTTCACTCAATAACAATGCTTGAGATAGATTCCATTGACTGGAATTTGCAGTTCTTCTCCATCCAACCTTGATAGTTAGAAAGCATTATTTTCTTTGCATCCTGAAATCATATAAGGGCCACTCCATATTGCATCAAACTTAGAGTGCCTTCCTGTTTCCCTATCTGCATCCCATTTAAGGACCAAGTCTCCCTCTTGGAAGTTTCTAGCCTTTTCCTTCTTGTCAAAGCACCTCTTGATCAACGCTTGATCCTTCTCCATGATGTGCATGGCTTGGTTCCTCATCTCCTCCAACTCCATGAGCTTTGCATATCTAGCTTCCATGGGTTCAAACTTAGATAGCTCTAGTTGTTTCATGAGTTCCAATGTGGGAAATTCAAGGGATATAGGCAGCCTTGCCTCCCTTCCATAGACTAACCTGTAAGGAGAGTTCCTTGTTGACTTCTTGGGAGTAATCCTATCAGCCCACAAGGCTGATTTCAACTTGGCGTGCCAAGTTCTCTGGTTCTCGTCTAGAGTTCTCCTTATAATATTTAAAATATTTTTGTTGGTGGACTTGGCCTGCCCATTACCCTATGGGTAGTAATTTGATGAGGTGCTCAAGTATATCCCATTTTTGACTGCCCACTGTGATCTTGGCACCTAGGAATGCCAAAGCATTATCTGATATAATGGTGGTTGGAACTCCGAACCTCGTCACTATCCCTTCATAAAAATCTAGTATGTTGGCCTCATTTTCTTCCTTGAGTGCAATTGCCTCCATCCACTTGGTGAAATAATATGTGGATGTGAGCAATTTTTTTTTTTTTCAGAATCGCACTATTTGATCCCCATCTTTGCTGCTATAATTTCTCCTGATTTTTAGCTGAGAACTCAGCCTCCTCCTATAAAAAATTAATGATCTGTTGATCATTCTCAAATACCTTCCAGCTTGTGTTATTATCCAGTACAATTGGCCTTACAATGACATGAATATGTGGTTGTGATTTATCTCTCTTGATATTGTCCACCACATCAAATGTTTCTCTAATTGATTCGAGCCTATCTACGGCCAAATTCTTATTCCGCAGTATGGCCTAAATATTGAATGTTTTAAGGTCTTCAATCTGATCCCATACCCGATGCTTGTAGGCTTTAAGTAGATCATTCTTAGCAGCATGTTTTCCTCTAACCTAGTTGACAATTAACTCACTATCTCTAAGAACTTGCAAGTTTTTAATACCCCTCTTTCTTGCCCAATGCAACCCATGGATTAAAGCCTCATACTCAGTTGTATTGTTTGAACAAGAAAATTGAAAATGGAAAGCCAAGTAGTACTTCATATGTTGTGGTGAAAAAGCATTGCACCTCCTCCAACACCTTGCCTACTCCTTGAACCGTCAAAAAATAGTTGTCACACTTCATTCTCATCCTTTTTTTCTAGCTTGGTGAGGCTAGGGGTGGGCAAGTTCTCCTCATGTAGACAATAAACTCCCAACTCAACTTCTTCCATTTCCTTGTATGGATTGAAAGCATGTCTCCTCTGAGCCCAATCATCAAGCATTAGGTCCAGAATGCTCCCAACCTTTGTGTTTGCCTCTTGAGCCTCCAAGCATTCTTCTTGATCAAATATGGTACAATTTGCATTGATTGGGCTGGGAACATAAGGCTCAATGTGAAAATTGGCAATTGGCTCTCGACCTGATCATAGCCTTAGCTCCATACCTTGTCCTGAATAACATGTGGGACCAATCAGCTGATAGGTACCCACCAATCCTGGCTATAAAATACCTCGAAAGGCATAAGGAAAATAATGGTGGAAAATTAATCACTGATACATCTTGTAGAATTGTGACATTCAAGAAAGCATGGAGCATAAGGCTTAGTTCTTTGATCACTCTAATTGTGCCTATTGTTGTCCCATCCAATTGCACTACTCCCTTTAATATTGGCTCATATTTTAAGCCCAATTTATCGGTGATTTTCTTCGGCATTACCGAAGTTTCTCACCCTTGAGTCGATCATGTAATTGTGCACTAATTTATCCCAATGATCAATGAGACATAGAATAGTGGAGGCTTCACATTATTACTTGAATGACATTCTCCTTGTTGCGCAATGGTGTTAGTAAGAACCCTCTCCTAATTTTGGATGGCTCATTAGAAGGGGACCAATTTTCCATAGCTACTTGCAACAAATCTCGCTGCCCTGGAATTGCCAATGATTCCCACATGGAAATATTGACTTCTTCATTTGATCAATGATATTGAAAGGGGGTGGGTTTTCTCTTTGTTGTCCCTTGATGGGCATGGCCTTTTCCGGTACCTGGGTTGGTCCATGAGCTACCATAACTGGTATCCTGGGATGATTTTGCACATTGGGGGCTACTACAACAACTACCTTGGGCTGGATTTGTGCATTAGGAGCTGGATTTGGCCTACCAACTCCTTGTTGAGTGAGAGTGGGTTAGAAATAACTGGACTAGATGATTGCCCCTCCTTTATGTTCCTTTTCTTTGACTGTGTATTAGCAGCCACACCCTGGAAAGGAGATTGATTAACCCCATAAAATTCCTCCATCTACCAATTGACCAATGTGGTTTTAGTTGGAGGAGTCTCTTACTGAGCTGCTTTACTGATTTTCTTCCTCACTTGGCTCTTGGGTCACCCCAATGGTCTGCACCATCAAGGCTTGATTCAGAGTGCCATTAAAGCATGTTGATTGATTATGAGGTAGGTTGCAGGGGTAACACCATTCATACTCTTGAGCAACATTGTTCTAATTAGGAACCAAAGCCATTGATGTTGAAATTGCATTTGGGTTATAAGGCTGAAATGGCTTGGTAGTTTGAGATTGCCCTTGGTTTGGATTTTTCTTTATTGCTAAGTGGGAGGCCTGTTAGGCTGATATGGAGGCCTATTCATTTGAGCTTGAGGCTGGTAAGGTTTGGAGCTCTGAGCTTGCTACCTTTTTATTGTCACCAACTCATTCCCCAAATTCTGCAGTTGTTTCATGACTTCTTGGAGTTCCTTGGAAGTACTAGAAGAAGTGGAGGCCTCACTATTGCTCTGATTTCTAGGGGCTAGAATGAGGGCTATTTTAGGTGCTTGATTGGTAGAGGGGTTCCCAATTTTGGATATAGAGGCATAGGTGGCCTAGGTGCTAGCTTTCCCACTTGAATTAAGTAGTTCTCTACTTTGATAGCTATATCATATGCCCTTGGTAGTGTTGTTCCCCCATCAATTGTATCATCATAACTATGTCAAAATTTAGAGCCCTTAAAAAGCCAAGGATTACACTTTCTATTGCTAGCCTCATGGCAATCAGAATTTGGTCCCACATCCATTGAACCTAAAGTTGAAGTCAGTCATCTACTCATTCGGGGCCCTCTTGATTGTGGTTAATTGTTCCAACAAAGATAAATTATCTGCCTTCTCTCTAAACTAGTTACACAGGGATGAACACAATGCATCCCAGTTTGTAATTGACCCTACTATTAGGCTCCTAAACCATTGTAGTGCCTTACCTTTGAGAGAATAATCAAGGAGCCTAATTAAAACATCTATCTTGTTGATCTCGTGAATGGCGCAGACATTCACAATGTCTTGAATATGATCAATAGGGGTTTTATGATTATCCCAGTGAATTAAGGAATGCTCTTCAATACTACCACCAGAATAGGATTATGTGCATTGAGGGTGAGTGGATTGCCACCTGTGAAATTGACATAGGGATTCAGTGGTCCTTGTGGTGGTGGGTGGCTGATGCGCCATCTTGATTGGCCTGAGAACCGTAGTTGATTAAAGGAAGGGTCAACCAGGTGGAGGTGTGGATAATGTTCTGTTTGGTGGAGATGGAGACCTTTGTACCCATCTTCCTCTCCTTCCTCTTCCTGGTGATAACTGCAAGTATTCAAAGACACCTTCTTCTCTCACTCTAGACCGAGTTTGAATCCTTCTCATATACTTGGGCCACTAATATTATAAAACCAGTTGAAATATGACCCTGGGAGTCGCCAGATGTGCTAATACAAAGCCTCCAAAGGCTGAAAGTTTACTAAGATGCACATCCAATCTTGATAAACCTAAAAATATTGACCTCTGGTCCCACCGGGCGTGCCAAAACTGTTAATGAAAAATTACAACACCCCTAATTGCTTGTGATTTTGTGTACGAGGCAATCAATGCAACCTGCATAACATGGGATTATCCTACAGTGTGGGACCTTGCAAGTAGGATAATCCTCCGAGAAAGTTGACTTCTTCCTCTAACCTAGTGCCAACTTCTCCAAAGTGCAAAGAATGGCAATCTAAACCAATCCTATCCTAATGCTTTCCAAGGAGACATGGATAAAAATATGGATGAAATAAAAATACTCTAAGTCAAGGTGATACACCAAGAAAGGGCAAGAAAATCCAAGTGAGTGAAGGATAGGGAGAAAATTGGGAAGGAGAGGGTTGGTAGAAGTACCACAGTCTAAGACAATATTCAATTCCCTATATTCATAAAGCACAACAAACTACGGACCTTGCAAAGAGATAGATACATGCACAATATACTTATAAATATAATGGAAGGAAAATATGCAATTCATACAAGTTAGGGAGAAAATGGCCACAAAACATGAATTTTATTACTCAAAAACATGCACAATCCATTATATCATAAGCATAAGACAAAATCCTTTACAATAAGCCCAAATTCGAGGCCTTTAGCTCACAATAGCTTTGGAACAATTTTGACAGAGTTCCTTTGATTTTCCAAAAATCTCCCTCAAAATGAGGCAAATTTTACAATATATAGGCAATTTGGGTCACCAACCGGCAGGATGCATTAAAGAGGTATGGGTAACCATTCATTTGGTACTTTTCTTGCATGGGTAGTCATGAGTGCCATGCCTCATTAATTCTAGTTGTTGGGATGCCATTCATTCACCTACCCTTGTTTGGCTTGTAACTCATCCATCCTGTGGTTCGTCCAACTATGTTTGGTTGGACATCGGCCATCCTCTTTGAGAAAACTTCCTAGCCCGCAATTTCCTTTCCATATTTGGGTTAGATGATCATTTAACCATGATCCGTATAATTGTGAGTAGGTTTTCTAACCTGATTTTGTCCAACTTCATTGGGGTTGGATGATATATAACTTCGTGACCATACATGCTTCTTGTCACCAACCAACCCGAGAGTTTCCATCTTCACATTGTGGGTTTATCTCTCGCTCGTATGACACACTAGCTGTCTATTATTACGAGAAGATGAACACGGTGACTCAACCAACCATGTCATACAACTGTGAGTTGTCCATCTATGTTGGCCATCAACCCCAAGGGGTTGGATGACATCTATGTATGTTGATCAACCTCCCCATATGCCGTCCATCCGACTAATCGTAACCTCGTCATCCTGAGCCGCCACAAAATTTAGCCGACACACCCATCCGAATAACCCATCCTACCAACCTATCTTCCATACCGGTGTTAGACATCAACCAACCCATCACCCATCCAACCAAGCCATCCAAAAACCGTAACCTCACCATCTTGAGTTGCCACAAAATTCAGCCGACACACCTGTTTGACTAACCCATCCGACCAACCTATCTTCCATACCAGGGTTGGATGCCGACCAAACCATGACCCGTCAACCAAGCCATTCGACCAACCAGCGGGCCTTCCAACCCAAAGGGGTTAGATGCCGTCCATCTCATTCGACTAGTCTATCGTGTGTCTAAACTACATGTCCAACCTAATCGATGCACCTATCTATCCAACCGTGCATCTAACCATATGTTTTCCAACCTAGACGACCTATCTATCCGACTAACCGGCCAACTCTTCCTCAAACTCATCCAATTCTCCAATAAGCTTGGTCACCAACTCCAAGATTCACCGTAGCTTGAGCCTGGCCAACTTGGCTAAGCCAAAACATGAGCTACCTTGCATACCGCAATTTTTTTCTCTTTTTCCATCAACTGCCGATGTTCCGAGGCTGTTAAGTTATCCATTTCACAAGGGGTGAAAAAAATGGATAACATGAACCTCTACCAAAGTTGACTGGAAGTTTTCTTAATGATTTTCAACTGTTGACTTTGATATTGTGAAGGATGTCCTATAACAATGTTTTGGGGACAATTTAGCATAATGATATCCTCCACATGTATGACAACCATTTGGTGGCCCTTTCCTTCATGGAAATTTTATCCTACATTCTTGTTTTGGTTTTTACCACCATTTCCATTTGGTCAATTTCTCCGATTATTATTTTTTTATCTTAGATGTATTCTCAATATTATTTAATTTCCAAGTATTACCTATTTTATTTATTTTCATTTATTATTGAATGGTCCTAAAGATTCCTAATTTGGTTTACTCCATGGGGCCTTAGAATCCTTTCTAGTATATAAATGCACCTGTAACTTTTGTTCCCACTTCATTGTTTTTTAACAACTTTATCCATAGTATTTGGCCCATGGACATCTATCTTAGGTCTTATACAAGGAATCAAACCCATAATAAAGTTTTGGATTTGGAATTTCTCATCCTTTTGGTACTATGGTACATACTTGAGAATTTTTATGAACTTTTCCCAATAACTCAACCATTATCATGTCAAAATAGAGTTGTGGAAACCATATTTTCTTGAATAAAGTCACAAATAACTCCCAAATAAGCATCGGGTGAAGTAATGGAACCGAAATGATATTCACCAGGCTAGTTGTGGTATAGAGATAATGGAACATAGAGTCATCCTCATCGATAAATTTGAAATCTAACTTACCCAAGTTCTCATGGGGTAAGCTCAATGAAACCATCATCATCATTTAACTTGTCAAGACGACATTAAATTGTTGAACAACATTCACTAGAGGATTTGGAGAAGATGTCATAGGAGAAGATATAGTGAAAGATACAAAATTGGTAGCGGGATTGAGTGGAAGAAATAAGAGGATATAATAATGTGGTTGGTGGTGCTGGATTCCACAATAATATAATTATTTCTATGATGAGGGTGAATTGGTTGCAATTGTGAGATAACCATAGAGTTAACGGGGTCATTGTTATAATATTTGAATGGTTCAGGGTCATTTGAAATAGTGTGTTCATACCCATCATAAAAAAATTTTACACATTGATGTACCATAGATGGGACAAACTTCATGGAGTGGATCCATGGATGAAAAAGAAGAAGATTGAATTGAAATAGAGCATCCATAATATGAAATAAAGTGGGGATTTGTTGAGGAATGACCTACAAATCTAATGTGATCATTCCTATAGATGTTCTAGTGGTTGATCATAGCCTCACATAGTAAGAGTATATTTCATGATTATCATATTAGGGATACCTAATTGTATGAGTAATGATAAATGTCATATATTCAAAGTAGATCAATTGTTAATGAGTACACACTTAATGAGGAAATTTTGGATGTGAGCCATAATTAGAGGAGGAGGAGAAGGATCATTAGTAGTGGTGATTGGAATATCCTCATCAGTGAATGTAATGGCTTGATTCATGAACTTAAAATATTCCATGATAGATGCAAAATATTCAGGTGGATTTTCACTTTGTAATTTAATAGAACACAATGATTCTTCTAATGTGTGGAGACAATCAAGGGCTTGACGAAGGAGATTGAAAAGAGATATATTAGTAGGAGTAGTCTTTAATTGATAAATGATATCATAACCTTTGGATGATTCAACATGTCAAGATGGTTATGGTAATAGGTGGGGGAGTGGGTAGGGCCCCCATGGGTTTCTTATTACATCAAGTGGTTATAACGAGAAATAATAAAGGGAGGATTGCACCAAGGAAGGAATTGAGTGATCACAAGTATATATTCGATTGAATGAAAAATTGAGAATAGACATAGGTAGGGGTGAAAGAAGAAGAATTTTCCATATCTTTTAAAGATAAATACAAAAAGAGAATAGATCTAATGTGTAAATGATATCAGGTTCACTAATGATTTAACCTATTTTTTTAACATCCGGGTGTATAGTCGATCGATGGTAAATTATCCTAATCAATTATTTTCCAAAGCTAATTACAACAATATTAGGAATAACCATTAAGAAATGATAAATAATGATAAGAAATGATAGATAACAATAGATAAAACACTTGTAATGAGAGAGAGAAGATGACTTAGCTGATCTCTTACTCTGTGTGATGATTTAGGTTGGCCTAATGACTAAACTAGGTTGGAAATTATTGTGATGACCCTCATTGTTGGAGTTGTGTGCTAAAATAATATGAGAAACAAAGAAAATGGCACAAGCCAAAGGATCGACTTCTAGTTGACATTTTGGACATCCAGTGTGATTGCACAACATTGAATCTTTTCCCCAAGTGTGGGACTTGTAAAATGGGAAAATAATCTCCAGTTTAGAGGCTGGTTCCTCAATGCCTTTGATCAGATGTATTAATTGTAAGTTATATAGAGGTTTCAAACTCAAAATCCTACTCTAAATTCCAAAGGGGACAGAGATAGGGAATGCAAAACAAAACTGAAACTAGTGCTAATAGGGTGATGCACCAAATGGATGGTGAGCATTTTTACTTCTGTAGATTGACATAGTTCATAAAAATGCAACAAAACTTCATGCACAAATTGATAATTGTAATGGAAGGTCAGAAATGAATCAAACAACACAAACAGAGGATTAAAACTCATTCACAGAGCCTGCATTGTCATTTTTAACATAAAAAATACTTGCATTACAACACCTGAGAGGGAAAATAGGTTGCAATCTTGGAAAAGGTCTAGTTTTTTCACAAAATCACTTTCAAGGTGAAAGAGGGAGCCGTAATACATAAAAATGTTCAATTGAAAAAATGAATAGCTTTTACAATGGGTACCCCAGGAGAGAGAAACTGGGAAAACATGGGAGAGCTTCAACCACCGACAAAAATTAAAACAGCATGGGCATTACAGTCCATGTGCTGGGAGAGAATGCGAGCCATTCTTCATTAAAAATGGTGGTCAAACGTCATTTTTGTTCATTACCCACGCTAGAGTGTTTTTCAATTTTCTCTCTCCAAACTCCATCAAAATACAAAAATACCCTGGAATCTTGTAGAGAATTTCACCAAATTTCTAATGATATAAAGAACGTGAAAACCGAGCTCTGGATCGAAAGATATGGCCATTTGAAATTTTAGGGCAAAACAGGCCAAACGGATTGGCGGGTGAAAATTTTGAAATTTTCCACTTTTTTTTTGCATTTGGGAAAATTTCCCAAAAATCCCCACGCTCCTGCCATTCCGTATGCCATGTGGCATGTTTCGATTGGACGGGCATTCTGCGCTTTATTTCCTTTTTTTCATTTTTTTATTGGAAAATTTCCAAAAATCTCGCCGGCCGATGAGTCGAGGACACGTGGTGAAAGCGTGATTCACCCGGAATTTCCTTTCCTTTTTTATTTTCTCCTGCATGGGCCTTTCCTGTATTTTTTTCCACCACCGGACATGTGGCAAGCTTCCATTGGCTCGCATTTGGGGGGCATTTTTTCCTTTGAAATTTCCTTCTTTTTCTTTGGGAAAATTTCCCAAATTTTCCCCGCCTTCCGCTGGTCCGAGACACGTGGCATGCTTTCATTCATGGGCCCTTGGGGAAAAAATTTTTCTTTTCATTTTAGCTTTTGGGAAAAAATCCCAATCTCCCCCCATGCTCAAACTCTGACCCTCGGGGACACGTGGCATGCTCTGACTGGTTGGGGGGAGCGGGCCAAAAACTTCTCCATTGCTTTTTACCAAAACACTTCGCCAAAATTCCAATCTTTCCTCCGCCTCCGCCAGTCCGATGCCATAGGACACGTGGCATAACATGATTGGGCGCAGGCCTTTCCTTTTGAAATTTTCCATGGCGCCAACACTTAGTCGATTTTTTCAATTTTTTCCCTTGGACACGTGGCGTAATCCGATTCGTCGGTGGGCCTGCGGGGCAAAATATTCCTTTTGAAATTTTTCCAAACACTTGGTAAAAATTCCAAGTTTTCCTCCGACCCCCGCCACTTCCTTTGACATGTGGCACCATATTACTGGCTGCGGGCCTTCTAAGGGAAAATTTCCCACAAAAACTCTGCCGAGCCATAACTTCAAAAATACATGGAGTTAGGAGGAAAAATTTACCTTTCTGGAAAGATGAGAAAAGATCTATCCAATGGTGCCATTTCCAGAAAGTCTTGAGTGCCTAAAAAGAAAAAAATTATGACTGAGGCACAAGAGAGGGAAGAATGAAAGGAGTTAGCCACAAAATGAGCAAGGGCACATTTTGGATAACAATTTTGGTGACTCAGAGGGGTCATCTGCCTGCTAGATGAAGTTACCAGTTTCCTGAAGTAATCCATTGGGCATGGAGTCATTAAATTCTCTACTTGGTACCCCAACTGATTAGAACACTGCAAGGAGGAAGATGGAGGGTGGAACATCACCTGATGGAGCAAGGCCTGCAAACACATTTCTAGGAACAACAAGCTTGTGCCAAAGCACTTAGGGAAAGCAAACTAATCTACAACAAAACAATGTGCACAAGCACTTGGAGGAATGAAAACCTAAGCTAATATGTACAAGGTGGAGAAATCCCTTCAAGAGTAATGCTTTATATGGATTCCATTGACTGAATCTGCAGTTTTTCACCATCCAATGAAGACAATTCGAAAGCATTGTTGTCCTACACTTTGTGACCATGTATGGCCACTCCAAATGGCATCAAATTTTGAATGCCTTCCTAGTTTTTGCTCTATTTCGCATCCCATTTTAACACTAGATCTCCAACTTGGAAAGATCTATCTCTTGGCCTTCTATCAAAGGTCTTCTTGATCAAAGCTTGATCCTTCTCCATTGCTTGGGATGCCTGATTTCTGATTTCTCGAGCTCCATCAATTCTCGCATATCTAACCTCCATGGGCTCAAACTCCAACAACTCCAACTATTTCATGAGTTCCAATGTTGGAAACTCAAGTGACATGGGAAAATTGCTCTCTTCCATAAACAAAGATTAAATGGAGAGTTACCCTAGATCTCTTGGGAGTTATCCTATCAGCCCATAAGGATGATTTCAATTTGGTATGCCAAGACCTCTGATTTTCATCAAGAGTCCTCCTAATGATTCTCAACAAGTTCTTGTTTGTAGATTCAGCCTAGCCATTACCCTGAGGGTAATAATTTGATGAAGTGCTTAGGTAGATCCCATTCTTGATAGCCCATTCAGTCACCTTGGACCCAATGAATGCCAATGCATTATCTGATATTATTGTAGTAGGTATGCCAAATCTGGTTGCTATTCCCTCATAGAAATCTAGGATGCTAGATTCATTTGCTTCCTTGAGTGCTACTGCTTCAGTCCACTTGGTGAAGTAATCTGTTGTTGTTAGAATCCATTTGTGCCCTTGGCTTGAATTGGGATTAATGACTCCAATGAAGTCCAAACCCCATTGCATGAATGGCTGGTCAACTGAAATTGGATGCAATGGAAGGGCAGCTAGCCTCTCTTTACCCGTGAAGAATGCACAATTCTTGCACCTCTTGATCCATGCATAACAATCACTGAAAATCTTGGGCCAATAATAGCCAACCCTCATGATCTTTAGAGCTGTCACTCTTGGTGCAAAATGACCACCAGCTGATCCACCATGGAACTCTTCCAACACCCTATGAATCTGATTTGTACCAATGCATCTCAACAACACTCCATTCACATCCTTTTGAACAAAACACCATCAACAAGGGCATATGGGACAGCCTGCAATCTAAAGTGTCTTCTTTTGGTCTTGTTCATCTCTGGAGGGCATAGACCTGTGCTTAGGAAGTGCATTATGTCTTGGGTCCAGCAAGGAGTGAGGACACCATCATTCTCCTCTTGAGTGCTTCCTTGCTCATGGTTGTCTTGCAACGCCAAAACAACCTCCTTCTCATTGCATGCTTCCTTTTGTTTGCTCAAAATCAGCTGCTCACACAATCCTTTTCCTCTTACCAACTTGGTGACTTTGATCTCAATGTCATACTCCATGACATGAGTAATCCAACTTGCCCTTTTTTCATTCAAGTCTTTGTTGAGGAGGAAATCTTTAACTCCCACATGAGAAACCAACAATGACCTTGTTGTTTGAAACTAGATGCTTGAATTTCTTCAAGCTCCTGATTACTGCAAGAACATGCTTCTCAATGAAAGAATATCTCACCTCATAGTCCTCCAAGATTTGGCTAAAGAAAGCAATTGGCTGCTCATCATTGTTTTTGTTCTATTGTACCAAAATTGCAGAAATAGTATCATCACCCCCAAATGCATAGAGGATGAAATCCTTGGAGAAATCCGGGTTAATGAGAGTTGGGGCTTGAGAGATGGCTTCTTTGATTGCTTCAAAACTTTCTTTCCTTTTGTTGTCCATTTGAAAGCTATGCTTTTCTTTAACATCTTGGTGATAGGCTTGACTAGGGCTGCAAAATTTGGGACAAACCTCCGAACAAAATTTATTCTCCCCAAGAAACTTTGAAGGGCCTTCTTGTGGCTTGGCAATGGTAGTGCTCTTATGGCTTCAACTCTTTCTGGATCAATTGCTAATCCTTCTTTGGAGACAATGTGGCCAAGGAGTTTTCCTTCATGGGCTAGAAAATACACTTTTTAGGATTCAAGGATACTCCAAATCTTCTGCACCTTTGGAACACTTGTCTCAAATGAAAGAGATGGTCTGCTGCATTTTTTGAAAAAATAGTGATATCATCAAGATATATCAGCACCATGTTGTTAATCAAATCCTTGAACGCCATGTCCATTGCTCTTTGGAAAGTAGCTCCAGCGTTGGACAACCCAAATGGCATTTTCCTGTATGCATAAGTTCCCCATTTGGTTGTAAAGGATGTCTTGAACTGATCTTCTTCTTTCACCATAATCTGATTGTACTCGAATAGCCATCAAGTAATGAAAACCTCTCAGAGCCAGCAACAACTTGTAAAATCTGCTCCATGGAAGGAAGTGGATAATGATCCTTGAGAGATGCTCTATTCAAATCTCTGAAGTCAACACACAATCTGATTTCCCCACTCTTCTTTCTAATTGGAACCAAGTTGGCCACCCAACTAGAATGCTTGATAGGGAATATGATTCTTGACTCTATCAACTTATTCAATTCTTTTCTCATGAGAGGCTCCATGTGTGGATTGATTGGCCTTTGTTTTTTCCTGATGGGTTTAGTACTTGGATCCAATTCAATGGTATGTTGAGCTAACTTGGGATTGAAACCTTTCAAATCTTCATAGCTCCAAGAAAACACATCAGGGAATTCTTGACAAAGCTATATGAACTCATACCTTTCTTGCTCAGTTGTCACTTTACCAACTTGGAGTGATTTTCCTTCTTCCACCAAGATGGACACCGAATCTTCTCCCTTGACTTGGATGTTTTCTTTCTCCTTCCTAAACTGATCATTAGGATTGAAAATGGACTCCAAAGTAATAAGTCCCTTTGGTAGTTTGTTGGTTCTCAATCTGTACCACTTGGTCACCATATTGCTGCTCCAAATTTTCCTGATTTTTAGCTGAGAAATCAGCCTCTTCTTGTAAGAAATGGATGATTTGTTAATCATTTTCAAACACTTGCCAACTTACATTATTATCTGGCACTCAAGGCCTTACAATCACATGGATGTTTGGCTGTACTTTGTCTTTTTGGATGCTTTCAACAACGTCAAAGGCTGCTCCAACTGCTGCAAGCCTGTCAACAGCTTGGTTCTCTTTTCTAGGAATGGATTTGATGCCAAAGCCCTCAAAATATTCAATGAGGTCCCACACCCTATTTTTGTAACACTTGAGTAGATCATTCTTGACAACATGCTGCCCCTTAACTTGGTTGACAATCAACTCACTATCACCAAAGACTTGCAAGTTCTTTATTCCTCTCTTGATTGACCAATGCAATCCTTATATCAAAGCTTCATATTCAGCAATGTTATTAGAGCATGCAAACTGAAATCTAAAAGCTGAATAATACTTAACTCCTTGAGGTGAAACAAGCATAGCTCCCCCTCCTGCACCTTGTCTACTCCTTGATCCATCAAAAACAATTACCATACCTCATTTTCATCCTTGTGGTTTGGCTTGGTGATGCTAGGAATAGGCTGATTTTCTTCATGCATGCAATAGACTCCTAGCTCAGATTCTTCTATTTCTTGATAAGGATCAAAAGCATGCACCTTGTTTTCCCATTCATCAAGAGTTAGATCTGGGATGCTTCCAACCTTGGTGTCAGCTTCATCAGTGCTTGGATAATCTTCTTGATCAAACGCTGAACAATTGGTATTGATTTGGCTTGGAGTGTAAGGCTCAATGTGAAAGTTTGCAATAGGCTCAGATCTGATTGTGGCTTTAGTTCCATATCTTGTTCTAAACAACATGTGTGACCAATCAGCAGATAAGTAACCTCCAATCTTGGCTGTGAAATCCCTTGACAAACATAGGGCAAAGAGTGGTGGAAGATCTATTACCGAGACATCTTGCAAAACAACAACGTTGGGGCATGCATGCAAAGTAAGACTCAAGTTTTTAATCACTCCAATTGTTGTTATTGTTGTCCCATCCAATTGCACTACCCCTTTGGATATGACTTCATATTGAAGCCCTAATTGATCAGCTATTTGCTTGGGCATTATTGAACTACTTGCCTTAATCAATCATGCAATTATGTACTAATTGGTTTCAATGATTAATGAAACATAGAATGGAGGGGGCTTCAACATTTTACCCTTGCTGTCCTCCATGATTCCCCTCAGGCTGGGCAGCATTTGTGAGCACCTTCTCTTGCATTTGGACTTGCTGATTTGAAGTTGACAGTCCTTCATGGCAGCTTGTAGCAAATCTCTTTGGCTTGGGATGGATAGTGATTCCCACATTGATATGTTTACATTTGTCTTCTTCATCTGATCAATGATGTTGAATGGAGATGAAGCATCTCTTTTCTGTCCCTTGTCTTGCACATTCATTCCTTGCATATGGGCAGCAACAACTGGCATTTGAGTTGGCCTAGAGCTGTTTTAGGCAGCCCTTGTGTGTTTGGAACTGAATTTTGTTTGCCAATAATTTGTGGAGTGATAGAAGGTTGTGGATTACTTAGAGCCAATGGCTGTTCTTCACCCAAATTTCTCCTTTTTGACCTTGTGTTGGCTGCAACACTTTGGGAAACTATTTGATTCATGCCACAAAAATATTTTGCCTGCCAGTTTACAAGTGTGGTATCATTTGGAGCTGATTGTTGTTGGAATGTTTCTTGTTGTTGGTTATTTCCTTGACTACCTTCACCCTCCACACCAGTAGTAGTCACCATTAATGCTTGATTTAAGGCACCATTGAAACACATAGATTGGTTATGAGGTTCATTACATGGGAAACACCAATCATACTCTTGAGCTATGTTGTTTTTCACTGGCACTAATGCCTTAGAGGCGAGATATAACATTGGGATTATAGGCTGAAATGGTCTTGTCGGGCAGGAGGTCTTGCTTGATTTAAATTTAGCCAGCTGATTGGGTGGTCTTTGAGGCTGGTATGGCTGCCTGTTAGGCTGAGCTTGAGGCTGGAAAGGAGGTCTAAAACCTTGGGCTTGCTGCCTCTTGAGTGTAACCAGCTCATTGCCTAGATTTTGCAATTGCTTCATGACTTCTTGAAGTTCATTTGAGGCACTAGAAGATGAAGTAGAAGCTTCACTTGAATTCTGATTTCTAGGAGTGGGAATAGGAGCTAAAATAGGCACTTGACTAGTATTTGGGCTCTCTAAACTTGGAAACAATGGCATTGGAGGCCTAGGAGCTAGCTTGCCAGCTTGAATCAAACAATTTTCAGCTCTAATGGCAATGCTATAAGCAACAGGGATAGTTGTGCCTCCCATGGATTGAATCAACATAGAAATATTAGAATTTAAAGCTTTAAGGTAATATAGAAAAGCACCTTCTCATTGGCCTTACTCGCCACCGGAATCCTCTCCCAAGTCATTTGAAATCTGAAGTTGAAGTCACCACCGCTCATTGGGAGCTCTCGATGGTTGTCAACCTGTTCCAAAAGGGACAAGTTGTCTCCTTTTCTCCAAACTCGCTCATGGAGGGCTATACATAGCTAGTTCCAATTTTGAATAGAACCCGAGGCAAGACTCTTGAACCATTGCAAAGCTTTCCTTTGAATGAAGATGCCAACAATTTGACAAAACTTGCATCTCATTGATCTCATGGATTGCACAAATATTAGCAATATCCTTAACATGATCACCAGAGTGGTCCGATTCTCTCCAAGAAAGTATGGAATGTTCTTCAATGCTGCAAATGGGATTGGATTTTGTGCATTGAGAGCAAGTGGGTGCTGCCAAAGTGAAATTGACATAGGGGTTGTTTTGTGCCATTCGATTGGCCTTAGAACCCTTGTTGATTGAATGAAAGGCCTACTGTGGAGGAGTTGATAGAGTTCTATTTGGTGGAGATGGAGACCTTTGAATTCTCCTCCTCTTTCCTTCTTCTTGGAGATAACCGCAGATACTCAAACAAAACCTCTTCTTCTCCAACTCTTGACCTTGTGGTGATTCTTCTCATGATTTTTCAGTGTCTACACCGCTAAAACCAGATTGATTCTTCTTCCTCGAGTCGCCAGATGTGTAATTTAGGCTCTTTTAAGCAAGAAACTTGCAACAAATGCACATCAATTTTTTTGCAATGAAGATGAAGACCTCTAAGGTCCCACCGGCATGCCAAAACTGTTAGTGCAAATCAAAGCAAACCCCGGATGTTGATCAAACTTCTAGTTGACATTTTGGACATCCAGTGTGATTGCACAACATTGAATCTTTTCCCCAAGTGTGGGACTTGTAAAATGGGAAAAGAATCTCCAGTTTAGAGGCTGGTTCCTCAACTCCTCTGATCAGGTGTATTACTTGCAAGTTATACAGAGGTTTCAAACTCAAAATCCTACTCTAAATTCCAAAGGGGACAGAGATAGGAATGCAAAAAAAACTGAAACTAGTGCTAATAAGGTGATGCACCAAAGGAGTGGTGAGCATTTTTACTTCTGCAGATTGACACAATTCATAAAAATGCAACAAAACTTCATGCACAAACTGATAATTGTAATGGAAGGTCAGAAATGAATCAAACAACACAAACAGAGGATTAAAACTCATTCACAGAGCCTGCATTGTCATTTTTAACATCAAAAAAATGCTTGCATTACAACACCTGAGAGGAAAAATAGGTTGCAATCTTGGAAAAGGTCTAGTTTTTTCACAAAATCACTTTCAAAGTGAAAGAGGGAGCCTGCAATACATGAAAAAATGTTCAACCCTTCAAAAATGAGCCAAATCTGGCTTTTATAATGCAAAAACCGACCCCAGGAGAGAGAAACATGGGAAAACATGGGAGAGCTTCAACCACTAACCAAAAATGCAATAAAATAGCATGGGCATCCTTACAGGTCCATCCCCTAACATTTTTACCATGCTGGGAGAGAATGCGAGCCATTCTTCATTAAAAATGGTGGTTGAAACGTCATTTCTATTTCATCACCACGTGCTAGAGTGTTTTTCAATTTTCTCTCTCCAAACTCCATCAAAATACAAAAATTACCCTAGAATCTTGTAGAGAATTTTACCAAATTTCCAATGATATAAAGAACGTGAAAACCGAGCTCTGGATCGAAAGATATGGCCATTTGAAATTTTAGGGCAAAACAGGGCCAAAACGGATTGGCGGGCGAAAATTTTGAAATTTTCCACTTTTTGCATTTGGGAAAATTTCCCAAAAATCCCCATGCTCCACCATTCCGGGTGCCATGTGGCATGTTCTGATTGGACGCGGACCTTCTGCGCTTTATTTTCCTTCATTTTTATTGGAAAATTTTCCAAAAATCTCCGTCGGGCCGATGAGTTGAGGACACGTGGCAGCAGGTGATTCGCCACGGGCATTTCCTTTCCTTTTTCCCCTTTGGGCCTTTTTTGTATTTTTTCCACCGACACGGGCATTTCCATTCATTATGGGGGATTTTTTTCTTTGGGAAATTTTCCTAATTTTTTCGCCCACCGTCAGGACACGTGGCAAGATTCCATTGCTCTCGTGCATTTGGGGGGGTAAACATTTTTCCTTTGAAATTTCCTTCATTTTTCTTTGGGAAAATTTCCCAAATTTTCCTACCTTCCACGTCCGAGACATGCATCATCTCATCATGGCATGGGCCCTTGGGGCAAACATTTTTCTTTTCATTTTAGCTTTTGGGAAAAATCCCAATCTCCCCCGCTCGAAACTCCGACCCCGGGACATGTGGCATGCTTTGATTTGTCAAGGGGGGCATGGGCCAAACTTTTTCTCCACTTCACCAAAATTCCAATTTTACCAAAACACTTTCATGCCCAAAATTTTGATTGGGCGTGGGCCTTTCCTTTTGAAATTTTTCCTTTTCAACTTTTTCCCTTGGACCTCCTCCGCTTAAGGGCCCGCGGGTAAAATATTCCTTTTGAAAACATAGGACACGTGGCATAACATGATTGACATGGGCACCATATTATCGTGGGCCTTCCACGGGAAAATTTTCCAAAACTCCCAACACTTAGTCAAGTTTTTTCAATTTTTTTTTTGGACACGTGGCATAATCGATTGCCATTTCGGAAAGGCTCAAAAAAAAAAAAAAATATTCCTTTGAAAATTTGCCAAACACTTGGTAAAAATTCCAAGTTTTTCATGACCCCCGCCACTTCCTTCGACATGTGGCACCATATTATTGGGTCATACCTTGTGGCCTTCAGGGAAAATTTCCCACAAAACTCCACCGAGCCATAACTTCAAAAATACATGGAGTTAGGAGGAAAACTTTACCTTTCTGGAAATGAGAAAAAGCTCTATCCAATGGTGCCATTTTATAAAGGGCTTTTTTGAAAAGTGCCCAAAAAGTAAAAAATTATGACCGAGGCACAAGAGAGGGAAGAATGAAGGATAAAAAAATAGCCAAAAATGAGCTCAAAATGTTGGGCATGTGATCTCTAGATAGTATACAACTAAATGAAAAATTGTGATCTTACAAAAATATGGTTATACTTGCACATTTTCCCGGCTGAATTGGAATGATGAGATGTTCCTTGTATTTGTAGATATGAGTGGATGAATACGCTATAAATATTATATAGAGTATATGGGGCTCAAGGGAGTCTTTGAATGGTCTTTCTTGTGTTTTTTCTTAGTGTATTCTCATGCAGATATTTGGGTGTCAAGTATATGTGATATTCTCCCTAATATTGGATGAAATAACTAGCTTACATATGCATTATAAGTATGGAAACCTTGAATACGGCCAACTAGGAATGACCCAAAGGAATTTGAATTATAAAAAGTGTTGTTAGAAAATGTGGGACTAAAGCATCAAGGTTGACCCATAACATACATGCATTATGGTCCTCTCTATCCTCTATGGATCAAAATGCTTGTGTGGGTGATTTGAGAGCTAGGATTGTGATATGAAATGGTAGAGTTTGTTTTTATGGATTAATATGACCTTTTCGCAGATAAAAAAGTTGTGTGTGCAAGAAAGAAAGAATGGGATATAGTTAGGGATATCATGATTGACAAAATTGGATAATCGTGGACTAATATAAAGGTGTTGTACAATTTGTGGTGTTCAAGACATGAATTACTAAAGTGAGTGTCTACAATATCTTAGTAGGTTGAGTAATAACATTGAAAAGATATTCGAAGAAACCTCAACATCATTAGTCTTGCCTTTAAACATAGATTTTTGTGAAATTTGGCATTAGATGTATTGGGAATGCTAGCAACATACTTGATCTTATTTATGTGTAACAAATTAGCTTCCCAATATTTTAATGTATAATAAAGATGGTCAAATGATCTAAATTAGTCTAACACGACCAATTCTTGTAGAGAAGGAAGTAAGATTTGTGTAAAAAGGTCTTATAATTCACTATCAGTCAAGATATTATTCATTTTGGTAAGCATGGTATAATAACACAGGACATGATCATCAATATGTTCATCATATCGTTGTGTAGCTTGGATATTTGTGCATGATAAACCTTATCCACAATTTTGATATTAAAGTGTGCCAAAAATTAATTTTTCCAATGTAGTGAAAGAGCACATAGAATGTGTGGGGAGATCATAAAACCATTACAGTGTAAAGTCTTTAAGACTCCTAGGAAATAACTTGGTAAGAAAATTTTCATAAGATGCATAATCGATGCAAGCCACATGAAATGATCTAAGATGTTCTGCGAGATCACCTTTGCCATCATAGATAGGAAGTTTAGGCATGATAAAACCAATATACAAAGGATAAGAAAATGGCTTAGGAGCCAATGGATTATGTAGTAATTGAGTGGAATCCATAACATGAGGAGAATTAGATACACCTTGTTGCAATTGTAAGATTTGAGCTTGTAACATGTGAACAAGGGTTTCAAGAGCTTGTGTGCCATATGAAGAAGCATGCGAGCCATTAGATATGGGAGGGTAATAGTAATAGTGGTTGCATGAATAGGCATAGAAACATTGTACATTAGAATGTTAGGTTCCCCGAGAAGGTGGACACCATAGATGTAGGAATAATATATGTTCTAAGTTAGATGATGGAGCATGTTTAAGTTGATCTCATGTAGTGTATAGTAGGATATCAATGTTAGAGGGATTTTCTTGTAAAAATTATGCAAATTGTTGGGCATCATCGTTAGTAAGGTCCCAATTATGATTTTCAGAGTGATTATTGGAACCATCACCTTGTGCATGATCAACATTGATAGTCAAAATAGTATTAGAAAATATATCATCATGGAATTAGGCATAAGAGTGAGTAGGGGTGGTATGGGAATCAAAATATGTGGGAAAGATACATAGATATTGATAATGATCTCTGCGATTCGGCATGATAAAGCATAATATCCAAACATGATAAAATAAAATAGAAAGCCTAGGGCCACTAGGGTTTGAGACGCGATGTTCAATTCAAGAATCGGTTTCACCAAATATTTTCACCCTTTTTAGATTCGATAAAATATTTACACATAGCAAAAAATGAATGAAATAGAAGCTACAGGGGGTTATTATGATTAATTAACTTCCATTTTTAACCATTTTATACTATAATAATGCATTATTACTTTAAAAAAATGCACACAATATAATACAAGTTCATAAATACATGTGATTGAGTGCACTTAGCTGATTATAGATGATTATGGGAAAGTCTGGGTGATATAAATGATGGAACAAGGGGATATGGACCTGAGAATGATTCAAAATTGGAACTATGATCTAAACATGATCTTGGGAAGAACAATACAAGAGGGGTAGGAATTTTTGTATGGTTTTGACCTATTTGTATGGTCTTGACCCTTCTCAAAAATATGATCTGTAACTTTATGGGTTTGTTTCTTGTTTGAATCTTCATTGCTCTCTATTAGTAACTATTGGTCACACTACGTGGGCCTCTAAATTATCTTCTCAACCTTTCAAACCTTAACCATGGATTTAGATTCCTAACCCTCGTACACTACCGACATTAGCACTACTCCGAAGAGGCCTCAAACCACACATCTTTCACCAACTAACATGTGATATCTAACAATAGTGTAATCATGTTTGAAATTATTTCTTTGAAAAATCTTGAGTTGATTTTCTCTCTTGCAAATATACTTGAGTGAGTGAATTTGAATGCTTAAAAATGTGGGAAATAGTCCGCTAGACTTAGTAGGAAGATTTAGACTTGTAGATAGTTTTTTAATGAATGTACAAAGTGTAGACACTAAAGCACACAATTTGGGTACATTTGTAGGTCCTAATCACATACTACTATTCATATGATTCTTAAGTGAGAAAATTAGCAATTGAAAACTATCTTTGGCCTTTTTTATGTTTTTAATGTCTTCTTTCTAGCCTCTTACACCCTACAACCCAGTTAATATGTTATTGCTTTATCCTTTTTGACTCTAGGCACTCTGGCACCCAACTAAGACACTAGCGCACTGGCACCCTCGTCCCCCTCGGGCACCCCTAACCTCTCCTTACTTTACTCACTCCTTTTGGGAATATTTTATCTTTTGGGCATCTTATTTTCTTATGGGTTGGCCTTCTAGTTGTTAATTATGAAATTCAACCAAGGGAATCATATAAATATAAATTTATGTGACCATAATAAAGGACCAATCTCTAAGCATCTATTACTATCACCTAAGGTTGCATCCAAAGGAATTTCAAGAGCATTAAAGCATCCATCTAGCTTCATTTAAGGGACAAGGGACTGCATTTTCTACATACACACATAGGAGGGGAAGTTCATTTTTCCATCCACACATCTACTTACATTGCTACATATAGCTATTGCTCGCTATCAAGTGCATCTTGCACAAGAGCCACCTAGGGCATGATTCTTGCACACACACACAAGAACTACATGGAGTCTAAAATATAGTGAAACACTCTTGGTCGTAAGTTCACTCTGTTGGGTGACCGCCGGGGTCAGTCTGACTCCCATTTGCATATTTTTATTTTTAGGATTTGATGTGTTTTGGGGTTTTGTAGGTTATCTCTCTCTTTGCAGGTTACATGTGAATGCAACGATCATCCAATGACACATAGGTGACCAACATCAAAGGTTAGCAACCATCTTGCGACACAAGAAAAATCATTTCGAGAGGTCTTTCGTAGTCTTGGACACCTGCAAGCGCCTAGCCCAGCCCATGAAATCTAGTCCAGACATATATGAAAGTCACACAATTTTCTGAGCATAGCTACGAAAATTTCCTCCTCCTGTTCATCAGTTTTTAGTCCATCACACTTCGGGATTAATTGTGAAATCAATTAAGTATTCTATTCCTCTCTTACACTTAGTATTTAAAATTAATTTAGCTTATTGCTTGTGTCAGATCTGTACTTTAGTATTTTATCTATTACATGTGACTTTAAAATATCTAGGGTTTTACAAATTTCAATATTTTGTTAAATCATTTGGTGAACCCGTCTTTTTCAAACACTCTTGGGTCTTCATTTTATTTTTCCTTGGGTACCTTTATAATGGATATTTCCATTCATGATTTCTTGCTAGCCAATCCTAAGTGTAGAGAAAAATCATTTCGCTCTTGGCTAATACTTGCATTCCTTCTACTACTCATCTCGGACATAGTTTATCAGACATTTGTAGATGCATTTTCTTAACAACTTACTTTTCCATCTAACATAGTTGCTAATCTTTCTGTTTATGAAAATGATCCTCCCCTATATATACAAGCACACATCAATAACTTGGATGTTAAGTGAACTTTAGTCGATAATGGATCTGAGCTCAATCTTTATAATTTATCATTCATTCATAATATTGGCCTTTCCATGACTAATGTTAACCCAATGTCCATTTATCTTCATGCATATGATTCTTCTACATGTCCATGTATAGGCACTGTCACCTTGTCACTCACAGTTGGGCCAAAAACTATTCATGTTGTATTTTTGTCATCGATTTCCCAGTCCAATACAATTTCTTACTTGGTAGGCCATGGCTTCATGTTATGTAGGCAGTGCCTTCTATAGTTCACCAGTGCATAAAATTATTACATGAAGGCTTTGAATATACAATTGTTGTTGATCGTAACCCATTCGAATATTACCTCCTAGATCCAACAACTGCATTAACTATTCCTACTTTTGCTACTATGCATCCTGTTGCTGATCTGCGACCCATGGATTATCCGTCCAAGAAAACTTGCCTCCACTCGAAGGAAGCATTTGTGCATTACACACCGTCCTATCTACTTTAGTCTCATGAACAACCCACATCGAGCTCCCTATTTTCATGTGCACTCTTTTCATGAATAATGCTTATTGGTCACACATTCCATTCGATGCCACTTGCTTTGACACTTTTTTTTTTCACATATGATGGCTTGGATTGGATCGGATTCACACTTGATGATCTTTTCCCCCACCCCATTCTCGTCATATCTATCACGGATATGCTCAAATCATTTCGCTTATAGTTTTTGCATCTTCCATCTATCAAGTATTTGTTGCACACACTTCTCACACTTCTCCACTTACTCTTGGAGTCTTGGCTTGACTATATTAGCAACACTTTAGATCCTGATCATATCGACATTTCATTCCCCATTCCCTTTGGTTGCATTTTTGTTTCAATGACTCATTTCTAGGATTTTCACAAAATCTTACTCACTCGTATGCACATGGATGTCCATTACCACCTTTCACTGATGAAGAGTATGCAATGGGAATGTAAAATTTACGTTGGAATGGCTCCTTATATGATCAACCACATACTATTTCCTACCATGTATCTGATGCATCTCCATTTGGCTTCGCCCATGACAACAATGATCTCTTAGATGATGTTACTTGATCATTCTCATCATCCTACACCTAGGGGCATCATGCTTACTCCCCCTTTCTATCATTATCAGGTGTCTTTCATTTCTACTATTACACTCTGCGCTTTGCATATAGTCTTCCTCTGAATCATACACATATTGATACACTTGTATCATCATTACCATATGAAACACTCTCATACTACGGTTCACACTTGACTGTTAAGGGAATACTAAATCCATGAACCTCACATCATACACACAACACACACTCGCACATTCATGACACATATTTCTAGCATCACATTCTCACACACCACACTACCCAATGATGCACTCTCATTTCACGGTTCATACTCGATTTTGAGATGGTCTAAATCTGAAATGAACCTCTTCACATTCACACAATTTACCCTCTATGATTCATTGATCATATCTTCCTAGCACATACAATTCAAACCATTTCTCGATGATGCACTCTTGTTTTATGGTTCATTCTTGAATGCCGAGGGGTCTTCTATAAATGAACCTCCTCTCATACTCTTCCACATTCACTGGGAGAATTCTTTTCATATCATTCACTTTGCATTCCATTCCATCTCACTCATTCACAACATACTGCATATCTTGGTTGCACATACTCTTGATTTCTTATACTAGTTACATGTACACTTTATTTTCATGTTAGATAGATACTTCGTATGTCATTATATTTTCTATATACACACACACGTTCACTTGTTATCTAGTTGTGAATGTAGAAGTCCTATAGATCTTTATGCATAGTATGGATGTTTGGTACTATACCTCATACCAGTCCCACAACGGCTTCTCTGGGGCATCTACTTTTCGTACACACTACATGTTATTGTTTCGCGTTTTATACTACTTCCTATTTTTACTAGCACACTACTCTATATCGATACATACACGTCTTGAAATAATTTTTTTCTCTCTAACATTCTAATGGGTGCTTCAAGTGTAACATTTTATTTGCAGGAAATATTTTCCACCATGGTTGTTTGATACTTTTCTTGCTACTATTTTTCATTGTTTGCCATTGTTTTCATTATTTGTGGGCTTTGCCCTATGTCTTGCTTGTTGATTGCTTATATTATTTTAGCTATTTCAGCCCTGATTGTCTTACAACATTGTGAGTGATTTCCCATGTTTGAAACCTACTTTTCACGGTCTACATTGTTTTATTTCTTACTAGCTTACACATTGTCTTCTATATGCGTATTTGTCTTGATTGCACTAACACATGTTTCAACCATATTGTTTGCATGTGCCTTGATTTCTACAATGCACCTTCCCTCCCCTTGCGGGGCATTCATTTCAAACCAACATCCAATCCTCTCCTTTGGGCTGCATCCTCCTAGCGATGTTACATGCACCCCAAATGAGGGGGCATACATAGGGTGAATTAGTCACCCCATTTAGTAGTTTAGAGTTTTAGTACAACACAATTCGGTCCAAAAACAACACAGTCTATAGTTATATAAATGGCCTTAAATCTGACTTGGGTCATCAACATAACACATATATCGACGCCTGTGAGATACAAACATGAGCACTGTGTACCCCTTACCCTTCATGGGCACCTATGACCAAGGGGTAGTTATAATCACTTTCTCATATCAATGCATTTTTCAAGAGTTTACACAACGGTTCGCACAACACGAAACTATCCTCCAGTAATTAGAATGCATTTTATCTTCGTTTTCTTCTTTCTACTTGATCAAACTAGGTCAAACTTGATCGAAATGGAACAAAGTAGGATCACACCATCTCGTAGAGGTTTATAATCTTCGGGAAGTAGTTAGGGTTGGATAATAACACTAGACCATTTTCCCCAACATTTCTTCGTCGTGGTGGGAGATAGCCCAAAAAAAAACTTGCATTTGGCATGAGATCGCCCAAAAAATCATTTTTTTACAACATTTCAAGACACTTTCTATCCTTTTCACTCATTATGGATCAGGTGCACATGTTTCTTTTGCATTTTTACATACTTTTTACATACTTGGATCAATTTTTTCATATACATGACTTTGACTACTATTTTTCTCTTCTTTTTTACAGGTCCATCCTTATAAGAAGCAACAATCTCAAGCACAACATAAGCATGACAACAAAAAATGTACAACATGGTACACACATTACGCTTTTCACCCCTAGGGTCACTTCCTCTTTCCTAGCTTAGCTTCCACGCTTCATTTTTATCACTCCACACTTTTTCTTGTCTCCTCGGCATGCTTTTGTCATCGATCTACATGGTTATCAGGTACACATCTCTTATCTACTTTATGTTATCGAGTATTCACTCAACAACATAAAGTGGGGGAAAATGTAAACACTAAATCACACACTCATACTACTATTCATATTATTCCTAAGTGAGAAAACTATAAGTTGAAAACTATCTTTGGCCTTTTGTCTCGTGTTTCATGTCTTCTTTCAAATCTTACACCCTACAACCTATTCGATACTTTACTATTTAACACCTAGCCAGAAACCAAAGTGCCCATGTGCCCTCGTCCCCTCTCGGTGCCCCTGACCTCTTTTTACTTTGCTCACTCTTTTTTTGGGCATCTTTTATGTTTTGCACATCTTATTTTCTTATAGTCGGCCTTCCAAAGCTTGTTTATTGAGAAATTCAACCAAGAGAATCATATAAATATAAAGTTATGTGACCTAAGGTGTATCTAAAGGAATTTGAAGAGAATCAAAGCATCCATCTAGATTCATTCGAGGGTCAAGGGACTACATTCTCTGCATACACGCATAGGAGGGGAAGTTCATTTTTCCATCCACACATATACTTACATTACTACATCTAGTTATTACTTGTTATCAAGTGCATCTTGCACAAGAGCCACCTAGGGCACGAATCTTACACACACAAGAACTACATGGAGTCTCGAAATGTGTCAAAGTGCTCAATCATAAGTTTAATCTATCGGGTGATCTCGGGGTCATCCGAATCCCCATTTGCAGATTTTTCTTTTTAGGATTTGATGTGGTCTAGGTATCGTGCATTCTATCTCTCTCTCTTTTGTAGGTTACAGGTGAATACAATGATCATCTAGTGACACATTGGTGAACAACAACGAAGGTTAGCGACTACCTTGCAACACAAGAAAAATTAGTTTCTAAGGTCTTTCATAGTCATAGGCACCTAGAAGTAGTCTCCAATGCCCAAGCACCCCCGACCCAATCTAGGTGCCCTTGACCCAATCTACGCGCCCTAGTCGAGGCATATCTGATAGTCGCACAATTTTCTGAGCATAGTTGCAACAATTTCCTCCTCATGTTCATCATTTTTTAGTCTGACACACTTCGGGATTAATTGTGAAATCAATAAGTATTATATTCCCTCTCTTGCACTTAGGGTTTCAAATTCATTTATCTTATTGCTTGGGTCAGATCTGTACTTTAGTGTTTTATCTATTATATGTGACTCTGAAACATCTAGGGTTTACAAATTCTAATATTTATTAAATCATAAAAGGTATTTACTGAAGTCTAGGGAGATTCAAGTGCCTTTTTGTTATCTTTTGTAATATGAGTACATACGTGTGCCAGTTCTAAATGAGGTGAGTTTCACTTGCTTATATATGCTTTTAAGGTGATTTTAGTTACAAAGAATGACTAAGAAAGAGTAAATGACCCAAAGAATAATATGCAACTGAAAGTTTGGGATCAAAATGAACAAAGGAAAACTTGGGTTACAAATTTATGCTCTTCTTCTTTTCATCAAAACAATAGTTATATCACTTTTTCCACCCACCTAATATATTTTTCACAATTGATTCATCTTATGCAATACAAATAGGATTGGATCTTCTATACCATTTTTGGATTTAGAATAATCATACATATTTCCAATTACCTAAAAAAGGTACTCTTGTTCCTCACAAACATGACATTGGATATTTATTTATTATTTTCCATATTTAAAATGTTCTTTTAGGTTAAGAATATTTTTTATGAGCTCTTCCTTAAACATGTTCAACTATTCTTCCCCTAATGTCAATGCTTCATGTAATTCAAAATTGCATCTTATCAGATCAAATCACCTCTACTTTCAAATCTTTTTTTTATATGTGCATTATTCTCAATCTCAACATTGTCTCCGTTTTGTTCAACATTTGGCAAATTTTCCAAGACATTTGATTCATTTTTGCTTATCTCCAAAATTTTCAATTTTCTCTTAATGCACATAGTTGTTCCTAAACCTATCCAATTATGCTCTTTCTTAGTATTTAAAAATGTCCCTTATGCTAACAAACTCAAAAAGATATAAAAACTTCACCATTTTCAATTTCTTGATGAAATATAACATATGTATAACCTTTCTAACCCCTAGCTATACCAATTATTGCATTATCTTTACCAGCTTAATATTTCAAACTTAAAATTTCCCCAACATCCATGTGTGTTTTGACCATATACACCCTTTGGTAAGAAAAAACATTATTTGGTTTAAAAAGAAGAAGAAAAAATAGCTTATCATGATTGAAAATAATTCTTTTATGCATATAATCAGATTTCTCAAGTAAAATAATCCAAATTTTATCCACATTTCCCTTACGATGTTTGATTAATTTTTTCACAATCAAATCATGCATATAGAACATATTTTCCTTTAGTCTTTATTACATCAGTGTCAAAAATTCACCAAAGAATTTTTTTAAATACTTTATCTTTTAAAATTAAATTCACATATTGACTGAAAAATTAATAAGAATCCTCAATTACTAACATATAATTAATTGAGAAAAAATAAATCTAATAGCATTAAAAATATTCGAAAAGTACATTTAATTTGATAATTGTCATTATGAAAAATAAATTAATAAAAACTAAGAACTTCTAAATAAGCACTAATTTAGATAACATCAAATCTAAATATATTCCAACAACTAATCCTTGAACTTTTCTTGGATTCTTTGAGTTATTCAAAAAACAAAAACAAAACATATGACAATTTTTTTGAAATACAAGATTCCATGTAGGCTACCATTTATCCTTTTTAAAGAGGTTGAGAGAAGCGGGTGGTGCTTGGCAACTATTGAAGTCAAAAAAGGTCGAGAGGCCAATATTGTGCGGCCTCCACCCACTAAAAATATAAAAATATAAAATCAATGTAAGAATAGATTTTTTTGATGAAAAAGATCTTATATTATATTAAATGCAACATGATACAAGATTCTCTCAACAAAAAGCGGGCGGTATGAGAGCACGCCCCAAAGCCATGCAAGCACATTAGGCCAAGCCTAACAAAACAACAACTACATGGGGATCCGAGGAACACCAAAAACAAAGTTTTCCTGCTCCAACACAGAATAAGAAAAAGGAGGCTCAAAGCGCCCCTTCTTCTCCTTAGAACGCGTGATAACACCGTGTGATGCCTATTGGGAGCCAATTAAAGCGGAGGATCAAGGCACATGTTATCTTGATTGGGGTCAGAATCAAAAGACTCAAATACATGTGTCCGCTTGGCACCACCGCCGAGGGGGAATCTCGAGTCATATCTTCTAGATGATCTTTGACTGCTCTAAAAATGGCTATCACCTTTAGGTTGTTGAGAAACCCCTTTGTTCTTATTCTGTTTATTTTGATTGAGTGATAATGGGAAAACCTCCTGAAGGTGCCCAGTGTGATGGAAAAATTGACATCGAAAGGTCATGTTCTCATAATTGAGAGTTTGAATCCACTTGAAGTCATCATGGATTAACTCCAACTTGTCCGAAGCCCATGCTGAAATCCACCTCAACGCATATACGAGCATAAGTGAACAACCCTTGCTTAGACCACTCATCATCCATCTTGATGAAATGACCTAGAGAGTCACCAATAGCAACACAAACCATAGGGTGCCAAAAGGGGAGAGGAAGATTGGGGAGGCGAACCCAAACCAACATTTTGAAACTACCATAGTAGAAGGATCAAAATCCAAAACCAGAGAGTAAGAAAAAGACCAACCCTACCCCAAAACCAAGGACCCTCATTAAGAATCTATTGACACTCTGTAGGAGAGAAGAAATGAACAATAAAAAAATCCTTTGTGCCTAATTGAATCTCATAATCACTGGTCCATGTAGAATAGATCTAGTTGTGTAGATCTTCAGATCGGAGCCAAAAACCATTAAATTGACAGATAAGGGCATAATCTTGTAGGGTAGAAATAGATTCAATTACCTCTAAATAGAAAATAGTAATCACATGAGTAACCTCTTCCTTTTCCACAATGTATGGCGATCCGACAGTTGATGCGCTATGCCTCGGATAACCAGTAGCGGCAGACATGAAGGATTTATTTGCAGTTGATGAGGTAGAGCCACCACCTAGGTTTTGAGAATTGTTGACGCCACCAGATGGAAACCGCCCGCTTCCCTGTTTTTTCAAGCTTTTCCCACTTGGCGCCACCGCCTCTATTCCCATCCTCTTGTGTGTAGACCGTCATCGATAAAAGGGTTCGCAAGTCGGTTAGGACATGTAGGTTTCCTTCCAGGTGCCGACATATTTTAAAAATAACCGTAAGAATAGATTTTTCACTTTATAAAAATCATTTTATTAATACCCATAAAAACTCATTTCCATTTGTTGATAATCTACTCTTGGTTCACAATGAAAGTAAAAAAGTTAGAATCTATATTTAATATTGGTGTAAGATTGTTATATTTGGTTTGAATAATGAATTTTACTATATTTGGTTTATGCCAATGATGGGTTTTCATATTGATTTTGTGTATACTTTTATTATATTTTACAAATACAAAGAAAATCCATTATGGCATAATTGTTGGGTTTTTTTTTGCATAACCAAACATGTTTTGGGTATTTGTGTGGTTTGTTATAGCTTATCAAATATTTAAAATGATTTCTAACTTTTAGGGTTAGATCAAATGTTTGGTTCAAGAATAATTAGTTACACAAGGATATATAATGCTTTGTCCGAAGATAAGATGTTTAAAAATAATCTAGTTTGCATTTTCGATAAGAGAGGCTTGCATTATTATCAAGATGGTCAACATTTACTATCAAGTTGGCATGCATTCGTAAAACAAATCTTATTTGACAAGACATAAACAATTTTGTACTATCAATATTGTCATTACCATTACCAACCTTGTTCCATAAATATTTATAATCTACATGATGGTTCATAATCTTTGAAATAATTAGACTTGGTTCCAAATCTTTCACAAATGCAACTATGTGGTGTGACAGATAAATGTAACTAACACTCACAAACTTAGTGAAGTCTACATTCTCCCCAATCTAAAATAAATACTAAAAAGTACTAAATATTATTAGTTTTTTTATTGGTAGAGAGAGAGATGGCCCCACAAGTTTGTGAGTATTGATAAGGATTCTCTAATCTAAGTGGATAGAGAAAATGGTGTGAGAAAAATGGCATGCATATATGTGTTTCCCCTAATTTGAATAATAATTTATAATAATATAAAGAAGATCAAAAAAATTGAGGCAACATAAACTTCATATTTGTGAACATTTATGACTTCTTATGTTTGGAGGCCAATAAGAGCTCATCTCTTGGATGGTTGGATACTTGGTCCACGTTTTGACTTCCAAATGAGAAATGAATCATAAGAGTGTCAAACATTAGGAAAAATTCCTTAAAGAAGAGCAATGATGAATTGTTTGACATTATGCTTCAATCTAAAGTAATATCACAAAAGCAATGGGAGGAGGATAAAACAATGAGTATGTTGAAATTCCCCTCATAATTTTTCAATTTAAATAGTTGGGCATCTACACAGGTATCCTCCCAATGTGTGCCAAAATAAAAACTTTCAATAAGGTAAAGGCATCCATCAAATAATAATCAAGGCATATTTTTCTACGTGTTGGGGTTGTGAGTAGTTAGTTGGATGTGCATAAAAATTGGATGTAAATCGTAGGCATGTGATTTATTTTTTATAAAAAAGTCCTTGATTAACAATGGTCTTATGGCATATAGTGCAAAAGGTAGAAAAATACGAGGGCATGCAAATAAATCCACCCTCACATTAGTTGCATTCATATTACTATGAAATGTACTAAAATCCCTTATACCATTCAAAATCAAGCATAAAAACAACATCGCCTTTAGAATGATTTGGTTTTTTAATCCCCATATGTCATGCCACCGAATATTTTATTTTTTATCCCTAATTACATCTCCCCTCTCGTGCACCCTACTCCCTTTAAATGTTTAAAAAACACTATTTTAAGACCACCTCCTACCCGTTAATTACGTTGAAGGCGTGGCTACCATTCGATTAGATCCCAATGATGATGCCCTCATTGGAATCGAATATAAGTCATCTTGTATCTAAACCACATGAGAGCTTTTGAATTAATATTTGGTCGAGGTCTTTGTTTCTATGGTTGTTTTGTAGTGCCTTTGTTAAGGTTTCTCGGGTTAGGTGGTTGTTAGATCAGAATATAAGTCATGTTGTTGACACTGTTTTTAATTAAGATCATGTGGTATTTCTCGATGATGAACATTTGATATATTGGTCTTACGACACTATTTCTATTTGATGATCTGATCTAATTTTTTGAATGGAGTTTGTCAATATTAATGGGGGATTGATAAACATAACTCTTGGATATGCTCTTGTCAAGGACACTGGGATTCAGATGTGCATCCTTTCCTGTGGCAAATGATTTTTGCATTGCTTGCTCCATCTAATGATGAATGTATGCATGCTCCATAAAATCAACCAAGATGAGGAAAAAACAAAGATTTAATGGTTGTAGCAATGGACACTTACAACAAAAGTTTTTAAATTTTTTATAGATGCTTTAACAAATCAACCAAAAGGAAGAAAATCAAATATTTAATAGTTGTATCCGATAGGCCTGTAGCAAATGACACTCACAAGAAATATTTTTTAGGCTTGTAGTAGGGCAATTTTATGGGATTCTCGGGGAGAATGTATGAACTAGAATCAATAATGATGTAGGTTAGATGCATTTTTGCATGTTGTTGTTGTCCATAATTCACTATTCAGTGACACTACCAAAAACATGGACTGATACACTATTAAAAATTTTAACTCTTGGGATTTGATATCATGACTTATGTTTAATAGTAGACGAAACTTAACAACCCATTTACATCGAAGAAGCACATGTTTTCATAAATTAACACAACCAACTAATTTTTTGATTTTCAATTACAGGAAATACACCTGTGGGTTCTCCGTAGGAAAATGCAAGGATGGGATACTCTTCGAAAAGCTATTGATGTAGCGAAGATATTATATTGGAAAGATTGATCATGGAAAAATTTCCCTAGATAGGAAGAGTGTAGATGGTCATGTCCAATTCATTGATGATCTGTTTATTATGTGCCTTTTGAATCTCATATAAGGGTTCATAAAAATTCATATTGTTATGCCAATGTTTACAAGAAAATGTAATCACTATGCTGTAATTTCTGACCTCAATAATAAGATTTGACGGCTTGTCCTCCGCTAATGGTGGCGATAAATGTTTATCCTATAGTTTGATCCATTCAAAGTGTTTAGTGAACTTCATTAAGGTGTGTTGGACTCATCACATCTCATTGATAATATGTCATGTAGGAAGAGGGGAAAAAATTAATTTATGGAATGGGTAAATGTTCATTGCATCCATTATGTCTCGGGTAGTTCTTGTATTTTTCTAATTTTGGTCAATTTCGTAAAAAATTGTGTGTTTGGATGTGGTGATCAATATGTTGGGATATTAATAATAATTTTTCTATCATTAAAACAAATGCCTAATAGCTTGATAGATTTTATACATGTTATCCAAGTAATTAACTTTCTTAAGCCCTTACTTCTCAGAATATGACCAAAATGAAAGACAAGGGAAATAGATGATTTTCCTACTCATTTTAAAACATATCCTCCTCATGAAAATGAATATGAGAGCCTAGGATGGACATTGGGATTTCAATGGAATATTAGAGCTCTAGTGATCCTTTTTTATCTTATTCTTTTGTATTTCCATTGCGGATATTAGTATTCTATAATGATATCTTGATACCACCAATCTGAACTACTATTCTTTACATTCTCCACGTTAATTTCATTCCAAAGAATGTTCCCCCCATACTCTGCATTCCTTATATTTGCATTCTCTCAGTCATTGGAAAACCAAAGAGATAGGAATCAATGCAATCTTTTATGGCAATCGAGTGAATCTCCTTCTAATCGAGATGAGTTAGGCACCTCCCAACAACATCCTCTTGGGTAGTATGAACTATTTACATATTAAAATTTTGAATTTTTATAATATTAGTAAACACATAGGAATAAATTTCCAAATACAAGTACATTTCTATGACACTCAAAAAATTGGTGATATAAGTTTAGAAAATTCCATATAAAATTAAGAATACATTTAATGATGTTTTGAATAGTGTTCCATTAAATTACTTTACATAGTGAAATCATTTCACAAATGAAGATATGTGATGGAAGAGGATGGGCCTTAGTGAGTTTCATAGTTTCAACTCTTATTATCTACAAGACAAATACAAACACTATTCAAGAAGAACCTATGTTCCACCAAGTTTCCGGGACAGGACGATAGGGGATGCGTTTCGGGACGGATTTTTTTAGGCCTTTTTTTTGGGGACGACAGGGGAATGCTATTAAAAATAAGTGAAAATTTAAAAATATAGGAAATTTCAAATATTCATATGATAACATTCTAAAGCATTCATCACACACATCATATAACCTTAATAAATAAAATTAGAGTTGAATTGAGATTTCACATAAGATTTAAGTTTTAACCTTAAAAATATTGGAAATTAGAAATTTTAAATATTCATATGAATAATGATAAGTATAACTATAACACATTGATAAACTTAATAAAGAATTTATCACACACATCATAAAACTTTAATACATAAAATTGTAGCTGAATTGAGATTGCACATAAGATTCAAGTTTCAATTACAATGAAATTACCAAGGGCAACAAAATGTCTGAAACATAGAAAATCAAAATGAAAATATATAGCTGCCCCTAATCAAACTCTACTAAAGTGGCATCAAAATCAAACTTTGAGTCTAAGTCTTTGGAACTATGAGGGTTTCCTCATCCAATAGAACCCCAACCAATCCCACTGTGCATCCTCCTCATCAATCGTGAAGCATCTTCAAGATCAACATCCCAACGTGTGGCTAGAGTCTAATGATACTTAGGATTCTATTGATCCCGAAGTCTAAAAGCACTATGCACGGCTACTAACTTCTCTGCTTGTCGAGAGGTAAGATGGTTCCTCTTAACTATGTGGATGAGGCCATATGTGGACCAATTCCTCTCTGCAATAGAGGAACTGGCAACTTGTGAAAGGAGGTGAGTGGCAAGAATCCTCAAGTCTGGTGCATCCTTGCCATGCCATGTCCACTATCCAATAGGGTCTATTTGAGATAATTTAGGTCTATCTGTCCTCGCCTTTGGCTTGCTAAATGTTGATCCATAGAGATTGAAAAAGGATAACCATTGGGTCCGCAATAAAGTGGACTCCTCATCAGTGTACATCTTTTGAAAGGCCTTCATAAGCCCTTCTTTCACCTCTTCATCATTAGATGGAGGCACTCTCCCAGGTCATGTTGCATACCATTTGGGATTTAGAGCATAGACTTCCATATGAAGCGGGGTGTTCATTGTGTTCCATCGTCATGTCACAATGGGCCTAATATGCTCCTCATAAAATCCCAAAGTAGGATCCCTGCTATGAATGGCTTGCTTCATCTGTCCAAGCATGCTATCAAATGTCTCATAAATCTCTCCAAGACTAGGAGAGTTTGTATCAGCATATCTTATGACCCCCACTACAGGTGAGATGAAGGAGAAAACATATCTACAAACAATTTACAAAAAAAATTAGAAAACATTAAGATTCAAGAATGAAAAACTAAACTAATTTACAAGTTATAAACATGGATAAAAATATTTAAAAATTAAAAACTAAACTTACATATATAAAATTAGCAATAGCTTACCCGACTATGGTCCACCAATAATCATCGAGGATCTTTTGTTTCACACCTTTTCCTTCGAAGTGTTTACCTCGGCCATCTACCCCAATCCTGATTAACCATCATTAATTGCAAATCCTCCCGCACCTCAAGCATCCTCTCTAACAAAATGAAATAGCTCACATATCTAGTGTCCATGGGCTTGAGGAATTCCTTCCTCGAAAAAGACCTGAATAGAGCAAGTGAGGTGTGATGGTTGCAAATGAACATCTGTATGTGTCTAGCCTCTGCCACCACTACCTTCACCCAATCTATCTTTCCAATGTCTTTAAATGCATTGTTCAACGCATGAACACAACATGGAGTCCAGAAAATGTGCTTGTAAGCACCCTCAACCATCATGCCAGCTAACTTACATACACGGGCTGAATCAATCACCACTTGTACAACATTAGAGGGCCCAATCTCCTCTATGACATCCTTCAAAATTTGAAATTGGAAGGTTGCATCCTTCCTCTTCCTTGTACAATCAATAGCTCTAAGAAAATAAGAGTCAGTAGGACATGTGACAATGATATTGATGAGTGGCTGATGTTTAATATAGGTCCACCCATCCATGATGATAGAGCAATCCACCCGTATCAAATTTTTCCTCATCTCTTCCATCACCACACTCACCTTAGAATATTCTTTATCAAGGAGGCTAGTTCATAGTTTGTGTTCTCTAGGAGGGACATATGAGGAACCAACAGTAATTACATCTTTGAACATTTGTTTGAAGAAAGGGGAGCGTGACACATGAAATGGTATAGCATCGGAAAAGAAGAATTTGGTAATAGAAGAGTCAGCTACTTCCCTTGATTGCACATTAAACATACCTATAACAGTAGAAGTCTTTCTCTTTCCCTTGGCATAATCCCCTCCTCTTTGAATTTCAACATCCATACATTGGGTAGGCACTTTTGTAGTCTTCAATGACATCCCTTTTTTCATTGTCTCACCCTCCATGTGCAACCTAGTCACCTCGGTCTTCTCCGCTAATGATATTCTTTCACAACCTTTTACCCCTTGTCCAGTTATGCTCAAAAGATGTGAATAAACTCACGTGTAGCTGCCCCTAAATTCTTTGTTGCACATATGGCATAACCATACTCTACTCCCCCCTAAATTCCTTTTTTTCTTTGTCAATGGCTGTTACAAATTGTGAAAGAGGATTTTTAGCATTGAATGGCCCCTTTGCATAGATTTTGAGGAGTTGTGAAGGGCAATCAAATGGATTATTTGAACCCATTGTTGGTGCAACACTCTCACTACCTGAAGAAACCCTAGTTCTAGCTCTACCTCTATGTTGCATTGCCATTTGAATCTCTTCACCCTCACTACCCTCACTGCTGCTCATTGTTTTGTATTGGAAATGTAAAAACCCTGCAACTGCAAGTGAAAACAAAAAAAAAAAAACTTGCTAAGTTTGTGAAGCTTGAAACTATGATGAAAAAATGAAACAATGAAGAAATAGTTTGTGCAAATTTGTAAAATGAATAAAGGATGATAAACATACCTCTAATGGAGTAGACTATTGCTCTCTTACCTTCTTCTCACTGTTGCTCTCTATTCTTCTCTATGCTCTTTTCTTTCTTTGTCTTCTCCTTCACAAAATTAGAAATGAGTCAAATGAGTTTCTTTTTTTTTGTTTTGATGTTTGTTTTAGGTTTAGGGCACTTAGAAATGCAAGTGGGGGTCCTTGTGGGCCTCCACATTGCTTTACTTTTATTTAAAAGTCTGTTTTAAAAAATGGTTTTTAGGCTGAAATGTGCGGGGATGGCGAGGATGGCTGGGCATCTCCGATACGGTTGAGGGACTTCTAGAAGTCCTCTAACTGTGACTCTGGGATGCCCGGCGATCCCTGTCATCCCCCTCGCCATCCCCTATTCATTTTTGATGTCCCCAAGACATTTCATATTTTTGAAGAGTTTGGGGACGGGAAGGGGACGTTTCCTACCCATCCCCGAGGTTCCGAAACGTCCCGGTATGGGGACGAGCTGAAAAACATAGGGGACGCGTCCCCATGGAACATAGGTAAGAACCCTATCAAGGAAGGCAATGGATACTAACACGGTCGGTAAGAACCCTATCAAGGAAGGAAATGGATACTAACACGATCAGTAATACCATGGCCCTGTAGAATTTTCCTATGCCGAGCTCCACTGCAACCAACAATTTTTAAAAGATGAAATCTTTGCCGGGAAGGGAGGTTTGGAGGAGTGTACAAATGCTACATCTTGCATGCGAGCTCAAACAAGATCGTGGCCATTAAAATAATATCCAAATATTCTAGAGGAGACCATAATCGGGGAGGTGTAACACCGCAGCCTCGTGCGCCTAATCAAATGGTGCCATGAAAATCGTGATCTCCTCCTCGTCTACGAATTTACTTGCAGGAAGTTTGGATAAACATTTATGTGCAAGGAATACTGATTTGGATTGGGATCAAAGGTACGAGATTGCTTGTGACATAGCCTCTACTCTCATTTATCTTCACAAAGATTGGGAGGAGTGTGTGGTCCATAGGGACATCAAGGCTAGCAATGTAATGTTGAATGCCGATTTCAATGCAAAGTTGGGGCTTTCTGAGTGGCCAAAGTGGCTGTGGAGATTGAGCATAAGAAATTCTAAGATTAAACGCTCAACTACCTCCTCCCAATTATCCAAAGGACCGTATATGTTGCTGCACCCTTGATTTATTACAGGATTATTATCGATCGTTAATGGAACAATATCAATGGCTTGATCAAAAACTAATATTAATTTCCGTGTTTTTGTACTTATTTATTATTTCGAGATTTGTTGGATCGTGGAAATAGGCCTATAACTAGCAATCGTACGTGAAATGTACGATGTGAACGCTAAAGGGATATAGTGAATAAGTGTAATTGGAGGGAGAGGAAGAATGGGAAAGGAAGGTGGGGTAGAAAATGTCTTTTGAGGGTATAGAAGGGAAAAGAAAATCCTAAAGGAAAGTGGAATAGAGGAGTTAATGTGAAATTTAAGTCTCTATGAAGAGCATGACATGTATGTCAATCGGAAGAAGGAGAAATCTCGTGTCGGGGAAGAGGCATATGAAACAATAGAGGGAGATATCTAAAAATGCAAGTAGGTGATGGAAAATGTTGACAAGGTGAATACTTGTTTGAATTTGTAGCTCTTGACTTTATTGGGTTGTTAGGAAAAAAGTAAATGTAACTGGAATTAAAATGCACGTTATATTGGACACGATAAGGACATGAGGACGTATAGTGTAGTTAGAATGCTTAGGTAGTGATTTCATGCAAAATACACTTAGGTACTGATTTCAAAGTTTTTGAGAAGTATAAAAACACAGTCATTTGTAAGGCTAAAATAAAATACAAAATAGTTTTAGTATGTTAATTGTCATGGCTCTGGAATCGTATTCATCCTGGAATTTCCCGACCTAGACAAGTTTTTCTTTTCTACAAATGCCACGGAAATGTGTTGGGAGTCTTGGTCCAACTGCATGTGTAAAGATGTGAATCCGCACGGAGTATTTAATGCATTCCCCTATCGTACTGTGGCAATAGTGGGAGTCAATCTCCGAGCATCCATTGATACGCTCATCTCTAAGCCACAAGCCATGACATCCCAATTCAAAGACATGTACGCGCCTAACACAAACAATTTTTTTGGCCAAACCGACATCAAAAAAAAATTCGCAACACAATGAGTGCATAACGAATCCGATGATCCCTAATTTCATGAATTTGGTGTTGGATTTGGAGAAATTTGAAGAGGATATCGATGGGGTGTTGGTTCTTCCCTGTAATGTTAGCAATGGAGTGGAGAGAAACAAAATTATTGTGGAGAAGCAACTTTTTTCTTTCCATTTGTACACTAATAAAAACCATCAAAAACCATGAGAAAATAAGATGAGTCAACCATCCACTCATAGATTCTCACTCGAACATAAAATTTTTCCTTAATGACTCCAAGGTCATCCTAGGGTGACCCATAATCTCCTCAAGCTCGACTTTCTTTTGATGGGATGATACCCAATCCAGGAGGTCGAGACCACCTGAAAAGAAAGTTGTTTTCCCCTTTCCCTTGTGAAGGGTTGACGTGCCAGAATTGCTCTGAAGAGGGGTGTTTGAAGTGTTGAGAGGGGCAGATGCTGCAGGTTGGTGACTGGGAGAAATGTGAGGTTTTGAACTGGTTCCTATTTCCCACTCCCTAGAAAAGGGCAGATTTTTCCTTGGAGAAGGAATTGGTTGAGGACCTCGAAGTTCCCATTCAAATCGAGGGGCACAATGCATCAAACGTGCGGATAGCCAAGTTGCAAACTGCCCTATGTTATCTCGAGCTGAAGAAAGTGCTACCCTCAAACGAGCGAGCAGAGATAGATTGGTCCTCTTCTCCATCCGAGATGATGACAAGAGAATGAGTGTTCTACGCAATCCTTGCTGGATTTTGTCAGGTACAACTATCATCTGCATGGATACTTCTTACTCCTTTTGTGTCAATATTTTTGTCTTCTTTGGAGCACTTGTCTCAATCTGGGTTGTTGATTCATATGGATGCTTCTCCTCCGGCCTTCACATTTCAGTTTGGTCATCCTTAACCTAATCAACCTCTATTTTCAAAGGGCCCTCCTTTGGTGTTTCTTCAGCTGAAAACATAGTGGTATGAACTTTCACTTCATTGCCCTTTTGTATTGAAATTTGGGCAATGGGCTCTTTTTCTCCCACGACTGGTTGAGTTGCCAAATCACTATCCTCTTTTCTCCACCAATGACAATTTCTTCATCAGCAATTAAGTCTTGTGCCATTTTCAATGTTTGTACTTGGATGGGGACAAACATAGATGAAAACTTCCAAAGAACATGAGAAGGATTTCCTCCACGAAATGACACTAAAATTAGCTTTCGTTTGGCATTAGGCAATCGATTTTATTGAAACATCATATTTTCCATAATCCTTTAAATCTAAGGATTGTAACTCTAGTAGTTGTTTCTCTTCATCATTTGTAATATGTTCAAAAGTGTTAGGGCGAGACTTTGTCGTGGATTGCTAATAAAGAACTCCAACTACCATGCAAATCAACAGGCAATTGTTCCTACAAATTTGGCATGGTTCTCCCATATGATGAGATTTATTACCATATCAAGAAGCTTATTCACAATGCTTAAAACATTTAAACCTGTGGCAGATATGATCTTACGACAAGAAAATGCAAAAAATGAAATTGACAACCCAAACAAACAAGAAAGCCCAACCGGCAATAATACTCTTGAGGAATGCCAATTAGACTCCTCTAAACTGTCATGTTTCAAATCAGTGAATTTGAAGTTTGGTGTCAATAGCCTATGGAAGGATATAGACACCCATTTTGTCATTAATGCAACTGAGATGAATACAAAACAGATTAGAGAAATCTCACATATTCAAGAATTTTGTTTTGTGCATCAGGAAATCCCAGATAAGAACAAATGATTTGTATGCATGATAATTGACAACAGACAAATTATTCAGAAAGGTTACCTTTCAATTCATTGACGTTAATCCGAAGGAGATCCGTTAATGGAAGTAACTGTCACTGGTCAAGATATTGTGAGCCTTCGCCGCTGATACTGTGCTCAAGGTTTGTTAGTAAACGGAAATATTTTTCGTCCCCTTCAAACAAGTTGTACTGTATCCTACTAATTACAGGTGAGGGTAAATTGAACTGATTACCTCGTGAAAGCTCATCTTGAGCCAAATGTATTGTATAGGAAGATGGGTTTTTGATTGATTTTTATTTTCTTTCATACATGGATCTGATGGAGAAATAAAACTCTTATTAAGGCAACAATATTGATTTTTTATTAATATTCTCTGGCCTCAGGTGGATGATGGCTTTTCAGACCACGAGTGTTGACAGAGGCCAGAAGATACAAATACTTCCAGGAAAGCATACAAGATTGATGCAAAAATCCTGGATCGGATCTTGCAGGAGAAAAGATCTGTCATGGGTTAAAAAATATCATCGATTTTTTGAGTTTTAATGCAACAAAGACACCACACTGCGCCATGAATTTCTTGTTTGTGTATATCGACAACGAGTCTTACATTTTCCAAATCAAGGATATATACAATGTATATTTGTATGCTGAGGCTTTGAGTCCCGAGCAAATCCTAGACAGTAAAAAACCTGATAATATTTACAAGGCAGAAAAAGAAACCCTAGAAACAGGAGCCATATTAAAACTTCTTTCACAAGATTGGGATTCTTATCTGCAACCTCATATTTCAAAAGCGAGAAAGACAGGAAGTTTGGCTTATATCGAGATTTGAAACAGAGAACTTTCTCTCTTTGCCTCTGAATTGACTGATATGAAAATGAAAGATTATTACAGGAACCTCATTTTCCAAATAAGACTAAAATTTACAGGTACACTTGTCTCCACGCTACGAGTTTCTCTTACGAAGTTTTCCATCCTTGAAATTTGAAACTTCCGTTACCGACTTCAAATTTTACCGGCTTTCAAGTTTCCATGCAGATTTTCCACTCTTCCAAAATGCAAAAAAAGGAAAAAAATTATTAAAAAGTGAAAACGTTTAGACGGCTGTCAAAACGTCAAATTTGACATAATTGTAGAAACGTCCGCAGAGGCCTTTCCCATAGGGGGAACGCCTTCGGCGTAAATACAAGTTTCTATTTACCATTCAAAAATATATTTAGGTGTTAAATTTAATTTTTATTTAATTTCTAATTTGAAAAAAGTAAAAACAATAATACATACAAGTAATTGCATCCAAGGGAAGACGCGATTTAAGTGAGTTTAATATGAATTAGCCTTTATGGTAAGGCTCACTTAGCATTAGTTACTATATTTTAGGTGATCTACATCGTTAATTTGATTCCTAATTTAATTAGAGCATGTGGAGTGTAATATCTACACATTATTCCATATATTGATCTATGGTATTCACCTTGCTACACACTTGAAGTAATGAGTTATTAAGAATTCATCAAGCCCTTTGAATTACCTAAACAAAGTTTAATATGAAATTATTATTATTTGTTGCATTTTTTATTTTATCCATTGTTTATGCATCTCGTTAATGATATAGTTAGTACATATAGTTATTTTCAGGCTTTCCATTTCCTAATGCCACGTCATGTGCTAACTTGGATGCTTCTTCAATTACTTTCTCTTCCCCATTTGCTTTGTCATTGCGGTGGGCCTCCCTGCTCCTCTTCATCCCTTTGCATGTTTGCCACGTCATTCTTCACGACCTTTTGGACTCATCTTGATCAACGTTAATGTTCTCGTTTGTTGGAGCCTTCACAACATATTAAGAGTTGCCACATGAGGAACCTCAACCTGACTGCAAAATTCATACAACCATAATCACGATGATGTAATCTACATTTAACGTAAATGTGATCCAAAACATTAATTTTAATAAAAAGAAAAATGTAAAGCAAATCTTTTCTTCATTTCCCTTTTCCTCCCCATTATTTCACTCCCTCTAATTTTACTTCTTTTATGCATCCTTTCGATGTTTCCATCGTACATTTCACGTACAATTGCTAGTCTTATTACCTTTTAAAATACATTTACTTTCACAAGATGTTTCATATCATAACCTTACTAACATTTTTAATGTGGAGACATGTCTAGTTCTTGTGGAATAATCTTGTTATGATTGGATTCTTAAAAGGAACATGAATGTTATTCATTTTACGTTTGAAAAATGAATGTGGACATATCTACATTCATTTTCTAATTATTTTTAATTCCACTAATAATTATAGAAATGATCTTTAAGAGTTGAGAATTGAAAATGTGAACCTCAATTTTGTATAATAAATGATTAATATCCTATTCTCAATATTTTTGTTATAAAGCCTTTTTGATTTGAGGTTATGTGGTTACACGATTCGAGCCTTGAGTCATTACTTCAAAAATTATGGCTTAGAAGAGGTACATACCTAATTTTGATATAGATTTTATAATTGTAATGTTATTTTCCAAACAATAAAATAAAAGTGCAAATAGATTATTATTTTCGGTTTATATTGGGTTTTGCAATGTTTTTTATTGCCTTAAGTTTTTCTCAAAGAAATATATATTTTTGTCTATTTTAGGTCAATGATAATACCTCCTTAGAATGCTTGAAAACTTACAAAACAATTATTTACTTTTTTCTTATATGATGTTCAAAATATTATTTTAGGGTTTTCTCTTCCTAGAAACAAATCATTTTGATTAGGGTCAAACCAATATCGACCATTTTGATACTAGTTGTCTTTCTTTTTAAGTCCTTTGACCTCTCGTGACTAGTTTGGTTGGTTTTTGTATCTTATTTATTAACTTACACGAGATAGTCATTTTTATGGTCGACTTACATATCGGTATGGTCTTAATTTGAATTCAAGAGTATATAAATACAAATATGTATAATTAGTACATTTAGAAACACGATATAGTGCATCACTAGGAATATATTGCAGTCCTAATAATAGAGCTCAAAATTATGTTGGCCCCTAGTTTTGACTAAGTACAAATACCAAGAAAAAGGACACCTTCATATCTTGGAGTGGCATTTTGGGTGAGCAAGATTAACCGTATGCAAAGGAAAATAGTGTAAGACCAATGCATATAGGGTGAAGGGAACCTTTTTATTAGGACAACAATTTCACATAAAAGGCCTACCTATGTGGCATAATACAGAACACTTGCACCTTTGCACATGACATGATGTCATGGAAGACATGTGAAAACCTCTACAACTAGTGCTCATCATTATTCCCAAGAATCAATTCATGCAAATCACATAATGTGAGTCAAGGATAAATACTCAAGTTTTGATTGCACACATGCATTTATTTTGTAACCTTAATTATATTGAGTTGAAGATTCTAACCTAAAGAAGACTACCCAACCTATTGTAAAAAGGTTGGTTGGTTAATATTTTTTGTTAGCAATGAATTAGTAAGATATTTAGTAGTTTTCTTCAAATTACAGATGTATTTTCTCATTAAATTGTATGAGTTTATAGTGAACTATGTATAATGAAAATATCCATTTTAAGAGCTTGAGACACCATGATATATTTCTCATGTTCATGTATTTTCATAGATATAATGAACACAAATACTTTTATGATCACAAATCTTGTGTTCATCTACATGAATGTATATGCATGAATGTATTGTTAATACTTCAAGTAAACATGGTTAATTTTTGTAGTAGGTAAAAGCTTCAATAAAACCATTGGTTGATGACATGTGTTATGTGAGTTCTGTTATCCAACCTAACAAAATTAGGTAGTTTCTTTGTGTCTCGGATGAGTGCTCAAGGGAAATCTTGAGTGAAATGTTGGCATAGTTAGTGTAGTATTATTTTTTAATGCTTGTTCACGGGGTGCACATGATTCAAAAAGTGCTAGAAAATCCCTAACAATTTGGTTATGTTCTTTAAGACTATTGGCACAAATATATCATGCAATTTGTGGATTCTATAAACGAAGAAGACAAGATAAGAGAATGCAACAAACAAGTACCGAGAATAAGGAAAAAGAAAATATTGTGCGCGCATGAAAGGGGCATGGAGTACACACTTATTGAAGCAAAAGGAGCACATGAATAGTATGCATAAATCACTACATGAAGACAAAAATAAGACAATTAGATGGACACATTGGAGGACCATGCACACAATTAGTATAAGAAGAAGGTATTTGCAAATGTTAGGTAATAGAAAATAAAAAGGGGAAGGTGGAGATCATGTTGGGAAATGGACAAGTATCTAGATATGTGAGGTTGGTAGGGTAAGAGGGTGTGCAAATGAGATCCCCATGTTTTCACTATTTTTCGCACTTTGTATTTCTTCAATTTTACACTAAAGTTATTCTAATTTCCCTAATTTTAACTTGTTTTCCACAATATAACCATACTTTCTCAATTATACCCTAATTTCCCCAAATTTACACTAATTTTACTCTATTTTCCAAAGAGGGGTTATAACAAGTCAAAATATAAAATGAATTTTCCATTCATTATTAAAAACACATAGTTAAAAATCAAATTTTATTCCCTTATATAGACTATAAGGATTTGGAGATTGAGATGTGAATACTTGTTTTTTTCTTTATTTGGGTTTTTCACTATTTTTCTTTGTAGATCAATGACCTAAATAAATAAAAGAATACAAATGAATTTAGTTTTGGTTTATAAATGTTAGTAAATAACATTAAGGTGGGTGGTGGCATTTTTGTTTGGGAAAATAGGATAAATGGTGGCAAGCCAAAAGTAGTGGAATACATTCATCATTTCTCCCCTACTAACAAATTCTTATGGTGCTTGTAACGATAATCCAAAAACTTGAAAAATTTAAACTCCAACCTTTAATTTAAATCAATAATAATAATAATTTTTAAATGTATAATTTATTAATAAACATTAGAGAAACTAATGGGTAAATGCACCAATCTTGGGGACCAAAAAGCGGACAAAAAAGTGAAAAAATGTAAAATGCGTATGTGTTTTGTAATAACACATATGCGTTCTATTTTCTTTGGCTTGGTGATTCACAAACCTAGAATGCGTATGCGTTATAATGCATACGCATTTTGCTAAACTATAAATAAAAAAATTGAGCCCTCCCTCATTTCATTTTCCCCAAAATGTGAATTTGAGAGAAAAACCCTACAACGATCGCGTTTTATTCTCGCTAGATCTAGCTCCCACGATCATATGCAAATCACCGCAAAGATTGGAATCGACAATGGCACCATAAAGAAGAGGTAGGAAAAATTCTTTTCTCTAAATTGCATTGAAATTTGGTAATTATATAGTAGAATTTGAATTGAATACATGTTTTTTTATTGTTACAGTTCCACCTCAACCACAACCAAACCTTGTAATTCCTGTGAACCCTCCTAGCCCTCCTACAGTTGTTGAACATCCCCCGGGTAGTTAGGAGGATTTAGCAGCCCATATAGTGGAAAATAAGATTGAAATTGAGGAATTAATTAAAAAAATGAGGGATTCCCATTCTATAAACCCCCACCGTGCCTCTCTTGCAAACACATTGGAGGCATTATTGGCTCAAGTTGACGTGACAACGAGTCAAATTGATCGTTGGACATCTTATAGAGAGCATTGTAGGGAATATTACGCCAAAAAATTGTCATATGTGGATGTAAAGAAAAATAAATTACAAAAGACCTCATATGTGCCTTATTCACGGACCCAACCAATTTGCTTGTTCCAGTTGTCATGCAAATAGTTTCCAATCCACTGGTGCAATAGTGATTTGATAAAAATAATTTTTGGGACCGATGGTGGATGGTGTTTGATTTTCCACCTTGCAATAACAATGAGGTTCCACTATACTTTTGAGGAAAATTTGATTCGAGTTTATCCTCAACGAGATCCCGAACTATTTTGATTTTCGTGATTTTCAGGGCCAAGGAAATGGCTCTGTATAGGATAGACCAGGTGCACAATGTGTACTTATTCAATAGGGTAGAGTCCCCACACAAAATCCCCCTCATTATGAGATTGTCCCTCCACAGTGAAGGAGATAATAGAGATTGATACACTACATGCTCTTCAAGAGCTATCTGATACCCTTTTCTTACATACGAGGGAGATTTTTGATGCAAATGTTCATGGAGGTACACAGAGTATTCCTCCAGGTAGTACTAGCATGAGGCCACATCTTTACACGTCATGTGGTAGCATATGCTTGGGGCTTGAGGAGGATGATAATTTCATGCATACTGGTGTTGGTGGAGTTGCCACTAGTGGTACACATGATAATGTCGCTATGTCAGACACCTTTTTGAGTGATACATTTGGATTCCAGACATCGAGAGACACCTTCATAGGTATTTGTTATTTTTTATTATGTATGTTACAAAAAGATCTTGAGTACTTGATTTACTTATATATGTTAAATTTTTAAATTAATTATATTTTAACTTGGTCAAATTTATTAACTTATACATATACATGTACATGTATGTATTGATATTACAACATGTAAGAGGGATGTCATCATCCCGATCATAGGATGCGAGCACCATGCCTATGCATACATTCATAGAGGTAATTTAGAGTGTTAATTATTTAAAATTTTCACGTATGAAACTATATATAACTTTTGAACTCAAATATATGTATTTTCTTGTATATATAGTATATATGCTCAACTAACTTAACGCTATATATGTTTGATAAATTTGATGACCTCACTAGACACACCACCATCTTTGCGAGGAGTAGAGAAAGGTGTTGCTGCTGTGATTTCATCTGCGCAACAACTCACCAAGGTATTCAAACTACATGTATTTTCGTTAAATAGCTCGTGTAATTCATATTATGTTAAATTATTGTAATAACTTCCTTCATTGTAGCATCATGTAGACAATCAATGTGAATGTATTGTGTATACATAGGAGTTACTCGCTGACAGTAACAACCTTGTTCATATTATTCATAGGTGCGACACGGTAAAAAAATAGTTGTATATTGATAAAATAAGTTAAAATATTTGCATTACACATACATGTACATAGTTGGCATATATGTATTGATTTATTGTTAATTTACATGTATTGGCATAAGTTTATTGTTAATATAGTTCTAAAATCGAATTTTGATGTTTGATTTTGTGATCTTATGTGTATGTAGGGTTCAACCCCTTCAATTTTTACTTTGAGGGCACAAACTCCTCAATCTCATCGTTTTGATATGCTCGTTCGTGACCCAAAGAGCCCCGATGAATCATCTAAGCGTGAGATGTAAGCCAAATTCAATTTTTTTGAGCTCATGCCCTTTGTTGGTGTTTAAGCCAAGTTAGAGATTCAAGAAATTAGCAAAAGTCGTGCCCTAGAGCTGTTTAAACCTCTATTTTGCTCATTTTAGAAATCCTCCATTTCTCGGTCTGTGCACGTAATATCCTCTTTGCAACCTCCATTTTTGATTGAAATTGTTCACTTGTTCTATGGCTATGGGTCAAATCATTTTTTTGCCTCCATGCCTCTGGTTCGTGAAGGAAATTCAAAAATTGGACTCAAAATGATGAAGTTTTCTTTCTCTATGTATTTTCCATAGTCGGGATGATGAGCTTCTTTTCCCCATCAAATTTTGACCCCAATGAATGTAGGTACGTGGTCAGATCCTATTGGATGGGGAGGAATGGATTTTTGGTGAACTTAACACTTTTGGTCACTTTTGGAAAAAATGGTAAATTTTCCCCGTGGCTCGATCGCCAAGGTCTCAAATTTTCAAGCCCACGCGTTGAAAAGTCAAAGTGGAGAGAGTGGACAAAGTGGAGAACTTTGAGTTTTTGAGCCTCTTTGCAAAAAAGGTGAAAATTTAAAAAGTGACCCAGTCAAAGCAGCCCTTTAAGGCTTTAAGGGGCAAAGTCAAATTCCAAAAAAAGGAAAAAGTCAAAGTTGAAGCTGTGGCAGGAGAAAAAAGTGAAAAGTGAAAGCCAACCGTTAAAAAGTCAAAAGTAGAGGAGCAGGCCATCGGGGAACTTTTGAAATTTAACCAAATTCCAAAAAAAGTAAAAATTTAAAAGTTCTGACCCCATTTCCTCTAATGACTGACTCCGCCAAGGTCTGAAGTCCGTTGAAAAGTCAAAAAGTGAGTTTCAAATGGAGAGAATGGAGGAGAACTTTGAGTTTTTGAGCCTTTTTCTAAAAAAAAGGTTAAAATGTTTAGAAAAGCCCGACCCCACTCCCATTTCCAAATGAATGCCACGTGTCCTAGTCAAATAGAAAAGTAGGGCATGGAGGAAATTGAGTTTTTGAGCCTTTTTCCAAAAAAAGGTTAAAATGTTGAGAAAAGGGCCGCGATCCCATTTCCAATAAGAACGTGCCACGTGTCTAAGTTGAAAAGTCAAAGCGGGGTTGTCGGGCCAATTTGTTCCAAATTGCCAAATCTCATGAAAAATCACAAAATGTGAAAGGCTTCCCCATAACCACTCCAATCCCTTCCTACCATGTGGATGACCCAATTTTAGAGTTAGAGGAGCAAATCAAATGGTCTATATTTAAACTGGAAAATCGAATGTAATGGTTGCTTTGCAAGATCTAGTTTTTAACCCGCCATGAGTGTTTTCTTCACAACAGAGGAATTTGAAAAGGTGTTGAGGATTTGTGAAGTTGTAATGGTTTCTTGTGAAGAATATAATGGCTTCTCGATGTCATTCCAAGGGCTGGTGATTGATTTCAAAAAGACCAGAGTGCTCTGTACTGAAAAGAAGAAAATGCCACATTGCTTCTATTTTCTCTTCTTCCTCAAATTTCTTCCATTCTCAAGCTATGTACAAACTCTACTCGAGCTTCAATAATAAAAGAAGGAATTTTGGCCTTTTTGATTGAGGGATTGATTGGTACTTTGTGACCAATGAGTTTCATTTGGTCTTGTAGCTTCTTCTGCGGGTTTGTTTTTCTTCTAACTATAAATGCATGTAAATGAAATTTCTAATTAATGTGTGTGGGCATCTGATATTCTACTCACAACATTAGTTTCTCCTACCTCCATTCTCACTCCCTTTCCCTTCTTCTCAGACAAAAGTTCTTCTCTAGTGAGAAATTGCTAGCTTTGCCACAGGGTCAGTGGAGTGCCCCTGTTGGATCTCTGGTCGAAAGGCCACCATTGAAATCCACTTTTTCATGCATGCACATACGAAAGCTGCACCATTCAAGTAGAGGGACTTAGATTCCCATAGCGTTGGCTTGAAACCCACCAATTTGTCCACAAGACAAATTTTCTCACCAACATTTTTTGGCACCCACCGTGGGGCAGATTTTGTAAACATCTACACCTAAAAATGACCTCAGGGTCATAAAATAAAAAAAAAGATTCTAGAAGAAAAGTTTTTGGAGATTGAATAATCACACAAACTACATGGATGTAAATCATGGCTATTCTGGGAAATCCTCCTGTTGAGAGACCTGATTTACTCTTTCACATCCAAGAAGACATTGCTTCTGATATGAGAGAAGCTATTTGGCATAATAGACAAAGTGTCAATCATTACTTCATTGCCATAAGGATTCTGGACCTGGAAGAGGAACGTGCTATCGAATTGGAAAGGTAGAGACAAATTCCAGCACCCCAGAGAAGAGCATAAACTTTCAAGCTGGATGATAGAAGATACACCAAAACTGAGACAAGGAGGACAAGTTGATCCCACATTTGAAGAGCTTGAAAGAGAGGCAAGAGCTGAAGAGGAGATAAGGGCTCAACTTGAAGAAATAGAAAGACTCCAAATTGAAGTAGAAGAAAGAGCAAGCAGTAGAAAGTAGCCTTAGCAAGACCGGAGGCTAGAAACAGGAATAGAATGGGTGATCATGAGCATGAAGTACACAGGCCTAACGTACCATGGGGAAGAAATAATGGTCCACTTGCTCTTCCACAACCACTTCATGAGCTCCCAAGAGGCTCAAGAAAGAACTTCCCAAAATTCAAAGGGGATGGTTCTCACTCCCAAGAAGAACATGTAGCAACATTCATCACTACTTGTGGAGTGTTGGGAGTTGAAGATGAAGATGTTTCAGTTAGGCTCTTTGTGGAGTCACTCCAAGAAAAGGTTGTTGAATGGTTCTACATGTTGCCCCCAAGATCTGTCACATGTTGGGAAGATATAAGAAGTGCATTTGAACATAGGTTCAAGAGCACAAAAGATTGTCAGGATCTGCTGGTCCAATTGGTTCAGATGAAGAAGGAGACCTCCGAATCAATGAGAGATTTTGTAGCAAGGTATGATAGGTTGACAAGAAGGATCCCCTAGAAGATGTGGTACCCCTTGAAAACAACTTGAAAAGGTTCTTCATCAGTGCTTTTCCATCAGAAGTTGGTTTCTTCCTCAGAAGAGCCCAACCAAGAACATTGAGGGAAGCTAAAGACTTTGTAATTGAGACTGATGATGATCTAATTCTTTCTGGAAAAGTGAAAGGACCAAATGGGAAGCAAAAAGGTCAGAGTTCAAATTCAGTCACCACTGATCCAATGTTCCAAAAAATGGCAAATGACCTAGTTGCTTTGAAGAAACAACTGTCACAAATCACAATGAGGAATGCTCCAAGGAGACCAAATCTTCCTGATAGACCAAGAATTGCTCCACCCCTCGTAGGCTTTCTCTTGAAGCACCACCAGTCAATGCCATCTGTGACACTAGGGAATAGAAGAAGGAGATAGACATTGAGGAAACTAAAGAAGAAAGCATGGATGACTATGAAAACTATCTTGAAATTGAAGAGGTTGGCATGCACAATGGCTTGATTGAATACGTTGATGATGAGGAGGAAAGTGATGAAGAAGCTCCAAGTTTTTCATGTGTTGTTTTCACTCATGCACAATCCAAGAATGGTGTTTCAGCCTCAAAGTTTCAACTGAGAGTAGGAAGAACAAAGAAGATAGCTCTCCAAAACCTCCACTAAACAAGATTATCAACAGGGATCACCATTACCACCTTCCATGGAATCAGCCAAAGAGAAATCAGATTCACTGGTTGCCAAGGATCACACTGTTGTGCCAAGTAAGTTATCTGATTCTTCTCCCAACTCAAAAGTTGTTAAGAGCAATTCTCTTCTAAATATTGGTTCTGCAAGAACATCTAAATTTCAATCAAAGGCTACACCCTCACCTCCTTCCAAGCCAATTGCTACATTTGAAAAGGAGAACCCAACACCAAAAGTAACAAAACCCCTATCATTTAAATCCTCTCCCACTATTGGAACCTCTTCCTCATCTACCATAACTCCATTTGACTTTGTGGAGCATGCAAGCAAAACCAAAGTTCAGCTCTCTGAGATTGAATACCTACAAACACATCCTACCCAATTTGACAGATTCATCAAGGCAGTTTGTGGTAGTAACCCTTTTTCTTCAAGCCCAATCTCTAAAGGCCTATTACCCACACCATCCATACCACCTTCTCAAAACATGTTAGCCCTCAGTGCCTCCAACACCAACAGAGTTGAGCCTTTCTACCTGTCACTTCTCATCAAAGGCTTCCAGTTGAACAATTACATCATAGACTCTAGAGCCTCAGATAATGTGATGCCAACAAAAGTTGCAAATGCTCTTGGCCTCACTTTGACCCAGGAAAATGGCACATGCTATTCAATGGAATCCAAACAAGTTCCATTGGTAGGAAGAATCAAGGATGCTCAAGTTGCACTAGTTGATTATCCAGACAAGAAGATACTCCTGACCATCTTGGTGGTAGACATCCCAACCTCTTTTGGTATGTTGTTGAGTAGAAGTTTTTTGCAGAGACCTAGGTGGAGAAATAAAAATGGATTGGTCATCTGCAACTATCCTAGTGAAAGGAGAAATGAAGAAGTTGTTTCCAGTCAAGAAAATGAAATTCACAGTAAGGAAATCTGATGATCCAAGAGCTAACATCCTCTTTCAAGATTGTGGGCTAGGAAACTACTTCCTTACATCACAAAAGGAAGAGAACTTGCCACTCCTCATGGAGGAAGAAGAAGATCAGATTTGGACAATGGAGTTTGATGGAAGTCATTCCAGAGTAGGTTCAGGAGCTGGTGTAGTATTATACTCTCCCTCCAATGAGGTATATCCTTTTGCCTACAAGCTGCAATTTGACAATACAAATAATACAACAGAGTATGAAGCATTACTCTTAGGCATGAATGCAGCAGAGGACATGGGAATCAAGAAGTTGAGATGCAAAGGTGATGTAGAGGTTGTGGTAAAGTAGGTCCACCAACAATATCAGTGAAAACCCTAGACTCAGGCACTATAGAAAAAAGAGTGTGGGACTGCATTGAATCCTTTGATGCATTCTCCATTGAAGCTATCCCTAGGGAGAAGAATGAAAAGGCTGATTCTCTAGCAGTGTCACTTCCTTAGTGACACCTCATCCTTCTTTTGGCAAGGATAAAGTGACCATTGAGATGGTTTTTAGACCTAGTGTACCAGACAATGCAAATCACTGGCAGGTCTTCAATGATGACAATCAGATCCTAGCCTTCTTAGAACAAAGGGATAACTTCAATAATATTTTCTTTGAAGGAAGTGAAAACCCACACCGTGAATCAGTCCCCAAAGAAGAGAAGGAAGGAATTGAGGGAATTGATGAAGAGGGAGTAATCAAACTAAAAGGAAACAAAATCCCCAAAGGCCTAGTTTCTTTGGAAGATCTCTTTGACAAGCATGACAGGTTCATCCAAGAGAAAGAAAAATAGTCTTCTCGGTGTCCATCTGATTTTGATCAAGAAAACATTGGCACTTCAGAGAATCCAAGGATGGTTAACATTGGTAAATGCTGCTCACCAGAAGAGAAGAGAAAGTTTTTGTTTCTCTGCTAAAAAAGTACTCAGATGTGTTGGCCTACTCCTATGATGAACTCAAATCTTTTCAGCCAAAGGAAATGCATCACTCCATTCCTTTGAAGCAAGGAGCTAAGCCCTTCAGAAAAACAAAGGCCCTACAATCCAAAGATTTCTGATGTTATCAAAGAAGAGGTGACAAAGATGCTCAATGCTAGAATCATCTTCCCCATCCACCATTCAACATGGGTGGCTAACATTGTGCCAGTAAGGAAGAAGAATGGGGAAATAAGGATTTGTGTAGACTTTCAAAATCTGAATCAGGCATCTCTCAAGGACAATTACCCTCTTCCAATCATGGATCACATTTTGCAAGTAGTCATTGGATCTGAAATGCTCTCTTTGCTTGATGGATTCTCAGGGTACAACCAAATCAAGGTGGTAGAAGAGGATTGCAACAAAACAACCTTCACAACACCTTGGGGCACTTTTTCCTACAACAGAATGCCTTTTGGCTTGATCAATGTTGGAGCCACTTTCCAGAGAGCAATGGACTTGGCCTTCAAAGATTTGAAATATTGCATTGTCATTTACCTTGATGACCTCATGGTTTTCTCAAAGAGGAGGGGAGATCATATCTATCATTTGGAGCAAGTCCTTGTAAGGTGTAGGAAACATGGCATTTCTCTAAATCCAAAGAAGTGCATTTTTGGAGTCACAGAAGGTAAGTTGTTGGGACACATTGTGAACAAACATGGAGCACACATTGATCCTGAGAGGATCAGAGCTATCCAAGCACTAGCCTTACCAACCAGCAAGAAGGGAGTTCATTCATTCTTTGGAAAGGTAAACTTCCTTCATCATTTTGTGCCTGAGTTTTCTGAACTGACTAAGCATATAACTTCCATGATGAAGCCTCAAGCAAGTTTCAAGTGGAATAAGGAAGGAAAAACAACATTTGAGGATATCAAGAAAGCCATTGCCAAAGCTCCAACTCTTGTATCTCTAGATTTCAACAAGGAGTTCATCATGTATTGCTATGCATCAAAACATACACTCTCTTGTTGTCCTTGTTTAGAAAAATGATGAAGGTTTGGAAGCACCCATTGCTTTCATGAGCTGTCCTTTGAAAAATCATGAGCTAAAGTACAACCAATTGGAGAAACATGCCTACGCAGTGGTTAAAGTTGTTAAAAGTTTCAGATTCTACATTCTCAATTCCCATATAGTGGTGATGGTCCCTGGAAGTGCAATCAAGTCCATTTTGACTCAACAAGATCCTGGGGCTAAGAGAGGAAGTTGGATTGCAAAGACCCAAGAGTATGACTTGGAGATTAGGCCCTCTAATCTAGTAAGAGGAAATGGTTTGTGCCAAGCTTGATTGCTGAAGATGAAGCTCTCAAGGCTCAGCAGGGAGAAAAGGATGATGTTTTCTCAACCTGTTTAGGAGACAGTCCACAAGTGCTCTTTGTCACCACTACTGATGAGTGGTATGTTGATATTGCTTACTACCTCACTTATGGAGAATGCCCTCCTCATCTTGATTACAAAAAAGAAGAACCCTCAAGCTGAAAGTAGCCAAGTTTGTGATCTGGAATCATGCACTTTACAAGAGAGGTCTAGATGGTTGTTTCCTCAGGTGTGTGGATAAGGAGCAACAACAAAAGTTGCTCAGGGCATATCATGATCAAGCTTGTGGTGGACATTTCTCAACAATGGTCACTACACATAAGATTCTCAGGGGAGATATTATTGGCCCTCCATCTTTGCAGACACTCAAGATTGGGTTTCCAAATGTAAAGCATGCCAACAATTTGTTGGAAAGCCACAACTAGCTGCATTACCACTCAAGCATGTGGTGATTGAAGAACCATTTCAGCAATGGGGCTAGATTTTATTGGTGTTTTGAATCCTCATTCAAGTGTAGGGCATACTTATGTACTCACAACTGATTACTTCACTAAATGGGTGGAAGCCATTCCAACCAAGCAAGCCAACTCTAAAATAGTCTGCAACTTCATCAAGGAGAATATCATTGTCCATTTTGGAGTACCATAGAAGATTGTTGTAGACAATGCCACCTATTTCTCTTCAAAGGAGCTCACAGAGTTTTGTTATGGTTTTGGAATCTCCTTATCTCACTCTTTTGACTACTATCCACAGGGAAATGGTCAAGTTGAGTCAAGCAACAAGAACATTGTGACCATTGTTCGCAAGCTGGTAGATGAGAATCAAAGGAACTGGCACAAGAAGTTATATGATGCATTGTGGGCCGATAGGATCACTCCTAAGAAGGAAATAGGTATGTCACCTTTCCAAATGTTGTATGGAGTTGAGGCAGAGATTCCTCTCACAATTGAGATGCCAGCTCTCAAGTTGCTGCAAGAAATAGAAGATGGTCAATACAAAGACTCCATTGACAAGAGGATCCTCTTCCTGGAGAAGTTGGAGGAAAGCAGATGCCAAGTGGTGGATAGAATTAAAGAACACCAATTGAAAGTGAAGAAGAAGATTTTGACAAGAGGGAAAAGGAAAGAGAATTCAAGGTTGGAGATTTTTTCCTGCTTTGGGACAAGAGAAGAGAACCAAAGGGCAGCCATGGAAAGTTTGATTCATTATGGCTCGCCCATTCCAAATTCATGGAGCTTGTGGTGAGAATGTTTTTCTCCTCTCATACTTGGATGGAACACCATTGGAATTGCCTCAAAGTGGGAAATACTTGAAACTATATCATCAGTGAAAGTGGGTTGTCCCCCGCCTTGTACCATAGGTGATTTTTGTAGGTGTGTTTTTCCCTTTTTTGTTGTGTGGTTTTGGTTTAGTTTTGTTTTTTTTTTTTGTTGTGTGTGGTTTGGCTTGTGTGTTTCCTCCTCCTTCCATTCTTTCTCATAATTGTACATGACTCTGCAAGGCCCAATGGATAAGGCACTGGTCAACATAATATGTTTTGAAACTTGAGATTTTGGATCCTCATGTCGTGCCCTAGCCATGCCCAGTTCACGCCATGTCCCCAAGCTAGAGCCAGTTGTTGTCTCCCAAAAAACTACTCTACGTTTTCATAGCCAAATTCAATTTTTTTGAGCTCATGCCCTTCGTTGGTGTTTAAGCCAAGTTAGAGATTCAAGAAATTAGCAAAAGTCGTGCCCTAGAGCTGTTTAAACCTATTTTGCTCATTTTTAGAAATCCTCCATTTCCCGTCTATGCACGTAATATCCTCTTTGCAACCTCCATTTTTGATCAAAATTGTTCACTTGTTCTATGGCCTGGGTCATCAAATCATTTTTTTCCTCCATGCCTCTGGTTCGTGAAGGAAATTCAAAAATTGGACTCAAAATGATGAAGTTTTCTTTTCTCGCATATTTTCCACAGATCGGGATGATGGGCATCTTTTCCCCATCAAATTTTGACCCCAATGAATGTAGGTACGTGGTCAGATCCTATTGGATGGGGAGGAATGGGATTTTTGGTGAACTTAACACTTTTGGTCACTTTTGGAAAAAATGGTAAATTTTCCCCATGGCCCCCAAGGTCTTATAAAGGTTGAAAAGTCAAAGAGAGGAGTGAACAAGAGAAAATTTTGAGTTTTTGAGCCTCTTTGAAAAAAAAAAAAAAGGAGTTAAAAAAAAGTGACCCAAAAGCCCCGAATCAAGCTTTAAAGGGAAAAAGTCAAAGCTTTGAAATTGAAGCCCGTAAAGTGAAGTAAAAGTTCAAAGTTGAAGCCCATTCAAAGGAGAAAGTCAAAGGTGAAGCCCGTTGTTGAAAATTCAAAGTGGATGAGTGGGCCATCGGGGAACTTTTGGAAATTTAACCAAATTCCCAAAAGTGAAGTAAAAGTTCTAAATTCCGTGACCCGACATTTCGCCAAGGTCTCGTGCCCACCGTTGAAAAGTCAAAAGAAAGAGGCAAAAATGAGAACTTTGAGTTTTTGAGCCTTTTTCCAAAAAGGTTAAAATGTTGAGAAAAGGGCCGTGACCCCATTTCCAACAAGAAGGATGCCATGTGTCCTAGTCAAATCAGGAGAAAGCGGGCGGTGGAGGAAATTGAGTTTTTGAGCCTTTTTCCAAAAAGGTTAAAATGTTGAGAAAAGGGCCGCGATCCCATTTCCAATAAGAATGTGCCACGTGTCTAAGTTGAAAAGTCAAAGTGGGGTTATGAGGCCAATTTGTTCCAAATTGCCAAATCTCATGAAAAATCACAAAATGTGAAAGGCTTCCCCCGTAACCGCTCCAATCCCTTCCTGCCATGTGGATGACCCAATTTCAGAGTTAGAGGAGCAAATCAAATGGTCTATATTTAAACTGGCAAATCGAATGTAATAGTTGCTTTGCAAGATCTGGTTTTTAACCCGCCATGAGTGTTTTCTTCACAACAGAGGAATTTGAAAAGGTGTTGAGGATTTGTGAAGTTGTAATGGTTTCTTGCGAAGAATATAATGGCTTCTCGATGTCATTCCAAGGGTTAGTGATTGATTTCAAAAAAGACCAGAGTGCTTTGTACCTGGAAAAGATAGAAAATGCCACATTCTTCTATTTTCTCTTCTTCCTTGAATTTCTTCCATTCTCAAGCTATGTACAAAACTCTGCTTGAGCTTCAATAATAAAAGAAGGAATTTTGGCCTTTTTGATTGAGGATTGATTGGTACTTTGTGACCAATGAGTTTCATTCGGTCTTGTAGCTTCTCTTGTGGGTTTTTTTTCTTCTAACTATAAATGCATGTAAATGAAATTTCTAATTAATGTGTGTGGGCATCTGATATTCTACTCCCAACATTAGTTTCTCCTACCTCCATTCTCACTCCCTTTTCCCTTCTTAGACAAAGTTCTTCTCTAGTGAAAATTTGGAAATCAATATTTATATAACATGTATATAAAGAGTTATCTAATCTAAGTAATTATTCATTCAATTTATCAATGTGTATATGTGTATTTACCTTACTTGCACTTCTTCTTGCTCTTGGTCTCTTTGTACTGGTTCCTATCTTATCATGCACCTATTGCATTCTTCAATGCTTCTTAGTCTTCTAACCTCTTAAAACACCTCATAATCATTAGGACCATCACTAACTTGATTCATAAGTATCCAAACACCATTGTTGTTCATCTTAGCCAATTAGCCCTCCTACACTGTAAATCTCCAAGTTTAGAACCTGCAAACAATCAACCAAAAAGAATTACATTTTAAGAAACCCTTTATCTCATTCTTGCTTTTCACCATGGGATTTTTCTCAATTCTTCTTCTATCTCTCTTAATCATCAAAACCTCATTTTTAGGTTTTAGCTAGGGTTTCATGTCAAAATTGTGGTTTTGGATTATTTTAAGTATATAAATTCTACATGCACCTTATAATACCTATTTTAGTCTTGTACAAACAAATTTCAATCACTTTTTATCCTTTTTTCATCATTCAATCCACTTCTCATATTCTTTATCATGTATGGGATTTGTTTTGTTCTTAGAATCTCACTCTTCCTATACTCTATACTCCTTTCCAAGTTTTGACTCTTTCTTAACTACATTTAACTTCATGCCATCATCATTCTTCTATACACAAGGTTCTTTGCCTCTTCTTTACTTCATATACCTAACTCACTCTTTTGAACTCTTGAGGATCTTACTTAAGTCTTGACCTGCAGTCCTTGCCTACTTTGTTATACTTTTTTTGCTTGATCTTGATCTAGGTTCTCTTAGACACTCCACACTCATCCCCATTGATATCACTCTCACTCTTTTCTCCCAAACCACTCATCCATCCTTGTTCTTTTCACTTACTTCCAACTCCTTGCTCTATGGATCTAAAGGAAATTGTCTCAGAACTCACAGTTAGGATTGGTATACCATCTTATAGGTATGTCATCTTACAAGTAACCTCTTCAGGCCTCATCAATAGGTATTCCATCTTACAGGTAAACTCCTCCTCCGATCTCTCTCTCATTAAGAAACAATATAGAAGACTAGCCTTGTTATTGCATCCCGATAAAAAAAAATTCCCGGGGAACCAAGGGATATTTTAAAATTATCACACAAGCATAGGGAGTTCTCTCGATAATACCTAGGAAAGGATAACTATGACGTCCCGAGAAAAAACCAACAAGAGCACAACCCTACCTTCCTCCAACCAAATTCCACAGAGCACTTTGCCATTGCCATTGGCATTGCCAATAATCTAAATGGGAATAATTCTTCAAGTGTGGATTCATTTCCTGAAAATTCCATATTCGATGACCACAACCAAAAATAGAACTAGAAATTAAAACAGGTCCATGAACATGACTTAGACCAAGACCTAGACTTGGACCAAGACTAGGACACCACGCTTGAAAAAAAGGCCTTCATTATGTAGGGACACCCAATTGTGGATATTTTAAAGGAGGAAATGCCGAGATATCCAAGAATAATTCTACAAAGAAATGTTACCCAATACAACTATCTCCTTTTTTCTATAGCTTGTGATTTATATTTGGAGCTCCAAGAGTGTTATAAATTGAGAATAACAAGTCCAGTGGTATTTCGGGTTTGACAGATTAGGATACCAAGAAAATTTGATTGTTTTTTATGCTCTTTTGAATAATTATTTTAGTTGCAAGTTGTTAGGAATAAAGGTTTCATTCGAAGAACAAAGCTTGATATGTCTAGTGCTTGTGTAAGCTGGAAATTTGAGAGGATTTTTGAGGTTCAATTTTATTTTCCAAGATGCATTACTCCAATGTTTGAGAATGTTTCTCTAAATGCAATGACATTCTGATTTAGACACTCGATGATTCCTGAATGTCCAATCCTGCCACATACCATAATATTCCTCGATCCTTGGATACATGGAGACATCATTACTTGGCTTCCATTTATAACGATAGAGATATTTGTAAATTCATGTTATGACCTCTAAATCTGTATGCATTTCAATTTGTTTGGAAATCACATCACACCCTTCAATAGGCTTGATGACTACCCCTATCTTTTGAAGGTTCTTTTGAAAGCATCCATGGGTTTATCATAGAAGGAATTATCAATTAATGGAAGGTAATTAAGCCATAGGACAACCGACTCCCATTAAGAACTAAAAATAAAGATTTACTAGGTGATTGATAACCCTTGTGTGTTCTTATCCATTCCCCTGTTGCTATGCTTATTTTGTACAAGAGACTCAATGATGGTTCTAGGCATGAGACTAGGAAATATGGTCCTAATATTGATATTCTAAAATATGAAATCACTCATGAGACCTACTGGAAATATATGAGGTTTTCCGATCCTTGTAGTGCAAAAGATCAAGAGTAGTTTTCACTTTGTAATCACTATTGTAGACTAGAGGGATTTTAAACAATCTCCAGGTTTCTTTGTGGTTGTCATGCCCTCCTAGTTGAGTAGTCAATAAAACTAAAGTTTTTTGATTCAAAATAAAGAAATATTTAGTGAGAGTGTAAAGGAAAAAAGAGTGAGATTGAGATTGAGATTGTCGAGAGAGATAGAGAAAGAAAACATTAGAGGCAGAGAGATTGAGAGGTTGTCCAATGCATTATTTTGCAAATGGAAGCTCTTAGACTTGAATTGAATATATGACCACATTTGGGTGGCCAGATAAACACTAGTGGAGGCTTCGTTTTGGTGTCGAGGCAGTGCCATTCTTCCAGATTACTTCTTTCGAGCATAGTCTCTTTAGATCCCTAAGACCAAAAAAGAATTTTACTTCGACAAGTGATATCTCATTTTTCGTAGCACTGGAAATGTCTCGTTTAATTTCACACCTCTACATTTGGACCCTCTACGAAATCCTATCATGGTTTACTCCATATCGATTCAGTTCTCTTGTTGTCCTATTGTTTGCAATAGTGTAAAATACTATAGTTTGAGTCAGTGTAAGGTTGTCCAATGCAATATTTTGTAAACGGAAGCTCTTAGAACCAAACCGACTACGCCAACACATCTGGGTGGCTTGGTAAATATCATTGGAGGATTTTTTCGGTTCCAGATGGTGCCATTGCTTCTAGGCTACTTCGTTCGGACATAGTCCCTTAAGAGCCCCGAGACCAAAAAAGGATAAAAGTTTGTCGAGTGATTTTTTGGTCTCCATGGCACCTTGAGAGGTCCCGTATGATCTGCACCTCCATGTCAGGACCCTATAAAAAATAATGTATCATTTATTCCATCTCAAATTGGTTCTCTTGTTGTCCTATTATTTGCAACAACGCAAAATATTGTAGTTTGAGTCAATGTAAGGATTTCAACGCAATATTTTGCAAATGAAAGCTCTTAAGACCGAAGCGACCGCACAAACACATTCGGGTGGCCTGGTAAATTATAGTAGAGGATTCATTTTGGTGATGTATTGTGTTGTTGCTTTTGGGATACTTCGTCCTAGGCGTAGTCCCTTAAGAGCCTTGAGACCAAAAAAAGGCTAAAAGTTCATTGGGTGATTTCTCGGTCTCTATTACACCTTGAGAGGTCATGTCTTATCTTACACCTCTACATTAGGACCCTCTAAAAAATTGTGTTAATTTTTTCCATCTTGATTTGGTTCTCTCATTGTGCTATTAGTTGCAACAATGCAAAATACTACAGTTTGAGTCAGTCAGAACGCTATCCAATACAATATTTTACAAATAGGAGCTCTTGGAACTGAAGCGACTGCACCAACATGTTTGTGTGTCTTGGTAAATTCTATTGGAGGATTTTCTTCGGTGTCATTACTTCCAGGAAACTTCATTCGGGCGTAGTCCCTTAAGATCCCTGAGAGCAAAAATGGTATAAGTTCACTATGTGATTTCTTGGTCATCGTGGCACCTTGAAAGGTCTCATCTGATCCTACACCTCCATGTTGGTACCCTCTATGAAAGACCATATCAATTTTATCCATATCAATTTGGCCCTCTCTTTGTCCTATTTTTTGCAAAAGCATCAAATAGTCTAGTCTAAGTTAGTGTAAGGTTGTTCATTGCTAACCACGTGAATAATATAGGTGGTGAAATGAGAATTTATGTTTATTGTTCATTTTTAATATTTAATTTAACTTAACTTATGTTGGCTTCGAGAATAATAAATTCTCTACTAACAGTGCCAACCACGTGAAGGTGGAAGTTTGTTTGGCACCACTAACCTACATAAACATGTTAGTAAGTAATTAAATAGAATTTTAAATCCTACAAAATTTAAACAAAATCATTAAAGTAAATATTCAAATTAAATTCATGAAGAACATACCTTTGCAAATTTAATCCAATGAACTCGTAAGGATCAACTCTACTCTTGATAGTAGTAAGAATTGCTTCATGATCTGATTCACAAAATTTCCACATATTTTTGTTTAATGGCCTACCTCAATATTTGATAAATTGAATATTTGTTGCAAGAACCAAATGTGAACTTCATAGTCTTCAAACAACCAAGTATTTGATTTTTCTATAGGATATTGTCAAATCCAAGTTCGGTTGACTACCACTAACCCGATTGGGATACTCAAGGTCTTCACCATCAATGACTGTGGAAGTCAATTTTTCCCCTCTACACAACAAGACAAGAAGTAGTATGTTCCATGTTTGTTAAATTCTGTCACAATAATTGTTATGTTGTGGATTTTTTTTTCATGTGTGGAAGTGTTGAAGATTGTACACTAAAAGTATTATACACTATCCATAGTTTTCTTGCAGGCGTTCATGGGTGCATCCCCAGAAGTTTTTGGCCTATAAAAATGTGCCCGCTATATCGAGAAACGTACTCTTCTTATATGGGTGGGATTTTTGACCCATAGGTTTATGGGATAGTTTTGGTCCATGGTTTTGGTACCCATGGTATTGTAAAATAACTAGTTGCCTATTTATGTTCTTTTGTGCATATGGTAGGGTTGATGTAACATTGCAGATGTGTGTGAGTTCAAGTGTGAATTCTGTAGAGTTTGTTGAGCATAGCTCCAAACAGATCGAGAAATCTTGTATTGAGAGAAGAGGTGGTTCCTAATAAAATATGAGCAAGTAATTCTTAGTGGACGTAACCCAAATTGGGTGAACGATGTTAAATATTGTCTTTGTGTTGTGTTCTTTTATTTTTCTGTACTTATATTTTAGATCTATGTTATTTTTCTACATATTAGTTTCTACTATTGTGTTTCTAAGTGGGATTGTTCCACATATTTTATCTCTTATTTCCTAACAGGAACTACAAAAATGTACCCTACATCACAAATTAAAACTCAAGTCAAATTTAAAATATATTAAGAGTTGATCATTGAATAATTTATTAACTTAAAACATGACATACATATGTACCTTGTTCCACTAAATCAGAGACTTGGTCAAAGTCAGGTGATGTTGTCATATGATCTGAAGACACTGTAAGTTGTAATGCTCATGGAACATGATATGTGTTGAGTGGAATTAGAGGTCTACAATTCCATTCATCCACCCACTGTTGTGACTCACATTCATTCCACATGCAAAATCAATGCATGATATAAAAAAACATGCCATGCACCTAGTATAAATAGTCCAAGAACTTGCATTTGAACTACGGAATGAGTGCATATCACTTGATCTTGCAACTGTCATACAATATTCATAGCTTGCCAAATGTTGTTCCTCTATCAAACATAAATATCTACGAACCGTTGAATTCTCTTGAGATTCATGACCCATGTTCTTGACACACCAATCAACAATGCTTTTTGCATCTGTAAATTTAACACCATCCTTGAACTTTAACTCTTCTCTTGCAAGTGCTCTTTTCACACATGCTCATGCACCATCATGTTCTCCTTTCCCATGTCTTACCTTAGTAAAACTCCAAATATGTTATACACATGTTTCTTTGTGCATCTTACTTAGCCAATAAAAAATTTATGCATTCTTAAATTGTGATGTGCAGTTGTCCGACCAAATGTAATGTTGATTGAATTTTTTTTTCCTCTCATTCAAGTTTGCATAAAACACCTGGAAACACCCTTGCACAAATTCTATAGAATTTTTCCGATCATATCTTGATGTAGAAATGAAACTCTCTTAATATTTTTTGATATTGCTCGGTGCTTTTACGGAGAATGCATGAATTTTATATGAACGAAAAATAGTAACTTGCACTGAGTTATAGTATTGAGACTGGACCTCCATTTGTGGCTGTAATGTTTAATTATCTCGCAAAATCAACTTCTGAAATAATAATACCAAGTGGAGATGTGTCCTTACTTGACTTGAGTTGTTCATCCAACCATCTAGATCTATGTGTGTGCCTTGCGATACTCATAAACGATTTCCTCTCGAATTTGACCATATATTTTGATACATGCAATTGTTACGTAACAAGTTCACAACTCTTAGATTCTTTTCCGTCTTGTAATTGATATGCCACTTTGATTTATATTTGTTGAAACTAAATAATTCTTTTCCTATTGAATATGTACTCTCTTCATGGATACAAATTTTCAATTTTGGCTAGCCACCACATATGTCGCATGTTCAATCCAAAAAAATTTTGTTATAAAAAAATTATCCAGTTGATTTTTCACAAAATATCATAGGAATAAATTCCCTTGAAGATTTTGGTGGGACATTTAATCCAAAATCTTGTAACATATTTTCAGTATGCAAAACATGATGTATTTGACAAAAAAACATCATTGAAAATTCAACATGATGCTTTGCAACAACAAGTGGTACGTGAGTGATTGATTTTCACATAAAAAAGTTCGTTCATTTCAAAACATCTTTGGCTAATATTAATTTCTAGATTTTCATTCTTAAACTTAGAGAAGAATTGTGTTTGATTCATATCTAAGAAATGTTTTACACATGATTATGAGAACTTATTCTTATTTTTATTGTATCTCTTCTATTTGGCGACACCCTTGTGTTCTTGTTCCAAAATTTACAAGTAATTATTTTAGAATATTTGATGTATCCTTGTCTTTCCGAGGGATTCTATTAGATAATTCCCAATAGTCAATTTTATTTTGACTCAAGACTTTTGCATCTCCTATTGATTTCATTAGTGATTTTTGTTTAGCTTCAAAGCTCTACTTATTTTTCTAATCAAGCATTCATTAACCATTTTCTCACTTTCTATACAATTAGTAAGTGCACGCCATGTAACATTACTATCTTTGGTGTGTCTGTTGACACCTACAACTTGGTATGTTTCATATATATTTTCAATAATTGACGAATTTCGATCAACAACATTAAATTTCATTAATCCTAGGGTTTTCATTGTAGGTTGCATCTTAATTAATTTCATCAATGTAACAAATAATTGACATATTTGTGTATCATTTAAATTCTTAAAGTAAATATCCCAAAGTATCCCTAGATTTTCTTCTCACATTTCTTTCATACATTTTGTTACATATTGGTTTTATAATGTTTTCATCAATTTCAATTAAGTGAATGGGTTTTCTTAACAAAATGGAAGGAGATGTTCTTAGAGGTGAAGATTCATTAGAAGGTTACTTTCTTCATTTAGTGTTTCCATACAAATTTCAGGATTAACATTTGGATTCTCAGGTAAAGGTTCAACATTTGGATTCATATCAATTTCTTCATCCATACCAACATTATCATTCAATTCATTATCAATATTCATTGCAAAATTCTTATTCTCTACATTTTTGTTATGTATTTCATCCTCATTTTCTAAAACATTAGGTACATTTGATATAGTAGATGTACCTTTCCCTGCACGAAGTTTTTGCATCTACTTCACTTTCTTTATCCTCATCTCTTCCAATTTCTCTGGTGTCTTGTTATTGACTTTATTCTTGTCCTTACCTCAAATTTTATCGCCCATGATTACAAAAATATAAATAGTGGGGTAGGGGACAAGTTCAACTACTCAAAATTCATGTAAGAATGTATAGAATCTACAAAAAGCAGCATGAAAGGAGACAAAAACTCGTGAAAGAGATGAAAAGGATGTTGGGTGGGCATAAAATATATAGAAATAAAAACACGTACGCGTTATAACGCGTACGCATTTTTATTTTTCCCTATTCCAAGGCATGCCTCTAGGATTGGATCTAGTTTGGATCCCCAAGCTCGAGGCATGGACCTATAAAAACACAACAAACAACGTGTTTTTATAGAAAATTGGTAAAATAGCTATTCCGCCATGATAAATCACACTAAAACGATCGATACATTTAATAAAAATATGACTACGACATCGAGAAAACTTTCTTCTTTCGAAAAATATAATTTTTCAAATTTTTTGACTAATATAAGGTTTCCATACTAATTATTTTCTAACTATGTCATTTTGTAGCTATTTTTGGAGTTTATACACGTCTATCTTTCATCATGTGTCTTTTTTCGAATCATTGAAATTGAATAAAAAAATTTAGGCACAAACTAGGACTAATTCTATACATATTCAAAAAAACTAATTTTCAATATTTTTGAGGTAGTTAGGGGGGGCACGATCGGAGCTATGTTATTTTTCAAAATTTAAAATTTTTGTACTAGAAAATCATAAAAGAAAATACTTGCTAAAAAATATAAATAAAATTCTAGCACAAACTAGATGCTCCTATCTATCTTTCTACCAAAATAGTAAATACTAAATAGTGCTCAAAAAATAGTGGGGGGCACGACCAACTATCTACTATGTTTTTAACAAAAACATGAGCACATGTTGGTATTTTAGTTCTTTAACCCACTTAAAATTAACCATTTAAAAAAAATAGTAGCTTAGAAACTAGACTCAAAATGCTACGATTCATGTTCTTACAACATCTTCCAATTTTGAGTGTAACTATTTCAAATAACTCGTACAAGTTGAATATTTTTATTTTTTAGAAAAAAACATCCACTTAAGACCCCCTTTTGGCCCCCCAGATTGGTGCATTTACCCTAATATATAAGATTAAATAACTAATTTGTTGATTTTTCATCATGCTAAAAAGAAAAAATGAGAAACTTACCGTCTTCGACTCCACCAAAATTGACACTCTAATCCTTTTCCTTTTCACTTCTCTTCCTCTCTCTGCATTTGAAGAAGACAAGTGTGAAATGTGTTAGTGTAGGATTTATTTTCCATGCTTTATTTGTATTATCCTACTCGGGATATTCCACCTCACTTAGAGTTTCCCTACACTTATGGGATATGCTTACTTAGGTGTACACTTGACTACACTATTCTAGGTGTGATTCACCACTTGAATACACCATTATAGCTATTGGTTACCACTATTCTAGGTGGAGATTTCCATGATTCTAGGAGGAGGTTACACATTCACCTCCTATAAGTACATCTCTAGCATTATTTTATTTGATCGTATTGAGTTGGAGCTATTTCCTTGTTATTGCAATTATCTCTCTTGCATTTTTCATATTTTTGTAGTCTATTATGCTTGCATTGTTTTATCTTGGAACAATTCATGTCTTGCATCATTCACCTGTGTAATATTTGAACTAGTAGATCCAGAGCACATCTCCGATATGGTATCAGAGCCGAGCTAGTATTGAGATTGTTTGGTTATTATTCTATAAATTTATTTTCATTTGAGATCATTATTTGCAAGTATTTGGGTGTTATTTGGTGTTGGTTTTGCCTAGTTTTTAGGTATATAGCCTATATGCAAGCTTCGATATTTACTGAGCCCGTATAGTGCACATATAGTTCTCGAGATTAATTTTTTTGCATGCCTTAAAATCATTGTTACAGATTCCTAGAATATTTATCCAAATCTAGGCTTTTTCAAACTTGTGAAGGGCATTTTCACTTGTGTTAGTGCTTTGCATGTTATTCAAATTACGAAAGGATGTTTTATTGATCAAGAGGCATTTTAGACCTATAACCGAGCTTCTAACAACCCATACACACATTTCAGTTTTGGATTCAAGTGCTATTTTTTGAGTCCGTGGAAGTGTTGTTTTGCTGCCGAAATCTATAGCAATTTCAGGGCCGCAGTGAAGATCTTCTTGATCTAACATGTTCACAACCTCTATACTAAAAAAATCTGTCTCGAGCTAACGGCCTCGATGAAACAACTTACGGTGACAACCTTCATTTGTGTAGGGTGGATAATGCCACCCCCTATAACCCATAGTGTATTATGGTCTTCGGTTGTGCTCGATGCATACAAATCAAGATATTTAGCATTGGGTTCATCAAACCCTCCTCTTTTTGCTAAAATTATATTTTAGTAAAAAAGTACATTTCAAGTTTAGTGCAAATTCATTTAAATAGGGCTTATTTACGGGAAATAGTTATTGTAAAAAAATTTATTGGTAGCTCGATATCGAGTGCCATTTTTTGCAAAAGTTAAATATTTTTCATTTCCCAAAGCATTGGACCTATTTATTTTTGTAAAACACACTAAGTTATAAAGTGCCAATATTGTGGGGGACTTCTTGATATAGTTTCAGGGGTGTACAAAGTGTTTCCTCTCTTGGTCAGAACTTCTTTCTTTCCGCACATTTCTTAATTTTCTGCAACAATTACCACAAAATTTCTTTCTACAATAATGGATCTAATCTCAATTAACCCACTTACACCTTTTAACTACCATGAATGGAAATAAAAATCTCCATTGGACTAAGGAGTAAAGGGTTATATCATATCACAATGGGGTTACAACCAGAGCCTAGTATAGATGCAGAAAAATTTAAGTGGTATAATAAGTATGATGAAGAATTTGGTATTTTATGTGATTCAGTGTTTCCTAAACTCCTTTTTCACATAGAGTCAACCAAATCTCCCAACGAGGTGTGGAAAAGCTTAGAAACATTATTTGGAAAAGTGACACTATGAGGGGTCATGAGCTAGAAATAGAACTTATCAGCTTAAGTCCTAACAACTTTGACACCTTGGAATATTTCTTTACCAAGCTCAAGTCCTTACAATTGCAGTTAAAAGAATGTGGAATAGAAAAGAAGGATGAACAACTTGTTCTTTCAGTGCTTGCCAAACTAGGTCTTGACTACTTTGTCTTTGTTTCTACATTTTATGCTACCAAGAGAGCTCTTAGAACCACATGGTCTATGTCATCCTTAGATGATTTCATTGCTAATTTGACTAAGGAGCAAGACAAGTTAATTCAAATGGGTACCTTGAAGTCATCCAAACCTCAAGCCCTCATTGTCGGGAATGGGAAACAAAAATATTCTAGCAACTAAGAGAAGAAGCAAAAGAGTAAGGATCCAGAAAAGAAGAAAGAACAAAATCCACTACCTCTTCCAAGTCTACCACTAAAACCTCCAGTTCAAATGGGAAGCCTAAAAGGAAAAGGTTAAGTGTGCCTATTGCAAGAAACTTGGGCATGATGAACAAAAATGTATGAAGAAGCATATTGATCACCTCAATCATCTCCTTGAGAAGAAAAACATAGGGGTCCCTGAATCTATCAAACAATCTTCATCAACCCAAGAATCTACTAAGGAAAAGGAAAAAGATAAAGAGAAACATAAGGGAAAATCACTAGTTGCAGTTGTATCCTCATATACTCATTCGTGGGTTATTAACTTTGGTGCTTCACACCACATGGGTTCATCACAAGTTGATTTTTCTTCCTTAAGAGCCCCTGCAACATGTCCCATCACTTTGGGTGATGATAATCTAGCCATAGTTTCATGGAGAGGGTCTATTGAATTCGAAGGTGGAACATTCACAAATGTTCTTAGTGTATCTTCACTTTTAAATAATCTCTTGTCAATGTATCAGATGACTCATATAGGGAAGAGCATTAGAGTCCTATTTGATCCAGTTCGGTTGGGATCAAGAAGTTTCATAGTGACACTACAATAATAGTGGGAACGACAGATCACCATGCTAGGTTATATACCTTCTCACACTTTGCACCTGATATTTCCCCTATTGAATTTATCACACACTCAGATGGAGTTAGAAGATTATGGCATGAGTGGTTTGGCCATCTTAAATACCACTATGTTGAGCAACTCGGTCAACATGACATGGTTACAAGATTTCCTAGAGTTCGTTTCTCAAAGGGACTTTACGAGGGTTGTGCTCTTGGAAAACACCCTGAAGAGAAATTTAATAAGGGTAAAGCTTGGAGAAATTCAAAACCTTTAGAGTTGATTCACAGTGACGTCACAGGGGATTTTCCCCATCATTCTTTCACTAGGGAAAAATATTCTCTCACCTTCATAGATGACTTTTCCAGACATACATGGGTCTACTTCCTTAGGCAAAAATACAAAGTTTTTGATTACTTTTGGTACTTCAAGGCACTTGCTGAGAATAAATATGGGAAAAGCATCAAATTTCTCCGAACATATAATGGGGGGAGTATGTTAGCAAAAAATTTGAGCAATTTCATACCACTGAGGGTATTGATCTATAGTGGACAGTGCCTAACACTCCTCAACAAAATGACATGACTGAACACAAAAATCGGTCCTTGAAAGAGATGGCAAACTGTATGATCCAATATAAATCTTTGACATCGTAGTTTTAGGTAGAAGCCATCAATTGTGCTTGTTATATATAGAACTGGGTTCCCCACAAATCTTTAAAAGGTATAACTCCCTTTGAATCTTGGCACAACAGAAACCAGAAGTTAAGCACTTCAGGTCTTTGATCACTAACAATGGCACACATTCCCAAAAAGAAATGCAAGGCAATGGAGCCTCAATCCAAACCTTGCATATTTGTTGGGTATCTAGAGGGGGTCAAGGGCTATAGGCTTATCCATCCTACTACTCATGAGTTGTTCATCGAGAGAAGTGTTAAGTTTTAGGAGAGTCCCACTGACTCTTTACTTGACGCTTCTCCATATACTTTGGCTTCACTCAATTTTGATGAGCAATATGAGGATTCAGATCATCCACAACATGTTCCGAGGTAGATTCTTCTACTTCTTCTAGTTATGACAATGAGAATAGTAATGAGGAGTCATCCTCATCTACTTCTAGTCATACTTCAGAGGATGAGGATTGACACATGACTCACCCACTTTAGGCCCTCTTTGGGCTAGGTAGACACTTTAGAGTGCAGCACTTGGGCAGGGGATCCAGAGGATGACAAATATACTTGGGCAAGACTATCAGAGTAGGCCACATGCCTTCTATGCTTCAAAGGGTGAGATCTACAAACATTCCTAGAGCCATTAGGCATACATGAGTGGGATAGTGCTATGCATGAGGAATATAATTCCTTAATTAGTAATCACACTTGGGATTTGACTTCACTTCCTAAGGGAAGGAAGATGGTTCGATGTCGATGGATATATTAGACCAAATTTGTAGCAGATGGGTCAGTTGATAAGTATAAGGCTCGGTTAGTAGCCAAGGGTTTTTCACAGGTAGCTGACATAGAATACTCAGAGACCTTTGCACCCGTAGCCAAGATGACTTCGATTAGACTCACACTTGCTTTAGCCGTAACACATGGTTGGAGTGTGCACCAGATGGATGTGAAGAGTTTTTTTCTTCACGAAGACCTACAGGAGGAGATCTACATGGAGCAACCACTAGGGTTTGTTCAGGATTCATCCTTAGTTTGTAGACTTAGGAAATCTATCTATGGCCTCAAACAAGCCCCTCGGGCTTGGTATGCCAAGATGGATTCCTTCCTCCTAGATTCTGGTTTTACATGGTGCCATTCAGATTCCAATGTATATCTATTGTGGTGGGATGATTCATTACTGATATTGGTACTTTATGTTGATGACCTTTTGATCACTAGGAGTACTTCATCAGCTATCTTAGTAGTGAAGACAACTCTTCAGGATAGATTTTCCATGATTAACTTAGGTCTATTGCATTACTTCCTTAACATTGAGATCATAATCCGATTCAGGGATTTCACTTACACAACCCAAGTACTCTCTCGATATTTTGGCTCGGTTTCACATGGTTGATTGCAAGCCATCTCGACTCCTTTCTTATCTGGAGTCAAGCTTGAGGCTGATTGTTCCACACCCTTGGTTGATGCTACTTTGTATCAACAACTTGTTGGTAGCCTTATTTACTTGACTCACACCAGACCTGATATCTCCTATGTCATCAATATTGTTTCGAGGTACATGTAGGAACCTCATGAGCTGCATTGGAAAGAAGCTAAGAGGATTTTGCACTACATTCAGGGATCACACAGATATGGGATTCACTACAGGGTTGGTTCAGACATTGACTTGGTCAGCTACACAGACTCAGATTGGGTTGGTGACACTAAGTGTCGTAAGTCCACTTCAGGTTATAGTTTCTCATTGGGTTCTGGTCCTATTAGTTGGTCAAGCAAGAAGCAAATTGTGCTCTATCATCGGCATAGGCAAAGTACAGGGGAGTTATTAATGCAACTATTGAGGTTATTTGGCTTCAGGGGATTATTTATGAGCTTGGTATCCAGATCAGGTAGCCTATAGTCATCTTTTGTGACAACCAGAGCACCATCCAGATATGCAAGAATTTGGTTCTTCATCAGAGGACCAAACACATTGAGATTCACATGCACTTCATTCGGGAGCTCATTCATGAGCAGGTCATCGATTTGATATTCTTTCAGTCTTCGGAGTAGGTTGCTGACATCTTCACCAAACCTTTCACTAAGA